>CM069134.1:80501262-81701262 GCA_035221665.1 Okamejei kenojei
CAAGAAAAAAAAATAGAGCAAGCAGTTACGGCCTTCATTTAGACACAATAACGATGGCGAGAACTAACACGATTTTCCCCAAACATTTGCTCTCAAGTTACGTGATGAAATATTTCACATTATAAAAAAAGAAAGTAATGCCCCTTTCCATTTTTTGAATGGGAAGATTATCAAAATACCATTGTTATATATATTTTTATGGCCATCATGATCAATAGCATACTATTATTAGAGAAAGCAAGTTTCCCGAACATTTGCAGTGGTCTAAAATCTGACACCATGGATGGTTCCTTTTTACTTTACAGTAATCTGCAAGCCTACGGCGGCCTTGCATCACTTTGCTCGAGTGGCTCTGGCTCATCCCGTTGCCATTACCCAGTGAATGTAATTTTTCCTCATTAATCAGAGTGGTAGAGATGATTTTCTCCCTATTTACAGTGTCTTCTTTCCTACTGAATGTATCCTCGCAATTTTTTTAACAGCTTCTAGAATTACATGCCTCTTATATATACCATCAGTTATGTACTGAACCTCAATGTGGTGTTTGTGTGTTAATTTAAGCGAGATCATTGCCATAGAGGTACTCTTTCCTTACTGCAATCTGGTTCATCATGTTCACTCCCACACAACACACACATTAGCACACACAAATACCTTAAAGCCGGGCAGGATATGCACTTAATATGGTTTATACTTGGTTTTCAGGTTCTTTGGTTGTGCGGTTGGGTGTAGTATTCTTAAACATATATGATAATGGCAATTTCTATGTCCCAACAAATGCAATTCTTATTACGTAACATTTGTCTAATGTTTTGCATTCTTCTATTGTCTAAAGTTTTAAGCATTAATATTTTCAATGTGTTATAGTTTTGTTTGAATCATGATAGAAGTTAGAGTCACATTTCTTAATGGCATATTTCAAGGATTATTTTATCTCCTGCCTTTTATTTTTTAGTAATTTTGGACAGTTATTATATATATCCATATACACATAATAGTATATATATATTATATTATATTCTTATTTATTAATCATTTACATATATCATCCTTTTCCATGTTACGGTGATATTATGAGATGCATCTGAGTAACTTCTTGGTTAATATATTGTCCGTTTATAAGACGGGGTAACATTCTGAGCCGCTATTATTTTGGCGCTATCAATTAGTTACTTAGAAAAGTGCTCAATTCCACAAGGAATTCAATACTATTCTAATATGATAAAAATAAATCTTTTCTGTATTATACAGACGCCTCCAATTTTCTTATAACAAAAATTTTGTTTTTTTCTTAGACTTAATTCTGCAAAGTGCAGGTTTTTTTTATCTCTTCTTTACTTTCATTAATATTTATGATATGTTGTTAGATTGGTTAACATTCATAGACTTCTGTGACCATCAGCTGTTTGTGATGTGTTGTGTCAACCTGGAGATAGTCAAATTCCATATTTTCCTTATCATGGATGTTCTTTGTAACATACAAGATTTACTGCAGGGTGGAGGGTTTCGTCTAACATGTAGATCCCAGGTGGGGGTTTTTTGCCATTGGCATGCAGCATCAAGAGTCGAAGGAGGGAGACAGGCGAACGACCTAGGGTCGAGGAACCCTTCTTTTCAGATCTTTAATATATTGGCTGCCACTAGGAATCATCACTTGCAGTTCTCTAAAATCACACAATATTTATGGGAACCATATAAAGGAACCGTATTAGGCCACCCATAGAATGCTTCTGGCAGTTGTCCCGTACATTTTCATCAGGGACACTTGCCCTAATTAAAACATAAAATGAGGAACACAAAGAAATTCATTTGTTCCTCTTTGTAATTGGGAGAAAAGCATCCACCTTCGCTTGTTCTTGGTTGTTTACCCATCATAGAATTATTCGAATATGATCGGTTTGAGTTAATCTGTATGAATCAGTCTTGTAATCGTAAGTAATTCCCTTATAATTGACTCAATATGTTTTTTCTCCCAATGATGGTGTTTCTTTTTTTTTTTTTCGATACCATTGTCTCTTCCTTAGAGATTAACAGGTGGAACTTAAAAACTTTAAATATGACCTAATCTGTTTACCTTAGATACTCCCATGAATTTGTTATGAATTGACACTTATCTTGTGGACCCATCCCAAGATGGAAAACCTTTTTTGTAAGATCAGTGATTTTAAATCTTGTATACAACCAGATTAATCTTAATGTAATGCACAATTAATGACATTATGTTTTTCTCCCAAATTTGTTGTTTCTCGATACCATTGTTAACATATCGCCCACAGCCGTAGGTATTGTTCATCTTGATATGGACATGGATCAGTTCCATAATAAAACTTTTCGACCTTTAATCCATATTCCTTGTACTTCAAATTAATACGAATGTTTGGAAAAATTTCTTAGGGACTAAACCAATTTTATGTTCATCTAGGTATTATTGTCTGCTAGTTCAAAAGAACAAATGATGACAATATCAATTATTGTGTATATGAATAGATAAATTTCTTATCTGTTACCCAAAACATTCACAGTAAGCTGTGTACCATCATCTGACCACTTGCTTCCGTGTTTTGCAACAGCTGGTTAATCTTATAGGTTGAAGCAGAGTTTACTGGCAGTTTTATGAACCTTTTTTATTGACTGTTAATAATGATAACGTAATCAGTTGATATTTTTGCAATAAGCCTCTTCCAAGGCACTCATACATATTCTTTATAAGTTCTGTATTCCTTTTTTTGTGAACTTTATTTAATTTATCTACCTATCCTAATGGAGGGACAAAGTATGTCAACTACAATTAGTACATATTTGTATCATTGGAACAATTTTCCAACCCTCTCCTTCTTATGGTTTGCTTGAAATTACTTCTAAATTCTGAATAGTAATTCATATAAAATATTTTTATTAATGGCCTAGCATATGCTTTATGTAGAATGGGTTCAAGGGTCTCCCTTACCAACCAGGTTTGTATGTTAAATTGCAGGCACTCTAATTTGCAGTGCTCAGCCTTATCTCTTCCAAATTTAAATCGTTAAATCGAGGTTAACCATGACCATGACCTCATTAGTGCAAGTAGCTGATCTTTGATCAGTATAATTGATCCTTCAGTGTGTCGGTTTTTTTTCAAACAGCCTTGAACTGATGTTATTGTTATGAACCATGTTGTTAAACTTGCAAAGCTTGTACCCACTTTAATTAATTTAAGCTCCTGTAATATTGGATTAAAACTTTCGTTAATCACAAGTTTTTCCAATGTTCTAGATGTTTCCATTTTTATTACACTGTGAAAGTGTAAAAATAATGATGATGTTTTTGTATGGTTTTTTACCATGGAAATTGTACAATGAGGTTAATTTTTATTACATTACATGTACGTTCCCTTCTATTTATTAAATAAATTACTATTTGACGTGACAATACCTGAAATTCAATTTTTAATGTTTTTAGTATAATGGTGGTGAACCGCAATCCCTTTCCTTAGGTTATTGTTATATTTTAACCATTTATAATACACACCTGTATTCACACCATTATTTGGAGATTTCCTATGAACTTATTTTTGTTAACCGATGTTTGCAACTCAGTTCAAGTTACTTTCAAGCTTCTTTTTCCCAATTATATAGGTTTGGATAAGGTCTATGTTTGGATTATACCCACTTCTACCTGTGGTTTGATCCATTAATACTAAAAATACTTTCTTTTGGGATCATAGTTTTTTCCCGCAACGTTAAAAGATTTGCCTTTGTTTTGATTCCATTCTCAAATTTTTCATTGGATCATTGTTTTTCTCCCCAAAAGATTTAAGATCAGTAAGTTCTGTTCGTTCTGTAATTAATATCTATTTGATTTATCATAAGGCAGGTTTTATTCATAATTATTCAGGAGGTTTTAATATATCCTGTGTTGTAATTGATCTGCAAACCGTTATAGTTGCAGGATTCGGTATAATGTAATAAATTATATATATTTCTTCCCATTGAGCTACAAAACTGATGGCAATTTATTTTATTTTGAAAGTATTTACTTATTTTCACCATTTTTGAAATATACCTGTGAATTTGTATTTACTTTATTCTCATATTTATTTGTGACACTGGATATTATATAAACGGATTTAATGAAGTTTGATACGTCTTACCGTTGAGTATTTTTATAAAAACATAACTGTTTTTATCGTTTTTTTGATAGGTTGGTGTGAGATACATATAAATTAATGTTGGCAGCTAGGCTTTTCTTCCATAGCCTCACCCTCTTACCTTTAGTAGATATAGCCAAAAATCTTTTTACTATATTCTCCGGCACCCATTACTGGCCTCATCTTTTTTATTTGTGGTGGTGTCATTCATAATTCACTAATCACACTTTTGAGGGTCTGTCTTTTGCAGCCATGAGTCTTTACTTGGAACTTATATCCAAAAGAGAATTCCTCCACCATAATCCAAGGGTCCAGGGTTTCAAATTTACCTCAATTTGGCACAATAGCCATATTGTTGGATATTCATGCCCCTCAAGGTCTGGGTCTTTTTTTTGGGGAACTGTTTTTGGGTACTGTGCCCTTGTCTCTGTTTGTATATTTTGTCAAGTATTTTCCATTATCGCGAATGTTGATTATCTTTTTAAATTGCAGCCTTTACTGACTTTTAAAATTTCCTGCCAAAAAGTATTGTGTTGTAGCATTTCTAACATCCGTTCTACAGTTAATTTTTAACTGGTAACACCAGTATCGGATACCGGTCCCCGTAATTAATCTCTTCCGTCCCAATCGGCTGGGTATTCCCCTGGGGACGTTTCTTTTCAAGAATACTCGTTGTTTGTACTAGAGGGTATTTCTGTTCAATGTTATAACGTTTTTTTTTACTTTGTGTGTTTTTCTAAAATCCTTTTAAAATCCTGTGGTTTCTTGTCCTCACCTATTTAGGGCACGGTGAGGTTTTGCCCAGTTCTCTTTAGGAATTATTAAAAAAAAATTTTCTATCAACTGCATTCTTACCTGACAGGTTTTTGACCGAAACCCGAATGCCAACCCATAACTCTGTCGTGGAGCTGTCGCTGTGCAGCTCCTGCTTCATGCCCCGTCAGGCGTCGAGTTAATGCCATTCCAGCGCCTGGCGGGCCTTCTTCACGTAGTCACTCACGTGTGACCTCCGAAGTACAAATGTGAAAGAGTGTTGTTAGCAGAGTATATAGATTAGAAGGTCGACGGCCAGACAGCCAAGTAATGAATACATCTTAAGTTCTGTGACTCACCTTTTGATCAAATTCTCATGAGGTTGATCATCTCAAGAAGTGATTGGTACTTTGGAAGACCCTAAGGTTCTATTAGATATTCTGATCTCTTGGCTTGTCTGTAAAAGGTGTTTGCAGACATTCTTACGACCAGAGGATACTCTGTACCCGAAACCATCGCCTCTGAAGTTCATTTACCATTATTTTGCTTCCTTGATGCTGTGCCTCACATCCACTGAGTTTTTCTAATTTTTTCTGGTCTACCTCCGTGCTCACTCATGTACCACTTCCCCTGGTGTTGGAGAACGATTTCCTCCCACATACTCCAAAGATATGACTCGGTTGGTAGGGTAATTGATAACTGTAAATTAATCCCAAATGTCATTGGTACAATGTCTAGATGGAACCATGAGAGCGAAATAAAATATAGAGAGATTTGCTCAAGATAAAATATCTTAGATGTAGAGGAGGGGGACGATTGATTTAGAGGATTAGATTAAAGAGTTAGATTAGACCACACATGGGCATGACGTCTGAACGGCCTCGCTCTTACTTTTCTGTACTTATATATAAAAAAATGAAATATATAAAACTCTTGTAGTATAAATGTATTGTCGGTTATTGATATTCAACATGGTCAGGCAGTTACTGGGGTGTTTGGTTATGGTGTAAGTCCACCGAAACACTTCGTTACACTAAGGCATTGTCATAAGTCATAATGTTCAAAAAAAGAGTTTATTGTATGATGTCCCTGACAGGACAATGAAATTCGTTTTCTTTGCATAGCACAACTGATAACATAGGTAGCCATTGACGACATAACATTTGTATATTAATATTTTTGAGTCTTTTTGTTTTTTCTAAATGTGATACTTTTATTAAGGGACCTAGAATTGGGGGACATTAGTTTAATGATCACAGTCAATTCTTGCTAGCCCGCTCCCTTGTTAGCAGCCTAATTTCTCCCTCAAGTCCCCAAGGGTGCCAAATAATTTGTTATTAATCTATTAATCTTTGGTGACAAGGGTAATCATTATCATTTTTTAAGAATAAAGTATTTTCAAAATTAGTAGTTGAAAAGTGATCTGTGTGATAACGTCATGTTCTCACATTGATTGATTGTTTTGTATCTCTATCTTTCTCTGATATAGTAGTGGTTCCTTCCTGCTTATTAAATGTCTTGTTCTCCTATATGTGTACAATATGCAGATATCATGGAATTTAAAGGATGGCTCTTACTTTGGTGGGGCGCACGGCATCAATCAACAAATTGCCCAAAAGGAAAACACACATAGGGAGAATTCCTAGTAAATCTGGTGTTGGAGTCGAGAAAGAAATCCAAATTTTAATTGAGGTATTAGCAGGTTGTGCAGCATGTGTGGTATGAGGGAGAGATAAATTGTTGTATACGTTTCATAAGGTTGAAATCCTGAAATCAGGGTGGGTTTTGTTGGACAGGACAAGGGATATTGCATTATGGATTGATTTCTCAATTTTTTTTGCTCTCTTTCATCTAAATATTGTCTGGTGTGTTTGTGTGTATATTATAGCATAGTATCAGAGTTTACACTGATTCTGTCAAGCCTATCACAAACTGCGATATACAAATGTGTTCTATTGGATCACCGACCAAAATAGGAAATAATATTGGCACAATGGGACAACAAGTCCATGTTTCATGGTTTCAAGGAAAGTAAGCATGATGTTCCTCCTATAGTGGTGACTAATATAAAAGGCAGCTTCTTGTTCCCTTTGCTGGTAGTAATAATAGTTTACTATTTATTACCACATGAGGTAAGGAGGCTCACATGTAGGAAAAAGAATCCCTATTCTCTCTAGTGTTCGCATTCGCCATTCCTTGCTGCTTTCCCTTTGTTTTCCTTGTAATAAAGGCGAAAACTCATCTGGAAATCGGAAACTAATGCGAGAATGCCTGCCCTGTTGATATAAGTATATTTAGTCGGTTGGTCAGATATAGGTAATCTATTTCGAAGTGTTCTCGGAGGCGCCACTGGACATAGGGATCATTTTGGCTCCCACATTGTCCATGCTCGATTCTGATGCTATATTTGCTGATCCCTTGGAGCCTTTATTAGGTCTCATATCCTTCTACACCTTTCTATGTACCTGTCAAAATGCCTCCTTTAAATGATTTGAAAATGGCATGTTTGTGGACTGGACCCACCTACATGATAGTCTCAATTCTACTATAGCCATTCATGCTCTGTGTGAAAAAAAACACGCCTCCTCAGATCTGCTAATAAATTTTCTCCATCTTCACCTTTTAAACCTATGCCGTTTCGTAGTTTTTTGGCGCTCCTGCCTCGGGGAAAACAACTCTGATTATCTTCAATAGTTCGCAATGTCCCTCTGCCATAATCTTACTAACCTCTGTATAGTTCCCTGTTTGGTCAGGCCTCCTATGCTGCAATTCTCTCTATGTAAAATGATGAAGCCCTCCATTCCAGGGCAAGGATCGCATGATGAAAGACTCATAAAATGCTGGGAGTAACGTCAGCGGTGCCAGGATAGTGCCATCTCGGGCTCGAAAAGGAATTTGGTGTAAGGTTTTGGGTGTTGAGAGACTCCTTTAGTTTCAGATTAGGCGCTTTTCATGAGCTATCAGGGATAAGGGGAATACGAATTGGAGATATAGAAGGTTACATAGAAAAATGATTTGGATAATAAAATGCAATAAAGCATGGATGATCAAGGGAAAATGCATTATAGTAATTGGATCAAGGAAAACCCATGAGTGGTCTTCTTTTTGTTGGATTGTAATGGTGTCAGCGTGATTGAGACAGTCGGGATGACGAGTTTGGTACAAAAGTAGAAATTTCACAGAAATGGAGTTAGTAGTGAACAATTGACTGTGATAATTTTTTAGAAATCTCTCCTTTTGGTTTCTGGAGTCGGGTTCATGAGGATTGGGAGTGGTAGCGTATGTACGCCCCTTTTTAAAAAAGAGAGACGTCAGGTAGAGAGGGGAAAATACGTCGAGCGATAATAAGGAGACCATCCGTGTGTAGTAACCATGGGCTTACTTAGTTCAGATTTAGCTAAGCTTTTCTACCTATAGTGGGGAAACTGTTAGAGTCAAGGTATTAAAGATAGGGGATAGGACTGATCTTTGGGAAAGTGGTGAATTGAGTTGAAATCATTAGAGACAATGTCGCAGGCATGGATTTACGAAAGGTGTATTTCTCTTGTCTGGCACGAATGCGTTATTAGAATTTGTTTTTCCGAGGATGTAACTCTAGCAGTTAGTGGATATAAGGGGGAGAAGGAAGATAATGAACCAGTGGAGTGTTATATCTATGATACTGTTTCAAGAAGGCGCAGCTTCGAGAAGGGTCAGCCCACATAGCAAGATTAGTGATACAAATCTTAAAAGCACTCCGCGGTTATTGGGGGTTTCCCATAAATTGATGGTGGATAAGAGAACGGGCTGGCAGCCAGCGAAGCAGTTGGATAGGGAGGGTAAACGGGCGGTCGCCCTTTTCAGAATTGGCAGCAAGTGACTAGAGGTGGGGTAGCTGCAAGGCTCAGGCTGGGTATCGCCATCAGTATTTACAAATATATATTAATGATTGTTGGACGAGGGAATCGGGAGATAGAATAGTGAATATTGCTAATATACAATATCCAAGATTGACGGCCTTCGCGTATGAGCACTAAGCTGAGTGGGGTTGGTGAGGGTTAGGTGTGAGATAGATGGTATCGCTTTGATAGAGAGGGCATTGGCTGAAAGGATGACTTGGATAGCTTGCTTGGAGGGGGCGTGAGATATGCTCACGTGAGTGGGGGCAATACGAAAGAAAGGTTTGTGCAGATTGCGCGATTTGTTATGGTGAGTGTGTAAATGTGGATACATGTGCGAGGTTATTCCGACTTTGGGTATGGCGAAGAAACAACAGAAGAGGGGTAGACTTATTATTGAATGGTGGCAAATTAGCGAAAAGGGGAAGATTCGCAATAGAGTGGCAGTATAAGTTTTGTGTGTTGTCAGGGGGTACTACCAATCATTGAAATGTATAGGCAGTGGCTGTAGGTGCGAGGCAGGGCAGGTGATGGAGAAGTAGCAAATGGTATGTTATAGCTCATTCAATGATGCTGATGATAGGCTTTGGTGGAGGTTTTGGGGGTATAGGAGGCTTGTTGGAGGACCGAGTTTACGTACTGCAGTTGTACAGGGGCTGTTGTTTGTGAGGACCACACCGGTGCTGTATTGCCGTACATAGAGAGATAGTATTGTGAATCTGAGAAAAGAACATTGTTGCACTTTGAGAGGGTACAGAGGAGGTTCACCTGACTGATTCCTGGGATGTCAGGACTTTATATGAGGAAAGACTGGATAGACCTGGGCTTGTACTCGCTAAATGTAGAAGATGAGGGGGGATCTATAATAGAAACTTACAAAATTCTATAGGGGGTGGGATAGGTAGATGCAGGAAGATTGTTCCCGTGTTGAGGAGGTCCATGAACAGGGGTCCCGGTTAAAGATAAGGGGGAAATTCCTTTAGGAGAGTGAAGAATATTATTTTTCCACACAGAGAGTGGTGAGTCTCTTGGAATTATTCTGCCACAGAGGTTGTTGAGGAGTTCATTGGCTATAGTAGATCTGGGTTAGATGTGGCCCTTGTGGCTAAAAGGATTAGGGGGTATGGAGGAAGGCAGGTACAGGATACTGAGTTGGATGATCAGCCATGATTCATATTGAATGGCGGTGGGTGAGGCTCGAAGGGCCGAATGCCTCCTCCTTCACCTATTTTTATGTTTTATGACCATGGGGGGGGGGGGGGGGCCTTCTTCTTAGCTCTAGGGGGTCGGGGGGGGGCTTAGCAAGTGAAGTGGGAGTTGGGTTAGGCAACCGAGTAGTCGTGACCGGTTGATAGGACGGGTGGTTGAAAGTTAGAAGAAGGGATTGCTTGAATAGTTACAAGTTTTTCATGACCGCTGGGTTGCTAGAGCTGCCCTATGCAAAACAAAATATGACGTGCTGGTTACGCTGATTATGATGTATCAATTCCTTTCTGCACTCACTAATGTAAAGAGCTGTCCTGTCCTGTAATGTGGACTCGTGATCTCGATGAATATGTGCCCATCTTTAATGTTGTCTGAGACTTGCCTTATTGCTAAGTATTAAAGAGATAGGGCCTAGAATTTTTACTATAGTCCTGGAAATATAAGAGTTTCCTCATAAACAAGAATCCTTAGGACGGTCTCTTGTACATTGGAAACTGGCTCATACCACTTTCATCTTTAAAGAGAAATGGAGGGTGTGCAAAATACTGTTTATGAATGTTGTGTTTCATATGGGAGAACAGTATTTTGTAATTTTCTAGAAGTGACTAATCGATGAAGACTAGGTCATGGTTCTCAATTCTTAAAGTATAAATTTGGGCATCGGCTAATTTCTTCAATAATATCAGACCGCGCAAGCTCTCTAAAATTGAAAGGGTGAGGCTCTGCTTACAGATCAATGCAGAGCGTCGGTAAGTGGAACACATTTTAATAAAAATAAGATAGGAAGAATCAGGGTCAGCATGTTCCTTGTTAGCGTGAACTAGGTTAGTGCGGCTGGCACAAGTGATTATCTTAGAGAAACGCATGAAGAAATTATGTTAAGGGTTCCGACGAATTTTCATTGCTGCAGGTAGTCATAAAAATTGAGAAGAATTACTTGTATTGATACAGGAGCTAAACAATATAGTTATTTGAACACCATCTTTAACATACAGCCTTTAATATTTTTGTCTAGAGCAGTCTAATCAAATAAATTTATAGCTAATTTAATAAGTCCTTTAGAGATTTTTAGGGGGGGGGGGGAAATCGATCGGATGGCAGGAAAATATCTTTTTATTGTGAGTCTGAAAGACTCTCTAGCCACAACCCTTTTTTCCCATTGAAACAATTGTTTTCATAAAGCAATTTTCTAGATAAAAGCAAGGTTTTCTCAGAACACAACTATCACATTGTAATCAGAACTAGCTGTAGCGAGAGAAGACAAGCATTTAACAGGCTTATGAGGACAGATAAGATGAAAGCTAGGAGTGTGTGACAGAAATTTGCAGTGTGGTAGCATGGTAGTCGGTAGCGGTGCGCTCTCTTAGAACCGAACGTTGTGCCAGAGAGTCGCCAGGTTTGAACACCCTGACTACTGGTGCCAGTTTTTATGGCTTGCAGCGATTTGTGCTTTGTGAGGAAAGTGGCTCATAACTGAATAGGAGTAATAAATTTAGGCTAAGAGTTCAGCTCATCGTCATCGTTACTCCACCATCTCCTATCTCTCCAACTCCTAACCCGCATTTCTCTCTCGCCCGTTTTCTCCCCATAACCGCTGAACCCGCCAGGAATTAGGTTGGGAACCCAGATGATGTATGAGTCCTTCACGTTGAATGGTGGAATCGGACAAAAGAAGGTTGCAGCCACCACATGGTTTGTGAGAGCAGAAGGCAGAGCTGCAACAGGTGTTTGGTAGTCTCTCATCCATGATATTTTTGGCCCATCAACCCAGTGAACCCAGCCACCAAGTGCCAAAAACTTACCCTAAACCGCCGCCAACCAAGCGAATCTTAAATACTCAATGATAATATGAATGAGTATGAATGACTAAACGGGGAATACATCATGACTTAGCTCAAATATCTAAGGTAGACAAAATATGCTGGAGAAACATCGCGAGCGGGGTGAGGCAGCATCTATGGAGCAAAGGAATTGGTGATATATAAATGTACACTCTGCCTAATACACAGTGAGGTTAACGCTGTAGTCAAATATCACAGTGAATGGTGTCAGTTCCCTTATGATCTGTGTAGAAGCAATGAACCACAGATGCTGATTTATATCAATGATAGACACTTTGTGTCTATCCCTAATAATCTAATTATCTGTATAGAGTAGACTAAGTGTTCTTTGAAGGGGGATCTCATTGAAAACTACTGAATAACGGAGGGCCTAGATAGAGTGGATGTTGAGAAAATGTTTCCAGCAGTGGAAGAGTTCAGAGGGCACAGGTTCAGAATAAAAGGACGTACCGTTAGAATAGAGATGAGGAGGAATTTATTTAGCCAGAGGATTGTGAATCTGTGGAATTCGTTGCCATAGATGACTGTGGAGGCCTAGTCATTGGGTATTTTAAAGCGGAGATTGATACGTTCTTGATTAGTAAGGGCATCATAGGTTACAGGGAGAAGGCAGGAGAATATAGTTTAAAGGGAAAAATAAGCCATGGTCAAAAAGCCATGGTCAAAAAGTGGAGCAGACTCGTTGGGCCGAATGGCCCGATTCTGCTCCTATGGTCTATTTATGGTCTAATTCGTCATAGTTGCTGCAGAATAACAATTTGTTTAGCACTTCTGCCCAAGGATGTATCCATAGTCTGTTCAGAGCTGAAAACCAGGGATAAACCATTTGCAGGCAAGAATCAGTTCCTGTGGATTGGAAGGTGGCTAATGTTATCCCACTTTTTAAGAAAGGCCGGAGAGAGAAAACAGGGAATTATAGACCAGTTAGCCTGTCATCAGAGGTGGGGAAGATGCTGCAATTATAAAAGATGAAATTGTGGCACATTTCATTGCAGTAGCAGGTTCGGTCCAAGTCAGCATGGATTTACGAAGGGGAATTCATGCTTGACTAATCTTCTGGAATTTTTTGAGAATGTAACTAGGAAAATGGACAAGGGAGAGCCAGTGGATGTAGTGTACCTGGACTTTCAGAAAGCATTTGATAAGGTCCCACATAGGATATTAGTGGGCAAAAGTAGAGCACATGGTATTGGGGGTAGGGTGCTGACATGGATAGAAAATTGGTTGGCAGACTGGAAACAAAGCGCAGGGATTAACAGGTCCCTTTCAGAATGGCAGGCGGTGACTAGTGTGGGACCGCAGCTATTTACAATATACATTAATGATTTAGATGAAGGGATTAAAAGTAACATTAGCAAATTTTCAGATGACACAAAACTGGGTGTCAGTGTGAACTGTGAAGAGGATGCTATGAGGATGCGGGTGACTTGGACAGGTTGGGTGAGTGGGCAGATGCATGGCAGATGCAGTTTAATGTGGATAAATGTGAGATTCTCCACTTTGGTGTCAAAAACAGGTAGGCAGATTATTATCTAAATGGTGTCAAATTTGGAAAAGGGGAAGTACAATGGGATCTGGGGGTACTTGTTCATCAGTCACTTAAAGTAAGCATGCAGGTACAGCAGGCAGTGAATACAGCAAATGGCATGTTGGCCTTCATAACAAGAGGAGTTAAGTATAGGAGCAAAGAGTTTCTTCTACATGTTGATAGAATGGAGCGGCTGGGCTTGTATACTCTGGAATTTAGAAAGATGAGAGGGGACCTTATTGAAACATATAAGATTATTAAGGGTTTGGACATGTTAGAGGCAGGACATTTGTTCCTGATGTTGGGGGAGTCCAGAATCGGAGGCCACAGTTTAAGAATAAGGTCTAAGCCATTTAGAACGGAGATGAGGAAAAACCTTTTACACAGAGTTGTGAGTCTGTGGAATTCTCTGCCTCAGAGGGCGGTGGAGGCTGGTTCCTTGGAGGCTTTCAAGAGAGAACTAGACAGAGCTCTTAAAGATAGCGGAGTCAAAGGGTATGGGGAGAAGGCAGGAAAGGGGTACTGATTGTGGATGATCAGCCATGATCACATTGAATGCTGGTGCTGGGTCGAGGGGCCGAATGGCCTACTCTTGCACGTATTGTCTATTGTCTATTGCCTTTTCGTATGCTTGCTTGATAGGGCTTTTGTACACCAGGACACTAATAAAATGCATAGCTAATAGGTAACATGAATAGGAAATATTCCAGTGAACCAGATTTCTTTGCAAGAGTGCAGAAAAATACCCTCTACTCTGCATTATCATGCAAGGAAAGAATCATCTTAATTATGCTGTTCAAGAAAGGAGCAAAGCAGTAGAGTGGAAGCTACAGACTGGTTAGCCTGACTTTCACACCTTCAGGTGCATGTGACGAATAAAATTGACTTTGACTTTGACTTTAGTGGTTGGTAACATTTTAGAGTTCATTATAAAGGATGAGGTTTATGAGTACTTAGAAGTACATTATAAAATAGGACGGTCAGCATGGTTTTGTGAAAATGAAATCTTGCTTGACCAACCTTTTGTAATTGTTTGAAGAAGTAAATAGCAGGATAGATAAAGGAGAGTCAGTGGATGTGGTTCACCTGGATTTTCAGAAGGTCTTTGATAGGGTGCCGCACGTGAGGCAGTTAAAGATGAGAGCCCGTGGTATCAGAGGGAAGATACAAGCATGAATAGCAGGTCGGCTGGATGGCAGAATACGAAGAGTGGCAATAAAGGGGGCTTTTTTCTGGTTGGCTGCCAGTGACTAGCAGTGTTCCTCAGGGGTTAGTGCTTGCATCACTGGATAGGTATATGGACGGGAAGGGAATGGAGCGGTATGGTCTGAGTGCAGGTAGATGGGGCTAGGGGAAAATAAATGGTCGGCACGGACTGGAAGGGCCGAGAGGGTCTGTTTCCGTGCTGTAATTGTTATATGGTTATATCAATGATTTGGATGAGGGAATTGAAAGCTTTGTGCCAAGTTTTCAGATGATACAAAGATAGGTGCAGATAGTGTAGAGAAAGCAGAGACTCTGCAGAAGGACTTAAGGGCCTGTCCCACTTTCACAACCTAATTCAGGACCTTTTTTACTCGTGGACATTTATCATCATGTTGAAAAGACGCCCCAACCTACTCGATAACACGAGTACCTACGACCAGCATCACGACCTGCTACGACCTACCTACGACCTCATAACGACCATGCTGCGAGTATGAGTCAAGGGCAAACTCGGCAGAGGTCGTGAATTAGATTGTGAAAGTGGGACAGGCCGTTTAAATTCAAGTTCAAGTTTATTCATGGATAACCCCTTGAGATGAACAGTCATCTCGTTTTCGAGGGGGTCCAACAGATTGGGAGAGTGCGCTGAGAAGTGGCAGATGGAATATAAAGTAGCAAAGTGTAGAGTCATGCAAATAGGCATAGACTATTTTTTAAATGGGGAGAGAATTCAGAATTCTGAGGTGCAAAGGAGCTTGGGAGGGCTGGTGCAAGATTCCCAATAAGGTAATTTGCAAGTCGAATTGGTGGTAAGGAAGGCAAATGCTGTGCTAGCATTTATTTAGAGAGGG
Organism: Okamejei kenojei; assembly: GCA_035221665.1. Classification (NCBI taxonomy): domain Eukaryota; kingdom Metazoa; phylum Chordata; class Chondrichthyes; order Rajiformes; family Rajidae; genus Okamejei; species Okamejei kenojei. Next base: position 80,516,652 of record CM069134.1, read on the forward strand.
CTAGAATACAAAAACAGTTGTGTAATGCTGAGGCTCTATAAGCCACTGGTCAGACCGCATTTGGAGTATTGTGAGCGGTTTTGGGCTCCATATCTGAGGAAGGATATGCTGGCACTGGAGAGTAGGTTTACAAGAATGATTCCAGGAATGATTGGATTTAAAAAAATGATAAGCATTTGAAGGCACTGAGCCTGTAATCGCTGGAGTTTAGAAGGATGGGTGGGACCTCGTTGAAACTTGACGAATAGTGAAAGGCATGGATAGAGTGAATATGGAGTGGATGTTTCCACTAGTGGGAGAGTCTAGCACCAGAGGCCATAGCCTCAGGATACCTTTTGAAAGGAGATGAAGAGGAATTTCTTTAGTCAGTGGTGAATCTGTGGAATTCATTGCCACAGATGGCTGTGGTGGCCAAGTTAGTAGATATTTGGATATAGTGGATACAGTGGAACTCATTGAGTTCCTCCAGCACTTTGTTTGCTGTTCCTTATGAGAACGTTTATTTTTCTGTTTGCGAGTGGTTTGAATTGAAAGGGGCAAAAGTGGAGGTGACAGTGACATTTTGAATAAGGAGTTCATTAGACTAGTAATGAGGGAAGATATTACATAAAAGTCTTGACATGAGGCCCAGATGTGTGGAACTTAGATCAAAAAGGAGCAATCACTTTGCTGAGGGTGTACTATTGGTCTAACGGTCAGCAGGAAATATATAGACAAATTACATAAAGATGTAATAGGATTGTAATAGCAAGTGTTTAACTTCCCCAATATTAACCAGAATTGCATGAGTGTGAAAGGCACAGAACAAGAAATTTTTAACGGCTTCTGAGTGACCCAATCTTGCCTGCTATGCATGTTCTGGTCTGAAATACTTAATGCAAATGTACCATCAGTAATATGACTATGGAGTTGCCTATGATATAAATCTCATGTCATAGGAGCAGAATTAGGCCATTCGGCCCATTGTGTCTACTCTGCCATTCAACCATGGCCAATCTAGTGTTTTTTTTCTTTTAAACAATTCCTTGATATCAATCTGAATTTCTCTAAGCCCTTGAGCTGGTTTGGAATGAGTCTCTAAGGAAATTAAAAAGCGAAGGCACTCTTATTTGTGAAAATAGTTTGTGTACCATTAGTGTACCCATCAAACTCTGGGGGAGGAAAAAAAAAGAGAGCGAGGGAGATGATTTTCCTACTTGCAGCAGGATAACAAGTTTATAAAAACAGTACTCAATAGATAATATAATAACAAACAAAAAAAAATTGAATAAACAAAACAATATAGTGCATAAAACAAAACAAACACCAAAGTTCCTAATGGAACTACAGCATTTCGTAGATTATAGTTTATTTTTTGTTAAATATTTTTATTAGCCGTAAGTACATATTAATAGAATATACTTCTCACATACATTCATAATATTATTAATATTAACAATTATGTCTTATTTATATATCTATACATTTTTATTTTTTTTGCAGGTAGGAAAAGATAGAGAAAAATAAAGTAAAAGTAGGAAATCAAAAATAAAGAAATGAGTGGAGTATTAAAAAAGTTATCCATCATTGGAGATATATCCATGATTTGTTATACGTGATTCTTCATCTATTCCATTATTCAGGCTTCAGTCAGGCTCTCGTACCGAGCTATTTTGACCCTTTAGATATTCAATAAATGGAGACCATATTCCTCTGAAAAAATCCAACTTGTCCAGTAGGACAAGCCTTAATCTTTCCAGATGAAGTGTCTCCGACATTCCTGTAATCCACATTTTGATTGTGGGGGATGTAGGACCTTTCCAGAATTTCAATATTAATTTTTTCCCAATTATTAAACTGTAATCAATAAAAATTCTTTGATTTGTTGTTATTAATTGATCTGTTTCTAATATTCCCAGTATTATTAACTTTGAGTCAGGGATCAGATTCATATTAACAACATTCGAAATTATCCTAAATATTTCTGTCCAAAATTTAGTAATTTTTACACAATTTGTAAATGAGTGCGTTAAGTTAGCTTCTAAATGCTGACATTTATCACATATGGCAGATACATTTGAAAAAATACTATGTAGTTTGGATTTTGAATAATGTAGTCTATGTAATATTTTAAATTGTATAAGAGAGTGTCTAGCATTTAACGAGCAATGGTGTATATGTTGTAAACTTTCATCCCATACTTCTGGTCTAATGATTTGACCTAATTCGTTTTCCCATGATTGCCTATATATTTCTGACATTGGGACATCGTTTTCCAATAAAATATTATAAATATATGATATCAATTTTTCTGTGTTCGGGTGTTTATTTAGGCATTCATCTAAAATTTCTGTCTTTCTATTTCTAATTTCCTGTGTGTTTGCTTTTACATCGTCTCTAATTTGTAAATATTTAAAGTAATCTTTTGAATGTAATCCATAAATTTGTTGTAATTCTTGAAATGAAAGGAAATAATTTTCCCTGTAGAGATTGCCCATCTTATTAATTCCATAGTTTTTCCATTGTAAAAAACCTTTGTCCATCATTGAGGGTTTAAATGTAACGTTATTTACAATGGTAAGGGCTAGTGGTATACATTCCGATTTTAATGTTTTCTTTATTTGTTTCCAGATACGTATTCCACTTTCTATTATAGGGTTTTCACTATAGGTTTTCTTACCTAGTTTAATATTGGCGAATAAAATAGAACTAATTTCAAAAGGCGAACAATCTTCTTTTTCCATTTTTAACCAGATTGGTTGATTATCTGTCTCTACTAGCCAAAAATTCATATTTTTAATATTAACTGCCCAGTAATAAAACATAAAGTTTGGTAGTGCTAGACCTGCATTTATTTTTGATTTACATAAATGTTTTTTATTTATTCTATGGCTCTTATAATCCCAGATAAAGTTGGTAACTATAGAATCCACCTGCTTAAAGAATTTTTTAGGAAGATGCATCAGAATCAATTGGAAAAGATATAGTAATTGTGGAAGAAAAATCATTTTTATTGCATTAATTCTACCTAGCATTGAGATAGGTAGTGTTTTCCAATATAAAATGTTCTTATTTAATTTATTCAATAAGAGTGGAAAATTGGATTTAAATAAAGAATCAAATCTTTTTGTTACATAAATTCCAAGATATTTAATTTCCTATCTTAAAAGGAAATTGGTGTAGTATATGTAAGTTTGTAGTTTAATTAGGGTTTTGTAGTGTTCAATATCCTGATGGTTGTTGGGGCAAAGCTGTTCCTGAACTTGGGCATTACAGTTTTCAAAGTCATATACCACCTTCCCGATGGCAGGAGTGAAATGAGACCATGGCGGAGATGGCGTGGATCCTTGATGATGCTGGCTGCCTTTTTGAAACGGCACCTCCTGTAGATGGTTGGGAGGTCAGTGCCTTTGTGGACAGGGCAGTGTTCACCACTTTTTGTAATCTCCCTTGTTTTTGAACATTCGAGTTGCTGACCTCGGCTGTGATCTAACCAGTTAATAATTGGTGAAGCAGCACCGAATATTTCACTTGGGTAGTTTACACCCCAGCGGTATGAACATTGACTTCTCCAATTTTAGGTATCCTTGCTTTCTCCCTCCTTCCCAGCTCTCCCACAGCCTACTGCCTCCACCTCTTCATTTCTTCTTCCTCCCCCCCCCCCCCATCCCATCAGTCTGAAGTAGGGTCTCGACCCAAAACATCACCTATTCCTTTGATCCATAGATGCTCTCACCCGCTGAGTTTCTCCAGCATTTTTGTCCACCTTCGATTCTTTCAGTATCTGCAGTTAATATGCTCCTTATCGTGCATTTGTTGAGGTTCAAGAGAGTTTTAATCAACATACTGAATCTCCTCAATCTTCTAAGGAATTCAAGATGTTGATGGGATTTTTTTATGATTGCATCAATGTGCTAGGTCCAGAACAGATCTTCAGAGATATGCACACCCAGGAACTTGAAGTTGTTGACCCTCACCACCATCGATCCATTGATGAAGACCAGTGTGCTAGTTGAATTTTGTGGAAAATGCCGAACAAGCCACGTTAAATTAATCTCTTCCCGCACGTGATCTATATTCCTCCATTTCCTGCATATCCATGTACCTATTTAAAAGCTACCATGGTATTAGTTTAATTTATTATTGTCACATGTACCGACACCAGGTCTGGAGTCAGGCAGGGTTGCCCTCTCTCCCCTGACTTCTCCGTCTGTTGATTTGAACCTTTTGCCGAGTCCATCAGGAAGGACACTCAGGTAAAAACCTTCCTGTACATGGACGATGTCGCCGTCTTCTGCTCGGATCCAGGGTCGGTCCGCAGAATGATTAGCATCTGCAACCAGTTTGAGTCAGCCACGGGAGCCAGGGTGAACCGCAGGAAGAGTGAGGCCATGCTCTTTGGCAACTGGCCCGACCGATCTTCCATCCCCTTCACCATCAAGCCTGACTTCTTGAAGCTGATGGGGATCTGGTTCGGTGCGGCTGAGGTTGTGTGACAAGAATTGGCTGGAGCAGATAGCCAAGGTGGCTAGAAACTAGAGCTGTGGAAGCAACGCTCCCTCTCCATAACGGGAAAAAATTTGGTCATCAGGTGTGAGGTGCTCTCGGGGCTGCTGGACTTGGCGCAAGTATGGCCTGTCCCTCCCTCCTACACCACATGGATCTCTCGGGCCATTTTCCAGTTCATCTGGGGGTCGAGGGGCCACAATGCACAAGTCGGCAGACAACGGGGGTAAGAGCATGCCCAATGTCGCCCTCACCCTGATGGCCACCTTCTTGTGTGGCTGCATCAGACAAGCGTAGAGCCAAGGCACGTGGGCACCAAGTGTCCCTACCTTCTGAGGTTCTACCAGTCCCCGGTGTTGCGAAGGATGGGCCTGGCGCAGATGCTACACAATGTGCCAGTCAGCTGGACATTTTTATTTTTATTTGTTTATTTATTTATTTGCACCATGTTTTAAAAGAAGACAAACGATCAATTTATAATACCATACAGTGCTGGGAGGGAAGGGAAGCCCGGAGGGCTTATACAAAGTCCGCTCCCATCTGAAAATGAGCGTTAATGGCAAATCAGGTAGGAGAAATAAAAAAGACAATAATAAACAATACTACAATAATAAACAATAATACAGTTTAAGAATGAATATTAAAAATATGAAATTAAAAATATGAAAATATGAAAATAAATAAAATAATAAGGTATAGTATGAGATAAGAGTCAACAGAAGTAGTTTGAGCTCATAAATAGCATTACAAAAAGCTGGAGGTCAGAACTCAGGACATGATGAGAAACCTTTTAGGCTCAATCTTAAAGGTGGCTAAGCAGGTGTGAGACTTTAATGACAGAGGCAGGGTATTCCAAAATTTAGGACCTTTAAAAGTAATGCAATGTTGGTGTTTGGATGTTCAACAAAACGGAAGATGAAGATCATTTCTTCTTCTGGTTGGGTAATGGTGAATATTAGAAGAAAGGGTGAAAAGATCATGAAGAGAAACAGGCAAATCATGTTTACATTTAAGATATTTGAAAATAAAAATACATATTTGGAATGCATTCAGTTTATCTACAGACAAAATTGAGTACTTCTTGAAGAGAGGGGCAGAAGGTTCTTGTGAATTTGAATGAGAAATTAATCTCATAAATTTCTTCTGTATGATGAGTAGCTTAGAAAGATAGGAAGGATAGGTAGAACCCCAAACAATATTACAATAATTGAAATAAGGAAAAATCAAACTGTAATATATTGTTAGATGGGAAGACGGGTGAATAAATGCACAAACCTTTCTCAGAATACCAAGCATTTTCATTGATCTTCTACAGACAATATTGATATGTCCTTTCCAAGTTAAATTTTGATCAATGGTTACTCCTAAAAATTTTGTATATGTTACTTCAGGAATTTCATGCCCATTGATAAAAGTTTTAGATTTGTCTTTGGGAAAAATTTTGTTTTTATTGCAGAAGATCATGTAATTGCATTTTTTGATATTGAGAGAGAGCCTGTTCACTTCAAACCACTTAGAGACATGAGACATTTCTTCATTAACTAATTCAACCAATGATTTTAGATCACTATGTGAAGCTATAAGATTGGTGTCATCGGCAAACAGGATAGGAAGAAGTACTCTACAGGTATAGGATAAGTCATTTATATAGATCAAGAATAGTAAAGGACCAAGGATGGAGCCTTGTGGTACCCCACAGTGAATTATCATTTTTTTTAATGAGCTTCCATTTAGATAGACAAATTGTACTCTATTTGCTAAACATAGTTGGTTAACCATAGAAGCGCTACATCCTTTACCCCATATCTATTGAGTTTAGAGATTAAGATTGAATGGTTGACTGTATCAAATGCCTTGGATAGATCTAGAAAGACACCAAGAGAAAATTTATTTTCATCTAGAGCAATAGAGATGTTATTAATAAGTTGTAATAATGCATGCTCCGTAGAGTACCTCTTCCTAAAGCTATATTGATGGTTATACAAAATATTATTCAGTTAGATGGTTTAGGATTCTTGTGTACACTAGTCGTTCTATCATTTTTGAGAGATGGGAGAATAGATATTGGGCGGTAATTACCAAATTCTTTAGGGTCACCTGATTTATAGATAGGTATGACTTTGGCAATCTTTAAATCTTGAGGAATGACACCAGATTGGAGAGATAAAGAAAAAATATGTACTAGTGGCTCAGTAATATGATCAATAACTTGTTTTATGAGAGTGGTTATAACTCCATCATGACCTTCTGCAGAGTTCTTTAGACTCACAATTATGTTGTAGACTTCTTTGGGACAAGGGGGATGGAAGGTGGACAAAGTAGAGAATTGACCGTTCACCAATTTACAAGGGTCTTCATTAGAGTCCTTAATGGTTGAAGCCAAGGAGGACCCAACGTTGACAAAAAAATAATTAAAACCATCAACTATCTCCTTTGGGTTATGAATAGTACCATCTCTTCCTAACATCTCTGTGAGCACAGCAGGTGGGGCTTTTTGCGGTTTAGCACTTGGTTGATGAGGTTCCAAGTTGATTTGATGTCATTTGACTTTTGCATGAATTTATCAGTAAAGTATTTCTTTTTTACTTGCCTTAAATAGTGAGTGAGATTATTTTTGTAAGCTTTATATGATTCCACATTGAATGGTGTGGGATGCAAAATAGATTGCTTGTATAGGTTGTTTTTAATCAAAATACGTTTCTTCAATTCTTTAGTGAACCAGGGTTTGTCAAATGAGGCAGCTTTCTTAATCTTGGTAGAAATTACTGCACTTAATCTTGGTAGACATTGCCGCACCATCTGTCGTTCGTGGAAAGTTTCTTCCGGACCAACACTTTTGACCACATTGGGCAGTGGTCAGCACGGAACGCCCTGCAGACACTGCAGGGAAATGACCATGGATCATGTGGAATGATTCCCAGAGCAGACTGCCCAGCTTTTCTGGCAAAATGCCTCATTGCCAGAACTCACCAACAAGCACCAAGACCTGACTTGGCTGGCGGTGAGGGGAGCCCTCCCAGTCAGATCCTTCCTGCATCGTCGGAACCTCATTACGAGCGCACGCTGCCCTTGGGACGGCTGCTATGGAGAGGAGACGGTTGCCCACCTCTTTGCAGAGTGTGGATTCGCAAATAGAGTCTGGAGAGGTCTGTAAGGGTCCCTGTCATGGTTTATTCCGAACAGCTCCGTCACAGAGGACTGTGATTTATGGACTGTTCCCAGGGACGCATTCAGAGACGGACATCGAGTGCTGGTGCTTCATCAACTTGGTGAAAGACGCTCTTTGGTCTGCCCGAGCGTTGTTGACCACCCAGCGGAGCGAGATGTCCGTCAGGGAATGTTGCCGACTGGCCCGCTGCAGACTGCAGGAGTACGTGCTGAGGGACGCACTGAAGCTCGGTGCAGCCAACGCCAAGGCTCGGTGGGGGTGGACCACAGTCTAACGCCCTTCCGCTGCTGGACATGGGGGGGCAGGGTGTGGTGGAGACGCCCCTGAAAAATAAGGGAAGGGATTCCACGCCAGTGGGCCACATGAGTGGCAAGGGTGTGGGGTAAAATTGTGATTTGGGGAAACTGTACTGAATGTATGTACAGACTCCGAGAATGTCCGGATGGAGATTTGTATGGATCACGTATTGTATATATTTATTTCTCGAATGAAGTCTATTTTGAAAATAAAAATTATAACAAATCTTTCTACCCTTTTTTGTTTCTCTTTCCCCTCCATTCACTTCCGCCTTTAACGGGGGCGGGACCTGCTGGGATCACGGGAACGAGCGGTCCTTCTGTGAACTCTTCCGCCGGGCAGCACCGTCGCTGCGCTGCGCCCCGCCACCCCTTCAGCAGGTAAGGCCGGGGCAGGGGCTCGGGGCCGGGGCAGGGGCTCGGGGCCGGGGCAGGGGCTCGGGGCTCGGGCAGATTGGTGTCGGGCCCACACTTGCCGCTGGAGGCCCAGGCGGTGGCAGCCTCCGTGGACGGGCCTGAGGGCCCCGGCGCGGACAGTCTCCCCGAGCCGGCTCCCACCTTCACTTCTCCTCGGGGATGGTGGGTTCCTGGGCCTTTGCTTCGTGTTTGCCTTGTCCGGGCTGCCGACGCGGTCAAAGATACTCGATACAAAGATACTCCGCTCCAGCATCTCTGGATGCGACGACAGTCGTTTCCCTGATGCGGGGGCGGAGCCTGGCTGCTGTTTACATTCGCTCTTTGCCGATTTGCAAGAATGAAAGAAGCGATTGACAGGTAAATGGCTAAATCCTATTTCCAGCCTGAGATTTATCTGCACAATTGGTATCCTCTCTTTCTGCGCCTTTTGTTGTGAATTGATGCTACTCCTCTAGAACATTGTCAGAACATTATAACAGTTAGTTATAAACTTGAATTCGTATTATAAAATGCGTTCTTGAGCAAAACTTGCAGCTCTAGTAACTACCAGAATTTGAACCAGATTTTCCATGACTTACATTTGACACAAAGATGGGTTTAAACCGCTAATCGGCTCCATTGCTTTGACTACTTGTTTCCATATCTGTCTCATCTCATCCTCCCTTGTCCATGTCTCTTATATATGTAGACAATTGCCCAGGTTGGAGATCCTTGTTTACATGTCGCGAACCTGAGGCTGTTTTGCTGACCATTTTAAAACAAATTTTGTTCAGCGAACAATAACTCATTTTAAAATTACCTCTTTTTTCCTAATACTTTTCTGGCCCCATAACTTTCCAAGCTCTCTATGCTCCTGTTATTGACTGTTCTTAAGCTTGCTTGTTGGAGTTATTGACTACCCTCCAGTCCACAGGAACGAATCCAGTCGAGAGAACATTGGAAAATTATCACCAATACATCCATGATTTCTAGAGTCACCTCCTTGAGTACTCTGGGATGCAGACCATCAGGCCCCGGGGATTTATCTACCTTTAGTCCCAACAGTTTACCCAACACCTTTTAATGATTACTGTGGATTCCCTTCAGTTCCTCCCTCCCACGAGATTCTCGGTCCCCTAGTATTTCCGGGAGATTGTTTGTGTCATCCTGAGTGAAGACAGAACCAAAGTACTCGTTTAACTGTTCTGCCATTTCCTTGTTTCACATTATAAATTGACCTGTCTCTGACTGTAAGGGACCTTTACTAATCTTTTCCTTTTTACATACCTAAAGAAACCTTTAGTCATTTTGTATATTCCCCACAAACTTTCTATCATGCTCGTTTCCCCCCCCCCTTTTTAATTAACCGCTTCGTCCTCTGTTGAGTTCTAAATTTCGCCCAGACCCCTGGTTTGCCACTTCTTCTGGCCAATTTATATGCCTCTTCCTTGCATTTAACACTATCCTTGATTTCCCTAGTCAGCCACAGTTGAACTGCCTTCCCAGTTTGATTTTTTCGCAAGACGGGGATGAACAATTTCTGGAGTTCATCCATGTGGTTTTTAACTCTTTGCCCATTGCATCTCCACTGTCAACCCTTTCATAATCATAGTCATATTTTATTAGCCAAGTATGCTTTGCAATATATAAGGAATTTCATTTGACATACAGTCATACTAATAAAAAGCAACAGAACACACAAAATACATTTTAACATGAATATCCACCACAGCGACTACTCAGCATTCCTCACTGTGATGGAAGGCGGAAAAAATTTAAATCTCTCCCTTGACGCGACAATGTTACTCCCATAGCCGGCGGCGTGCCTTCCTCTTCAGGGCGATAAAGCTCCTGCATCGGGGGGGAATCTCAGTTCCCCCGCGCTGGGCGATCTACCCCGGGTCGGGGCTAGTCAAACGTTGTGCGGCTTACAGAACTTCCCGACATCGATCTCTACCCGAGACTGCAAGCTCCTCGATGTTGAAATCCGCAGGCCGCGGTTGGAGCATCGATCTCAGGCAAGGGATCGGCTCCGATGCTAAATCCACATCCCCGCGGTGGGGCTCAATGTCAGTCCCGAACAAGACCTCCAGCTTCACGATGTTAGGGCACAGAGCGACCAGAGATACAATCCGGAAAACAATCGCATCTAAAGCAAGGTAACAGATTGACGCCGCCCACCCCCCACATAAAACAAATCAGAGAACATTAACACATACTTATAAAACAAACTAAAAATAGTGTGTTTTAAAAGACAGACATACTGTAGGCGAGGCTGCCATCGAAAGCACCACCCAGTGGAAATATAACCTTTTAAGTATAGTTTGCCAGTCTATCCTAGTCAATTCCCGTCTCATACTTTCCAAGTCTCCTTTATTCAAGTTCAGGACCCTAGACTCTGAATTAACCATGTCACTCTCAATCCTAAAGTAGAATTCCACCATATTATGGTCACTGTTGCTCAAAGGAGTGTTGTACAACAAGATCACTAACTAATCCTTCCTCATTGCACAATACCCATCTAGGATGGCCTGACTTCTAGCTGGTTCCTCTACATATTGGTTTAAAAACCCATCCCATGTACATTCCAGGAAATCCTCCTCCTCAACACTGTTACCAGTTTTGTTGGCCCAATCTGTATATAGATTAAAATCACCCAATGATAACCACTGTATCTTTGTTACATGCATCTCTAATTTTCTATTTGTTGTTATTCCCAACCTCCCCACTGCTGAATGGTGGTCTATATACAACTCCAACAAGCATTTTCTGCTCTTGCTATTTCGCAGTTGTACCCATACCAATTCTACTTCATCCAAGCTAATGTCTCTCCTTGCTATTGCATTAATCTCCTCTTTAATCAGCGATGCCACCCCACCTCCTCTTCCTTTCTGTCTATCCTTCCTGAATATCGAATAACCCTGCATGTTTAGCTCCCAGCCTTGGTCACTCTGGACCCCTGTCTCTGTAAGTCCAACTATATCATATCCCTTGACTACTAATACTGCACACCTTGAGGTGCATTAAAAGCTTGTTGGAAGAAGTAGGATTACAGGTGCATCTTAAGAGGTAGAAAAACTAATTAGAACATAGAACAATACAGCACAAGGCCCTTGTGGACTGGAGGGTAGTCAACATAACTCCACTTTTTAAGAAAGGAGGGAGAGAGAAAAAGGAGAATTACAGACCAGTTAGCCATACATCAGTAGTGGGGAAGATGCTGGAGTTGATTATTAAAGATGTTATAGCATCGCATTTGGAAAGCACATACGGGATCGGTCAAAGTCAGCATGGATTTATGAAGGGGAAATCATGCTTGACTAATCTTTTTGAATTTTTTGAGAATGGATAAGGGAGAGCCAGTGGATGTGGTGTATCTGGACTTTCAAAAAGCCTTTGACAAGGTCCCACACAAGAGATTAGTGTGCAGAATTAGAGCACATGGTATTGGGGGTAGGGTATTGACATGGATAGAGAACTGGTGGGCAGACAGCAAGCAAAGAGTTGGAATTAACGGGTCCTTTTTAGAATGGCAGGCAGTGACTAGTGAGGTGCCGCAAGGCTCGGTGCTGGGACTCCAGTTGTTTACAATATATATTGACGATTTAGATGAGGGAATTAAATGTAACATCTCTAAGTTTGAGAATGACATAAAGCTGGGTGGCTGTGTGAGCTGCAAGGAGGATGCTACGAGGCTGCAGGGTGACTTGGATAGGTTGGGTGAGTGGGCAGAAGCATGACAGATGCAGTACAATGTGGATAAATGTGAGGTTATCCACTTTGGTGGCAAGAATAGGAAGGCAGTTTATTATCTGAATGGTGTCAGATTAGGAGAAGGGAGACCTGGGTGTGCTTGTACATCAGTCATTGAAAGTAAGCGTGCAGTTACAGCAGGCAGTGAAGAAGGTTAATGGCATGTTGGCCTCCATTGCAAGAGGATTTGTGTTTAGGAGCAAGCAGGTCCTACTGCAGTTGTACAGAGCCCTGGTGAGACCGCACCTGGAGTACTGTGTACAATTTTGGTCTCCTAATTTAAGAAAGGACATTATTCCTATTGAGGGAGTACAGCGTAGGTTCACCAGGTTAATTCCCAGGATGGCGGGACTGACATCTGATGAAAGAATGGGATTGTATTTGCTGGAATTCAGAAGGATGAGAGGGCATCATACAGCAACACATAAAATTCTTAGAGGATTGGACAGGGTAGATGCAGGAAAAATGTTCCCGATGTTGGGATCAATGCAAGGGTCACAGTTTAAGAATAAGGGGTAGGCCATTTAGGACTGAGATGAGGAAAAACCTTTTTTACCTAGAGAGTTGCGAATCTGTGGAATTCTCTGACACAGAAGGCAGTGGAGGCCAATTTACTGGATGTTTTCATGAGAGAATTAAATTTAGCTCTTAGGGCTAAGGGAGTCGAGGGATATGGGGGGAAAAGCCGGAACGGGTTACTGATTTTGGATGATCAACCGTGATCATATTGAATGGCGGTGCTGGCTCGAAGGGCCGAATGGCCTACACCTGCACCTATTTTGTATGTATCAAATTTTAATCCTTGAGTGAAGTGATCTGGGATATGCTTCTACACTTTATAAATATAAATTATTGGTGTATTTGTTCACATTGTCTGGGCATACTCTTGCACAGCCGTTATCACTCAATTTGTGCTGGGGCGTTCTGAACCCAATGCAGAAAGTTAATTTACCCACGCAAAAATACCCTCTCCACATTCAGCCCTTGGTATCTTGTGTTTTGATCAAGTCATAGAGTGATACAGTGTGAAAACAGGCCCTTTAGCTCAACTCGCCAACAATGTCCCAGCTACACTATTCCTACTTGCCTACGCTTGGTCCATATCACTCCAAACCTGTCCTATCCATTTACCTGTCTGACTGCTTCTTAAACGTTGGGATAGCCCAGCCTCAACTACCTCCTCTGGCAGTTTGTTCTATACACCCAGCACCCTTTGTGTGAAAAAGTCACCCCTCGGATTCCAATTAAATCTTTTCACCTTCACCTTGAACCTATGTCCTCTTGTCCTCGATTCTCCTTCTCTGGGCAAAAGATTCTACCCGATCTATTCTTCTCATGATTTTGTATACCTCTATAAGATCTCCCCTTATCCTCCTGTGTTCCATGGAATAGAGACCCAGCCTACTCAATCTCTCCCTATAGCTCACCTCCTCCAGTCCTGGTACCATCCTTGTAAATCTTCTCTGAACCCTTTCAAGCTTGACAATATCTTTCCAATAACATCGTGCCAGAACTGAGCACAATATTCTAAATGTGGTCTCACCAATGTCTTATACGACTGCAACATGACTGCCCAACTTCTACACTCTATACTCTGATTAATGAAGGCCAAAGTACCAAAAGCATTTTTGACCGCCTTATCTACCTGCGACTCGACCTTCAAGGAACCATACACCTGTACTCCTGGATCCCTCTGCTCTACAACACCACCCAGAGGCCCACCATATATTGTGTAGGTCCTGCCCTTGTTCGATGTCCCAAAATGCACTTTTCTGTATTAAATTCCATCGATCATTCCTCTGCCAACCTGGTCAACCGATCCAGATCCTGCTGCAATCTTTCACAACTATCTTCACTATCTGCAAAACCACTTTCTTTTGTATCATCAGCAAACTTGCTAATCTTGCCCTGTAGGTTCTCATCCAAAACATTGATGTAGATGACAAACAGTATCGAGCACAACACCGAACCCTGAGGCACACAACTAATCACAGGCTTCCTGTCAGAGAAGCAACCTTCCACCATCACCCTCTGCTTCCTTCCATGGAGCCAATTTGCTATCCATTCAGCTCTCTCTCCTTGGTTCCCATGCGATCTAATCATCCAGAACAGCCTACCATGCAGAACCTTGTCGAACGCCTTACTAAAGTCCATATACACAACATCTACAGCTTTGTCCTCATCAACCTTTTTACTCACGTCTTCAAACAAAATCAGATTTATGAGACATGACCTTCCACGTACAAAACCATGCTGACTATCCCTAATCAGCCCTTGCTCATCTAAATGCCTATATAACCTATCCCTCAGAATACTCTCCAGTAACTTACCAACTACAGATGTTAAGCTCACCAGCCTATACTTCCTTTGGTCACAGTGCCATCAGTATTATGTAAGCCATCACCACAGCCCAAGTTGTAGCTGTGTTAGACTCATATAAACTAATTGGTAAAATAAATATTTGAGATGTCAGGACGACAAACAGGAAACAAATAAACAGTTACGTTTGATCTACTATTTGATGGTTTGTTGTGGATAATCGAATTGAATGTAAGTATAAATCTTTTTATTGATTTGCATTCTTATGAACAGGTTTTAATAATTCTGTTGTTTATTGAAATGACCTTGTGGATTTAATTTTTAAGGTAGACAGAAATGCTGGAGAAACTCAGCGGGTAAGGCAGCATCTATGGAGCAAAGGAAATAGGCGACGTTTCGGGTCGAGACCCTTCTTTAATTGTGGGGTTAAGTAATAGCTGGGAGATGGAGTCGGTAGGAGGCTTGACTTGTGGCGAAAGCATAGAGGGCAGGATCTTGCCAAAAATGGATGAAGAGTAGTTGTACACAAGCTTTCCTTGGGAACAGATGGGATCAAGGCCTGCAGTTTCTGGTTCTGTTTTCTGCCTTTGTCAGGAATATTCATTTTGTATTTTAGATGTCACCAATGATTTGGTCAGAAAGTTTGTTATTGCAAAATCAGAGATAGAGTCGGGTCATTTTTTTTTTTTTACTTATCTAATGACTGTAGCTTTTTTGGGAAGTCACAGTAAACTATAGATAACTTCTGCATTTATAAGCTTGGTGTTGCTATTTCTAACCCTGTTCCCTTTTCTATCCTGGTTCCGCACCATTAGCATCCTTGCTCTTTGTCGAGAAAGAGTTGTAAACCGAATTATGTGTAAATTCTTCTGCTGGTCTGTGACTTTTGCAGTTTTATCTATTTTTCTCCTGACAGTAAATTCTGTTTTCCCGATGATCTTCAGCCAGCAACTTTATTTCAGTAGTTAGTTGACCAGAATTGCACAGCATGATTTTTTTTGTGGATCTGATTTATTTTCTTTTGTATTATTCAGGGAACCTATGCTTTCAATTTTGCAATTGAGCCGATCTCCTACTTTTATTTTTTTTGTACTGGGTGGCACGGTGACGCAGTGGTAGACTTACTGCCTAACGGCGCCAGAGACCCAAGTTCGATCCTGACTACGGGTGCTGTCTGTGCAGTTTGTATTTTCCTGGGGAAAGCTCACTGTGTGAGTTTTCCCCATGTGCTGCGGTTACCTCCCACAGTCAAAAGACGTTTTTTGAAGAGATAATCAAAAAGGTTGATGAAGGCATTGCTGTAGACATTGGTTATATGGACGTCAGCATGGCCTTTGATAGGGTTCTGCATAGTAGCTGCTGTGGAAGATTAGATCACATGGGATCCATGGAGATCTAGCAAACTGGATACAGAATTGGCTGAATGGAAGGGAGGCAACGGCGGTAGTGAAAGACTGTTTTTCAGACTGGAGGCCCGTGACGAGTGCGTTAGGGATTTGTATGAGAGTGTACAAGGCAAGATTTAGTAAGTTTACAGCTGACATTAAAGTGGGCGTTATCATAGATAATGCAGAAGGTTATCAAAAATTACAGCAGGCTCTTCATCATCTCACCAAGAAGGCTGCGGAATGGCTTATGGGGCTTAATGCAAATAAGTGAGATGTATCGCATTTGGATGAGATGGCCAATGAACCTGAGGGGAAACTTTTTCAATCAGAGGGTGGTGGGTATATGGACAACCACCCTCTGATTGGAAAAAGTTGCCCCTTGCGTTCAGGCAGTCGAGGCAAGTTCTATAACAGCATGTAAAACACACTTGGACTTTTATGTCATGCGAAAACTTGCTAATCTTGCCCTGTATGTTCTCATTCCAAATAATTTATGTTGATGACAAACAATAACAGGCCCAGCACCAACCCTGAGGCACACTACAAGTCACAGGCCTCCAGTCCGAGAAGCAACCTTTCACCCTCACCCTCTGATTACTTCCGTGGAGCCAATTTGCTATCCATTCAGCTATCTCTCCTTGGATCCCATGCAATTTAACCTTCCAGAGCAGTCTACTATACAGAACCTTGTTGAACACCTTACTGAAGTCCATGTACACGACATCTACAGCTCTGCCCTCATCAGCCTGTATACGGTACTCCAGACATGGTCTCTCAAATGTTGAAATAATTGATCAAAATATCTAAATTTATACCCTTTTGAATGTGATTCTTATAGCAGGAAACAACATTTAGCTAGCTTTCTTAATTACCATTCTTTTCTACAATAACTTTTCATGTGGGATAGTATTGGAATGTCTTCTGGAAATCTGTGTTTAGTAAATCCACTTGCACCTCTTTATCCACAGCATATGACTTCTTCAAAGGACTCCATTAACCAGTCAAACATAATTCACCTTTTCACAAACTATGATGACCCTGCCTGATTCATTTGAATTCTCCTTCATGCCCTGCTACAGATTGTTAATAATAAATTCTAATATTTTCCCTATGACAGCTATTAACTTAACTGGTCTGTGGTTTCCTGCTTTGTCTTCCTCCTTTTTATCGTTTTCCAATCTAATTGGCGTTGGTAATTTAGGGGGGAAATCCCCAGAGAAGATGGCAGTGCGCCACCTCCTTTAATCACATCAGTCCTTCATGTGAAAGTACTTTTGCAGTGCTGTTGTGTGGGAAGTTCCAGGATTTCGATTGTATGTATAATGATAATAAAAAATGGCAATATGATTCCCCAGTGTGGACAATGTACAATTTGCAGGGGACCCTGCAGTGACACTATGCACCTGCGGCTTTTTTCCTGCTTGGTGGCTGAGATGATGTTAAAGTAGACCTGACTGCCTTGTATTTTATGGGTGGTGCTGAAAGGTCTTATTTGGGACTGTGACAAAACGCTACGGATAATATATTGAAGTTGAGTCAAGTTTATTGTCATACTAGACCAAGTGCAGAGCCATTGGGTTTGCTCCCCCAATGCAAGATTCCACCACTCACCCGTTCCCCCAACGCAAGCCGTTCCCCAAACGCGATATTGCACCACTCACACATAGCCCCCAACTGCGCAGGCGCAGCTCATTTCTCCTCATCCCCCAGCACTCTCTCCTCCTCCTCTTCACCCTCCCTCTTCAATCCTTAAAGAGCGGGGGGGGGGGGGGGGGGGTTAGAGTGGGGGGGGGGGGTAGAGTGGGAGGGGGGTTAGAATGGGAGGGGGAGGGGGGTAGAGTTTTGAGGGGGGTAGAATGGGAGGAGGGGATAGAGTGTGAGGGAGGGGGGTAGAGGGTAAGGAGGGTAGACAGGGAGAGGGATAGAGAGAGTGGGAGGGATAGAAAGGGAGGGAGGGTAGAGAGGGGGGGAGGGTAGAGAGGGAGGAGGTTAGAAAGGGTGGGAGGGAGGGGCATCTCCCTCTTCCACCCCCCAATCTCCCTCTAGCACCCCACTCCCCACCCTCTCCTCCTCAATTCCCTCATCCTCCTCCCCTCACTCCCATTCCCTGCCCCAGGACCTACCCAGGGGCAAGACCTACAGGATCGACAGGACATACCTAGAGCAACGCCAGGGCCTGGAACTCGGCCTGGTTCTCGTACTCGGCCTGGCCCTGGCTGTGGACTCGGCCTGGCCCTGGTTGTCAGCTCGGCCGCCGCCTGGGCTCCAGTGGGCTCGTCCCCGACCCTGGACCCAGGCTTTTCCTTAGTTCCAGCAGCGGCTTCTTTTTCGGCGCCTGGTTCGGTTCTCGCTCCAGCTCCAGCCCCACCCACCCTCCCCGTTGGGCGCCGGCAGCATCCTCCACGCGGGTGAGTGCCCGCCCTGCCTTGCGAGTGCATTGTGACGTCACTCGGGTGCGCTGAAGTGCCCTTCCCTCCTGGAGTGTCCTGCCTTGCAAGTCGATTGTGACGTTACTCTCGTTTTTTTTTCCGAAATGGGTGAATTTTCTGGCTTTTTAAAAAACTTTAAACGATTAAAAAGTCCGGATATATAGGTGGGAATGAAAAGGTTAAATGCTTTTAAATATATAAAAGATATTAAATGGAATCATGGACTAGGTTATATTTCGTCTCAAGCAGCCTTTTCTAGTGGATTGATAAGAGGGAGAGACAAGCCCGGGCTTGCCTCAGGTTGCTGTGTATTGAGACAATGACCGATGCCTTTGAGATGTCTTGTCTTGAAAGTACCAACTAATGAGATGCTTTTGAAATGTGTCTACTAATTGATAAGAGACAAGCTCAGACGCATCCTGTGATAATGTGTGGGTACACAAAAAGCTGGAGAAACTCAGCGGTGCAGCAGCATCTAAGGAGCGAAGGAGATAGGCGACGTTTAGGGTCGAGACCCTTCTTCAGAAACCCATACCCGTCCACTGACACCCTCCTCCGCCTAGCAGAGTTGGTCCTCACCCTCAATAACTTCTCTTTTGATTCCTCCCATTTAAAAACAGAGGAGCAACCCATACCCCGTCCACTGACACCCCTCCTCCGCCTAGCAGAGTTGGTCCTCACCCTCAATAACTTCTCTTTTGATTCCTCCCATTTAAAAACCCCTTTGTTAAATCCCTCCCCACCTATGTTCAAGACACCTCAGACACTCTCCGTCGCTCCGTGCATTCCATTCTCCAGGCCCCCATCCTCTCATCTTTACCATGGACGTCCAGTCACTCTACACCTCCATCCCCCACCAGGACGGTCTCAAAGCCCTCCGGTTCTTCCTCGACCAGAGGAGCAACCCATACCCGTCCACTGACACCCTCCTCCGCCTAGCAGAGTTGGTCCTCACCCTCAATAACTTCTCTTTTGATTCCTCCCATTTAAAACTACTCCACTGTGATAATGTGTATTGACTGTCTCTCTGACCATGACTAACATCTTTGGAATGTGAGTAAGTGACAAACACACAGTATAAAACATCATGCAACTCTTTGTTCATTGAAGTGGTGGCATGGGGGAAGTCAAGTGCCTGTGTTGCTTACTTGACTGGTGTGACTGAGGCTTCCGCTTCTTGACTGTGTGTCCCCGTCACTTCCCGGCCGATGATCAGTAAAGCTTGAGTTGGTCTAACTAACCTTTTTGTGAGTTGTCTGTTTATTAAGTAGTGAACTTTATCAGTAATGCGACGGGAAGATGTTTATCGCGTTGACGGGAAAAATGTGAGTAGAATGTGTGAAAATGGGAAGGTTGTGGCCTAGTGATTGGAAGAAACTAGGAAAATAGACACACGCACACACACAGCCACAGACAAGACAAAGAGTTTTAGTAATAGTATAGATGCACGTGTACGATGAGGTACAGGTCCTCAGAAAATCTTGCTTGCGGTACCGTCACAGGCACGTCTTACTTAGACTTAGTTCCTCCCACACTGTTGAGTGCATTGGGCAGCAAACTTTCGGCATTCTGTTCGGTCATGTGCGACGTCTTCCACCCTCTATAGGTTTGCGTCCCGGGCTTCCAAATCCTTTTGAAATGTTCGCTGAAGTGTGAGCACGTAGACCCAGACAAAAACACAAAGACAAATTCTACGTAAATTATTCATAAAATTACTAAGCGAATGAAGACTGTGCAAAATAAAAACATTAGTTCTAAATACAACTTTAAAAAAAAACCATGGTAGTGCAAGAAGGGAACCATAGTATTCTGTCTCGAAATAGAATTAGATTTGTAACGAAGAAAGACACAAATTGCTGGAGTAACTCAGCAGGACAGGCAGCATCTCGGGAGAGAAGGAATGGGTGATGTCTTGACACGAAAGGTCACCCATTCCGTCTCTCCAGAGATGCTGCCTGTCCTGCTGAGTTACTCCAGCATTTTGTGTCTACCTTCGAATTAAACCAGCATCTGCTGTTCTTTCGTACACATTAGATTTGTCCAGGTTGGCAGGGCTCGAAATTAATGGTTGCCCATTTGCCAATGGCCAGCTAAAGTCCTACCGGGCAACCTAAAAGCCGTGTCATTTTGCCCGGCTTGACACTGCAGATACTGGTTTATACACAAAAAACTGGAGTAACTCAGCGGGTCAGGCAGCATCTCTGGAGAAAAGGAATAAGTGACGTTTCTGGTCGGCGACGGCTGTAGTGTGGGGTGACGGAGGGTCCTGGCGAATGACGGGCCCCGCAGGGCGGCAACAGCGGCTCCACCTCCTTCTCCACCCGCACCCTGCCCGCCCTGATAGCGGCTGCTGCGTGCCACTCCGCCAACGGCGATAACTGCTTTCAAACCAAACCCTCCCGCACGCCGAGGCCGGGAGGACGGAGAGAGGGAGGAAGGGGGAGGCCCGCTGCCGCTTTCTGAAGCACCTGCACCACTCGGCCCTGCACCTTCCTGTTGGCTGGTGGAGGAGGGGAGGCGGTGGTGAGGAGATCCCAATTGCCTCCCCCTTTGGCGGGGGCACTTGGCGGTGGACAGGGACGGCCAAGACAGTGGGGCGAAGATGCCGGTGTTGTCTGAGGAGTGCTGACCTTCCATCCTCTCCACCTCCTCTGCCCCTTCCCCTCTCTCTCTTGTGTGCCCCCCTCCACGCCCCTTATCCTGGGACCCCTCTCCATCCCACACTGATCCCCATTCCAGCCTATTCAGTCCTCACTGACATCCCCTGTGCTCCCCTCCCCATCTACCCGCCCCCCCCCCCCCATCTATTCATCCTGCACTGAACTCCCTATCCACCTCGCATTGATTCTCCTGTCACCACCCATCAAATCCTACACTGGTCCCCCAATCCATCCTGTACTGACCCCTCCTCCATTTATTCTGCACCGATTTTCCCCCCCCCCCCCCATCCATCCTGCACTGATCCCCCCCCATCCTGTAGTGATCCACCCATTCATCCTATAGTGATCCCCCCCCATTGAACCGGCACAGACCCCCCCCCCCGATCTACACTGTATTGATCCCCTCCCCCATTAATCCTGTACTGATCCCCCCCATTCATTCTGCTCTGATCCCCCTCCCCCATTCATCCCGTACTGATCCCCCCCATCCATCCCATACTGATCCCCCCCCCATTCAACCCCCACTGACATCCCCGCGCTCTCTACTCACAATTTTACCTACTCCAACCAACACAAACTAATTCCCCTGCCTCAATCCATCCATTCCGCACCGATTTCCTTCTCAGCCCCCCCGCCATCTATCTATCCCGCACTGATTCACCCACACCGCCCCGACCCTACCGCTGGAAATGTCTTCAGAGCGAACATTGATTATATCTGATAACGGAATGCAAACAAATGTGTTTTAATTCACAATGTTATTATTTATCTTAATCTGTAAAGATGGATGAATTAAATTGTGAACACGAGATACATTAAAACCGGAGTGTTCGATTGTCACTGCTACCTTTGACACATTATTACAGAATTCATTTTAATGGCAAATCAATGCTCTTAATATGGAGTATTTGTACTGTAGTTATTTAATGAGCAACATTCACAACTATACTTTGGATTTATCCAGGGTTTTATTTCTACAGTCGGTCATATACATTACGAACTTGGTCAGGAGATATTTCAGTTGAAATTTTAACATTAATTCTGAAGTGGGAATGATGGAAACATGTTTATCAATAATTTTTTTAAAACCTGGTGTATACAAACTGGGTATCTTCATTGCTGTTCACAACACATACATCTAATCTGAATGTCTGGTAATGTGGCATTTTGACACCTTTAAACATATTGCGAAATGAACATTTGCTGCAGTTATGTCCTTTGGCCATCTCTTGTCACTTAGTGTAATGTTTAACCTGTCAGATGGGTATAGTCAGTTTTAACAGCTATTATCATAAAATGCCTTTAGAAATGTCCTTGCAACCTGTATGTTTTGTTGTTGATAAATTATGTGGGAAGCGAGAGCGTTTATGTACTAATAGCAATAACGACCCACGCTATGGCCATGTCATGATGATTTTCGGTCCTTCACAAAAAACATGCTTGCTTCAATCTGTAGTGTGCATGGTTAAGCATATATGTTACCATGGTCCAGGATTTATTGGCACAGGTTGATCATACGCTGAATAATCCAACCACATTTTTGTTTGGAAGTGGAAAGAAATAATAGAAATTGCATTCATTGCAATGTGTAAAAAGAGTTGAGATACTGTATTATAATTTTGCTGCATGTCATTGTGGTATATATCATGTCTTGATTGGTGAATATGTTTAGTTTGTGACTTTATTTGAAGCAGAAATAATATGTGAATTCTTCATTGAGCATAATTCCGACAGGTAACTGCGCACTTCGTCCGAGCACATTATCGCACGCGTCATGCAAGCCGTCTTAAATGATCACCTAAACTGTCAAATGGCAACCTAAAAAGCTGCCTAGGTTGCCCGGCTGGCAACAGGGATAATAAGTTAAGTGAGAGCCCTGGTTGGTTCACAAACCTGATAGTTGTAGGAAAGTGGCTATACCTGAACCTGATGGTGTGGGATGATATCAGTGAAAAGAGGGCAAGGGTCCTTTGTTGGGGATCCTTGATGATAGATTCTTGAGGCAGCACCTCGTATAGAGATGGAGATGGAGATGAAAGCTGTTCCCATGATAGACAAGACTAAGTCTACTGCTCTCTGTAGCTTCTTGCGTTCCTGTACGTTGGAATTGCCATACCAGGCCATGTCTTGCAACCAGTGAATATACTTTCTTCGGCAATATGTTTCAAAGTTTATCAGTGTTTATCAGTGTATTCAGAAACATGTTAAATCTCTTCCAGCATAAGAAAATAGAGGAACACAAAGCTGGAGTAACTCAGCAGGCCTTTTTCATAGTGTGCCTTTTTCATAATGACATCTGTGTGCTGGGCCCAGGGCAAGTCATGTTGAGCGAGAAGTTGTTATTGTGCCACCTCTCAACCACATGTCTTATCTCTCTCCTGTATGCTGACTCACCACGACCAGTGATACAACCAACAACAGTGGTGTTGTCAGAAAGGACAACAAATTAGTTAAGTAAGTTGCATCTAGTGCAAAGAAGCAATGCTTAACAGAGTCACACTCTGTTCCTCAGAACCTCAGTGACTTTCCCTTTGAGAGGCTGTAGCAAGGTAATTTATTGTTGTGTTCACTTGATTGTAGCTTCTTTTCTTCTAGACTGCCTGCTTTGTCTCTTAGACCCTGTTATTTTGTTTGCTTTGATCTGAAATATGTCTCCCAGACTATCTCTTTGCACAATAGACATCATTATTTTGTTTATCAGTCCTGTTAATTTACCTAACCTTGATGTGATAATCTTATCAGACTCTGCCACAAATGTCCTTGTCTAATTCTCCCATTATTCCATCAATTCTTGTTTATTTATTATAGTTATATATAGTTAATTTATTTTTGGTTCTATCCATTGTTGGTACATTCCTTGCAAATTTAATTAATAATTTAAACTTTAAAAAAAACTTAAATTAAGTACCATTTACCCAAATGCAGATCATTAATATGTATTAAGAAAAGTGGTCTTGGTATTGACCCTCGGGAAGGCAAGGCAAGGCAACTTTATTTATATAGCACATTTCATACACGAGGCAGACTCAAAGTGCTTCACATAAAAACATGTCATACAATAAAATGAAATAATAAAAAGACGAAATAAAATAGAAGAATTAAAAGAAAATAAAAGCAAAGTAAAAAATGCATTATAGAAAAGTGCAAATGTTAAAAGTGCAATGTAGTTAGGATTTAGCTGAAAGCTAAAGTAAACATAATAAACGTTTTCAGTCTTGTTTTAAAAGTGGTCAAAGTTGGGGCAAGTCTTAAATCTTCAGGAAGTTTATTCCAGCTATTTGATGCATAGTAACTAAATCCTGCTTTTCCCATGTTTTGTATTTACCCTGGGAATCACTAACAGATTGGTCTCTGAAGATCTTAGCAGTCTAGAAGACTTATATAGTGGAAGCATGTCAGTGATATACTTTGGCCCTAAACCATGTAGTGATTTATAAATGAGCAGCAAGATTTTAAAATCAATTCTCTGACAGACAGGGAGCCAATGTAATGATTTAAGAATTGGTGTAATGTGTTCAAATTTTTTGGTCTTTGTTAGAACTCTAGCAACAGTGTCCCATAAATATCTTCACATAAATATCCCATAGCCCAAAAACAAACTTTGAAAACTCAATTTCTTAATCAATATTGTACCCATGCTACTGCATCCCTTTTAATTCCATGAGTTTCAAGTTTGACAAATCAATTATTAATGTATAATCAATAAACCTTGTAGCCATTACATCAATGACCCCATGGATGTCCCTGGCCAGGTCCTGCCCCGAAAGCAGTGGGCAACCCCCAACCGCTTGAGCACAGGCATCGGACGCTATGGAGTAGCAATGAAGAGGTGGGGCCTCGTGGACAGCGCCTCCTGCGAGTGTGGTGACCCAACACACCCAGTGGAGCACATTTGCCCCAAACACCAGCCACCGAATGGTGAACGAGGTCTGACTGACCTGGATGATGACACGTTGGCCTGGCCCGCCTCAATGGAGCTGCAGGTCTAAAAGACATATGACAGAAGAAGCAGAATAAACCTTGTGGCTGAAATGTATCATTGCTGAAACCATTCTAGTAGATATTAGTATATATTTATTATCGTCACTTATACAGAGGTGCATTGAGTGCTATCCAGTCATTAGAAGCATAGAAAATAGGTGCAGGAGGTGGCCATTTTGCCCTTCGAGCCTACACCGCCATTCATTGTGATCATGGCTGATTGTCCCCTATCAATAACCCGTGTCTGCCTTCTCCCCATATCCCTTGACTCCACTAGCCACTCTATCTCTATCTAACTCTCTCTTAAATCCATCCAGTGACTTGGCCTCCACTGCCCTCTGTGGCAGGGAATTCCATAAATTCACAACTCTCTGGGTGAAAAAGTGTTTTCTCACCTCAGTCCTAAATGACCTCCCCTTTATTCTAAGACTGTGGCCCCTGGTTCTGGACTCGCCCAACATTGGGAACATTTTTATTGTATGTGAGTATAATCACAGACACAATGTGTAGTGCAAAGAGAAAAAGAACTAGAGTGCAGAATATAGTGTTACAGATACACAGGAAAGTGCAGATTAATAATAGTGCAAAATGAAGTAGGTTGGGACTACACCCTTAGTTTATGAGATGTCCACTCAGTAGACTGATAACAACGAGGATAGCTGCTCCTGAATCTGGTGGCTCGTGTTTTGCTCTTCACTCTTTATGGCTTTTGTGCCTTCCACCACCCTTTGGTGATTAAAATGGGAAGCAAACCTCTATTTACAACCTAAGTGGTGTTTTATTCAGGTTCAACAGTACTTCCCTGTTTTTGTACTCATAAGGTCATGTGATAGGAGCAGAATTAGGTCATTCGGCCCAATTCTGCAAAAAGGACAACAATATATTTTCAAGACACAATTGCGTGTAACTTTAAGGAGAAACTGCAGGTGGTGGTGTTCCCATGCCCATGGTCCCCTCGTCCTCCTGATGTGCTATTGGAGTGGCCTGCAATTTTGAAGGGGGCACATGGTGCTGCAACAACGATAGTTGAATTGAGTGGTTAGTATCTTAGTTGGGATGCTAATCAAGCAGGCTTTTTTTCTGAATAGTGTGCTGTTTGTGTTGTTGCAGCTACGTTCATGTAGGTGAGTGGAGAGCATTCTGTCATATCGCTGAGTTTACTTGCATAGCGGGTTGAAAGCCTTTAGAGTGTTGGGAGGTGAGTCACCCGCGACAGGATCCCCAGCTTCTGACCTGCTGTTATAACCACACTACTTGTGTGACTAATGACCCAGGTGGAGAGGAAAGAGCTAATTTGTGAGCAACAGCTCGTACAATACATTACCTACACTACATCCGTTTCACCCATCACCTCTGAGCTTGCTGAGAATCACTGACTGACAGTTCTGGTTCTGGTTGATTACTGCGCAAACACCTCATCAGTGGTTATCTTGCGCAGGTCGGAGTGAGTAGAGTAGTGATTAAATTTTGAAGTGGGCCTTTTTGTTAAGCAGTGCTGCAATTATAATATCCTCATTCTGGTTTTCCATGTTCCTCCATGGTCAAGTTCTATAATCCACAGTGCTCTCTGATCCTTGAAATCTTTGTATTCCTCTATTTCTGGACATTGGGTCTTGATTATAATCACTCCATCACCTGTGGCCAAGTCTTCAGCTACTAAAGGATGCAACATGCTGGAGTAACTCTGGGTCAGACAGCATCTCTGGAGAAAAGGAATATGTGATGTTTCTGGTCGAGATCCTTAATCAGATTGAGAGTCAGGGAGGGGGGAAACTAGAGGTATTGTAATGCCCCTGTCCCACTTAGGAAACCTGAGCGGAAACCTCTGGTGACCGCGACCCAAGGTTTCCACTCGCTTGGAAAGCCTTGACCTGGAAAGCTTCGAGCTGCATATTCCGACCAAAGATCCTATAGGATCTTTGCTACCGACCACACACAACACCGCGAAGGTGGGGGCCATGGAGAGCGGAGGAGAGCTGTCTGTCTGCAGTGAAGAGGAAGGTAAACGGCTGCCACAGAGCACGATAAGTCTTTAGAGAGCGCGGGGGGGGGGGAGGGGTGGAGGAGAGCGCGGGGGAGAGAGAAATGGGGAGAGAAAAGTGGGGGAGAGAGAAGGGGGGAAAGAAGGAGTGGAGGCAGTTTTAAAAGTTTAATAAATTTAGCGGGCATTTTACCCTGGCGGGTCTTCGAAGTCCTGAAAACTCCAATGAGCCAATCAAAATGGCCGGTCAGCGAAGGAGATGGCCTTTGACTGCCTGTAAGTAAATAGCGACCCCACCCCACTGGCTTCGACCAAACGGCAACCTATTTTTAGTCGAGGCCAGTTTTGATTTTGTTGAAACAATCGAAGCAACCTAGATGAAGCCTCAACCACGCGGAAAACACTTTCGACCATTAGGGAGAGTGACTAAAACCTCCGGCGACCTCGTGGAAACCTTGGGTCGCGGGCAAGGTCACCCGAGGTTTCCGTTCAGGTTTCCTAAGTGGGACAGGGGTATTAGGTAGAGAACAAAGGAGATTCTGTATCGATGACTCAGGAAAGGTGGAGTCAACATTGGTTCATTGTTGGCAGGAGACGAAGGGATAACGAAGGGATACAAATGGTGAAATTAGCAAGAGGATTAGGGTCGGAGGGGGAGGGAATGCAAGGGTTACTTGAAGTTAGGAAAATCAATAGGCTGGGTTGCAAGCTGCCCAAGTGAAATATGAGGTGCTGTTGCTCCAATTTGTGTGTGACTCTGACAGTGGAGGAGACTCATGGCAGAAAAGTCGGTATGGGAGTGGGAAGGTGAGTTGAAATGTTTGGCAACTGGGAGATAGCAGGGGTGCCAACATTGGGCGAGAGTTGGGAGTGAGAAATTGCGAGACCAAGCCCAAGGGAGCGCAGCGACCGGGGGGGGGGGGGGGGGGGGGGGCTGTGGGAGTAGGGTGTCCCCCCTCCCATTGGTACATAACTTTTGCATTTTTCAGCTTGAAATTGTGTAATATGGTGCATACTGTAGCGAGTCTTTTAACTTGCGCTTGAATGCAATATATATGCTTTAAATTGGATTAGCTATGAATAAGGTTAGAGTAAATTACATTCCTAATTACATTCCACAGAAGAGCCCAGGCTCTGATCCATACTTGCAGCACATGAATGATCTTAGTGTATTCATGTATGGAAATCAGATTATAATCAAACACTTGGCCCATGTTGGCCAACCTGGGTCTCACTGCACACCTGGTGGACTACTGGCCCTGACTCAAGTTGCATACCTTCTCTCATTCCTGTCCCTGAGTCCAGCCCTACACCTGGCCCCATATTCTACCCTGAACACTCCCCTGGTCCCAGCTTTGACTGCACGCCTAGTACTGTTCCAGACCTTGACTCTAGATGCACATTTGGCCTTGCTCCTAGCCCCTTTGCACTGACAATATATCTGGTCCACACATAAAGCCCCATATCTGACCCCCTGGACTTAACCTATTACGTTCAAGGCCACAGTTGCTTAGCTAATGCAGTAATCCTTTATGGGGCACTTCACAGACCAAATTATGGATAACACAATTTGCTACATTCATTGACTTCCTTGTTATCTAACATGCTAGTCACTTTGTCAAAGAAGTCATCAATTGGTTGAACACAATTCCCATCCATAAAATTATACTCACTCAGCTGTATAAGTAATCTGATACAATTTCTTTCATTTTCGTAACAAACTGTCCTGAAGTCATCAGGCTAATTACAAATCAATAACATTAGCCAACTCCGAAACCTGAAGCGCTGAGCATTGGGATCCAAACATCATGGACTCAGTTCCCTGCTCACATCTGGCAGTGTTCTCCATCTGAACCAGGGGCCGCGGAACGTTTTTGAAAGTAGGGAGGCTGAGTAATCACTGATCACTGATCACTGGCCTTGGGGGTACCCGGTGAGGGAGTGGAGCAACCGAGTGGGGAGAGGGTGTGGAAGAAGGGTGTCCCCCCCTCTCCGGGTAGTAACTTTTTGAAATTTGATGTATTAAAATCATGTTTTAGTGCATTGTAGAAGTATGATTTCAATGTTTTTTGTATGAAGTATTTTTAAGGGGTAATTTATCCACGCAAAGGGTGGTGGGTGTTTGGAACAAGCTGCCAGAGGAGGTTGTTGAGGCAGGGACGATCCCAACATATAAGAAACAGTTAGACTGATACATGGATAGGACAAGTTTGGAGGTATGGACCAAAAGCAGGTAGCGTAGCTGGGACGTTGGCGGGAGTTGGCAAGTTGCGCTGAAGGGCCTGTTTTCACACTGTTTCACACTGTATCACTCTATGACCACATTATACCTCCACCATGCATGAATGCTTCAAAATCAAGTGATCGAGTTTTATTGCCATATACTCAAGCATAGAAACGTAGAAAGTAGGTGCAGGAATAGGCCATCGGCCTTTCGAGACAGCACTGCTATTCAATATGATCATGGCTATTCATCTAGAATCAGTACCTCTTTTCTGTTTTTTCCCCATATCCCTTGATTTCGTGAGCTAAATATAACTCTCTCTTGAAAACATCCAGTGAATTGGTCTGCACTGCCTTCTGTGGCAGAGAATTCCACAGATTCACAACTCTCTGTGTGAAGAAAGTTGGTCCTCATCTCAGTCCTAACTGCCCCCCCCCCTTTATTCTTAAACTGTGACCCCTGGTTCTGAACTCCCCCAACATCAGGAACATTTTTCCTGCAGTTACAGTAAGTGAAAATCGAGCAGGCAAGCAGGATGCTTTCTCCAACCACCCCCATTTGAAGTCCACTATCGTCCACCGTTTCTACCCAGTGCTTGGTACTTACTTCCAGCAGCCACTGGTTGTCCTCCAGGATGCACCGAGCCGCCGCCTGATCCATGCTGGTCACCTGGGCGAATTTGGCACAGAGACTCTCACGGCAGCGGCGCAACGCTTCCGACGCCTTGCACTGAGGCAGCTTCATGGCCGGAGCTGCAGTGAGCGACACGCCAGCCCGGCAAACACTCGCCAGCCCCGCTCCCCGTCAGCATCTGTCCCCGTCGCTGCTTCTGTTTCAACTCCCTTGGCCCATGCAGTTGATATGAGTTTTGACATTTTCGTTGATCACAGAATTTCTCACGACAGAGCGCGAGAAATTTGTGATCAGCGTGAGAATTTGGCGAAATACGTGATTCTCACGCTCAGTGCATGGGAGTTGGCAGCCCTGCCTCTCCCCCCCCTCTCTCCCCCCCCTCTCCCCCCCCCTCTCTCCCCCCCCTCTCTCCCCCCCTCTCTCCCCCCCCTCTCTCCCCCCCTCTCCCCCCCCTCCCCTCCCCCCCTCCCCCCCCCCTCTCTCCCCCCCTCCCCCCCTCTCCTCTCCCCTCTCCCCGCCCCTCTCCCCCCCCACCCCCACCCTCTCCCCCCTCAATTTCTCTCCCCATGTCTCCCTCCCCCCTCTCTCTCCCCCCCTCTCTCCCACCTCACTCTCCCCCCTCTCTCTTGTCCCCTCTCTCCTCTCTCTCCCCTTCCTCTCCCCCTCTCCTCTCCCTCTCTCCCTCTTTCCCCCAAACTCTCTCCCCCTCCCTCCCTCTCTCTCTCCCTCCCTCTCCCCTCTCTCTCTCTCTCTCTCTCTCTCGCTCTCTCTCTCTCTCTTCTCTCTCTCTCTCTCTCTCTCTCTCTCTCTCTCTCCCCCTCTCTCTCTCTCCCCTCTCTCTCTCCTCTCTCTCTCTCTCTCTCCTCCCCCTCTCTCTCTCCCTCCCTCTCTATCTCCCCCTTCTCTCCCACTCTCTCTCTCTCTCCCTCTCTCTCACCTCTCTCTTTCCCCTCCCTCTCTCTCCTCATCTCTCTCCCCTCTCTCTCCCCCTCCCCCTCCACCTCACTCTCCCCAGGCTCTCTTTCTCCTCTGTCTCTATCTCCTATTTCTCTTTGCCCCCCATTTCCCTCTTTCCCCCGTTTTTCTCTTTCCCTCTTCCCCTCTCTCTCTCTTTCCCCCCCCCTCTCTCCCATTCTCTCCTACCCTCTCCACCCCCCTCTCTCTCTTCCCTCTTTCTTCTCTCTCCCCCCCCTCTCCCTCTCCTCTCTCCCCATTCCCCTCTGTCTCTCCCTACTCTCTCCTCTCTCTCTCCCCCCGTCTCCTTCCTCTCTCTCTCCACCTCCCTTTGAGAGTCTCTGTCCCGTCGGCACAGAGACTCTCGCGGCAGCGGCACAACGCTTCCGACGCCTCCGATCGGCCCGGGACTTGCACTGCTCCACGGCCGGAGATGCAGCGAGCGACTCGCAGTCCCCGCAAACACTCGCCAGCCCCGTAAACACTCGCCAGCCCCGTCCGCATCTGTTCCCGCCGCTACATCTGCATCCATCCCTCCCTCAGCCCCGGCTCTCCAACACCCGCGGACCATGCAGTTTATCTGAGTTTTGACATTTTTGTTGATCACAGAATTTCAGAGCGTGAGCAATTTCTGATCAGCGTGAGGTCGTGAGAGTTTCTTCAAATGCGTGATTCTCACGCTCAGAGCGTGAGAGTTGGCAGCCCTGGAGATAGTTACCAAGGTCCTTTACACTCAGATTGTTTCTCTACTTCCTTCTTTTCCTGCTTATCATGCCTATCATGCTTATCATGTTTTTGGCTGATCAGTTACTATTTTCTGGTGTGTTTTTGTCAAATGTTGTTAATTTTCTTGGGAAGTGCATGTTACTATATTCTGTTGTGCTGCAGCAAGCAAGAATTCTATTGTCCCATCTGGGACACATGACAATAAACTCTCTTGCCTTGAAGTGCCTGGAGTGTTCTATTTTAAAGTTGCTCTCTAGCATAGTTATTATCAAGCTTATAATTGTAAATGAGTACTGTTCTGTGGGGACACATTATTTACTGGTATAAATGCAAGGGGGCGAAAGAAGAGAACAGTTTATTTCTCTTTTACTATATGATAATTTGTAGTTGCAGATTTCCACCAATAAGTTGTTCACTTTTATATTCATTCAAGTCTAGTTAGTTTTATTAAATTGTTTTAACTTTGCACTCCTGAGCTCTTACCTTTACGTTCTTTCGCAGCTCGTGGTGATGCTGAATCTGTTAATGATTGGCGCCAGGCCCTTGCAGGATGAGCAAGTTGCCGACTGGCCCGGAAAATGCTGGAGTCAATTCCTTTGGTCACAGCGCCTCCATCAGTACTATGCAATCCATCACCGCATCCCAGGTTGCAGCTAGGCTAGACTCGTATAAACCAATTGGTAAAAGAAATATTTCTGATGTCAGGAGGACTTTCTGTTTATTTGTTACGTTTGATCTACTATTTGTTGGTTTGTTGTGGATAATCGAATTGAATGTAAGTACTAAACTTTTTATTGATTTGCATTCTGATGAATGGGTGTTAATAATTCTGTTGTTTCTTGAAACGACTTTGTGGATATAATTGTGGGGTGAAGTAACAGCTGAGAGAAGGAGTTGGTGGGAAGCTTGGCTTGTGGCGAAAGCATAGAGGGCAGGATCTCACCAAAAATGGATGGAGAGTAGTTGTACACAAGCTTTCCTTCGGAACAGATGGGATCAAGGCCTACAGTTTCTGGTTTTGTTTTCTGCCTTTGTCAGGAATACTCATTTTATATTTTAGATGTCAGCAATGTTTTGGTCAGAAAGATTCTTGTTGCAAAATCAGATATAACAATCGGGTCATGGTTTTATTCATCTAATGACGGTAACTTTTTTGGGAAGTCACAGTAAACTATAGATAACTTCTGTATTTATAAGGTTTGTGTTGATATTTCTACCCCTGTTCCCTTTTCTATCCTGGTTCCCCACCATTAGCATCCTTGCTCTTTGTCGAGAAAGAGTTGTAAACCGAATTATGGGTAAATTCTTCTGCTGGCCTGTGACTGAAGACTTTTGCAGTTTTATCTATTTTTCTCCTGACAGTAAATTCTGTTTTCCCGATGATCTTCAGCCAGCAACTTTATTTCAGTAGTTAGTTGACCAGAATTGCACAACATGATTTTTTGAGGATCTGATTTATTTTCTTTTGTAAAATTCTGGGAACCTTTGCTTTCAATTTTGCAGTTGAGCCGATCTCCTACTTTCATTTTTTTTAAACTGGGTGGCACAGTGACGCAGTGGTAGACTTGCTGCCTAACAGCGCCAGAGACCCAAGTCTCTGACGCCGTTGTGACCCTATGACTGTGTGTTTTCCCCGTGGTGCAAAATTATAGGAGGGGGGGAACCTCTATAAGCCAATCACAAATAAAGATCATATACATTTATTGACAGTTCCCTAACCTAATCACAAAGTACCCCATTACATTGTTTCCACAGAAGACAGTTCACCAAAGTAAAGAAACATTTCCCCAGGTAGTATAAAGAATTTGAACAAGGCTCCATACATTGACCAATCATAAGATAACAGCACAAACACTCCGCAGCATAATTAACAATACTTTGCAACACCCCAATCTATAACCAATCATGATCATGCATTTGCAACCCTGCCCAGCTCTTTCTGCAAAACCCTCATACATATTAACAATAGGGAGGACATCTGGACATCACCTTGTACTTACTTCCTCCCAGGGTCCAGACACCCTGGAGCCATGACTTATGACCCTGCAGCTTTTCACAGAAAGAAAACAAGCAGGCTTTGCAAATGCAGAGATCCTCCATTTTGTGACATATTTATTTGGCCAATATTATCAATGAGATCCATGGAGATCTAGCAAACTGGATACAGAATTGGCTTCATGGAAGGAAGGCAACGGTGGCAGTGAAAGGCTGTTTTTCGGACTGGAGGCCTGTGGAGAGTGGTGTGACTCAGGGATTTGGATGAAAATGTACAAGGCAAGATTTAGTAAGTTTACAGCTGACATTAAAATGGGCGGTATCGTAGATAATGCAGAAGGTTATCAACAATAACAGCAGGCGCTTCATCATCTCACCAAGAGGGCTGCAGAATGGCTTATGGGGCTTAATGCAGATAAGTGAGATGTGTTGCGTTTGGACGCGATGGGCAATATTTAATATGAACCTAATATATGGACAACCACCCTCTGATTGAAAAAGTTGCCCTTCACGTTCTATAACAGCATTTAAAACACACTTGGACGGGTATGTATAGGAAAGGTTTTGAGAGATATGGACCAAGCACAAACAAATGGGACTAGCTATGATAGAGCATCTTAATCAGCGTGGACGACTTGGGCTGAAGGGCCTGTTTTCTTGCTGTATAACTGACATTAATAGCAGCACTGTTTAGAATCCCACAAACAGAACATTAATTTTGTTGAAATCATTATTAATAAAGTGTTGTCACTTTGAGTGGTAAAAATTGTTATGTGTATTTGATCCACATTTTAAATTAAATAGTTGCCAAACATTTCTAGATGTAACATTATTTCACTCAGTTTCAATAACAACTGTTAACAAAGTGATTCTACTTATCTTTCCTTTTATGTTTTCCAGGTAGATGGAGGCATAATTCATAGTTTAAAGAATGAAGTTATTAATTATAATTTCAAGTACTCTTACTTCGATATATTTGTGAGTAAATGTTCTCATTTCCCTTGAAGAACTTGCTAAATGCTACATTCTAAATCTGGTGTGAGTTTTATCTATCTCTCTTTGTTTTTGCAGTTACTGGCAGTATTTCGATTCTTTATGCTAATTTTTGCATACGCTCTGTGTAGGTTACGCCATTGGTGGGTGATTGCGGTGAGTGACTCTTCTTGGCTGTTAAGATGGGAAATTGACCTATTAAATGTCGCCCAGAAACGCGACTCTTTTCAAATCAGGCAAAAATTTGAAAAATATTGTACACATCTGATTTTTAGGTTATGGCACTCTATTGCAGGGGAAAGAATCAATGGTCTTAATGCAAACTGTCCACATTAACAACTGTCCAAAAGGATATATTCTCTGCAATCACCTGAGCAATAAACTTGCCTTTTGCCTGGTTGCAAAGGCAAGTCTAATACAAGGTGATTGTAGACGTTGTATCCTGACAACCAATAATCAATAACAATTATCTGTTGGATGAGAACATTAGCAGCTTTCCTCCAAATGTTGTTTTCCCACTGCATAGACAACAGAGCCGCCTGAACATGTTGGAGACAGCGGGGCTATTAGAAAGGGTAAAGCACCAAATTGCTTTTATATATGGTCATAAGGAATAGGAGTAGAATTTGGCTATTCGACCCATCAAGTCTACTCTGCCATTCAATTATGGCTGAGCTATCTCTCCCTCCTCACCCCATTCTCCTTCTCCCCATAACCTCTGACACCTGTACTAATCAAGAATCTATCTCTGCCTTAAAAATATTCACTGACTTGACTTGGCAAAGAATTCCACAGATTCACCTCCCTCTGACTAAATAAAATTTCTCCTCATCTTCCTAAAAGAACGCCCTTTAATTCTGAGGCTATCACCTCTAGTCGCAGTCTCTCCCACTGGTGGAAACTTCTCTCCACATCCACTCTATCCAAGCCTTTCACTATTCTGTGTGTTTCAATGAAGTCCCCCCTCATTCTTCTGAACTCCAGCGAGTACAGGCCCAGTGCCGACAAAAGCTCATCATAGGTTAACCTGCTCAATCCTGGATTATTCCTGTAAACCTCCTCTGGACCCTCTCCAGAGTCAGCATGTCCTTCGTCAGATATGGTGCCCAAAATTGCTCACAATATTCCAAAGGCAGTCTTACCAGCGCTTTATAGAGCCTCAATATTACATCCCTGTTTTTGTATATAAGCCCTCTTGAAATGAATGCCGTTCGCATTATGTTTGCTTTCTTTGCTACCGATTCGACTTGCAAATTAACTTTTTGGGAATCCTGCACCAGCACACACAAGTCCCTTTGCACCTCCGATTTCAGAATTCTCACTCCATTTAGAAAATTGTCTATGCCATTGTTCCCACTATCAAAATGCATGGCTGTACACTTTGCTACACAATATTCCATCTGCTACTTCTCTGCCCACTCCCAACCTGTCCAAGTCCTTCTGCAGAGTCCCTGCTTTCTCTACACTACCTGCCTCTCCACCTATTTCCGTATCATCTGCAAACCTGGTCACAAAGCCT
This sequence comes from Okamejei kenojei, assembly GCA_035221665.1. Lineage (NCBI taxonomy): Eukaryota > Metazoa > Chordata > Chondrichthyes > Rajiformes > Rajidae > Okamejei > Okamejei kenojei. The sequence goes on from CM069134.1 coordinate 80,552,553, forward strand.
TCAATCCCCTCGTCCAAACCATTAATATAAAATGTGAAGAGTAGCGGCCCCAGCACCTTGTGAACCTCCATTAGTCACTGGCAGCCAACCTGAAAAAGCCCCCTTTATTGCCACTCTTTGTCTTCTGTCATCCAGCCAACCTGCTATCCATGCTTGTATCTGCCCTTTGATACTGTGGGCTCTCATCTTCCTTAGTAGCCTAATGTGTGGCACCATATCTAAGTAAACAACAGCTACTGACTGTCTGTGCTGCTATTTACTTTTTCAAAAAATTCCAGCAAATATGTCAAGCAAGACTTCCCCTTCACAAAGCCATGCTGACTTTGGCCTATTTTATCTGTAGCCTCATCCTTTATAATGGATTCCTTTATAAAATCTTACCAACCACCAAAGTCAGATTAACTGTTCTAAAGTTCCCACTATTCTGTCTTTCTCCCTTTTCGTGCTGCGGGGTAATATTGGCAATTTTCCAGTCATCTGCGACCCCTCCTGACTCTAGTGATTCGTGGAATATCACTATCCATGCCTCCACAATCTCTAAAGCCACCTCTTTCAGAACCCTAGGTGCAGTCCATCCGGCCCCAGTGACTTATCCACCTTCAACCCTTTCAGCTTCCCAAGCATCCTGTCCCTAGTAATAGTCACTCCACCATCTTTGACTCCCTGATTCTCTTGAATTTCAGGCATATTGCTGGTGTATTCCACTGTGAAGACTGATGCAAAAAAAGTTATTCAACTCCTCTGCCATTACTTTATTCCCCATTATCACTTCTCCTGCATCATTCTCCAATGGTCCAATGTCCAGTCTTGCCTCTTTCTTGCTCTTTATATAACTGAAAAAACTTGCTATCCTATTTTATATTAGTGGGTAGCTTACATCTGTAGTTCATCATTTCTCCCCTTATTGTCTAATTAGTTACCTTCTGTTATTCTTTAAAAACTTCCCAATCCTCTGGCTTCCCACTAAATTTTGCTATGTTATACGCCTTCTCTTTTAGTTTTTTGCTGTCCGTGACTTCCCTTGTCAGCCACGGTTGCCTCTTTCTCCCCCTAGAATCTTTCTTCCTCTTTGGAATGAAAAGATCCTGCATCTTCCGGATTATTCCCAGAAATCTGTGCCATTGCTGTTCCACTGTCATCCCTGCTAGGGTCCTTTTCCAGTCAACTACGGCCAGCTCCTCCCTCATGCCTCTGTAGTCCCCTTTTGGCAAGCTGCAATGCTGACACATCCAATATCGGCTTCTCCCCCTCAAATTGCAGATTAAAACTTATCACATTGTGGTCGCTACCTCAGTGGTTCCTTTACCTTGAGTTCCCTTTTCACTGTAAATATGCCTTCATTCAAATAACATTTAGATTAGGTGTAGAAGTTTTCATAGCCCCAACTCTGCTGTAACAGGGAATGCTTCTTCTGTTCCAGGTTACAACTGCTGTTACCAGTGCCTTTCTAATTGCAAAGGTCATCATTTCCAAGGTATGAAGTAATCATTGAAACTTACGTTCTGTCCAAAAGATTTATGCTGAGATATACCTGCAGCTAATTTCTTTGACCTAAACATGTCGGATTTCACTTTAGCTCTTGGCGGAAGGTACAGCCTTTGCCTATTTGCTGCCAATAATCTCCTTCATACTGGCCTGGATCGAGACGTGGTTTCTGGATTTTAAAGTTTTGCCACAAGAGGCGAAGGATGAAAACAGTTAGTAAAATTACTCTATTTACTTTTAAATTTACTATCCCTCAGTACACTAGGTAGAGCAGATGATATACAATGTCCTGATAAAAGATGAATCACGAGTATTGAAGTCTTTTCAATGTTGCCTGTCTGGTCTTTTGCTTTATCTACAACCTATTCCCGGTTTATTCAACTTACAGTACCATTTTTAAATGAGAAACAAATTTTCCACTGCCACTTCCTCCCCTGGGGTTACTGACATCGTCACCACTCTCCCTCCGTTGCCTTCTCCTCCTCAAGGTGGAAGATGTCGGTGACTCTGGGTGGAGGGGGGTAGTGGCAGAGTGGACAAAGTAATAGCCAACTGGATGAAGCAGCACCAGGTGAGAAGGGAGGAAGCGCCATGGTGACCAAGCGCCTCCTGGTGGCAGCCTAAAGAAGGCCCTGTGGGGCAAGGGCTAGAACGTAAACCGCAACAGAAGCGTATCAACCAGTCGAGGGTACACAAAAAGCTGGAGAAACTCAAAAAAAAAAACAGCAGCATCTAAGTGAGCGAAGGAGATAGGCGACGTTTCGGGTCGGAGACTAGGCCCCGGTTCTCTGAGACCAGCAGTCGTTGTGGCATTGGTGCTAGTTTTAAGATAAAACAACACAAAGTACTAGAATACCTCAGTGGGTCAGGCTGACCTGCTGAGTTACTCGAGCACTTTGTGTCGTTTTGTGTTATAACCCAGAGGCCGCTAAACAAGATGAGCCCATGGTATTAGAGGGAAGATACAAGCATGGCTAGAAGTAAGTAAGTTTATTGGCCAAGTATTCACATACAAGGAATTTGCCTTGGTGCTCCGCCCGCAAGTAACAACATGACATGCAGTGACAGTCATGATTAACTCAGAAAATACTAAACATTAATAATAGTAAAACATTAATGATAAAACATCATTGATCAAGTATGTGAAGATTGGCAATGGCAGAAGGCAAAGAGTGGGAATGAAGGTGGCTTTTTCTGGTGGGCTGCCAGTGGACAGTGATGTTCTGCAGGGGTTGGTGTGCACTGCTTTTCACGTTTTATGTTAATGATTTGGATGAAGGAATTGATGACTTTGTGGCCAAGTCTGCAGATGATACGAAGATATGTGGAGTGGCAGGTTGTGTAAGGAAACCAGTGAGTCTGCAGGAGGACTTGGGCAAGTTGGGAGAGTGGGCAAAGAAGTGGCAGATAGACTGCAGTACAGGAAAATGTGCAGTTATGCACTTTGGTTTTAGGAATACAAGTGTAGACTACTTTCTAAATGGGGCGAGAATTCAGAAATCAGAGGTGCAAAGGGACTTGGGAGTGCTGGTGCAGGATTCCCAAAACATTTACAGTTTGAATCTGTAGTGAAGAAGACAAATTCAATGTTTGAGAGGACTAGAACACAAAAGCAGGGAGGTAATGCTGAGGCTTTTATAAGGCACTGGTCAGACTACATTTGGAGTATAGATTGAACACCGAATTTTCCGACACCCTCGGTTCCAAAGCCTATCTGGATTACCAGTTTTTCTGGACTAACAGGGGTCATGTGACAATGAATCGACAATACACATCTGGCTTGCTAATGACAGTCCTCCCGTGTCTCAAAAGCATCATGGTGTGCCAGAAACTTAAATAAAACAGATATAAAATGTAAACTGAATGTCAATGGAAGGACCTGCCAACCTATCCCAACTACAGTTACATGGCCGTTTAGAGCCTCCGATACCTCGTACTAGCGAGCCCTTCTTCACCCACCGAAAGGACACAAAGTGCTGGAGTAATTCAGCAGGTCAGAATCTCTGGAGAACATGAATAGACAACATCGGGACCCTTCCTCTGATTCAGTCGGCTGCGTCACTCCAGCACTTTGTGCTTCATTATGCTCTCTCGGTCACCATGTGGCTCCCTCCCCTCTCACCTGCTGTTGTTTCGAACGGTGGAGTATATCGGTGACTGGGGGAGAAGGATGAGGTGGGGGGGGGGGGTAGGGTTTGGCCACACCTTCCGACCTTTAGGTAGCCACTTTCTTCTCCTCCCCCCCTCTCCCTCCTCTCCACCACTACTGCCATCTCATCCTCCCCAGGAGTCGCAGATATACTCCACCTTGGAAGCAACAGCAGGTGAGAGGAGAGGGAGCCCCACGGTGACTGAGGGGCCACACTGAAACACAAAGTGCTGGAGTAATTCATCTGACTGAATGAATCTGAGGAAGGGTCCTGATTTCACCAATCTATGTTCTCCAGCGATCCTGACCCGCTGAATTACTCCCGCACTTAGTATCCTCTCGGTAGGTGAAGAAAGGCTCGCTGATGCACCTTGCTGGGCTGGAGTTGTGTCGGAGGCTGGGGTTCTAAACGGGTGGGGAGACAGTGTGAGCTAAGCATGGGTCGGCTGGTCCATCCACTACATTCAACATTTGTTAGAACGGGGCTTAAGAGAGAAGATTGCGAGCATAGTTAATTCTTTCACGATGGAGGGACACGACCGGAAAGAGCTTTCCCCACTCGCAATGCCATCTGGACGCTCAGGGAAATTCTATTGAGCTCTCATAATTTTATCCAGGATTATAGGTGTGGGCGGACCATCAGTTGCTGGAAAATAGGTATTCAACCTTGATTGTGAGCAGTTTTTGGCCCCATGCCTCAGGAGAGATGAGCTGGATTGGAGGGGGTCCCAAGGAGGTTTACGAGAATATTCCCAGGAATGATTGGGTTAACGTATGATGAGCATTTGATGTCTCTGGGCCTGTACTCACTGATGTTTAGAAGGATGAGGGAATAGATCTCATTGAAACTTACCAAACAGTGAAAGACCTGGATCGAGTGGATGTGGAGAGGATGTTTCCACCAGTGGGAGAGTCCAGGACTAGAGGGCAAAGCCTCACAATGAAAGTATGTACCTTGAGAGGAAAGGAGGAGGAATTACTTAAGCCAGCGGATGGCGAATCTGTGGAATTCATTGTTGTGGAGGCCGTCTTTGGGTAGTTTTAAAGGGGAGATCAGGTTCTTGATTAGTAACGGTGTCAAAGGTTACAGGAACAAGGCAGTAGAATGGGGCTGAGAGGGAAAGATAGATCAGCCATGATTGAATGGCGGTGTAGACTCAATGGGCCGAATGGCCTAATACTCCTCCTATGAACTTGTGCTATCTAGTTTTAAGGTGATTCTGTCTTGCGTAAAATGTGACTTGCGTAAGGATTTACAGAACATAACCCTTACTTAGGACCGGGAGTGTCTGTAGTTTCTATGTAATGTAATAATTCAGCTGGTGTCTTTCATCTCAATGTTACCCTTTTTATTCCAGGTGTCTTTACAATATCTGATTTTTCAGAACAAGCACCTCTTATTCTACCTGGCCCTATCTCAGATGGCCAGTTTTATTCTCCTCCTGAATCTGTTGTGGGTGAGTATTGCTGAAGAATGCTGGAAATTGTAGCCTCATCTCTAACTGTGTTTGGTTTCGTTAAGCTAATAACAGCGTTTTATGGGAAATGTTGGCCATTAATTTCCCGTAGCTTGTGTTTATTGTGCAGCAATAACAAGAAGAATATGGAGGATTTGATGAATTCATTTTGAAATATACATTCGTGCGCCTACATGAATTGACAACATGGAGCAAAAGGCCCATGAGCTGTTGATAAGCCAGTTATTGCAGCAACTATACACGTGGAACAACCAGGAACATTCAGCAGAAATGTACTAGCAATACCCTTTACCCCCTGTGCTCTTCTCATGGCTAGTGGTCCTCACGGTGTCTCAATGCCAAAATAAATGCTAAGAAATTACAACGCCACTCCAATTATCTGACAACATTTCACACCTCTTTACTGTATAGGTTTTTCTCTCTTTGTTGTATGATATGATACAGAATGTCTCAAACTATTGAGCCTGTTGCCAGAGTGCCTTTCACTCCTAACTTGTTTTATGGTTTTCATCCCCGTATAAACCACTTGCAATCTAATGATCTCCTGGAACCTATTTTCTTGCTTAGTTTACATCATTTTTTATGGCAGAACATGTCCAAGAAGCTAACCAGTGAAACATTTTTACTCTATTCTAAAGAGTGTAAGTTTTAATATAACTGACAGATTATTGCTTTAATGATTCTTCCTGCCGGTATGACATCCAACTGGCGTTATTGGGCCTATTCTGTTGGACACCCACACGGTATCGCTGTCATCGTAAAAATGTTGATAACCTGACTCTTATCTGGCACCGCCAATCATCTCCTAAGATTCCTGATGACAGCACATCTCTGTATTTGCACAAGCAGTTTCTGGATTTCTTGCTTTTCCCTTCACCCGGATTTTGATCCACTTGTCTGTCTGCACTTGCGCCACTTACCCCTTCCCAAGGACTTAATTATTATCCCATTATCACTTTCCTGGCTTGCCCATTCATGGGAACAGGATATTTTCCTGCGAGAAGGACAAGGTTGGAACTTTCTAAAATGTTTTTGGATTAGAAATATGATCACTTCTCAACACTCTTGAAATCTAAGCAGGGTGGTAATCTTTTAAGTTGAATATTTTGGCTTTTCAAATGTTTTACGTTTGCTCTAGTGTAGCTACCAGATCTCTATCTGATCAGAGCTTATGCACGGTCAATAAGCAATAGCCTCCTTATACAAACTATTATACACAAATATTCAGCAATTTATTTGGATCAACATTATTTATTTTCTGGAATAATAGGAATTTATTATTTCTAATCAATAATAGGAATCTATTATTTCCCTAAGTAACCAAGGAATTTCCAGAAATAGTGTTCATCCCTATAACTGTAATTCTTAAACTGTGTTTAAAAATTACTTTGTAAGCATTTGCTGAATCAATCAAACAGATAGTGTGTCAGCTAAAATCGGCACTTCTGCTTTCTGGTGGCGGGTTTTTCGTATTAATCCAGTTCTTGCCACTACAAGGAAAACTGATGGTGATTCTCAGAAGTGTAATTGTAGAATTATAAATAAGTGCTGAGAAATGAATGGACCTTCAGCATATTCAAGCGGATGTCTGTCAGATTTTTGGCCAATCAACTTCCATTTTAGACTGCAGTGTTAAGGTGCACAGTTTAATGCTGTCTGTAGGGTGAGTTTGAACTAGCATTTAACTCTTCGTTGAATTTGACTTTGTGTTTTTCCACTGATATCCTGATTTTGTTTTGCAGTTTTTTTCCTTCCACTGTCTTGCACAATATGTGTATGTTATGTTGTGTGTGCTATCTGCATCTATGTTTATGTAATGCTGCTGCAAGCAACATTTTCATTGTACCTCTACCTCATTGCCCTTGTGCATGGCACAAAAACAAAGCTTGACTACCCTAGAATTTGAGAAGTGCTGCAATTAGATAGGTCTGATAACCACATCCCCTGACTTACAAATATCCTCTGATACAGGGCCTTGTTTCTCAACTGAGCCAATTTCTGCATTTGTGGTTAAACCACAGCAATCTTTGTTATGTGTTAGGACTCTTGACTCTGCTGCCGAGGCTGAGGTTTCATTTTACAGGTGTTGAGTATAAGGGAATGTAACTGTTTTTGCAGCCACTTCACCAAGCTTGGGTCAAACACATTAACATTTAACTTTTTTTTTCTCTGCCTATTTCTCTTCTATTTTCTTCTTCTATGTTCCTACTGCTTTTGTGCCCGCTGTCTATGCGGCCCTCACGCCTTCCTTCCTGCCCACCACAGCATTACAAATTTGATCAGTAAAGATACAAATTTTCAATATCCGGCATGAAAGTAAATGGGGGTGGGCAGGAGGTCACCTGTTTTGGTCTCTGCTGCAGAAAGGATGTTGATGCAACATAGGATACGCCATTGATTCTCTAGATTGCTGTCTCCTCTGAAGAAATTTAAGAAAACATATTTTTGAGCGTATTTTCATTGGCAACATAGTCGTAGTCATAAAATGATACAGCACAGAATGTTGATGAAAAGTAGAGAATTTATGTTATGCTTATGAACTTTGGGTATAACAGGAAAATAGAAAGCTGAACTGTTAAGTTCGAAAGATGATCCATTTCCACTAAAGCAGCTGGCAAAATGACATTTAGTTATTTAAAGAATCCTGGAATAAAAAGATAGCAGGGGTACTGATGGCCTTGGGACTATTCCATTGTTTTAAAAATATTTTGCTTTGGGAAAGGAAACCTGTTGTTTTTGTCCAATCTGTGACTCCAGATACAAAGTTATATGATAGCTGTCCCAAAGGCAGTTTTTGCTGGCATGAATACAAATTGCCAAACAACCGTTTTTATGCCACAGATTTCTATGATCTGGAAACTGATGCTAACCTGTTCTTAATTTGTAGGTTCTGAAGAAGAAGATGATTCTGAGTATCCAGTGCATTAGCAGGTGTGGAAAATAGTGCATCAGTTGACTCCTGTTTGCTTTGCTCAACTACAGGCCCGTGAGTGAATACAATGATTGACAGCTGCATGGTTTCACAATTATTCAGGAGGACAGATGTCTTCCTGAAATATTCCTCACGTCTGTGCTTGGGATGGAATTGAAGGGGTCTCTTATTTGCAAGTTATTGCTTTCCCGCCACCAATTTACATTTTTACTTTCTCCTTTCTGGCCCCCCCTACGGCATTCTGACTGCCTTATATAAGCATGATATTTTAATTCTGCATCCAAGACCACATGCATTGATTTCCTTGGAAAGAAATATGCTGAACATTTCAATTCATTTTTGAAGCAAAAACTCCTCCAAATGTGGAAATCTGAAACTAATGCAGAAAGCACCAAAGAACATTCAGCAGGTCAGGCAGCAACTTGCAGAGGAAAACAGAGTGGATGTTTCAGGTCAGGGGAATCTTTCATCCACCAATACTGCCAGACTTATGTTTTTTTTCTGGCGTTTTCTGTTTTTCCTCAATTTTGTTGTTTTTCTTTGAAATTGTATGGTGAACCTCGATCCACTGGGATTATCTAAGGTGAGCAGCAAATCAGCTGCTGGCTGCCACTAAAGTTAATTAATTCCTAATACTTCAACTGGGCTGAGTAGAATATGCGTGTGTCAATAGTTCCTAATACAGAAGTTCCTAATACAGACCAGATGTTTTCCATGTGACTGTTTGCACCTGGTGATAGACTGTTGCGATGAATGTATGCAAATATCTTCAAAGAATTGAAAGTCCCTGACACCAGACTGCTAGGTTGTGTTCTAGTCGAAATGTACAAACTGTCTTTATTTCCTGTTGTGGTCCACAGCCCACATATCTTATTGCTTTAGATTCACAACTAAAAAATGCCTCCAGGGATGAACTTAATGACCACTGCAATAACTGGTATTTAATGTACTCGTGAAGTACATGTGAAACCTCATTGGAGATTATAGTCCGGTTTTGGACTTGTATCTGCAGAATTTAGAAGTGAGAGATGAGATGTAATTGAAGCACAAATTCTTGAGGGGAACAAGATTTTCTCTTGAGATAGACAATAGGTGCAGGAGAGGGCCTTTCGGTCCTTCAAGCCAGCACCGCCATTCACTGTGATCATGGCTGATCATCCACAATCAGTACCCTGTTCCTGCCTTCTCCACATATCCATTGAATAGAATCCCATTCTGGACTAGAATCCCATATCAATTAATCTAGAACAATGTTTGTTTAAGAAGGAACTGCAGACGCTGGAAAATCGAAGTTAGACAAAAATGCTGGAGAAACTCAGTGGGTGAGGCAGCATCTATGGAGCGGAGGAAATAGTGACGTTTCGGGTCGAGACCCTTCTTCAGGCTGCATAAGGGACTTTGAACAAGGGATCACTTTAAAACCCAGGGGTCTCCCATTTATACGGGTGAGGCAATAATTTGTGAAATCTTAAGAACTTAAGAAATAGGACCAGGCCAATCCATGCCTTGAATCTGCTCTGATGTTCAGTAAGGTCATGCTAATCCAGTTTCAGCCTCAGTGCTATTTCCTGCTCTTTCTCCATGGACCTTGAGTATATTTAATAACTCCAAATCACAGCTCTCTGCGACAGAGAATTCCAAACGTTCTTCACACTCTGAGAGAAGAAATTCCACCACATCTTATGTCTTTCAAACATATTTTCTCAAAGGACATTGGAAGATTCTTTGAATGTTTTTAAGACAGCAAGTAAAGAAAAGGTGCAGAAATAGGCCATTTGGTCCGTCAAGCCTGATCTCTTCAGTATGATTATGGCTGATCATATTCCATATCCCTGCACTTCCCATACCCCTCCATACGTTTTTTTTATGCACGTAAATCTACCTGTTTCTTGAAATATATTTAGTAACTAGGCCTCCATATAATCTGTGGTGGCATATTCCAGAAGTTAATCACCCTCGAGTGAATGAATACGTTTCTCCTTGTTTCAGTCCTGTATTCTTGTCAAATAAACCAGAGAGTGTGACTCGTGTTTGATATCCCACCAGGGGAATCAGCCTGCATGCATCATCAGAATTTGGTATGTTTCCATTATATCCCCTCATTCTCATTGATGAATACAAAGCTCGGCCACGACCTGTCATCAAAAGCCAGTTCTGCCATCCCAGAATGTAATAAATAGGAATTGCAGATGGTAGTTTATACCAAAAAATAAAGACACAAAATGCAGTATCCCTCTTGTGATCCTAAAAATGTGTCCCTCGTAGGATTGCACTGTCCCTAGAAGTTCGCAACAATGTATACCTCTTGGGATCGCACAGTCCTGAGCCAACAATCGGCCTATCAGGGAACCTCCCTTCCTGAGACCATTTGGTGCCGGCCCTGATTTGGCTTGGTCTTTTGCCTCCAGTCCTCTCTCTCTCTCCCCCCCTCACCCCCTTCAACAATAGGTCTCAAAAAGCTAAAATATTACTATCCATTTTCTCCAGAGATGCTGACTGACCAGCTGAGTTACTCCAGCATTTTGTGTCTATCTCTATCGTCCCAGGAATTAGTCCTGTGAACCTCAAGCTTTGTCTGTCCTTTGTGGGATTTGTGGAGCAGTCTTGTTTCAGGACCCACTCCCTCAGTTCTTTTTCCAATACATCAACAACTGCATTGGCGATGCAGGGGCCCTGGATGGAAGTTAAAGAGAACGTGCAGGGACATGTGTCACGATTGCATGGGAAATTCATGGCAAGGGCTTTTTACAATTGAAGTGTCTGCCTGTTGAATATTTTTGGATTTATTTTGGTGTTTGCTGCCTGCCTTAGCTTCTACTCTTCCAGTGCAAGTGTTGCAATCTAGTGTGGTTATTGTCCAGTATATGTGCTTTCCTTTGACCCTGGTTTGCTGGTTCTGTAAGCTGAATTGTCCAATAGCTCCTCCATTGTATTAGACATAATATTGCAATTCAGAATTGTAATCCCTCTGGTGCTGAAGGAAACTATTATACTTTGCATTTGTATGCATCAGGGGTGATATAAATTCAACCAGCCTAGTGCATTGATTACATTATTGCTCTTTGGTGTTTTGATCCAAGTAGAAGTTGTTCTAAAGTAATTTATTCTATTCTCTTTCTACATTCTCCCTCAGCAGTGGACACATGAATGAAGTTCAGATTGAAAGAAACAATGGAAATCTCTGACATAGTAGAGTTTGAAGTTTCGCCTGGCAATTGAATTATTCTTGGGCAAGATTTGTTGTAGAAAGAAGTCTGTGATTCACTGTGCTCAAGAACTTTTCAGCTGTTGGGAGTTCATTACTGTACTGCCGACTGCCATCTCTGAAATGGCTTCTTTATCCTGCCTTTACTAAACCAGTGGTATCAATCGTGCAATCCATTCTGCACAAGATTATCTCACAATATATTGTTTTGTTTGGAATCAATAATTTCAGTGTTAATCTACTTAAAATACCATTTAAAGATTACTGAAGTGTGTGATCAAATTACCTGCCCGCTGAGATAGGACTTGTTCACTAAGCATTGTGTTGCACTATGATTCATGATTATGTTTGTTTGGTCTTTCATTATTTTAAATGAAATGGGCCAAACACAGAAAACCATGTTAATTATAATGTGTTCTGAACTATTTTCAGATTTTGCCTTATTTGTAAAGGTATGTATGAAAAGGAGCATTGCATGTGTGTGTCAGCCCATGTCCCCAGAGCGTTAATGAATGTCATAACTTCAGGCATCGTGAGGAGATTATTACTTTTTAATCATGTGTCAATAGCAACAAATTCTCTACAGAAGCTTATAACAAGACTGTTAACTGACTGAGCACTCAGTGACCCTGTTCATCCTGTGGTTAAGAGAGTTCAAAATTCCCGTCCATGGTTTAGAGAATTTCTTGCTTTTTAATAGTTGAAGCTGTAGAAGTTTTTTAAAAAAATAACTCAGCATTTTAATTATTTACAGTTATAAGTATAAATAGCTCTCTAATTATATATTTTTTAAACATCTTGCACCTGCAGCAGTTGCTCGCTCCTCACTCAGGATCCTGGCCCTGTACAAAATATTTTTAATTGCAAATGTTGCAGTGATGTTGTACAAAGTTGGCTGACCTCTACACCAAGCAAGGCAGCTGCCTTTTCAACCTCCCTTGCCCAAAGAGAGCATGCTATCCCACTCCAAGGAAGCCTACTTGCCTTTGGCCTGTAGATAAATTGCCTAACCTAGATCTCCTCCTATGATCCTATACAATCTATATCCAGCATTCAGGTCTTCGAATTCCTAACCACCACTCACTAAGAGTGCTGCCTATTGCCGGCGATGAGAGTAAAGCCTGTTTTTTACTTCACATCAGATTTTAGCTATTTGAGACTATGAAATAGTTGAAAAGGTTTGATTAAAAATAAGACATCGTAATGATGCACATTCTCTTCCCAGGACCGCAAGAGACAATGAAAGTGAACTAGTAACATTGCAATTTACTAGATAATTGTGTTTGTGATAATTTGTTGCATAGCTTATCATGGGGCAAGTCTATTATTGGAGAAGAACAGCGGGCAGATAATATAATGCATTTAAAGACTATTTGCATGAAATTAATGGTCTGCCCAAATTGAGAAAATAATGTAATGCATTTAAAATTTGAAGTGAATTTATTCATAATTTCACTTTATTAACGTAGTTTAATGTTTTCAGTAAGGCTCTAGTGTAATTATGTGAATCACTAATTTAATGTGAATGGATTCAGCGAGATATTAATGTGTTGCAGCTCATGCTTGCTGCACTTACACTAAATTGCTTTGTGGCTATTCCAATAGCTTTGAATTGGCATCATATTTCATATTTTATCATCCGTTTTTAATTACAATTGAGAATTGTTTTCAATTTATTCAGATTATTGGAACATTAATTGTTTTATCTCAAATTACTTCAAGAGCAGGCTCTTTGTTCAACATGATTGAGTAATTAACTGACGTGCTCTTTCTGTCTGCAACCTCAGACTGTTTTGTATTCTAATTATATTTTTAAGGTAAAGTTCCAACTCTGTTAATATTCTGAATGTATCCCTTCCTTTGCAGAACTAACAGTAAGTCATGGCCCAGTGATTATTCTTTTAGTCTCTCTACCTATTAATTCAATCTTTCTAACCTGTCAGCTGCCTTTCAAATAGGCATTGTACTGTGGGAACAAGATTGAGTATTGATAAAATAGAGGCAGAATGGCCCTGCTTCGTATTGATGCCAGGACAAATACAATTCTACACAAATACAATTACTGTCTCCTATTTCAAACTCACAGTTTGACCACTTAAGATTAGTTAATAAATAATTGTTGGAATTAAAAACGATCAACAAATGCAGAATCTGTTCTCAGCTGCTGTATGTAATACCTGCATCTAGTTATGGCCTGTTTTATTCATGAAGTAAATGGATTATCTTTATTTATTTACATGTACTACAGATCTGCATGGGTTTTCTCCGAAATTTTCGGTTTCCTCCCACGCTCCAAAGATGTACAGGTTTGTAGGTTAATTGGCTAGGTAAATGTAAAAATTGCCCCTAGTGGGTGCAGGATAGTGTTAATGTGAGGGAATTGCTGGTCGGCATGGACCCGGTGGGCCAAAGGGCCTGTTGTCCGCACTGTATCTCTAAACTGGGTAAGTGGGCTGAAGAATGACAAATAGAATTTTATTCAGATAAGTGCAAGATGTTGCATTGTGGGAGTCAAACCAGGATAGGACTTTCACAGTGAACAATAGGGTCTAGAAATTGTTGTCAAACAGAGGGACCTAGAACAACAGTACCCTGAAAGTGACATCACAAAAGGGCTTTTGGCATGCTGGCCTTCATCAGTAACCCAGTTAGTGGGGAACATACCATTTTGTTGAAGAATGCAGGAATGATTTCCAAACATGTTGTTAGGGCTCAGTGGACTGAGTTATAGGCTAGGACTTTATTCCTCAAAGTATAGAAAACTGAGGGCTGATCTTATAGAGGTGTATAAAATCATAAAGGGCAAATGGTGAATGCACACAGATTGGGGAATTGAGAATTATGGGCCTGTCCTACAGGTGTCTTTTTAGGCGACTACAGGAGACTATGCAGTCGCCACATGTTCGCGGGTAGTTGTCGGGGAGTCGCCTTCATGGTCGTGAGGAGTTCCTGCATTCTGGGAACATGTTGAAAAATTAGCGGCGACTACAATAAAGCCGCCATTGAGAGTAGCGAGAACTCTCGTGCCGTAGGTGGGTCGCCAGGAGGTGCAAGTGGGTTGCCAGGAGTCGAAGGTTCTTGTAGGTTACAGCCGGTGCTGACCGGTGAATTTCATTGGCTCGTTGGGGAAAAAAAAAACGTAAGCAGTAGTTTTCAGAACCAAGGATATCCGACCGGTAAGCTTCACAGCCGTGTAGCTCTGGCTTGGACTTGAGCTGAGGCAAATTGTGAGCTAACCATCAGGGAAACGTGCTGATGGGAATCTGTCTGCCTAACAATCTGTTGTAGATGTATCTGTCCAACGCAGCACAGGTGATCACATTGTCCTAATAAGCATAAAATGATTTAGGTTTCTCCTTGTTTGTATCTGCCAAGGATAGTGCGTGGCCTTTTTGTGCCCCTAATTTATTTTGTGCTATTCTCCTGCACCATTGTTATTTCTCAAATGACTCACTTGATTGCAACTACACAAACCTGTCATGTTTCCTTCCCCCCCCCCCCCCCCCCCCCCCCCCCATCAAATCTTTAATGGCCTTGTTGCCCAATGCATTAAAGGGTTCAAAAGAGAATAGGAGGAGCAGCACTGAAGAGCGAGTGGTAAGGTGGTGAAGACACAGCAGTGGCGCCCTTGCACATTAGAGGGAAAAGTAACCATCCAACGAACACAATCAACGCCCAACATCTTGTCTCATTCATGCATGGTTGCTGTTGGTCGCCGTGTGTGTGTGTATTGGGACGGGGATGGGCATTGTATAGGTCATCCTCAATGATAAGAGTAATAATCCGTAGTTGGTCTACATTTTAACTGTATAGTTGAATAGCCACGGTGTCTTCTGAACTCCATTGATATACAGCACTCATAGGAATTGCTACAACGAATAAATAAAATTGAATCATTACAATCAATACAGTGAATAAATAGAAAGCAACCCATTTCAAAGCGTTATAAAATATGATACAATTTAAAAAATAATAAAATCTCACTAAACAAATTTATTTCACGATAACCTAAGGGCCAAGGCCACCGGTGAGTATTTCCTGTAATGTTAATTTAATTCGGGGGTGGAACTAGTTGGCGCATTCACAAGAAATTCGCCCCTGACGTGAGCTGCATGCTACACACAATTAATCACAGCAAAAAGACGCACTCGCTCTTTTTAAAAAAAAAGTGATCTATAAGGTGCACCTTTAATCTGGTATGAATCTAACGACAAAATGGCAATTTAATGAAAACTCTCCGAGATATTGAAACGCCATTTGGCGACTTGCCTAACGTGCGGAAAGGGCATGCTTGTCCAAAGTGACAGCGAGGCACAAGAACACGAGAAACAAGGGAGACTTCAGGCCTGCGGTTTATAACGAAAGTGGTTCACTTTGTTTAGTGGGTACTGTTTGGGAATATTTTCTTTATCCTGCTGTGTTACTCCAGCACGATGCCCTTTTATCTGTTAACCAGCACCTGCAATTCTCTATTTCTCCATGTCAGTGCTCTCTGCCGCTTTACCTTACTCCACAACAAAGCAGCCACAGACCCAGTTCCAAACTGCCGTCAGCTTCCGAGAAAGGGTAATTTTACTCTGGGATTGTTATACATTCGTTTGATTTCAGCTGCAGCCTGTGCCTCTTAAATGATCTTAAAGCCGTAACAACTAACAATACGCTATGAAATAAATCACTGATTCCACACAAAATCTCACCCCACGCCTCTCAAATACCTACTAGTGTGGATCAACAAAATTCAAACCTGGACCCTTAGAATTTGCTAATTCATGTGGAACTCGAAGGATAAACTACTTTCTCAAACATACCTTACGCTTTATTTCATCAACCCAATACAATATCTGCAAATAAACTGACAGAAATATTTGACCAAAATGTTGCAAATTTTATTGTGCACTTGAAAATTACTTGATATCGGTCCCCCCAAAAAATGGTCCCGGACCATAATCATTAACCTGTTTCCTTTCTGTTGAGCCCTAATGTTTTCAGCAGTTCTTCAAAATCCCCAGCATTTGAGGACAGTTTTAAATGTGCCATTATAGGCAAGGCTAACATTTTTGTTCTTTCTGTAAGTACAGATTGTAAGCTGCATTAAAGTTCCACGTCGGCCATAGTGGGATCTGAGCTCAATTCACGAGATTGGCAGAGGGATAATTTAATCACAGTCTCATCACTATATGCCCCTCCCCCACGCTTCTGCCACACCGTGTTTGCTTTAATTTGTGAAAGTTATACTTTATTTATATTTGATCCCATAAACTTAGGACATCCCGATGTGTTATGTAATATAGCAGAAGAATTAAATGTTCATTCAAGTCACACTTGAAGCGCCCATTTTGCGAGTTCTCACAAACAATATTATGATGCAGACTAAATGTTCTGTTTCGGAATGTTGACGGGGATAAATACTGAAATATTAGTTGCGACGCGCGAAATAACTTTTCCCTCTACTCAAAGGTTGTAGTAGTGTGAAATATATTTAAGTTCACATGTGGACCAAAGGGGCTCGGAAAGACGGCGTCGCTTGTAGCACATGAGCACCATACCAGATTGCCAGCCTGGATAAAGGGACTCGAGTCTCTGGAATGGTGTTGGAACATAACCTACTAAAGCCTAAAGATAAAAGTGCATATTGACATGGCACTAATATCCCCATGTTTTTGATCCATTATCGAAGGATCATTTTCAATGCAATTACCCGAGCAAATCGTGTTAATTTTGTGAACGCCTTAAATCAGATCATACCCCAGTCGTTTGTATTTGACAGAAAAGAAAGTAAAGCCCACGGGGAAACATTTTATTCCACTATTGTCACGTTATTAATTTGTCTTCGTTTTTTTTTAACTATCATCACATACTTTGCTACTTTTAACATGTTTTAAGGGAGGGTGAGGCAGGGAGGAAGTAAGAGAAGAATAAACAAATGTGCTAGGTATTCGTGGCAGAAATATGTAAATTCTCAAGTAACTGAACAGAACAAAGATGGACGAGTCTCTATAGGTTCAACCACGGCCTATCTGATAACTAGGCTAAGAGCTAAAGATTAAAGTTTACGGTTAAATGAACATTATTTCCTGTTTTGGCAACTTCGCGGACGGTTAATCAGATCTGCTAATGCAGAGGAAGTGGCATGCTGTGAACAGTTAAAATAACCGTTTGCCGTTCTGTAAAATATTTCAAACCTCTCCATTTGTTCCACACTGCACTTCTAAACACATACACAGATATTGTCACAGCACGTAGTACTTTCCTATGCTTATCTAGTTCCCTTTTTCACGATTGAATACGCTCCCATTTGATTTAAACTAATGAATTCCACATCACATCAACTCATTGTTTAAAATGAAATAATATTCTTTTAACGTACCCCGACTATTTTCCCCAGAATGTAGGAACGTAGAAATAAGAAAGAATTGGTTATTTGACCTTTGAACCTGCTCCAAAATACTTTAGGACCATGGCTGATGCACTGCTGTATCTGTATTTTCTCATCCCATCTCTATTTCTTCCATTTCCATTCTTGTCTAAAAAGCCATGAACCCTAGTTACATACATAGACAATAGGTGCAGGGGTAGCGCCGCAATTCAATGTGATCATGGCTGATCATTCACAATCAGTACCCCGTTCCTGCCTTCTCCCCATACCACTTGATTCCCCCAGCCATAAGAGCTCTAACTCTATTTTGAATGCATCCAATGATCGTCCACAATGATTTCCACAAATTCACGACTCGCTGTGTAAAAAAGTTTTTCCACATCTCAGTTCTAAATGGCCTACCCCTTATTCATGTTCGAATATAAACGATAACTGAGCATTCACAGCAGTCTTAGATAATGTCAGAATACGTGTAACTGTTTGTATGGAGAAATGTCTCATCGTGTGAACCCTAAATGCTCACCCCTTTTCTGAGATTCTGCACCTGGATGCAAACTCTCCACTCCGAGGAAACAGCCTTGTAATGTTCACTCTGCTAACCACCCTCTCCCTCAAAACCTTCCTCCACGAGATTACCCCCCATATTCCCAACTCTAGTGTGTATTGGACTGTCTTAATCTCGGCCCGTGGGACATTCTTTCCTATCCAAATATCAATGTAGAAAATCTGCACCACATTGACTTGGAAGGAAACGAATTCCTCCTTCGCTGTGGGCATCAAAACGATTTAAAATGGCTCACTAAACCCAAACTTTCTAGCTTCTCTTCTTTCAACCTTTGAACAGTTGTACTACATTTTCCATCCGAAAAGAGCTGCCCAGCATTTCCGGACTAAGCACGTGATTTAAGGCCTCTTTCCCTCGTGTTGCCCTTGTGATTCCCATCTGTGACGCTTCTCAGGCCTTGACATCCTTCCTAGAGCACGGTGCCGAGACCGGAAACAATATTCCACTTGAGGCAAACCTGTATTTTCTGTATGTATAAGCATTTGGTTAACAGGATTAAACTCAACAAGTAACTGAACATAGCTCAACAAGGAGCCATTCTTTACAACCAGTTCTTATCAATGCTCCACATGAGCCTGCTCTCATTCCTTCGCATCTAAATCTCTCTAACTTGTTATTCCTGCCTCTCTGGTACGATTGTCTGGTCTCCCTTATAAACGTATCAACAAAACCGGAGGCAGGAGTATTGACCAATCAAGGCCGCTGTATGATTTAACAAGATTATGGTTGATGATTTTTTTGAAATTCCAGCAACATTTTCTTGTCCTACCCGATTCCCCTAATATCTAGAATTTTTTGTCCCGAGGCAGATACGATAGTGGCATTTAAGCGGCTTTCAACTGGTACAGGGATATGGAGGGAATGGAGGGGTGTGGATCATATAGAGGAGATTCGTTTAACTTGGCACCATCTTCGACACGGACGGTGTGCTGTACTGAGTGGGATAGGTTGGATGCAGCAGATTAAAAATAATTTCCATATTTTACCCATCAGAGAATAAACTTTAAGTGCAAATTTTAGAGCTGAGAAGATCCCTTTATGCCTCTACCCACCAGGTCTCCATATTCTTCCTAGCAAAATGTATCACTTCACAGTTATCACTATTCCAGTATTTGTAAATGAGACATGTCAAGGGCACACACTGTAATCGTGTTAACAGCAAGTCATGTGCGCGCTCCAGGGTGGATTTAGCAGCAGCTCGTAAGCATGACATTACCACATCGCCTTTCGCGGAGCTGATCACACCAATGTATTCGATGTTTATTATATTTTCTTTATCTTAATTATTGCGCAAAACTCAGACAAATAACTTCAGTAATTTGGATTTTTTGTTTTTGTGATTGGGAATCGGTTTCACTTTTCTGTCCCGGATGAGATCAACGCAAGTGGCTGCAATTAGATAAAACTAAATGCTGAAGAAGGCAAGTAGGAGAGGATTGAATTCCGGAAAGCGTGCTGTACAATTCCATGCTGGAAATTTTCAATACACATTGGGTTTATATTTCGGCGGTAAAATGGGATTGAGAGGGAAAGGTAAATCAGCCGCTATTGAATGGCAGAGTAGAATTGATGGGCCGAATGGCCTATTTCTGCTGCTTGAATGTATGAACTTGTATTTCAGAGAACACAGAGTGCTGGAGTAACTCAGGGGGCCAGGCAGCATCTCTTGAGGACATGATAGGCGACATTTCATGTCGGGACGCTTCTTGTATTGCAGGACTTTGTATCTTTTAGCACGAGTGAATTCCGTTGGATAAATGAACCCACAAAATTCCAAAGCTAGACAAACGCGTTCGCCTGTTTGAGGAGATACAAGAGGCCCAATTCACTCCCAGCCCCATCTCTGGCATCACGCCAGCGCGGTGTTCACGCGATTTCGGTCTCTGAAACGGCCGTTAAGGTTCAGATCCTCACAAACAATCTTCCCAGAATTCACATTCACTTTCTTGAGAGGATTTCAATTCCTGGATGAGATTCGAAAATATGCCAGAGCAAAGAGATAAAGTCAGACTTTCCATTGCGCTTGCTAGATCATTTATGATACTTGTGAGTTTTTAAGTTCCTTTATGTATATTTTCTCGACGAAACTATCTCTCATTAAAAGCATGCTTAATAAAAACTGTGTCGATTTATTACAACTTACCTTATTACACGCTTAGGTTTTACCCAGCAACATCCGCGGAAAGAGAAGCAGTAAACGTTGCAAGTCGAGGCCACTTCGGAAATAAACGTTATTTATTTTTCTTTCATGTATGCTGCTTGGCCTTCTGATGGGTTTTTTTTTTCTATTGTTTCCGATTTACAGTATATGCAATTCAATTTTTTTTTATTAGTCTCCTTTAGGGGCAGCTGCACTTTGTGTTGAAATGATCACGAACTCAAGCAAAAGCATTAAACACTCACGGTGGAGGCAAGGAAGATGTAGTGTATAGTCACAGTCCCTAAAAAGGGTGCTAAATTGCAACTATTGGGAAGATCTAAAGTATAATGGATTCAAACATCTCCATGTCTTATTACAGAGAGGCATCAACATTAACCTCATCTACACTTCACCCTATCGTGGGAAAGCATCCAACAAAAATCGGGGTCTACTTTCACCCTTGTCATTCCCCGCTTCTTCTATCGGATGAAATAAACCAAAGCTTGAGCACATACTATGAGATTCACAAACAGCTTTGTCCTTGCTATTATCAGATTACTGAATGTCCTCGCCTAAACTAGGATGTACTCCTGATCTACCAAACTACGTCATTGGGAATCTTGTACTTTCTCTGCACCACTAATGCTGTACCACGATAATTTGCACTTTGATGGTTTTTTTTCTCTTTGCACTGCCTGCTGTACTTGTGTATGGTTTAATTGTACTTGTGCGTGGAATGATTTGCAATATAGCATGCAAATTAAGTATTTTACTGTGTCTTGGTACATGTGACAATAAACTAATTCCTAAACAAAACATTCAGCCTCACCATCAAACGTTTCGAGTGTCACATTAATAATCACCATAAGCAAAATTAAACTGAAATTGATCTCGGTTGTTAAATACCCAGTTACTGGTGTCAACATTGGAATAGAGTTAGGCACTAAACATATTTTAGAGTGGTATTTGGTTCGAGTCATAGTGATACGGTGTGGAAACAGGCCGTTCGGTCAACTAGCCCACACCGGTCAACATGTCCCAGCTACACTAGTCCCACTTGCCCGCACTTGGTCCATATCCCTCCAAACCCGTCCTATCCATTTACCTGTCTGACTGCTTCTTAAACGTTGGGATAGCCCAGCCTCAACTCCTCCTCTGGCAGTTTGTTCTATACACCCACCACCCTTTGTGTGAAAACGTTACCCCTCAGATTTTGATTAAATATTTTCCCCTTCACCTTGAACCTATGTCCGCTGTTCCTCGATTCCTCCACTCTGGGCAAGAGACTCTGTGCATCTACCCGATCTATTCCTCTCGTGATTTTGTACACCTCTATAAGACCACCCCTCATTCTCCTGCACTCTAAGGAATAGAGACCCAGCCTACTCAACCTCGCCCTAAACTCACAACTAGTCCTAGCAACATCCTCGTAAATCTTCTCTGACCTCTTTCAAGTTTGACAATATCTTTCCTATACCATGGTGCCCAGAACTGAACACAATATTCTAAATGCGGTCTCACCAACATCTTATACAACTGCAACATGGCCTCCCAACTTCCATACTCTATACTCTGACTGATGAATGCCAATGTGCCAAAAGCCTTTTTGACCACCTTACCTACCTGTGACTCAAGGAACCATGCATCTGCCTTCCTAGATCCCTCTGCTGTACAACACTCCCCAGAGGCCTACCATTCAAAGTGTAGGTCCAGTGCCCTTGTTCGACATCCCAAATTGCAACACCTCACACATCTCTGTATTAAATTTCATCAACCAATCTCAGCCAGCTGGCCAATCGATCCAGATCCTGCTGCAATCTTTCACAACCATCTTCACTATCTGCAAACCCACCCACTTTTGTATCATCAGCAAACTTGCTAATCTTGCTCTGTATGTTCTCATCCAAATCATTGATGTAGATGACAAACAGTAATAGGCCCAGCACCAACCCCGAGGTACACCACTAGTCACAGGTCTCCAGTCCGAGAAGCAACCTTCCGCCATAACCGTCTGCTTCCTTCCATGGAGCCAATTTGCTATCCATTCAGCTATCTCTCATTGGATCCCATGCCTTCCAGAGCAGCCTACCATGCGGAACCTTGTCAAATACCTTACTGAAATCCACGTACATAACATCTACAGCTCTACCCTCCTCGACCTTTTTTGTCACGTCTTCACCACACGTGAGACACGACCTCCCACGTACAAAACCATGCTGACTATCCCTAATCAGCCCTTGCACGTCCAAATGCCTGTATAACCTATCCCTCAGGTTGAAAATGTACAGGCTTTTATTACCAAACCCTGCGTTCCCTCTTATTGAAAAGCATCAAGCTGCAACCAAGACCAACGTCCCAAATTCTCTCGGAACCTGGTCGATTTAATTAGGTGCAACGTAAAAGAACAATAAGGGAGTGCACCAGCTTAGTTTTCCCATTCTGGATTAGCCGGTGGCCAGCACATTGGAAGGCACCGAGACGAACAAACTCTTAATGTAGGGAATGTCTGGTGTAACTGCAAAATGATGCTCTGTTTCCAGCATTTTGTTTTTACTTCAGACTTCCAGCACTTAAGGATTATTTAATCACTGATATCTGTGCCGGGTTTAAAAGGATCGGCTTTGAGATGTTGCAAGGAGTTTGTTTGTGCGGCCACTGGCCATGTAATATAAATATTATAATCTTAATCCGTTCACTTCTTGCCCTTTCCGAGAGAGCGTTTTGCGTTCGGTGCAGTCAATTGCAATTGAATCTCATTTATCATTTTGTAAAAAAGCATCGTTATATCACTATACTCGCTTGGCAAGAGGCCAATGTCAAATAAGTTAAAGTAATATATGTAAAGGGATAGAATTGATGATGTCGGGTTGGAAAAATAGTGTCGTGAAGTTCAATATAAATCATTTCAAATAAAACATTTTCGATTCCATCTGCAAAGTGCCAAAGTAACTAACTCAACGGGTCTACCTGACCCACTGAGTTATTCCAGCACTTAGTGTTTTGTTCGTTTCCCAACAGTTGCATTTCCCTATGTTTCAATTTAAAGTGACCGGGTTGCTTCGGCGTTGATGAGTATTTAGCAATTTTGACCATGTCTGCAAACCAACCGGAGCCAGAGAGATTTATTGGAGCGGGGTTAGCTATTATATTGGAAAACTCGAGATAAATTGGAATTAATGGTAATGGGAAATGTTCTTCTTCTCATCGAGTCCACATTGCAAGATTAGAAATTATTCAGCCACAGCTGAACACACGATCGGCATCTGCTACGATCGCGTCTTGCGCTTTTTGTGTTTATTGTGCGTGGTAGTGGAAAGTTTGGTGGAAACAGGGCCGCGACGTGAACGCTCTTCCCTTGACCCCTGGAATTTACTGAGAGTCAAGTTTTGATACTTGTCTGACGAAACAAAGAACAGCAGATGCTGGTTTACAACAAAAAAAAGCAAAATGCTGGAGCAACTCAGCGGATCAGGCAGCATCTCAGGAGAGCATGGATAGGCTTTTCGAGTTGGGACCATTCTTTAGTCCCGACCCTAAATGTCACCTATCCATGGTGGTGGTGAGAAGTTCTCCAGAGATCCTGCGTGACCCACTGTTTTACTTCCAGCACTTTGTGGTTTTTTTTACCCTTGCCCCGCGCCTCGGTATTTCCATGCAGTCCTGGACCCGGGTGTTCAATTATTTGATTGGTAAAAGGCTAGTTTTCAGGCAAGCGAACAAAATGTTATCGTAATTTAACAAATTGGCGGAAGTTGTCTGAAGCAGTTCAGAAAATGTTTACTGGTATCCGCTGGATTTAAGAAGAGTGAGCGAAGACTGGATTGAAATATACAAGAAACCGAGGGACCTTCACCGGGCGGATGTAAAGAGGTTATTTTCTCTCTTGGGAACATCTAGAACTAGGTGTCCCCGGTTAAAAAATGGCGGGTCGCCCATTACCTCAGAGATGAGGGGATTTGTATTTCTCTCGAGGAGGGGGTGGAAGCATAGCTTTTGAATAATTTCAGGTCGAGATAGATAGACTATTTATGAGCAGGTGAGTGAAAGGTTGCCGGTGGTGGTGTTGGGGGGCGGAGATTATAGTCAGAATAACCATGCTCCGCATTTATCAGTGGTAACAGAGAGCTACATTGTCGAACGTGCGTCGCTGTGATGAATCTTTATGCCGTGGGCCTCTATTATCAGAGACGTGTCTTGACCAACAACGTTCCACCTGCTGATTACCTATATTTCATGGGTATATCCTACCATTTCGCTGCTAATTCCCAATGTAATAAATGGTGCTTCCTATATTTTATTTATTTCGGAAATAAACAACTCATCGGTCACAGAGCAAAACATTCAAAAATGCTAAAGTGAATCTTACTAACTCGTTTATTGTCCGATTTATAGAATGATACATGCAGAATCACATGGGGTTTTTTTAAGGCGGCAAATTAATGTTAGCGAAGATTTCAGCAATAAAAGTGATTTGAAGAACACCTAACCGGCACCCCCATAGCAGTCTATCTGGCATTAGATTAACGCTGCTCGGTCTCTGTATTTTGCACTGTAATATATGTTTCAACGCGCGGCTTTCATTAGCCTCTTACAAGCCAACACATATTTTGCAACAGGATGTACAATCCCTTTGTACGCAACGAAGACATAGACCGAAGCTGACAATGAAATGGAAGACATTTATCAAAATGTACAATGTACAAAATGTATAAAATACGAGTTACAATGGCTTCTTCGTGCCCCAGTATTCCATCTTGTAAAGTATGCACGAGATGATACCGCAGTACAACACACTCTTCATCAACAGAATGGTATATGTCAATGTCGCGACCTGCAGTGAGCTCACTGGTATTCCTAGGTGAAATTGGAAAATGCAAAAATCGTTAGCTTCCGGTTTATTAGCAGAAATTATGATGTATATCCGTATTTACAGATATATTTTGCTGTTTTTCGAAGCGATGGCGTGTATAACGCCACTATAAAAATAAGGTTAGCCAAAGTTTGGGCAAATGTCTCCAACAATGTCAACTTCCCATGATCAGTGACTCAATTCGGCATATTTTCTATTCAAGATGGATGTAATGTTGAAATGAATGTAATGTTTACCTGCTTTGCTGGTACAAGCGAAATTAATGTCACCACACATATTCAATGATGGTGTTGAGTTTTCTAAATATGGACGCATTATATACAGCAAATAAACGGGAAAATCAACCCAACTAGTTCATGCTCGTGTTCGTGTTGGGTTTTTTTTTATTACAATTTCGTGGACGTCTTAAAATAGAAATGTCCTTTAATGATACATGTCTACATGTATGTAATGGTTTGTCTGCCATCCTTTCCCCCAACTTGTAACATGCGCAGGTATAATCCACGTGAGCCAACAGACTCACAATTCATTATTTAATATTTTTTTTCTTAAACGTGTTTATTTTCTTATGTGATTTAATCTCATGTTATTTCAACCCATTTACGTCTTTGTAAGTACGTGGGCAAAGCCATATTAAAAATATTGTATTACTTTGATGTTTTATTGGGTGAGTGTATGAAGATGTGCCCCTTATGGTAATTCGAATTTCACTGTATCTTAATTGGTACATGTGACAATAAATTGACCTTGAAACCTTGAAGATGTGCCCCTTAATGACAGTGATCGACGGGGTTATGGTGGGGGAAAGAATGGTTGGTTTCTGTGACCCAA
The DNA here is from genome assembly GCA_035221665.1 of Okamejei kenojei. Lineage (NCBI taxonomy): Eukaryota > Metazoa > Chordata > Chondrichthyes > Rajiformes > Rajidae > Okamejei > Okamejei kenojei. The sequence goes on from CM069134.1 coordinate 80,578,584, forward strand.
TGACTATAGCTACAGTGTCTTGGTAGCTTCGGTCGTTCTTATGTGTCTGCAAACTTCTTTATTTCTTTAACATTTCCCGTTAACTTAATCTTGGCGTTTCTAATTGCCTTTTCAACTGACCCTCTCTCCATATTTGCTAATTTATGTATATTCCTTATCATCGTCCTCGCTCTTGTTCATGCACCGAATATAACGATTTCCTTCAGTTTTCATTTTCTTCACTTCTTCAACTGGATAGTTTGATCGTGCATTTAACTTGTGTATCTTTCTGTGTTGACCGTGACTTCAACTGTGTTACACTGCTGATTTATATTTTAAAATGTCAAAATACATTCCAGTTTATTTGTGTCCGTTCCATTCTAATTCGGATTTTCTGAGCAACCTGTTACAATAAGCAGGTCTTTCTTTCATTTCTTTCCACAAATGGATATTGCTGGATACCTATCTAAGCCGCTTCAAATGACAGTGGGGGTCAGCCGACTGTACCTTAATTGGTACATGTGACATAAACGTTTGCCCTCATTGTCACCTTGCTCTTTCTAATAACATTACATGAACCGCCCCGTCCTGTGACAAGGTAAAGATTGAGTTGATTATTACCCTGTGCCGACAATCGGCAGATTTATTGAGCTATAGTGTCACCATTTGAGAGGTTACGATATTTGACCAGGCTAGGAGCCGAATAATACCCGGATCATCGTTTGATTTAAAACAGGAATCACCTTCTTCCGCGTTCTCTTGTAATTCCTGGACGCTCGGCGGGCAGGTGGGACCTCCTGGGTTAACAGCTTTGGGAACCTCTAAAGGGTCGTAAAGAAATACAGAAACATTCATTGGAAATAATCGACAAATTCCGCAACGCGGGGCTGGATGGGAATAAGGAAATGAAACGAGCGAGCAGCCAGGAATTAATGTCAAGGCTTATGGGGAGGAGGCAGGAGAATGCGGTTTGCAGGAAGAGACAGATCAGCTATGACTGAATGGCGTGGACCCGAGGGGCCGAATGGCCCAATTCTGCTCATATCACTTATAACCTTATGATATTATGTTTGTGGGGGCACCGAAGAATTACACGTTCTGAGTCGGACCGTCTCTAAACTATTCCCTCCAGGCCCTCCCAGTGCAGAAAGGTGCGATAATAACCATCTGCCCCAGGCACATTATGCACAATGTACGCGAAGTCCCACACAAGCACCAAGAGGATGTTCTCATTTACGCTTTAAAGTTAAAACGAATTATATTTCAAACCCGTCCCCGCAGAAATGGGCTCTTCGAATAAGTTTATTGGCCAAGTATTCATATACAAGGAATTTGCCTTGATGCTCCGCCCGCAAGTGACAACATGACATACAGTGACAGTTAGGAATGACACATAAAATATTACACATTAATAATAAAACATTATCGATTAAACATGTGAATTAAATAAAATACCAGAGCAAAAGGAGGCTACAGATTTGTGGTTATTGAGTAGAGCTACTACTCGTGGAACAACACTGTTTTTTATGTCTGGCTGTGGCAGTTTTGACAGTCCGGAGTCGCCTGCCAGAGGGAAGTGATTCAAAGAGTTTGTGGCCAGGGTGAGAGGGGTCAGAGATGATCTTATCCGCTCGCCTCCTGGCCCCTGCAGTGTACAGTTCGTCAATGGAGGGAAGGTTGCAGCCAATAACCTTATCAGCTGATCGGACGATTCGGCCCACCGAGTCCCCGCCGACCAACGATCACATTATCCTATACACCAGGGGCAATTTACATTTTTTTTTACCGACGCCAATAAACCTAGAAACCTGTACGTCTTTGGAGTGTGAGATGAAGCCGGGGCACCCGGAGAAAACCTACAAGGAGAACGTACAAACTCGGTGCAGACAACTCCCCTAGTCAGGATCGAACCCGCGTTTCTGGCGCTGTAAGCCACCGGAGTGCCGCCGTATTTGTGAGACGGTTTTGTGTTTCCTCCCTTTTTCCCCGGCCATTCTGCCGTTGTTATTATTGGGAGAATACTGCGAAATTAAATGACTCTCCAGTGAAAGGTTGCCATATTTCCGCTCTGAATTTCAAGTGTGAGAGTATTTCTCGGTGCATTTGTAACACCAAACGGCGGCCGAATCCTGGATCTGGACCTAATTTCACATATATAGCATGAAACAGGAAAGTACATCAGGTGTCGGCGATATCAGAAGCGATGTAGTTACCAATAAAAAAGAGTATTATTGTTGGATGCAATTGGTATATATTTATATAGAAAGTAATTGTGGGGTGGAAGATTGCAACCTTCACGTGGTCCGCCCTGTTTCGACTAATGCAATCAACTCGACGTGCTCAAACGGAAGATCAAATAGAACAAGTTGTCCTACAACGTTAGTCACACGGAAGAAGAAGAAGAAGAAGAAGAAGAAGAAGAAGAAGAAAGTAATTGTCATTGTTATATAAAATTAGAAATAAAAGAGTGTAACCCCACTAGAATTATGTTGTGAGTATTGGGTTCTGACCGACGCAAGGTACGAAGGGGAAAGAGGGTCGGAGGGAAAGGAGCGAGTCTGGCGGGAAACTTCATTCCGATTGACCCAGCGTGAGCGTTATTTGGGGAGCAGCTATATAATGTTATTATCGCTGCTTATTTGGGGGGGGGGGGGGGGGGGGTGGTAGTAAAGGACTGCACTTGGAACTGTTTGGTCTAAGATTTAAATTTAGGAGAGCTGGTGAATTAAATGGATTTGCAAACATTCTGCCACATTGGCCGCGGAGCCCAGTACAGTACCGTCTTTTGAATCCTTTGTAATCGTTAATTCTGGGACGTCGATTTCATGTTTCGCGTGGCAAGTAATGGATTCATCCTTCCATTGCAGCTTGGTGACACTGAGTCGGCTAATCAGCGAATAAGTATTTCCGTTCTCCATTTTCGTCACCGAATCCGTCTCAACGTTCAACGTCTGCTCCACTTTACCGATTTTCCACTCGACCTTGATCACCTCGGGGAAGAAGTCGGTCATCAGGCAGACCGCAACGGACTTGGTAGTGTCGCGCAGCTCATCGATCGACGGCGGGAAAAGACGAATTTTCGGAGCCCTGGGTGGTTCATCTGATTGTAAAATATATTCTGCATTAAAGTGATTATAAATTCCAATATTCGCGCTGAAAATCAGCGGCTGCAGATTTGAGAAAACAGTTAGAAATTTAACACCGACAAATCTGAGGGAATTCACTTTGCAAAGAATAAACATAATGAGATTATCTAAAATTATAGAAATGTTGAGATTAAACAGACAAGTGCTTCCAATTCTGGGAGCGCCGGAGATTGGGTGGATTTAATGGGCTGTGGAAAGGGACTTAACACCTGTCCGACATGCTGAATGTCCTTGTCCTCAAAGTCATACAGTGGATTTGTGAATACCATGAATTTGACCGCCATTAGATATCTATGCTAATCCGATTTTCCACCACTTGGCGCGCATTTTCAATGCTCACCCAATAATTTCCCTGACAAGAGGCCCTGTCGCCACGAACCCTTCTCGTGGTGTGCATTCCGGATTTCAACCACCATTTGAGTGACACTTTTTCCTTCATATCGTCTTCAACACTTTATTTTTAATAAATGCACTGCTATTGTAGGCACTGGTTTACCTACGCGGCCAATGTGCCACCACATTTTGTGTACGTCAAACAGGTCCCGCATCATCTGTCTCGACTCCCAGTGGAATGAACCCAGCCTCTCCATTTTCCTCTCGTAACTCAACCGTTTCGTCCCAAGCTACATCTCCACAGCACCTTTCATGCCCAATCGTGTTCTTCCTATGGCGCGGCGACCGAAATATGCACAAATATTCCAGCGGTGTCTCAACTAGTCTTTTATATACACGTATCATTATCTCTCTGCTTTTATATTCTATAGCCCGGCTGATGAAGGCAAGTAGTCTTCCTAACGACTTTAATAACTCATGTTGCTGGTTATAGACATGTGCACGGAGACCCCACGATTCCTCAATACATTCACTGTTCCCATCAATCGTTGGGTATGCCCTAGCCTTAATAGTCCCAGAATATATGATTTCATTTTGATCCAGTGTTAAATTGCATTAGCCATTTCTTTGCACATCTGATGAATGAATCCTCACCATTCAGAACACTATCGACCTTGGTGTCGGCAGCAAGCTCGCTATTCATATACACCAAAAAACAAAGGTCCAGGCACTAATCCAAGGCTTCCAATTTGAAAAATACCCTTCCATTACCGCCCCTACCTCATATTATCAAGCACAATTTTGTCCAAATTCCCGTATTACCCTGGATATCAGGGGAGGCATTTCTCCACAGCTTTACTGTCTGGCATTTTCAATTTAGAACTAGTGCCGTTGCACTTCACAGAAGCTATAACTCGGTCGAATTAACGGGTTAATATCTTGGGTAGCAGGAAATCTGGGCTTTCCACTAAAAGAAATGAATCAATTTCTGAGCCGAGCGAAATCCCGATACAACCTCCGCCTTAATACCGGGTCCTGGGTTTTTTTCCTTTCCTCACAACCATCTCTCTGGGGTTTGCAAGACTTCAAACTGATAACCTGGTCAAATTATACCCGCGGCTACCTTGTGTACAAGCTGCTACGGAACATAGAGAGTACTTTCCGCGATCACACGGATTTGCAAGAGATTCGACATCCGCAATTCACCAGTTGTTCGCCATCAAAGAACCCAGAAAGTCTCACTGAAACCCAAAGTTGTAAGTTGGATAAATCTTCTGCCATTTTCAATGAAAATTAATAACGAACTTCGACAGCGGTTATGTATGAAGCTGGTGTTAAATCGTTCGGGGTGTGATCTCTACAACAGGTGTTGGATCTGAAAACCTGCGGAAGACCGCCGCCGCCAAAAGCCGAACTACATCTCGCTATCCCGGCCACTTAGCACCAACCAGTGGCGTGCCCTTCCAACGACAGGGCCGTTATCAAAAACCCAGCCTCATCGTGGAATTCAGCGGCCAGAAATACTATCCAACCATCAGCCACACAACCAGCTTTTGCAGATATTCTGAATCAATAAACTACAGATTACTATAACCATCTGCAGCAAGTTGACCCGTTTCACAACCGGGTGATGCAGACCGCTTTGTGACATTAAAATACAAAACGGCGGGATAGAGAAACAGAGTTAACTTTTTAATTCGAATAAGCATCCTCAATTTGTAACAATAACGCTGTTTCTCTTTCCACAGTAACTGTTTGACATTCTGAATGCTACTGAGCTTTCTATTTTTAATTTCCTGCATCGTATTTTTAATGTTTGTGGCGGAGATGCTCGCGGGCCACTCTCGTTTAACCTCTTCTCGAGCAGAGTCTGATGAAGGGTCCCGACCCGAAACGTCACATATTCCTTTTCTTCAGAGATGCTACCTGACCCGCTGAGTTACTCCAACACTTTGTGTCTATCTTCTCGAGCAAACCTGGCTTCGTACAAGATTCACAATAAATGACGGGGGCACGCCGCAGAGATGCATCTCTCAGTGGCACCGAATGTTTAAAATCACCGGCCTCTCGTGAAAGGAGCCGTGTGTTATAAATGTAAGCGAGTGGCACGCTAGTGAATGGACAATAGACATCAGGTGCAGGAGTAGCCCATTCGGCCCTTCGAGCCAGCACCGCCATTCACCGTGATCACGGCTGATTATCCACAATCAGTACCCAGTTCCTGCCTTCTGCCGATAGCCCTTGACTCCGCTATCTTTAAGAGATCTATTAAACTCTCTATTGAAAGCATCCAGAGAATTTGCCTCCACTGCCTTCTGAGGCGAATTCCACAGATTCACAACTCTCTGGGTGAAAACGTGTTTCCTCATCTCCGTTCTAAATGGCCCACCCTTTAATCCACTTGACTGGTCAGAGTCGTGTACTCCGTCGGAGTTTGGTAGATTTATAAGGTGCACATTTTTTTCTATCCCTTTCGCACTGCCAAATTCCCAGTGAGGAGATTAAAATTGATGGAGGTAAAATTGGCGTCAGTCAGTCTGGACCAAGCCCCCGAGTCCCTCTCCGCCCCAATTCATTGCTTCAATATAGCACCCGGGAACCGATTTACAAGTCTGCGGATGGGGGCACGGAGTTTTCTCTTGTGGAAAGCTAGCACACAACCCCTTGCTGCAAGCCCTCCCGCACTTTCAGTTCTTCATGCCCCCTCCACGTACCCTCTGCTGCCACCTCCCCCCCCTCCCCCCCAACCCTCTCCCACCCTCCTTCCAACCTTTCCCTACAGTTCTCGAACAGTTGCAACCTACCCCTGCCCCTGGATGCCCCCATCCCAGACCTACCTGTGACGATGAGCCGAGTCCCGCTGCCGAATATTTTTCTCCATGTACCAGATGTGGCACGGTGTTCAGTGCATGTACAATAACCGCCCGGCCCGGAATCTGCACCTGCCCTCCCTCCCCCCTCTCCCAAACCTTTCCCCGACAATCCTCGCTAGTAATCCGGCTTTCTCGTGAGTCCCAGTGGGTTCCGGTCATGCCCGAAGCCTCACCTGTGACGAAGAGTTTGGTTCCAGTGCCAAATATCTTTCTATATACACCAGTGGTCGCACGGTGTTACACCGTCTGTCAAGAACATCGCGCCCCAACACAGGCACTTGTCAGTCATTAACTGAACTAAGATAGACACAAAAAGCTGGAGTAACTCAGCGGGACAGCCCATATCTCTGGAGAGAAGGAATGGGTGACGTTTCGGGTCGAGACCTTTCAAGGGTCTATCAATGTGTCTATCAAAGTCTTTCAATGAGTATCTTCGGGTTAAACCAGCATCTGCCATTCCCTCTTACACACTAACTGAACTAGTTCATCTCGGGAAATCCCCGTACCCGGATCAGCCAGATGCAAGCAGTCATCTGCAAATTGCCCACGTCCTCAGTGAGAGTTGGGTGATCCCATGATTTCCTGAGTGGAATGGAAATTCCCACACTGCAATCTGCAGCAACACGTAGCTCGTAACTCGACCCGTTAACCCTAGGTCTCATGGGCAAGTCCAGAAAAAAATGAACAAAGATCCGGAACAGGACAAAGAGTGTAGCGCATTGACAGCGGTCTTCTTATTGTCTTGGGTAGACGAAAAGGCTGGAGAAACTCAGCGGGTGCAGCAGCATCTATGGAGCAAAGGTAATAGGCAACATTTCGGGCCACAGTACCTTATGCCCTCGGTGTCTACACAATCCACCGAGCACTCATTTATTCTAAATCTCACATCAATCCCATTTGTTCGACTCACATTCCCACCAATTCCCTCCGGATTCTATCATTCATCTCACAGTCGGAGCAATTTCTGCCGTGGCCTATTACCCAACCAACCCTCACGTCTTTGGGGTGTGGGAGCAAAGCGGAGCACCCATCAGAAATCTCACGGTCACAGGGAGAACGTGACAACTCCACACAGTCAGCAGTGGAGGTCCGGTTTATTGGAATATGGAGGCAGCAGCTCTATAACCTTACGTAAAACTCCACACAACCATTATTTGAAGGAGCAGCAATGGGCGTCTCCTATCAATCTCCTATCGATATCTATCCCTGAAACACGTGACAAAGAAAGAATGGATGGTCCTCACCATGATCCAGGCTGCAGTTTCTACATCACAAGTGCTTAGGAAAATGTTCAAGAGAGGGTCGGGATGCAGGTTGAATCACGTGTACCTGTTACAACCAGTTTGGTTCCAAATCTGAAACAATATTGTTTCCCATCACTCGCAACACCACAACATTAAATCAGCTCATAATAACTGATTGCTCATTGTTTAACCTCACAATCTCACTTCCCCAGAATATCACATTGAATGGCGGTGCTGGCTCGAATGGCCTACTCCTGCACCTATTGCCTATTGTCTATTGTCTAGTGTCTATTGTCTATAGCGGAAATGACCTAGGACCTGATACAATAATTCAAGAGTGTACTGATTGCCCAAGCAGAGTCAGACAAGTCTGTCAGACTATCACACCTATGCCAGTTCCAATTCAGTTCAGTTCAGTTTATTGTCACGTGTTCTGAGGTACAGTGAAAAGTTTATGTTACGTACTTTCCAGCCAGTAAAAAGACAATACATGATTACAATCGAGCCACAAATATGTGTAGTGGTTTATTGCACCAATAAACATAACATAGCAGCAGTTGTAGTAATGTATGTAATACAATGCATTTACAATGCAGGATTTGGAAGGATGGAAGTTAAGCAGTGATTACAAGGCCAACCGCAGATCTAGGGTGCCGGATGACTGAATGCTGAGCCAGCGGTGCCGTACCAAGAGTTTGATCTAGTTCCATGCATTGCAGATTTCTGAGGTTTCATTTGCCTGACCACTCGGGCAAGAAATTCTGTCCCTGAGGCGCCACAAGCCCGAAAAAGTGCTGTAACTCCATTATGTTATAACTTCCTGGCCTCCTAAGAGTAGGCCAGAGTGCGACTTCGTCCATTTGCTGCTGGCCTCTGAGGCAGCGTGAGATAAAGCAAGCCACCTGGCTAGTCAATATATGGGAGGTGTTGTTTATTCTGTGTTTAATTCTGCCCTGGGTTACGTCCAATGCAATCCGAATGCAACTTATTGCGGTTGTGGTAATGGGGTGATTCTTGGATAACAGTGGCAACATTGGAGATGTGCCCACACTTCAAAGAGGAGGGTATGGCGAGTGCGACTCGTCCTTGAATTAAATATCTAATTGCCAATTAAGAGGCATCCAATTACATTTTCTAATTCAAATTAAGAGGCTTCCACCATTGATCGGATACCCAAAGGTTCAGTTGCATTGGGTGCACAATACACACTGTATGCCAATATGGGAAGCCACGCTGAGGCAGGACGATGAGCAGAACGTGGGACTGATTTTAATGTATTGTAACTAGATAATCATTGCATGGCTGCCATTTAGTCCATTTGTTAAAGCACACCCAATTATTCCCATTCCCAGTTCTGTCCTTGATACCTTGCCAATTATCACCCTTGAATGGCTACCACGACACCTTATTTATTTTTTAGCTCTACCCATTTGGTCACGTGGATGTGCCTTTTGTTATATTGTCCCTGGGTACCACTGTTGCATACTCTCTGATTAGAAAGGCAATTCCTCCACCTCTTATATCTCCCTCTCAATCATGTCTAAAACATTGAAACTCCAGAACGTTGAGCAGTTAGTCCTATATCTCTCGTAACCAAGTGTCCAAGTGGCCACAACTTCATAGTCCCATGCACTGATCCGGCTCTATGTTCATTTGCTCCACCTATAATAAGCCTTTATTGAAGTAATCAAGGTGTGCCCACCGGTTTCACTAAGTTGACGTGGGTCCTGAAGACATTACCATGGACAGGACAGCTAATGCTTAATAAGGAAGGTGAGTTGGTATTTTTGGAAATTCTGCATTCTTCTGCCTTTTTATTGCTTTCCAAAAGGAGACCATTCACCCCACTAAGTCCGCGCCAGCTACCTGCAAAGCAATCCCATCCATCCCATTCTCCTTCTCCTTATTCCCCTGTACTGTGCAATTATTCTCTATCAAATACCCTAAATGACACAATTTTGTTGATTTTGCCAAATAATGCATTAAAATAGCCAATTAGCCTACCAGTGTGTCTTCGGGATGTACAGGGAAACCAGACCACATGGGAAACACATTTGGACAACATACAAGTTTCACACGGTACCCAAGGTCAGAATTGGGCCCAGGCACCTGATGCAGTACTGCTCACTACTGTGCCACATCTCTTTACAGTTTCCCTCAATTCACTTGATCACTTCCCCTCTGCTACTCCCAAACGTGCTGTTCTATTTGGCACAAAGAGCTCAGTGACATCCTGGGAGCTCTGCGAATATACTTGAAGTGCCTTATTTGACCTCCTGTTAGTCTCTTGTCCTGGCTGAGTCTGGAGCAGAATGTCTGCACTGTAATGAATAAAAATGTGAAATTGTCCATTTTGGCAAAAGAAAATCTGGTGAGATTTAGTCCTGGCATGCAGAGAGATCTGGGTTTCCTAGAACATGATTCACAAATGGTGTACAGCAAATAATAAGGAAAATTAACAATGTTTTTGTTTTACTACAGGTGCATGGAGTGGTTAGATTGACATGGGGGAATGATTGCATAGGCTTGACTTGCATCTGCTGGAGCTTAGATGATTGAAACGTAAGGTCATCAAGGGTGAGAATTTGCCAGGGAGAAAGGTTTAACAAGTTAGGTGAGCGCAGCAAAGGGACTTGATCTTTAAAATGATGAAAGGGATAGACAGAGTTGACCTTTTCCCATTGAGGGTAAGCAATCATAGGGGTAACATGAGGGGAACTTCTTTACTTGGTGGCTAGTGTGGAATGAGCTTCCAGCCGAAGGTGGTGAGGCATGAATCGATTTTAACATTTAAAAGTAAAGTGGATGAGGTATATGGACTCTTGAAGGGAATGTAGGTGGTAACTGAATCCTCCCGTGCTGGTATTATGTTAATATGGTAATAGAATGTTTCCCTCTTAAGTGGTCAGTTAAGAAGGAGTAAGGTGTATTTTTTCTCTCCCAGATGGATATGTGCGTCCTTGCAACTTTCTTCCTGAGAGAGTGTATTTTTAAGGCGGAGGTAGATAGACACCCGATCAAAACATTTCTACTCATCTCAGTCCTGAATTACTTATATCAAATACTGATACTATGACTCCCAGTTCCAGAATCTCTCAGCGAGTGGAAATATTCTCACTGAATCCAGCATATTGAGCCCTGGTAGATTTTTGTATATTTCAATGAGATATCTAATTTTACTGAATTTGAGAGAATACAAACGCATCAACCAAATCTCTTTTAATACAACAGTACCATCAAGAGTCAAGAGGCAAGAGTATTTAATTGCCACATGTACTGAAAACAAAATAATAAAAATCTTACTTGCAACAGCATAATATGCCTGTGAATATAATACTCATAGATAACATATAATAAAGAAAAAAGAAAATTAAAAAAATAATAACCTCAGCAGTATTCATAAAACCCCAAACTTCTTCGTATTTTGGCATTTTGTAGTGTGCAAGAGCCTGATGGTTGTTGGGAAGAAGCTGTTTCTTGAACCTAAGGATTATGTTTTTCTGACTTGTATGCCTCCTTCCTGATAGTAGCAGTGAAATGAAAGGATGGCCAAGGTGGTGTGGGTCTTCGATGGTAATTGGCTGTCTTTTTAAGGCAGGGCCTTCTATAGATCCCTTCGATGATAGGGAGTTTATAAGCCTAGGTACTGTCCGATCCACCTCTACCCCATTGAGGACATTGGACTTTGCCTAAGGAACTGAGAAGGAACAATGCTACAATGCTGAAAATATATAATTTGCACTTTGTGGCTTCCCCTTTGCTCTGCCTATTGCACTTGCATTTGAGCTGATTGTGTCAATGTATGGCATATCTGATCTGTTTGGATAGCATACAAAACAATGCTATTCACTGTACCCCAGTACATGTGATAATAATAAACCTAAACCTAAATCTCTCTCATAATGATATATGGACACACTGATCTGTTTTGTAGTAAATGCCTACTATGTTCTGTATGTCAAAGCAAAGCAAGAATTTAATTGTCCTATCATGGACACATGACAATAAACTCACTTGAACTTGAACTATGGTCCAACTCATCATTGTTACTATTTTGCATATCTTTCATTCATTGTTCTTTATCTTTCCACATCACCGTCTATATCTCTCTGTTTCCCTTATATCACCAATTCCTTCTCTCCAGAGATACTGCCTGTCCCATGGAGTTACTCCAGTTTTTTGTGTCTATCTTTGGTTTAAACCAGCATCTGCAGTTCCTTCTTACCAGTAATTTGTCTAACAACTGTGATGTTGCGGCAAATATAAAGGTGGTGTTGGAATTGTATTGGCTACACAGTCATGCAGGAGTCGTGCTCCTGTGCAGATGGTTATTGAAGAGGAATTCTTGTCAATCTGTACTAATTGTGGTCTATTGATGAGGAAGTCAAGAATCCAGTTGAAAAGGTATATACAAAGACCCAGTTCCCTGAACATGATAACAAGTTTGGTGGAGATGATGGTGCTAAACTCATAGTTGTAGTTGACAAATAACAGCCTGATGTACACCTTTTTATTATAACCATGAGATTACTGTGCCATGAGGCATATTGGTGTTCTCCCTATCAGACCATGTGTAGAAAGCATTTAGCTCGTGCTGGGAATGTTGCCTCACTACCGTTTGAGCCACCACTTGTTTTTGTTTTCCAGGAAATTATGGGATGCAAACCCTGCCACAGCTGCTAATTGTCCGAATCACCCTCCAATTTAGAATGAAAGTGTCCCTTTGCAGTTTTGATGGCCTTACTAAAGTCATACCTGGACTACCTATACAAACCTACATTGCCAGACTGGAATGCCTAAGATCTAGTCCTCAGTAATTGCAGACATCCTGGTTCATTCATGGCTTCTGGTTGGGGAGCACACGGATGGTTTTGGTGGGAACACACTCCTCCACATATTTCATTATAAAGTTGGAAAAAATCATGGCATAATCTTTTATGTCCAACGCCATGTCCTCGAAATGTGCCCACTCTACTGAAACCAAGCAATCATGCAGTGGGTTCTCCACCCCCCCACTCCCTAACCAGTTCTGTGCTGTTCTCACAGCTGGAGCTGCATTCTTCAGTCGCTGCCTATTTGCAGAAAGAAGAAGCAGAGCAGGTGATCTGATTTCCAAAAGTGAGGGCAAAGAGGAAGCAATAGGCACCTTTGATAAGCGTTCCAGATATCAGCTCTATGAACCTGCAATGTGGAGAAGATGCTAGTTCAACAACTGAATGGCAGAGTAGGGAAGGGGTCTACCATTGCTCATAATGCGTATGTGGGTCTGTTTGTATGTCTGTGTTGTGAGCCTGTTGCAAGTGATGTAACCTGGCTGACCATTTTTAGAGCCTTTATACTAGGAAGCTGGCCAAGTGGGTGACACTGATGTTCCTTTCTGGCTTATCTGGCTTGTGAATTTAAAGAACTTTGCAGAGACAGCATGTGTAACACGTGTCCAGTGCTATAGATAATCTGTGTGCTTGAAGACAGAAAAATTAGGACAAATATATAAGAAATAGGTGCAGCTAAAGGGCAAATGCACCACTGGGACAACTATTCTGTCATTCAATGAATTAATGACATATCTAATCTTGCTCTCATTCTCACTTTCCTGCATCTGCCTGCTATTTTTTAAATGACTCTGGCCAAATTGACAAACAATAAGGCCCGCAGCACCATCCTTGTTTTACATAACTAGCCACAGGTTTCTGGTCATAAAAACAACCATCATTACTTTCTGCCTCTTGTTCCCAAGCCAATTTGTCAAATTGCATTGGATCTCATCAACTCTAAACTTTTGGGCCCTCGCGATGTGCCCAAACATCATGGATATGATATTTGGCCACATGACAACGTGGACATTAATATAGGAAGTATGACAAGTTAGTTTACAAATTATGTAAATACTAGTGGTGCTGTTGTTAGTGTGGAGGGTAGTCGGGTTGCAGAAGCTATAGATCATTTGGTAAAATAGGAGAGGACATGGTGGATACAACATAATGTGGAAAATGTAATGTCATCCACTTTGATCAAAATAGAGAGCTGAGGTTTTTTTTTAATGGTGAGAGATTGAAGGATGTTGGTGTTGAGATGGTTCAGGGGGGCCCTTTTCACAAAAAACGTGGATGCTAATATAAAGATCTAACAAGCAAATATTATGTTAGCCTTTCTTGGTAAGGGGATTTGAGGTTTTCATGTAGTGCCCTGGTATGATCACACCTGAAATATCTCCTGATTTAAGGATAGGAGGAAATTCACAAAGGTTTACCAGACTGAATCCTAGAATGGCGGGTTTGTCCTCTTAAGAAGGATTATGCAAAGAAGATCTAAACTCTCTAGAATTTAGAAGGATGAGAGGTAATCTCATTGAATTTACACATTTGTAATGGGCAGGTGACATTGATGTCGCCCTTGGCTGGATTGTATGGAAGCATGGCGGCACAGTGGCGCAGCTGTAGAGTTGCTGCCTCACAGCGCCAGAGATCTGGGTTCGACCTTGTGGCCACCAACGGTGCTCTCTCTACCGGGTTTGTACATTCTTCCTGTGACCGCATGGGTTTTCTCCGGGTACTCCAGTTTCCTCCCACATTCCAAAGACGTACAGGTTTGTAGGTTAATGGGCTTTGGTTAAAAAAAAAAAGTGTAAATATCCCTAGTGTGTAGGGTAGTGCTAGTGTACGGAATGATCGCTGTTCGGCGCAGACTCGGTGGGCCTAAAGGCCTGTTCCCACGCTGCATCACTAATGTCTCAAGTCTAAAGCCATGGGGCACAATCACAAAGTATCTCTCGGGTCAGCCATTCACGATAGACTTGAGAAGAATTTCATGGACATTTTCTCCAATGGGATGCCCAGTGGCCCAATATACCAAGACAAAGATTGCTAGATTTTCAGGTGTTAGCGACATTAAGAGAAGTGGAGCAAAGATGGCCCGAAGGCGATCTTTCGGTGTTGTTCCGAGGTGCATACTAATACAGGAAATTTGATTGCCCCCGATATCTTAAAGAACAGACTTTGATGCTAAATATTCAGAGGGAGGCGAAACCACCGGGCAGCTCTAGGACAGTGCCGCGGGTAAAAAGGAGAGGCAGTGCAGATACAGAGGGGAAGAACGAGATTTCCACGAACCCCGTGGGGCTGAGGGGAGGGAGTTGGTAGAGATGAGGCTACCACTGTGGACTGTAAATAGGGCAGTGGACTTCGCCTGATCCCTGTGAGTGGGGGGGAGGTGGGAGGGAGGAGAGGGGGGGGGGGGGGGGAGAGGGGGGGAGAGGGGAGAGTTGATGCGATAGTCCCAATGCACGATCTGTAATCTTTTTCGCGAGCGACAAATAATTGACTGTGTAATTGCATGAAAGGCCGACGAGGCTCGTTTGGTACTTTGGTTGCATTAGGTTGAAAACATATTCATCTGAAGAGAGACGAAGGGGATTTTCTTGTTAGTTACGAATTCTGTGTGAGTCGGAAGTGGTATGTGCGATAAGTGCATTGAGGTGCGCGAAGGTTTTTGTAAGCGACGCCGGTTGCTGTTTAACTCTGTGTATCCCAATATGCACAATAGTAGGTGGCGGAATCTTCTCTCTTGAGACCGTCCACCGTTAGAGAATACTGTCCAGTCACAACAAGTCGCGATTTAAATCTGTCCTCAAATCCATCATCCCCAGGTTGTTGACCCCAGATTCATAATACAGGATCCTCACTGGCCGCTGGCCCGCTGGCTGCCGATACCAGTGGACGATGGTCGCGGACGCTCCCTCCAGGTCGCATGTGATTGTGATACTTTTACTTGCCATTGAGACGAGGGACATCTGTGACTGTTTTATACCTATCACGAGATATTGCCCCTGTGAAGAGAGAATTTCAAAAAGTATAACTTGTAGGATGTAGAAAACAAAGAACAAAACCATTAACTTTGTTTCTCGAGACTGAATAAATCAACAACGAGTTGAATGGAAAATAATGACTTACGGAGAAAAAAACATCACGAAAACGACGAGACGGCGCATGCTGGTTGTCGGGTAGTGACAGGATTTAACATCTGTCTCAACTTGGGTTGGCGGCATATAATACCGTCAATCTTCAAGTGCTATTTCGTCGACCCGGCAGTGTCTCTTCTGACACAAACCACGCCTTCTAACCTCGTTTCTAACTTTTTCGAGGTTCGTCTTCGATTTTCTGAGACACAGCACGGAAACAAAGGGCCCCTTCGACCACCGAATCGCAGTCCGAGCGAGCGGATTCACACCCTGTAGACTAACACATCCTACTGCCTACCGGACCAATGAACCTATAAACCTTGTGCATCTTTGTGAGTGTGGGGAGAAACCGGAGACACAAGTAAAAAAAACCACTGTGGTCACGGGCAGACAGCACTGTAGTGCCCAGTTCATAGGTTCGTAAGTTTATGGGAGCAGAATTAAGACCATTTGACACATCACAGTCTACTCCGCATACAAACCACGCGATCTATCCGTCCCACTCAACCATTCACCTGCATTCACCCCCATAAACCCCAAACCGTTCTAATCAAAGAAATATATAACTCTCGACAAAAAATATCTAGATTGACCCTGGCCTCCACAGCATTTGTGGCAAATAATGCCACCGATTTATAACTCTCTGACGTCAAGAGATTCTATCCCTATTCTCTTTCTATAGACCGTTCTTTTGATTCTGAGGCCAAAGAGCCTTGGCCCTCCATGACTACTCCCACTCTCGCGTATCTAATATTGTATAGATCTCAATTCGATGGTTCCCCTCTCCCCCTTCTAAAACCCCATGAGTAATTGGGCCCATTGGCGTAACCGCTATCATATACGTTCATAGAAACATAGAAGATAGGTGGCGCAGAGGCCATTGCTTCGAGCCACAGCGGGGGGGGGGGGGGGGGGGGGGCCATTCGTTGTGAATGGCTGAATCGCCCGATCAATAAACCCGCCTGGCCTGCCTCCATATCTTGACCTAACAAAAAAACAAATTATTGGCCTGGGGATCAATTCTCATTAACCTACCCTGGATTTCCTCTACAAAGCCCTCAGTTTTTTTCCTCAGATAATGCCCAAAAATGCTTACGAATATTCCAATGCCGTCCCCGGTACCATTATTAAAGCCCTGCGTTTTTAATATCCTGTCTTCTGGAAATAAACGTTCACACTTGTCCGCAATCAAAAACGTTTGTTCCCTGGGCGCTGTAGTCCTCTGACGCTGTAAACTCTAATTCCGCTGCCCGCCCCACATGTAACCCGGACAATTTTTGTTACTTGCAGACCATTAAAAGAACCGCAGATGCTGGAAATCTAGAGCTAAAAATCCGAGGTGTGGTGGAATCATAAACCCAGCTGGTCTGGCCGCATGGTGTAGTAGGAGGGGAATGGACAGGACGACATTTCGACCGGGGACACTTCTTCTGACTCCATCTAAAGATGTGTCCCAAACTGAAACATCTACAGAAATGAGGAACATAAAAGGATACCAAGTGCTAGCGTAACTCAGACGGTGTGGCAGCATCTATGGAGCATGTGGAAACGTTCTATGTTCATTCCCCATTCCAGATGAAGCTTGGCCCGCCGAGTTCATCCAAAATGTTGTTACTGTGCGGAACATGATATTTTAGAAGAAATCCACCCCAGTCAATAAGATGACTTTTTCTGCGCCAAAAGCTGCTTCGATCTTCCCCTTGTTTATGTAACGTGATGAAGGCAGCCGCCTCCTCCTTCTGCCTGATCAGTCACAAACCACCCATATTTAAACTGTTCTCTCCTTCCTTCATCCCTGCTATGTTAAATTCCCAAACCCTTGCAAAATGGTTGGTGTAAGTAACTTCAGCAAAGAGGTGCTGCTCCGGATCCCGACATCCCAACATAATTTTCCTGGCCTTCCTTTATTCCAATCTTTTGACGTGAATTATGTGATAATCAGAATAATGCGATCCAGGAGCTACTCCACAACCACAGAAAGACTCTCCCCATATTGACTGGCCGAGCGTTTACTGCACTGAACCTGGAACTGCCTCGCCGCCAACAATTCCGGATTCAACCCCAAACCACCAGTCTTTTCACGTGAGACAGAGGTTCACAAACCCGCTAGTCTTTTCTGGTGAGGCAGTGGTTTACTTGCGTCTTCTCCAACCTCATCTACTGTATCCACTGTTCCAGTTGCAGAATCCTATATATCCGCCAAGAACATGTACTGGCTCGGCGATCGTTTCGCTGACCACCTCAGCTCAGTCCGCCTGAACCTACCTGATCTCCTGATTGCTAAACACGTTAACTCCCCTTCCCGTTCCAACACTCACCCTTCTGCCCTGGGCCTCCTCACAATGGGGGCAGTGAAAATTGGAGGAACAGCACCTGATATTTCGCTTGGGCAGCTTACACCCCAGTGGTATGGATATTGACTTATCTAACTTCAAGTAACGCTTGCTTTTCCTCTCTCTCCATCCCTCCCCCTTCCTCGTTCTCTGACGAGTCTGATTGCCCCCCTGATTAAATTTTATCTCTTCGTTGTCAGCCTCTCCTAGCCAACAACGTATGTACACGTGTTGGCGGGATGTGATGGAATGCCGCACGAATTTAAACCCCCACGAAAGTTAGTTTTTATGTTCAGTGTTCCTTGAAGCGTGTTTATTACTTTTGGGGCATCCAGGCGAGGATCGGTGACATTGCGAATCAAATTTGTAATACATTTTTGCCTTGAAGCTACATGGCCCTTTGAATCTCCGTTTTTCACACCCTACACTTCCTTATGCTCTGTGTCCCTCTAACCTGACTCTCAGTTCTGAAGAGGGTCTCGACCCAAAATATCTTCCACCCATTCCTTCTATAACATAAATTGCTGCCTGTCCCGCTGAGTGAACTCCAGCATTTTGTGCCTATCTGAGCTGACCCGTTGGATGGGAAATGTCGTTGAGGCAGGAGGCCATCCCGAATGATTTCATTATGTCCCGTATCAGCTATGGACAGAAGCGCATTATTATTAAGTACTCTATTAATTTGTAAAGAGACTCGGTTTTTGTTAAAAAATAACTTTTACATTTGGCTTCCGCTAGAATTTGAAAGAACGATTTTCAAATCAGGTGGTGCATGAGCTCTGCAGTCGGGGATCCCTTTCCCCTTGAGCTACCTACTCAGCTTTTCGTAAACATCCATGACACAAACTTTACAACCTTCCACTGAAGGCGTCCTCCTTTACAATCTGCTCACTGGGTCAAAATTGTTTCTCTCTCCCCCAAAATCCCCTTGTAGTTCAGCAAGCATTTTTGTTCCGATATATGTGCATCGATTAACACACTTTCTAATGCGCACTCCGCCTGCCCCGATTTTCCCCACGAAAACCCTACAGCCACTGTAAGGGAGTAAGTGAAGTGTAAAAACAAGTGAAACCAGAGTAAAGGTTGTAAACAAGTTTAGGTCTTTATTCTTTGGGGAGTCGCAGCAGAAGGTTATAAGGGGGGACTTACTTGATTGCAGGTCCTTTAAAACGATGAAAGGGATAGGACAGAGTTGAACGTGGATACGTTTTTGCCATTTGAGGGGGGTAGGGAGGGAGATTTCAAACAAGAAGGGCCAGGACATGAGAATTTAGGGACAGAGGTTTCAGGGTAACGTGAAGGGGGGAACTTTCTTTACTCAGAGTGGGTGGTGGCTGTGTGGAATGAGCTTCCAGCAGAAGTGGTGGAGCAGGGATCGTTTTACACATGAAGAGTAAAGTGGATAGGTATATATTGTGACGTGAAGGGAGATGGAGGGGTTATTGGTCTGATGTGCAGGTAGATGGACTTGGGGAAAACAAATGGTCGGCACAGACTGGAAGGGCCGAAAGAGAGGCCTGTTTCCGTGCTGTAATTGGTTATATGGTTATATGGTTATATGGTTAATATCTGTTTGGGATCACAGACATCACACGGTACTGAAGCTGCGGCGGGGCGAAAAGAAGAGGAACCTGCTTTAAGAGGGGTGATCTAGAACAGGGCAGGGGTGGGGGGGGGGATGATTTGTTAAATCCAGCGGACGGCTGTCTTATGAGCACATTCTCGGGTGGAAAGGGCATCATGCTTGTGAAAGTTGTTACTTGTGACTGTTTAATAAAGGATGAGGAGCGGTCAATAAATGGTAATCGCACGGTCATAATACAATTTTGTATTTGCATTAATTGATGCCATGCATGTTTTTTTATTGAGGTGACCAGCTTCCTGAGCCTCTAGAGTCGGCGTGATGAAGGTGCTCCCATGGCACTCCCCTTGGTTTTGACTCGGCTCGCTGACTGAACGGGAAGTTTCAAATCAAGATGGTGTAGCACTTGGATGGAGAACTTGAGTAAGTTGGATGGTTTATGTATGCCAGTCATCATTCTAGATTATCGCCCTCAAATCTGTGTGTATCACAAACACTGCGACCGTAATGCAGAGGTCACCGTGGGGGTGATGATATCGGTGGGGTTCAAACACTTAGCTGCCTAGTATCGAGTGACCAGTGTTGTTGGATCTGCACTCATCCAGCCAGGCAGGCAAGTGTGGGTACATTTCATCACACTCTCTCACTACTACTACTCATTTAAAAGCGCCCCCGAATATAACAAAAGGACCTGGATAGAGTGGATGTGGAGAGGATGTTTCCACTCGTTGGTGAGTCTCGGACCAGAGGGCACGGCCTCAGAATAAAATGGTGTACCTTGAGAAAGGAGATGAGGGGGGAATTCTTTAGTCAGGTAGTGGTGAATCTGTGGAATATAGATTGCCACAGACGGCTGGCGGAGGCCGTTCATTGGGTATTTTTAAAGCAGCTAGCTTGACATAATCTTGATTCTAGGGTGTCACAAGGTTTTTATGCGGGAGAAAGGCATGAGAATGGTTTTGAGATAAGAAGGACGATAGAATACATTCCGCCTGTGATTGGAAATGGCGGAGTAGAAATGCAGCAGGGCCCGAAAATGACCTAATTCTGCTTCTATTGGCCTATAAACTTGTGAACTATTTCCATCATATTGCCGTGCTTGTTTCATCATTTTGAAACATCTGCGTTTACCGTAGACAGGAGATCTGCATGCAACCACACCCTGTTTAATTGGTTTGTGGAACAAGGTTTAAACGTGCACAACGGATAAACTTGGTATATGTTGGGTTTTATGTACTGGTTTCCCGTCGCTCTCGGGCCACCGAGTGTGCCCAGTAGAGCATCAGTAATATGGTACCATAATCTATCTCTCGCCGCGGATGGTCTGCAAGAATCAGAGTGCACGAATAGTTCAATAACCTTTTTCAACAAATACCTTTGGTCGGGAACGTAAATCCCTTCTGTTGGTCCCGATGCTTATGAAATACAATAGCCCTGCAGCCCTTCTCCCTGCCTTCTGCCCGGGTACAATGTATAATAGCTTCGCTGATCGCTTGCTTGAACTTCACAGTGAAAGGCGCACAGATTTTGTGGCAGCTGTGGTGATCGCTATAAACGGGGACTGTAATGAATGTTTAGATGGTGTCGATTTACTGCTTTGGGAGAGGAGGAGAAAAAAGCACAAAGTTAATCGCATTTATTTCACAAGGGGGACAGCGAAACTTATGGAATCGCGTTCGTTAACATCTGCCACTGAACCCGAGAAGTAAGGAGGATAAATATAAATGACAGCCAAACGACCCGGCCCTTCATGTTTGGTGGGGTTGGTGTGGGGCCCCCCCCCCCCCCCCCCCCCCCCCCCCCCCCCCCCCACGCTTGTCAGCCAGGCGACTAAGATGCCGGCCCGTGTTTTATCTCCCAGTCGCCACCCCGCTCCGTCGAGTGTGCAGGGACAGCGCAAAAAAAAACGCTTGGTGATTAAAATGGTCAATGATGCACGGAGAATGTTGGAGAGAGTTCATAGAGTTCACAGTTCTCATTCAACAAGCTAAACGTTTCCATTTGGTGCGATGATGATGTGCTGCCTCTCATTTACTATTCCTGGCCGCCGCAACGTTAAATGCCCACTCCGGATCTCTCCTCCCCCTCACCCATCACATGGCCAGCGGAGGCATTAAACCAGGCTGCTTGCAGGCAGCGAGCGGCGAGGAATCGTATTTTGATCGTGAGGTGGAGACTCAAGGTCTCATCCAAGTTCCTGACCCATTCTCAAGAGGTCAACCTGTCCGCTCTCCTCGCCACCCACTGGGTTTTAGCTCCAGGTTGTGTCCTGCTCGCGTTAACAACAATTGCACGCTCTTGCTTATTCAGAATGTATCTACCTACAGCCTTTAATTTGTTTGAAAGAATTGACTTTACTTCGTCACCAGACCCACCGCCCTTTTGTGCTTGGAGTTCTCCAATTGACCTTCCGGTGGATTCATCTAGAGGAGCAATGGGCATCGGGCCATGTCCGTAGAATAATCCCTCCCCCCTCCCTCCCTATTTTTAAACAATCCGCTTATGTGATATATTTACCCACCATTATGCCACAGTTTTCTATTATTTTCCCACAGAACCACTTCACACACATTAGCAGCAGGAGTATAGACCACTCGACCCTTCATTACCTAACCCCCCCACTTCAGTATGTCATCTTATGCTGGACGTATAATCCTCTCTGTCCCATTTTCTACCCCCCCCCCACTCCTTGAAATTTCATTATCTTGATCGATTGGCATGGTGATCCATGGGTGACGGTTCGGGATTTTGGGAACCTCACAGTCTCTCGGAGTCCCAAGTCCATGTTCCTTGAAGTGGAGTCGTAGAAGATAAGGTGGTCAAAAAGACTTTCTCCATTCCTATCTCATGCCTATGAGTATTTTAGGAGAATCATTTTGCATTTCTAAACATCAAATATTTTATATCACGTTGGTTCAGTAGGGCACAAGTCGGAAATGTCTTGAAAGGGTGCTTTTTATTAGAGGTTCTGGGTCTCCGGATCTTATAAAGCCCTAGGATTTTGTGGGAGCTGAGCGAGGTTTTGAGTTGGTGGCCAGGTGGGTGAGTGAGGAGGAAGGATTTAATACAGTGAGTTGATGGGGGGGGGAGTTGTGGGTGGATGTGGCGATGTCTAACAAAGGTAGGCAGACTGCCGACTGGTCCTTGACACGAGTGAGATGTTAAAGTGGTGAGGCCTCTGGGGGACTGACTGTGGAGAGGAGAAGCGGCGGGCAGACGGGGGACAAGAGTCTAATCAGGGAGGAGTGCCCTGGTGCATGAAACAGTTCCCTTGATGGGGTGGGATGTCCGTCGCTTAGGTATAGGATTAAGGAAAAGGTGGAGGGACGTCTAACAAAGAACTTTTTGGAAGCGCATTGGACAGAGGAGTCAGATCAGAGATTGGAGTGCTGAGAGTAGGGAAGGTTTCTAGAGGGTAGAGGGGATTTTGAGATGTGATGGATGAGAAGACGTGAGAGAGGGGGCCCGAGTTTTCTTGGGTGAGAAGGGGAAGAGTGAGACAGTTGAGTATAGAAAACAAGGAGGAGTGTAGTGTGAATGAACCGTAGTATAGTTTTACAAGTAAAGAGTTGTAGTAGTAGAGTGTTGACAGTAAGATTAGGGGCTGAGGCACCAAGAAGAATTTTTGAGGAAAATCGCACAGGGGGATTGTCAAGCTTGAGGGGGTGCTAAAGGAGGAAAGTGATAGGGTTGGGTGGGGGAAGGGAGGGGGGAAGCAGTGAAGGATTTAGATGTCGATGATAGTTTGGGGAAAGAGTCATAGGAGACAGAGGCTGGAGGGAGGAGTAGAAAAGGTTAAGGAGAGTAGGCCCGCTGGAGTCTCTAAGAAGTGAGGAGAAGAGTTATTGGAGCTTTGTGGTGAAGCTGTAGCGGGGGGAGTGAGGAGGAAAAAAAGCGTGAGAGAGAGGTCTGAGTAGGAGTAAAGCGTGAATAGGAAGAATCATGAAGTAGTGAATGGATATAGGGAAGAGAGGCGAGAATGAGGAATAAGTCGGTGTGAAGGTAAATAGGGGAGGAAGTCATGCATAAATGAGATGAGTGTGTGAGTTGTGTAGCTTCTTGTCTCAAGAGTAGGGGGCAAGCGAGGACTCATAGAGATCATAGGTTCAAGGACACAAAAGGGGAAAATGATTTCATTGGAATTGCTGAGGGGTAAGTTTTTCACACAAAGGGTGTGGGTGTATGGAATACAAGCTGCCAGAGGATGGTAGTTTGAGGCTGTGGCTAATTTCAACGTTTAAGAAACAGTAGGACAAGTACAGGGATCATTAGGACATGTTTGGTAATAGATATGGACCATAATGGGCATGTGTAAGCTGGGACAATGTTGGCCGGTGTGTTGGGCTATTGTTGGGCCGAAAAAAGGGCCCCTGTTTCCATTACTGGTATCCACTCTTATGACTCTAGAACTACTATGGCTTTGCGCGAATATCCAGATAATTCTCACCATTCCTCTGTTAGTGGAAAATTTTCTTTTGTACCTCAATTTTAGAGTAGTAAGCGATATGGGGATTTCAGTAGTTAGATGCTTCCATGCATATTTATCAGCACTAGAGTTGAGAGGCATCCACTGGTGGGTAGATTAGTAATGTCCTTCTCCATTTAAGTGTGCTGTGATAATGTCCCCCTCCATGTTCTTGGCAGCCAGAATGGCTCCTCATCCGTTGAGTGTCTCCAGTTTTTCAGTGTCTGTTGCTGCGGTAGGATCGTCCCGGCCTTGCTGCTGGCGCATCCGACCCCGTTATCTTGGTGAGTCCGTATAACGTACTCCCTTGGTCAAAATGTCTCTTTGCAGTGATTAATATTCTAATATCCTACTTCCTTTTCAACCCTTTCCCTTAAATCATTGCTATGTTTGTGCACAATGCTCAATATCATTCATCTAAAATTGTAAGGAAGATTTGACATCTAATACTATTTAGCCGGGGTAATCTTAGTGGTTAGCCAGGCATCCATATGTGCACTGGGAGTGGGGTATTGGCAACATTTCTGTTGTTTGGTGAACTTCCACACTCTTCGCATTCACATAATTAAATATACTATATTATGGCAATCAGGTGATTAACCATGTAAGACATTGCGTAATATTAACCCTAAGATAGGAGATGGTCTTAATTTTCAATCTAACACTGTGTAGCAACATTCAAAAATTACCAAGTGAGTAAGAGTTCGATTGGAGGGCAATGGAAAGAGCTCCTTAGGCAGATAACTAAATGAGGCTCACTATGACTGGGGGGTTCAAAGGAACATGCTGCAGGGGAGTTGGCACAAGTCCTTTGGTTGAGAAGAGACTGTTTCATAAATTGATGCGCGAAACTCTGGGAGGGTACCAGAAGATTTAGGAGGAAACAGCTAAATGGTAACTCTCTTGTTCAAAAAACTAACCAGGTTGATTTGGTGAAGCATTTACGCTGCAAGTGTGTTTTTACTATACTCGTTTTCACGAGAATTAATACGTAGAAAAAATAGGATGGTGGTATAGAAAAAATCATTCAAAGAGAACAAAATGATAAATATTTGGTAATGCTGGGCAGGGTACTACCCTGGGAGTGTGTTGTGGTGCAGCAGACGGGATCTTGGATTAAATGACACATCGTCCCTGATAAACTCGACCCAAAACGCTCACCCATTCCTTCTCTCCGGAGATGCTTGGCTTGTGTCGCTGAGTTACTCTAGCTTTTTGTTAACCTGTCTATCACAGGGCAGAAAGTCGTTAGCGAACACAAGGCTTTTGGTGCATTTGGCCCTTCAGCAGGCAAGGATATTGACGTGTGATCGAAGTTGAGAACATTTACATTACAGTTCTACATGATATTGGTGAGATTCACATTTGGTATTGTTTTCTGTCAGTTTTGGTCACCCATGTGGTAGGAAAACGATTTGCCATTAAACAGTGGAGGATTTATAGTCAAGGATCTTCCCAAAACTGAGGGCGTGTTGAGTTATAGGAGAAGTTGGCAGGCTAGGACTGTAATTCTTTGGAGGGCAGGAAGTTGAGGGGGTATATTCTATAGAGATGTATAAATCATTAATGGGGAATAGATGATTGTGAATGCTAAGAATTTTGTTAACCACAGGGTTAACCCAGGGTTAATCAAAAAGTCAAGGTCAAAGTCAAAAGAGTTTTATTGTCCATGTGTGGGTCCTTGACAGATCAATGAAATTATTTATTTTGGGTTAGCACAACAGAACATATAGTAGGCATTGACTACAAAACAGATATCAGTGGTTCCATTATCTACTCATTATATACGTAAATACACGTGAAAGAATAAATTGATACAAGTGCAAATAACAGATAAAGGGGTATTAATTGTTCAGAGTTTTTTGTCCGAGCCAAGTTTAATAGACTGTGACGGCTATTAACCAGGGGACATTGGTTTGAAGTTGAGAGGAGCAAAGAGGAACTTGAGGGTGCAACTATGTTCATTTCAGTGGGTGGTGTGTATGTGGAATGATCTGGTAGAGGAATTAGTTGAGGAAGTTACTATAACAGCATTTTAAAGAACACTCTGATGGGTACATGGATAGGGTACGAGTTCAGAGGAAATATGGGCCTAATAATTTTGCACATGGGACATAGCGTAGGTGGGGCATCTTTGATCAACATGAATAAGTTGGACATCCAATGGGCTTTCTGGTTTACATCACATATGAACTTTAAGGGACTCAATATGTCTCTAATTAAACTATATAAAATTAGGTTTTATGAAAAATAAATTATAATTAATGAATGTGCTTGAATTATTTTGGGTATCTTGACAGGACTGAGAGTTGATAGAGGAGAACCAGTGGATTGCCAAAAGGCATTTGACAAGGTGCCATAAAAGGCTGAGACATAAATTAAAAGCCCGTAACATCAGAGAAAGTTGTTAGAATAAAGTTGTCGGAATAAAACAAAGAGTTAGAATAAATTTATCTTTTTCCAGACTGGAAGTAATTAGTGAAATGCTGCAGGGTTAGTTCTTGCTCCATAATTGTGGAATATTTAGATTAATGACGGTGGAGAAAGAACTATGTAAGGGTTCTAAATTTGCCAATAATATAGACATAGATGGAGGGGCATGCTCTGATTCTGCAATGGGATACAGTACAGATACATTGACCAAGTGGATAGAAGAATGACAATTTGAGTTTTGTGAGGAAGTATATTTTTGTAAGGACATGCACCTTTGTAAAAGTAATCACAAAGCAGATTATAATTTCAATGGTTAAGAAGGAACTGCAGATGTTGGAAAATCAAAGGTAGACAAAATGCTGCAGAAATTCAGCGGGTGAGGCATTATCTATGGAGCGAAGGAAATAGGCAACATTTCGGGTCGAAACGCTTCTTCAGACTGATGTGAGGGTGGGGGGGGGGGGGGCGGGAAGAAGAAATGAAGAGGAGGAGCCAGTAGGCTGAGGGACAGCTGAGAAGGGGAGGTGAAGGGGTGCAAACGGCCCAAACGAAATATGAGGTGCTGCTCCCTGGTCAATTCGTCCCTTCCCACCCGAACCACCCCCTCTCCAGGCACTTTCCCTTGCAACCGCAAGAAATGCTACACTTGTCGGTTTACCACCACTCTTGACTCCATTCAAGGACCCAAGCAGTCTTTCCAGGTGCGACAGATGTTCAACTGCACCTCCTCCAACCTCATCTATTGCATCCACTGCTCTCGATGTCAGCTGCTCTACATCGGTGAGACCAAGCTTAGGCTTGGCTAATGCTTCGCCGAACACCTCCGCTCGGTTCACAATAACCAACCTGATCTCCCGGTGGCTCAGCACTTCAACTCCCCTCCATTCCGAATCCGACCTTTCTATTCTCGGCTCCTCCATGCCAGAGTGAGGACCACCGCAAATGGAGGAGCAGCACCTCATATTTCACTTGGGCAGTTTGCACCCCAGCAGTATGAACATTGACTTCTCTAATTTCAGGTAGCCCTTACTTTCTCCTCCCCTTCACAGCTTCCCTCAGCCCACTGGCTCCACCTCTTCCTTTCTTCTTCCTGCCCTCCCCCCACCCTTCACATCAGTCTGAATAAGGGTTTCGGCCCAAAACATTGCCTATTTCCTTCACTCCTTAGATGCTGCCACCCATAGAGTTTCTCCAGCATTTTTGTCTACCTATAATCTAAATGGGTAGAGACTACAAATAAATGAAGTTCAGAGTGATCAAAGTGTTCCAGTGTATGAATCACAAACTGCTAGCAGGCAGCTCAAAAAAGCATTTAAAAATGCAAAGAACATTTCGGACTTCATTGGAACAGGGTTGGAGTTTAAAAACAGGGAGGTCTGTTGCAATTGTACCGGGCAGAGGCCACACCTGGATTTTTTGCACAGTTTTGCCTCCCTTATCCAAAAAAAAGATAAAATAACATTGGAAGCAGTCCAAATGGGATTTCCTAGGCCAATTCCTAGGATGGGTGGGTTGGCCTGGCAGGAGATTGTTTGGGGACATAAGGAACTGCAGATGCTAGAATCTTGAGCAAAATAAGTGCTTGAGCAACTCAGTGCATCAGTCAGCATTTGCAAAGGGAATGGAAGAGGGAATGGCCTTCTGCTTTGTGAACAAGAGAACTACTTTGGTTGTTTCCCAATCCTCAGTACCCTCCCAGAGTTTAATAAGTTATCATGAGTTTCAACCAATGGGTCCGCTATCTCTGCTGGTATTTCCTTTAAACCCTTGCCATACAGTTCATTGGTTCCTCATGATTTTTCCATCTTTAGACCTCTGACTTTTTCCAATACTTTGTGATTGGTATTTTTGTAGATTCTACCGTTTTAGATGAAATTGGACCATCTGATATCTTAGAGATATTAATAATGGCTTCAATGGCTAACACTTGTGCAATAAATGCATTCAACTTATCTGCAAATCTTTTGATTTTCGAGAGTCTCCAACCTACCCATTCCAGATATAAATCTCTCCGAAATGTTTCCAGTACATTAACATCCCTCCTTAAACAAGGAGACTCATACTGTACTCAGAAGAGATGTCACCATTGCCCGAACATATATCTTGTAGATAATGAAAATACATTACAATATCCGATGACCCTCATATAGGCAGCCTCATACTTGATGCCTCAGTGTTTAACTGGCGGCTCCAATGGTTTCTGACCATGGAATGCCAAGAGTAGTTAATTAGACATTCTCTGTGGAGATTATCTTTGCATGGTAGTGTAGGATCTATTGAATCCCACAACAGAAAGCAAAGAACAAACAACATTTTGCTGAACCAGACACATTGTGTCACGTTTATTCCAGAAGCCCCTTTTACCTACATTCTCAGCAATCCTCCCTCGTGTGCAGATAAGGTCAATTAGTGACCTTGCAATTGTTATTGAGCTCTTGTGACTGGACCTTCTCGTCGGCAAGTCGCCAGCTGTGACAGGCTGTATGCAAAACCAACGTGGGCGTGAAGGCGTCACAGCTCCCCCCTCAGCCACCGAGTCATACAAGGTGGCGACTGCCTGGATTTGTCCTGCCCCGTACCGGCCGGTGGGTTGATTTTACGGCCTGATCTTGTTTGGTACAGCAGTGTGGGAGATCCTTGTGACTTTGTCGGTTCGGTGTGTGAGGCAATCGGTTGGTTCTCGACAAATGCTGGCTTTAACCAGTCGATGGATACGATGTCAGTTTTTCCGTTCCGATAGATCACAAAACCTTTGGGTAGGCATTGGATGACTTGGTAAGGGCCATCGAATGCTTGCTGAACAGGTCGGTGGATGGGGTCATGTCGGACCAAAACGTGTGTGCAGCGTTGGAGGTCAGCAGGCACGTAGACCATTGCGGGTGTTCGCCATGTCAGTGTTGGCCTAAGTAGCTACAAAGTTTGCCGTAATTGATCGACATATCTGCTTGGATCATAGTGTGAGGGATAAAGTGATTAAACCCTATTAACGAAAGGAGTTTTAAAGAGAATTCAACAGAGAGGGGCTGGAGAGAGGATTCTGACACAGCAGTGTCTGAAGGTTGCCAGACCCATCCTTGAGTCCTTGAGTAAGAAGTGATAGCATTGTATAGCTGTAGAAGGGAGTGATGTAGAGAGATCCCTATCAGTGGAAGGGAGTGATAGATGGGACCCTTGTCACTATAGCTTAGCTTTAGTATTGATATAGGAAAACTGAGAGGGTTCACTAGGAGGTGAGTAAAACTGGGCCAGTCATGAGCGATTGAGCATGCTTAATAGAAAAAATGAATATTACAACACAACCCCTGGTCAAGAAATTGCTCATTACCATGAACATGTTTGAACGTACAATGTATGATATGGGAGGTGCGAGGGGATGTACGGTGGGATGTACCTACAGATTGTGCACCTCCGACCCTGATTGGAGAAGGGTCCGGAGGGGAGGTTGAATGTAGATTCTGTGTATAAAGGGAATGATCTCTCTGGCTTCGGTGTGTCTCGAGTTGGAGAGGCACCCGGTCTGCAGACTCGTAAAATAAAGAAATCTCTTGCTTCCAAGATTTAGTCTTTGAGTATTAATTGTGAGCATAAAGGGTATCTCACAAATTGGGGGCTCGTCCGCGATTGCCACTCCGGCTGCTTGGTGGAGGCAAAGAAGGAGGGGAAGGTGCACCCTGCTGATTTTCAGCAGTCTCTGATCTCCTTGCTTGCCATCAGCAGTTTGAGCGAGTGATATCCGGTGAAAAAGACTCGGGAAGCAAGAGGGGGTGTAAGGTAAATACATACGGGACGGTCGAGCGATTCTTGTGCACAGGACCCAGGTAAGAAAAACGACTATTAAGTATTACCTGGGCGACCGGGGTCTGTCGGACGGGAATAGTCCGACGAGATAATGGGAAACCGGAACGGGAGAAGTAAGGGTCCGGGGAACCGGGATGAGGCTCATACTGATAATGGAGCCTAACATTCCCGATAGTCCGTTGGGGCGAATGTTGGATGGGGTGAAGGGAACACCCGGGGTAAGAGTAGGGAAACTATGATAAAGTTTTGTTACTTTGATTTAAAAAGGAGATGAAAAGTTTATTGGAAGACCCCTTGGGACTGGCTGAACAAATAGATCAGTTCCTAGGGCCAAAAAAATGTTTTTATGAAAAATATTGAGTTGTTTCAAACAATCTCATTGAAGTAATAATGGAACTAATGTGAGGTGTGTAAAAACCGGTTTTGTATGAATGAGGAAGTTTGTATATGTGATAGGTTTGTTTGCTGTGGGCCACATGTTGTAAGGGTATGTGTGTGTGTTCCTTTAAGAAATTGTAAGCAATGGGGAGGTTTATTGTAAGGTAACGGACAACACTTTGTAACATCGCAACTTAAAAAGGGGAAGTTGGAAAATGTAGGTTGCTTGGCTATCTATAGATTTCTTTTCAGTAAAGTTAATTTTGGAAAATTGTTAGTCGTAATGTATTTTAAACTAGGAATTGGAATTTGGGAATTGTAGGGGGAAATGGTTTTGAACAAACTTAGAAATAAGTTAATTGCTGAACAACAAGCAGCTTTTATGGATTGTTTAAGATAAACATTCTGGTTGGAGAAGGGTAATAAATTAAATGGGGCCCAGGTAAAAAAAAAAAGAGTTGGCAGACAATGATGTCAATAAGGGGAAGTTTGTTTTACTTCATAAAAAGACAGATGGTCAGACAGGCAGGAGAAGGGTTACAGGCTCAAGTGGGAGCAGTAAAATATCCCATCACTGCAAGCCGAATTGGAGTAATCAAACAGAGGAAGGAAGAAAAAGTATGAGAGATCAGGGAGATAATAATCAAGGGAATTAGAGAAGCCGTTCCCAAGGGACAGAATTTCGAACGGGCTTTTGAAATCAGCAGAACAAGGACGAACCTCCAACAGTGTTCTTACAAAGATTAAGGAAGAATGTCCAGCAGTATTCGGGGATAGACCCTGATACGACCGCAGGTCAGCAGTTGTTGAAGGTTAATTTGTAACAAAATCATGGCCAGATATTAGAAAGAAATTGGAAAAATTGGAAGATTGGAATGAAAAACCATTGAATCAGTTGTTAACAGAGGCTCAAAAGGTATATGTAAGACGGGATGAGGAGAAACAGAAGGGAAAGGCAAAAATGATGTTGCAAGCAGTACAGCAAGGAGTACAGAAGGGGGGAATCGAAGGTGATAGAAAGCCGGGTGCTCGTGGAGACCGGGGAAGAGGAAGCGGTAGTATTAGAGGACGAGGAAGAGGTGAATGGAGGGACCGAAGTTGGGGTCCCCGGGAAAACAAGGAAAAGGATCAGGAGGGTGCTACATGGGGCCACCCCGGTGTTATTATTGTAAAGAGCCGGGTCATTTCAAGAGGGAATGTCCCAAGCTACGACGGGAGGTGCAGTCGTACGCACTCATGGAGGAAGAATAGGGGAGTCAGGGGTTCCGCTCCCTGGGGTGTATGGGATACACACGGGAACCTCTGGTAAACTTGAGATTAGGACCCCAGGGAGAGGATATGATATTTATGGTAGATTCGGGAGCAGAAAGATCGAGTATAACTAAGGTACCAGAAGGAATGAGATTGGGTAAAAAACAAGTTAGAATCTCAGGGGTAGAAGGGAAAGTGATGACATTACCCGAGGTAGAAGGGGTGGTGGTGAAATATGAGAATCGGGAAACTATGGAAGATTTAATCTTGGTACCCCAGGCAGGGATAAATTTGATGGGAAGAGACTTACAAATTCAATTAGGAATGGGAACAGCCCCCGTAGGGGGACAGATAATAGTCCAATTGTATAAATTGACCACGGAGGACGTGGGAAGAATAGTCCCGCAGGTGTGGGCCAAGGAAGGAAACCGGGGTGGGCTGCAGATCCCACCCTTGAAAAATAGCTCTGAAAAAAGAAAGTGAGATAGTACAGGTAAGGCAATATCCAATTTCTATGGAAGGAAGAAGAGGACTTCAGCCAATTATAGAGAACTTACTAAAGGACGGTATATTAGAGAGTTGTATGTCCCCATATAACACCCCCGTACTCCCCGTAAGGAAGACTGACGGGACGTACAGATTGGTCCAGGATCTCAGGGAATTAAATAAGGTAGTTAGAACGCGACACCCGGTAGTCCGAACCCGTATACCATAATGGGACGGATACCCCCGAATCACAAGTGGTTCAGTGTGGTAGATTTAAAAGACGCTTTTTGGAGCTGTCCCCTGGCTGAAGAGAGCAGGGACCTTTTTGCGTTTTGAATGGGAAAACCCAGAGACCCAAAGGAAGCAGCAGTATCGGTGGACTGCACTCCCTCAGGGATTTACAGAGTCCCCGAACCTGTTTGGACAGATATTAGAACAAGTATTAGAGGACGTCCCGAGGACTGATGAGACACAGCTGTTGCAGTATGTGGGACGATTTATTACTGTCAGGGGAAGAAGAGGAGGCAGTTAAGGACGCAACAATAGCCCTCCTGAACTTTCTGGGGAAAAGGGATTGAGAGTGTCTAAAAGTAAATTACAGTTTTGTAGAACGAGAAGTAAATATCTAGGACACCTGATAAAGTGATGGGAAAAGGAGAATAAACCCGGAAAGGATAGCGGGAATTACCGGACTGCCAATGCCGAAGAATAAGAAGGAGATTAGGAAGTTTCTTGGACTGATTGGATATTGTAGATTATGGATAGATGACTATACCCGACAGGTTAGGTTCTATATGATAAATTAAGTGAAGAAAATGATAAAGTGAAGTGGGAATCCGGGGACGAACACCAGTTTAGGAAATTAAAGAACAGTTTAATCACTGCCCCTGTACTGGCTCTCCCGTCTATTGACCAAGCCATTCATCTTTTTGTGAATGCAGAAAATGGAATTGCGCTGGGAGTACTGACCCTAGAGAAAGGAGGAAGCGGCAGCCCGTCGCGTTCCTCTCCAAACTCTTGGATCCAGTATCGCGGGATGGCCAGTATGTATCCAAGCGGTAGCGGCAACAGCAGTGTTAGTGGAGGAAAGTAGGAAATTGACATTTGGAGGAACTCTGGTGGTGTCCACTCCCCACACGGTCCGGACGATACTAACTCAGAAGTCCAGTCGGTGGTTTGACGGTTCTAGAATCTTGAAGTATGAGGTAATACTTATGGAAAAGAATGCTTTGACCATAGTAACGGATAAAAACCTAAATCCCTCTCAGTTTTTTGTACTCGGCAGGTGCTGAGCAGGAAGGAGAGTTATCAGAACATGATTGTAGTGACATAATAGAACTTCAGACAAAGAGTAGGGAAGATTTAGAAGAATGACCACTCGAGACAGGGGAAAGATGGTTCATTGATGGTTCTTCCCGATGCATAGACGGAAAAAGGTATAGTGGGTATGGCTATAATAACCGGAGAAGGGTTTGAAAAAGTGGAAGCAGGCAGGTTACCAGGAAGTTGGTCCGCGCAAACGTGTGAACTGTATGCATTACTGGAGGGCATTGGAACTATTGAAAGGGAAAGGAGGAACTGTGTATACGGATTCCAAGTATGCCTTTGGGGTGGTACACACCTTTGGGAAATCTGGAAAGAAAGAGGGATGATTACAGCCAGAGGGAAAGAGTTGGCTCATGAACAGTTAATTGAAAAAGCTTTGGAAGCACTAAAATTGCCAGAAAGAATAGTGGTGGTCCATGTAGCAGGCCACCAGAGAGGGAATTCGCTGGAAGCTAGAGGAATAGGGCAGTCGATAGTGCCGCTAAGACAGCGGCGACAGAAGGAACGGTAAAATGCTGTCTCTAATACCGTTGAGAGAAGGAATAGAGAAGATACCTGTATTCTCGCGGGAGGAGGAAGATTAAAATGAAATGAGTTGGGTGCCCGGCGCTCCACGGACGGGAAGTGGTGGACGCCGAACGAAAAACAAATAATTACTAAAGGATTGACGAGGGATTTGATTAGACAACTATATTCGCAATCGCACTGGGGAGCTCGGGCTCTGTGCGACACGATCCTACGTACTTATGCCTGTAGAGGCATTTATACTTTAGCCAAGCAGGCGGTGTCTGGTGTGTAGTGTGTCAAAAGGTGAATAAGAAGGTAATGAGAGCTGTCCCAGGGGAGGACAACAATTGGCCATTAGACCCTTCCAGAGAATACAGGTAGACTTCACAGAATTACCAAAAGTACAGCAGTGGAAATATCTTCTGGTTATAGTGGATCACTTCACCAGGTGGGTAGAGGCATTTCCCACGATAAATGCACTGCCCAGGCAGTTACTAAGATATTGCTGGAACAAATCATCCCACGATATAGAGTAATTGAATCTGTAGACTCAGATCGAGGAACACATTTTGCTTCCAAGGTGCACCTATTAATTTGTCGCGCCTTG
This sequence comes from Okamejei kenojei, assembly GCA_035221665.1. Lineage (NCBI taxonomy): Eukaryota > Metazoa > Chordata > Chondrichthyes > Rajiformes > Rajidae > Okamejei > Okamejei kenojei. The sequence continues at coordinate 80,613,282 of CM069134.1, forward strand.
GAATAAACTGGAAGCTGCATACTCCATGGCACCCCCAGAGTTTCGGGGAGAGTGGAGCGGATGAATGCCACTCTAAAAATACAGATAACTAAATTAATGGAGGAGACGGGGTTACCCTGGACTAAATGTCTACCAATTGCTCTATTGCGAATACGGACGGCACCACGAAAGGATATTGCGTGTCTCCCTATGAAATGTTGTTTGGATTGCCTTATTTTGGGAAGGTGAAGGCACACCAACCTTTGAGGGAGGTGATGTATTCTTGAGGAACTATTTACTGGCAGTGTCCCTTACAGAATTAAAAGCTAAAGGATTATTGGCTCAAAGCCCGCCACTCAACTTTCCAATACATGCTGTAAAAGCCGCGACTGGTACTGGTCCAAACATGGAAGGAGGAGAAACTCCAGCCCAGGTGGACTGGACCGTACCTATGTTACTGACAACCGAGACAGCAATACGAACAAAAGAAAAAGGGTGGACCCACGCGATCCCGGTTAAGGACCCGTCGATCCACCCGTTCCTGAGGAGGAGGAACAGTGGACGGTGATGCCGGGAAGTAAACCCCTAACAGTAATTTTTTTTAAAAAAGCATTGAATGTATAACTGACAGTATGAAAGGAGCAGTCGTGGTATTGTTTGCTTTGTATGTAATTGTTGTAAAAGGTATTAATAATTGTGATAAATGTTATCATCCTATTCAATACAGAGGGTAATAACCAGATGATTTACCTATCATCCCATGTGAACAAAGTATGCCATGACCGAAAGACTAGAACCATTTGTAAGAGGGGGAAAGGAGTATTTTGAGACAGGCAATAGGGTATATAGGGAGGTTTGGGGGCCGTTACCTGCCCAAGGGGAGAGAGATGGGTTTGTGTACAGTTAGTTTTCCCTGTCTCAGATCGTAAAATGGGCAATAGATAAGACGAAGGAGGAAGTAATAAAAGGGTTAACTAAGGTAGTAGTCACTAAGCCTCCCCCTCCCCCACATACTCAGCCTCAAGTGCACCAGACACTGTACGAAGAAATAAAGAAGCAGATCGAAATCCTGAAGGAGAAAAAAACCTGTTTGTGGACTTGGCCACCCGATAGCTGGGACCCTGAATGTGACTAACTGTTGGATCTGCGGAGGACCACTGATGAATTCACGTTGGCCGTGGAGGGGAATCCATTGTTGAAATATGGGACCTGATGGGTGGAACCTGACAGTTGGACAAGACCGAGATCCCCAGGTATGGGTCCTGACAGACGCTCCGGTCGGGACTGAGTGTATCGCTAGCCCTGGGCAAAGGATGCCGTCCTAGTAGGCAGCAAGCCCCTGCCAGCGGCATCGTCACCCAGTGGCTAAATCAGTCCCGAGTGTGGTGGCCAGAGGAGATAAAAGGTATCTAACTAAGAAATATGGGAAAAACTGCGCTATCCAGATGGAGATCAATGGAGTGGAATCAGCCGGACTATGGAACTGCACCGGAATAACCCTTACCAGGGGATCCCAGTATTGCGAGATATATGGAACAAGGTTGCCTCTAGTGGACCGGCCCCTGAAGGACTGTTATGGATATGCGGATCCAAGGCATACTCGGTGTTACCGATGAATTGGAGTGGGACTTGTTTTATTGGACTGGTACAACCTGGATTCTTCCTGTTAAACACCAAAGAAGGCCGGTCGTTAGGAACACCTGTATTTGATGACCTATATCGGAAAAAGAGGAAAATAGACATTGGAGAATGGGAAGATGATGAATGGCCACCAGCAAGAATCATCTCATACTACGGACCAGCCACTTGGGCACAGGATGGATCCTGGGGCTACCGAACACCAGTATACATGTTAAACCGGATCATAAGGCTACAGGCAGTACTGGAGGTAATTACCAAACCAAACTGCGGGGGGCGCTGGAAATGCTGGCAAAGCAGCAGACGCAGATGAGAGCAGCGATATAACCAGAACAGGTTAGCCCTAGATTATCTCCTGCAGAAGAAGGAGGGGTATGCGGGAAATTCAACCTCTCTAATTGCTGTTTGAACAGCGATGATAATGGACAGGCAGTGATGGACATATCAGAAGGGATCCGGAAGTTGGCGCATGTTCCAATACAAAAGTGGAATTCGATTATGGGAACCCAATGGTGGGATTCCATCCTCGGAGGAACATGGTGGAGAAACGGTGGGACTTGTGTTTCTATGTGCAGTGGCTGGACTGATCTTTATCCCCTGTTGTATCCCTTGTTTTAGGGAACTTATTACCAGAAGTATGTCAGATGCAGGCTGTAGTCATGCCTATGGGAGAGAAAGGGGAAATACAGAAAATAATGATAATGCAGCCAGGGGAAGTTTATGCTTTACAGGAGGAGAAGGTTAGGACGATGTTACGTCAGTTCGAGTTGAAGGAACTTAAAATGAGGGTTTAATCAGTGTATGCGTAGCAAAAGAAAAAGGGAGGATTGTGAGGGATAAAGTGATTAAACCCTATTAAAGAAAGGAGTTTTAAAGAGAATTCAAACAGAGAGGGGCTGGAGAGGAGGATTTTGACACAGCAGTGTCTGAAGGTTGCCAGACCCATCCTTGAGTCCTTGAGTAAGAAGTGATAGCATTGTATAGCTGTAGAAGGGAGTGATGTAGAGAGATCCCTATCAGTGGAAGGGAGTGATAGATGGGACCCTTGTCACTATAGCTTAGCTTTAGTATTGATATAGGAAAACTGAGAGGGTTCACTAGGAGGTGAGTAAAACTGGGCCAGGTCATGAGCGATTGAGCATGCTTAATAGAAAAAATGAATATTACAACACACCCCTGGTCAAGAAATTGCTCATTACCATGAACATGTTTGAACATACAATGTATGATATGGGAGGTGCGAGGGGATGTACGGTGGGATGCACCTACAGATTGTGCACCTCCGACCCTGATTGGAGAAGGGTCCGGAGGGGGAGGTTGAATGTAAGATTCTGTGTATAAAGGGGAATGATCTCTCTGGCTTCGGTGTGTCTCGAGTTGGAGAGGCACCTGTCTGCAGACTCGTAAAATAAAGAATCTCTTGCTTCCAAGATTTAGTCTTTGAGTATTAATTGTGAGCATAAAGGGTATCTCATCATAGGATTTGTCTGTGGGATTTGGTTCGACAAATTCGCCGGGCAGCTTCAGAGTTGTGCCCTAATTCATTTCTGCCAACAAACATCTTAGGTCTGCTTTCACTGCTGTACGAATGCCAAGCAGACCCAGGGCAACCCTTCACTCCAGTTGGACGCTTCTCCTCCGGCTGCCAGAGTGGCTTTCAACTGGCAATGGAGCCGTTCAATTAGGCCGTTCGCTTGTGGATTATACGCAGTCGTTCGAATTCGGTTCGCACCTAAGAAGTCAGTTAGAGGTCGGAACAGCGCAGACTCGAATTGCGGTCCTTGGTCTGTTGTGTTCGTACTTGGTACCCCAGAGTCCGAAATCCATCGGTCAACAAAAGCGCGGGCTATTGCTTCCACTGAAATGTTTATGACTGGGATAGCATCTTGCCATCTTGTGATTGTCTACTCACTTGTCTTCACAAGTGAGCAGATGTGTGTGGTTTCTTGATGGTGGGAGTGGGCCGACCGAGGTGCACGTACTCAAAACATGTGTTCGGTGCAGGAAACTCACAGAAAGGGGTCCTAGTTCTGAAGTGCCTGGAGTTCTTGGATTGTTGACATGGTAGACAAGTCATCGCCCATAATCCAACGTCACGCTTGATGAAAGGCCAGATGGCGCATTCAGAGATTAGTTTTATCGTAGCCTTATTGCCCAGATGTGATAGGTTATGTAGCGCGCTGAAAATGTCTCGACACATCGTCCTTGGCACAAATGGCTATGGTTTGCCAGTGGAAGTGTCACATATGATAGTTTCTCTTGTGTCACCGATAGGTACATCTTCCAATTTTAGGGCTGTATGCGTCGGGTGGTAATGGATAAGATTGGGATCAGTATGCTACGTGCGAGCCATGGCATATAAATCGATGAGTGTGGCTGCGTTCAGATCATCCACCTCCAGTCTTGATAGGGTGTCGATAATCGGATTTGCTTTTCCTTGAATATGCCTGATGTCACTGGAGAAATGCAGAACAAGGTCCAAGTGTTGGATTTCCTGCGGTGAATATAATTCCCCACACTTGTACGAGTAGTGTATGTGAGCGGTTGGTGATCCGTATAAATGGTGACGGGACGGCCTTCCACAGATGGCAGAAATGCTTGACGGTGAGGTACATGGCCAAAAGTTCTCACCCGAACGTACTATAAACATCATCTGAGTGGGTGATAATTTTGCCGAAAGAATGCCAGGCTCCGTCCTGTCATTGACTCGCTGCTCCACGTCGGCTCCCATGGCATTGATGGAGGCATCAGTGGTGAGTGAAAATAAGGCATTGGGCCTCTGATGGACCAGCATAGTTGCGTCGGCAAGAGTCCTCCTAGCAGCGTTGAAGGCTTGCACTGCATCCTCGGGTAAATACAACGGTTTATTTGAAGACAATTTGTCTGAACCTTTGAGTAAGTTGGTCAAGGGTAATAGGGAACCTGCGGCGTTCGGTAGAAAGCAGCGGTAGAAATTCATCATCCCCAAAAATTGCTGTAATTGGTTTAACGAATTTGGCACTGAGTAGTTTTGGATTTCCTGCACCTTTGATTCGCTAGGCAGGTTGCCATTCTCTGTCACGTGATGCCCGAGGAAAGTGAGTTTGCGAGCGCCAAACACGCTTTTGTTCGTGCTAATGACAATACCATATTCGGCGAGATGCCGGAACAGTAAACCGAGGTGTTTCTTGTGTTCGTCTTCGCTGGAGCTCGCTACCAACACGCCATCGATGTATGCGTAGATGAAATCGAGGCCGGAGAGTACTGGTCCATGAAACACTGGATCGATTGTACAGTTTTTTGTAAACTAAACAGCATCTATAGAAATTCAAACGTTCCGAACGACCACGGCTGTCTTGGGAATATTGGCAGGCTCGACCAGAATTTGATAATACGTGCGCACAAGATCGATGCTTGCAAACACCTGCTTATCCTGTAGGCTTGCAGATAAATCCTGCAAATGTGGGATGCTGGATTGATCTGGAATAGTGGCATTGTTTAGTGAATGGTAATCGCCGCAGGGTTGCCAATCTCCGGGAGACTTCTTCAGGACCATGTGAAGAGGTGATGCCCAACAGCTCTTAGATCTGCGGATGATCCCGAGCTCCAACAAATGGTCAAATTCAGCCTTTGCAACTTTGAGGCGATCTGTAGGTAACCAGTGCATTCTTGCCGAAACGGGAGGGCCACGGGTCTGAATATGATGTGCGACAGAGTGTTTGATATCATTGTGCCGGTCAGACGGAGTTATTAGTTATTAGTTGTGGAAATAAGTCTGTCATCATTGCCAGATGGCAGATGCAGTTCACCTGTGCAGTAATCACTTAAGCGGTGATTTTTTAAATCCACCTGCAAAGAAAAGTGTGAAAAAAATCCGCTCCGATAATCGGTTTTGACACGTCGGCGACTATAGTTTTCTGCAGTCCAGCGTGACTGATTTCTGACCAAATGTCTGTATGCTTGAATTGTTTCCATCGGGGTTAGGGTGAAAACGCTCTTGGGACCTGGGAGGAATGAATGATACTCAGCGACCGAGACAATGAGATAGTGCATACCCGAAAGTCACTGAGAAAAAAGTGGTGGTTAGTTTGGGCCACGGGTTACTACATAAAGTAATTTGTCTTCTAAAGTATTTAAAAAAAATATAGCTCAAAGAAATTTTCTTACCTCTATTTGTTGAAATACAACTGCATAGCCACTCTCCTCCTGTTGTACCAAGCTGTTTTAAATGTTCTATTTTTTTTTTTTTCCTTTGTGCTTTGAAGTTGTTTAAGATCCAACGTTGAACTGCCATTTTTTATTATTTTGTCTTTTTCTCATAAGATTGCTTGGAGAAACGCTTAAGATAATCACTATCCAGCTTTGAAAACCCCACCAGAAACTTGCGCTGCACATGCACGCAAGTCCCGGTCGTAAAAGGCAGAATAATAGTTCAGCTGCCCTTCATAGACCTGTTGACACTGATGGCTATGAAGCAGCGTCGATGCACGCATGTTTCGTGAGTAAGCCGCGCACATCGACCCTGGGACTTCACATAAGTTTTTTTAAATGTATCTGGCGGATGAAGTGCACGAAAAGCACGTAGACGAGAAATTATGCCAACCTAAAGAGAGAATTGGTCCTCATTCGGTAATGCATAATTCTCGCCATGCCTTACAATTATATTTTAGTAATAATTACCATTTTATTAATTTTTATTCAACGGTCCGTGTCATTATTTCGAGCAGATGGCAGATAGGCAATTTACTAGTTTGGTTGGGTACGCGCGAAGGCCTCTGGTGCTGTTTGAGGGTGTTATTCAGGAAACGCAGCTATTCCATACAATAAGTAACAATCAATGATTGTTGGGGTGTTATTGAAGGTATTCCAAGTACACATTAGCGCAATAAGTTGCAGATGATTGAGAAGAGACGGGGGGTGAGGGCGCTCGCAGTGGTTAGTTGAACGGTGGGAGTGTCTGAGGAGGATGCCCCAGCAAGAGAGAGATCAGGGTGGGAACTTGGACAGGTTGGGGGAGAGTGGGCAGAACGCATGGCAGGTCATATGAAGTTTTAACCTGGGCGACGATATAGTTGAGGTTATTCCACACTTGGTGATCCCCCGCAAAGAAGCAGGAAGGCAGATTACTATCTAATTGGGCCATTGGGGAATATGGGGGATATTAGAGTACAACAGGATCTTGGGTCCTTTGATACAACATCGAATCTATGAAAGTTTAAGCATGGCAGAGCATTGCAGGTACAGCAGTGCAGTGAAGAAATTAAAGTTGGTAAGAAGAAATATTTTTTGGTTTTTTTATTAACAAGAGGAATCTTATAATCAAATATAAAAAGCGAAAGAGGTCCATCTGGCCGTTAGTTACAGAGCCCAGTAGTTCTTGTGAGACCGACACTGGAGTATTATTGTTGTGCAGATTAGGTCCCCTAATTTGAGGAAGGTTACATTCTTGTCTATTTTGATGTGATGTGCACGCGTATTAGGTTTTACAATGGGTAATTCCTGGGATTGCGGGACTGTTCTATGCTTTTAGAGATATCATCAGTGAAATGGAGCAGCTGGTGTTGTACACTCTGGAGATTTAGAGGAATGATAGGGGATCTCATTGCAAACATATGATTACTTGTAAAGGGTTTTGACATCGCAAGAGGCAGGAATCATGTTCCCCTGAGTGTTGGGGAGTGTCCAGAAACCAAAGGGGTGGTCTCGAGATTAAGAATAATTGGAGTAAAGATGTAGAACGGAGAACGAGAGGAAATCAGTTATTCTCTCAATAGGCGAGCGTTGTGAGTCTTGTGGAAATTCCCTCTTGCCTCTCAGAGGGCGGTGGAGGCGGGGATTTCCGCTGGATGCTTTTCAAGGGAAGAGCTAAGAATAGCGTTCTTAAAAATAGCCGAGATCGATGGAGATATGGGCAGGTAAGGCAAGGAACGTGGGTAGACTGGGGGTAACTAAGGGGATGATCAGCACATGATCACATCGAATGGCGCTGTTTGGCAGCATGTCTGCTCGAAAGGCCGTTAATGGCCTACGTCCTGCTCACTATGTCTAATTTCCTATATGTAGGGCACTGCCCTACCTTTGCATACCCTGAAGGCACGTTTCCTGGAAGGCATGCAAGTGGGAGACACTTCCCCTGCTTTCCAGACATTCGTGCCTACAGGCGGCAATCTTTTTTGATTTTACCGCGTGCAGCCTGCACCATCTCTGCAGGGCATTTGTATGATGGCCTCCAGCTACGTCCACCGAGGATTATCATCTTCCTAGCACGCTGCCGAAATGCACTGTGGGGGCCTCATGCGTTTGGTAGGTGTTGCGTCCGCATCCAAGAAAGTAAGTGTTGTGTTATCGGGAAGTTCTTATAAGCGTGAGGGGGGTAGTAGATCTGTTAATTGTGGTATAGTGCGGGGGTATGTTGGGGGGTGACAAAACCCAATGTACTACAAATAAACGGAATAACATTAAATGCCTACCAACAGATATTACTGCGTATATAAAAACAATCAAAACACACAACAAAGAGTATGGCAAAGACGTGAACTGCGATATGTATGGCAAATCATCTGTCACTGGCGATCACCGATGTCAGATATGCAGAGTTCTCTTATTTAGAGGTTGTCGCGTCATCGAGTCAGTATAGTCCTCACATGTGATACTACGCTATGGAAGACGAGCCGCACGTTGGTCTTCGTGTGGGTGACTTCCTGAAAACCATATTCCAATGGAAATTGATGATGAAAAGCACAACGCACTAGTGTGACCGTGGCTCGAGAACGTGACAACTTTCTGATGAGGCTCTGCTGTCTTAGGTAGCTGTTTCCTCACTTCAAAACAAACGATGCCCTTTGCGCGCTGGTGCTTTAGTTCTAATCTTTCTATAGAAAATATATGTCGTTGGGCCACCACTAAATTGCTTCTTATCACACGCTGCGGATAGTCCAATCTAGAACACTCGAGCGCCTGGATTTGGTTTCTAGTTGTAACAACAAGGAGCAGATGCTGGGACTTCTACACACCGCGTCGAATAAAACTCAAATCGAGACTCACGACTACGAATTGTTACGGTCCATGGCATCTCCGGAGATGGACAAGTGGATGAGTGATATCATGGAGACCCCTGTCACTTAGTGAACACTGGTGGGCACGCACTTTCTCAATATCTAAAGTCATACGATTGACTTGTTTTGTTGGACGCGCTAGTCCTAGAGAGCGAGAGAGAAGAGTTTCATGTCACGGCCACGTTGCGATGTCAAGAGATGCTAGAAATGGGGAATTGAATAATCTTCCACAAAACTCGCAGAACACGGGTCCCCATACAAACTACGCACAGGCTACTATTTAATGTCTGTCAACTTTCAGTAGAGCACTTATGTTCGTAAAATAATGTTGCGTAATTCCAGAACGCTTTTGATCTCTCAAACATTAATCTAATCACTACTCTATCCATTGCTCCTGATAGGAAGCTTTACAATCGTCCGAGTCAGATCTAGCCTCTAATTTCCAGAGTCATGCGCTGCTATAGCAGTACTATCTTGAGTTATTATTGAATATTTTGTAGAGTAAAGTGAATTGGAGGGTTTCCTCATTGAAGACATGGCATAGTAGATGTAAGAATTAAACAGGCGCGAGGCAACAATATTTTTAATTGAGAGATTCAGGGCGTCTACGCGAGGTTATTGAGCTCTAAAAAGCAGAGGAGGGCGGACCTGACCTTCTCGCGAGCTGCTGCGAGGCTGCTACGAGGTCGCCAGTGGTGACAGTGTATGCTGAAGTCCGAGGGCGTGAATGTGCCACAGATGGTCCTGTATAACAAGACAAGTACAAATTATTGGGATAGCCTGAATTTTGACTACATAATGTTGTGGTGCACAGCAACAGATTCTACAACAGTTTTGCACGTGACCTGCAAGTGTGGAATGAAACTGATAATATGTATCTCAACAAACATCTAGACAAGAAATCATTAGCAGCAATTGTTACAGATAGAAAATGTGCCTTTTTCATGTCAGACACCAAATGTGAATGTGAAGACTAGCTAAGCAGCTAAACCAATCCTGCTTTAATTTAATTAGAACAATATCTCACGAAGCAATTGAAAGATGCCGAAGAAACCTTGCAGTGATTTTCGGTGGCGAAAATGATTAACCTCCTCATGCATCAACACTTGTATGATTAGGGCAGCAGTCCTAGAGGGGTTTCCCTTCGATGCCTAATTCAGTCATTACCAGAGTTCCTATGTGGATTAAACAGTCCACATGGTCACCTGAGAACAAGAACAATCACTCCACCTAACCTCTGGACTTCAACACCTTGTACATGTTGTATGGACCTAAGCTGCAGGTCCAGGGCCAGTGGTCCTCGATAGAGAATCAAATCTGAAAATATGCAAGCAAGTAAGAAACGACATAAGAATAGGTGTCAGGGGAGCAGGAATTCGGCCCTTTTACTGCACACCATTCAATATGATCATGCTGATCATCCAACTCAGTCTTCCTGAACCTGCCTATCACTCACCCATACCCCTGAAACCCTATCAGCACACAAGGGCCACCATCCAACTCCCTCTTAATAACCTTGGCACGCTGGCTCTCAACTCTTCGTGGCAGAGATTCCACAGATTCACACTCCTGTGTGGAAAAAACGACTCATCTTGGTCAATAGACTTCATCCCTATCTTAAACAGTGACCTTGTCCTCTGATTACCCCGCCAACATCAGGAACAATCTTCCTGCATATAGCCTGTCCAAACCAAACCCTTAATGAATTTTATTGGAAGTCTCTCAGAGCTCCCCCCTCAATCTTCCTAATCCCAGCGAGTAACAATCCGAGTCTATCGGTCATCTTGCCATATGAAGTCTGCCATCCCAGGAATCAGTCTGGTAACCTTCTCCTGTTACTTCCCCTCCTGGCACGAATTGTCTTTCCCTCAGATTAGGCGACCAAAAGTAGACAGCAATATGTGCGCTCATCCAAGACCTGTCACTTGAGTATCGAACTCCTGCTCTTTCACCGTACTGAAAATCTTTTGCATAATGCCAACATACACTATTCACGCTTTCTCTTTACCTTCACAGCCTGAGTGGCCCCAGCATGCCTACTTTCAATGCAAAGTGTCATGACCCCCAGAACACTCGCTGTCATACTTTTTACTAATTGGGTCACCATTCATATAATAAGGTCTCATCCCTGTTTTTGCCACAATGTGGATAATACATTTAACCACATATAAACAGCCTCTCTGTCTAGCATGCATTTGCCACTCACTCTCTGATCAAGTTCATCCTGGCCCATTCCTCGAACCCCGCTAAAACTGCCCCCCAGCTATTTGAGTCATATGACGCCGCAAACTTCGAGATGTTGCATTTACTTCCCGATCGTCAAATTCATAAGAATTGTAAATAGCTGTGGGTCCCAACACTGACTGAGCCTATTGCAGCACCGCCCAAAGTCACTGTCTGCCATGCCAATCCCTTCACTCCTCTCTTTGGCTTCCTGTATGCCATCCATTTCTCTATCCACATCAAAATACTGATACACAACCCATTCGTGGTGCTTTTATTTGTATACCAATCTCTATGGTGTGGGACCATGACAAAAGCCTTCTAAAATCCTGAAAATCCCTGAATACATCATTAATATACACTTGCTCTCGTCCCTTACTCCACTTATCCATTATCTTAATCACCATTTTTTACATCTCAACCAACAATTCAATAAAGCTATTCGTAGACTGCTAACTGACCCATGCGGTAAAATCCCATGCTGAGCAGACTCTGGACCACTGATTTCCACCCTTTCCAAGCATGCCAGCATCACATCTTTAATAAGTTGACTCGCCGTTTTCCTCACTTAGCCGATTTTTGACAAATTAGTCTGTAATTCTACGTTTAACTTACTCACCTTTTTAAAAAGTGGTAATTAAGCTACCCCCCATCCTCAGGGAACTACTCCAGAATCTAAAGAGTATAAAAATATATCAACTAACACTCAGCTATATCTGGGCTACTTCCTTAACCCTGGGCTGCAAGCTTTCTATCTAGGCCTGGGGATTTATCACCTTAAATCCATTCCAATATACACTAACACCGACTCTCCGGCAACCCTGGATTTTCACTTCGTCATCGGCCTCCCATCTCAATTTGACACCGCGATCCTGCCTGCTACCGTGCAAATTATGTTTTGTTCTTCCTTAGTTGACTACAGAACCAAAGTAGTTAATTCAATTGGTCCTTGGTCGGACTGCCCATGTCCATAGGATTCCATGAATCAATTCACCCGATTTCTGACTGCAAAGGGACCTAACATTAGTTTGAATAATCTTGATTGCGCATCACACATAATAAGGAACTTTATGCAGTCAACATTTTTATGTTACTCACTCAGTTTTTCTTTTTATACTGCACGTTTTCCTTATCCTAAATAAGCCTTTGTCATTTGATGGACTCTCTGTATACTTTTCTCCCCAGTCCCCAGTAGGCCTGCTATTATTTCATTTTACCTTCCTTCATCTTTTTCCCTTTGATCTATCCCTGATTTCCCTCGAATACTTTATCCACGGATGCGCCACTCCTGATTTATTTCTTTGCCATACTGGTATGAACAATTGTTGGTAGTTCAATCCATTGTATCCTTTAAATGTTCCATTGCATATTCAACCAACCGGTCCACGCCGTTCAAGCAAAAATCCATTGCTAGTCAACAATCCTGGCCAATTCAGTTCTCATTCCTTCAAAGTTACCATCTTAGGTTCTGGACCCGTGTTCCTGAATTACAAGAGTCACTCTCCATCCTAGTTATGAAAACCTCAACCAGATAATATGGTACGGACTTGCCCTGGCCACGTAACAACCAAGGCTGGCTAACTAAGCCTTCCTCCATTACTCAAATATCCAGTCTATAAGATAGCCTTGCTTCGCGGGTCGTGGTTCCCTCCACCATCTATGGTTAGAAACTCACCAACAACCACTGAGTGATGGTGAGTTCTAAATAATGCTTGTTAGCCTGACACCACCCACTTAGCTAAATGATTGGAATGTTCAGCATTGCATGGCATCGGTCATTTGGATGCTCTGCAAGTGCTTCTTCTCATCATTGATCATTGATCACGTTTAGCAGGTCAATACAGTCTGATAGAAACATATGGCAAGCAGTGTACCCTATACTTGAACACCTAGTAGGAGAGACACACTGCCAAAGTGCAGGGCGTACACTACTACTGAATGTTATTACTGGGCTCTCAACGGCCACAGCTGAACACAATGCCCTGAATCATTTTGTGTTGCACGATGAGGAACATTTAAGATTACAGAAAATTAATATTTCATGTCTGCAGGTTGGCCCAGGACAGTGGCGTTGGGTTCTAATCACATTCCTTGAGAGTGCTCAACACCAATTATCCCAGGTCACCCATATCAAGAAACCCACTCAACTGCATGCAGCCCGATAACTATCCATCGTAAAGTGTTAGATTTTTCTTCTATCAACATATTCATGTCTAATGACATGCCACATTCTTGTTCAACGTCGAAGGTGTGGATAGTCCTCAACTGTGCACATATCACTAGGTAACAGATAGAACAATAAGAGAACTATGTTGCAAACAGAGATGTTGACAGTATACACTGAGCACAGTGCGTATACTCAGACACAAACAACATCATGTAAATTATACTTAAAATTACACGTAAATTCTTGAAGACAATAAAAAAAAAAATATATGACAAAGATGTAGCAAAATAAGACATTAAAGTTCATAAACACAATTTAGAAAACAAGTCCTGTAAGCTTCAAGAGTGGCCAGGCCAATGTTTACCAAGGTAAGTTAATATTTGTGCAACATTGGTCCAAGAACCTGGTATGGGGAGTAGTCTTATCTTAACCAGGTGATGTTCGCCTCTTCCTGGCCGGGCCTACAAATCAGAGACACCAACCCTCCTTGAAGAGAAGGGGTATGATTGTTGGGAGAGAAAACCAAACAAGATGTTATCATTAACAATATTGCGGAGAACTGCCCAATCAATACCCATCAACATACAGAAAGCGTGCGAACAACAAGAACTGGAACAAGATGATTTTGAAGATAATTCACCCAAGGGAACAGAATAAGATCCGCAATCCTTGCGTTGTCCAATTTAGTTTCGTTTCGGAATGTTAGTTGGCCATAAAATGTTAATGGGAGAATTACCTAATAACAGATATACATCTCTCACCCAATACCCGGAACAACAATGCCAGCGCGAAAGGCAAATTGAAAACTTTGGCTGCAGTTAGCTATGCGTGTTGCCTGGACTCACACTGTTATACTATCTTTACTTTGAGACCCCCCCCCCGCACCCCAGCCATTGAAGCCATGTGAAGTAGGGTCTGTCCATGAGACAGGCCAAGGCTACGAGGCCAATGAGATCAATCCCGCCCTAGCCCGAGTATACCCTAACGGCCAACCTAGCTCAGAAATACCACGCTCGCTCTTCACTGGAATTCCCACTCCCACTTTCGGAACAGGCAGGGCAAAAACCATGGAAGGCCGCGATGGGACATGCCCCCTCCTGATTGGGGAGGTGGGGGACACTCCCCCCCCCCACATTGTTTTTATAACATCGGAACAATATTATCAAACGCTTACTAAAGGGCTGAATCGGCCCGTTCGCATGGCCCTTTCAGTCGCCCGGGCGCTGCTTAAAAGAAAATACGCTGCAGATTGAGCTGGTCGATGGCTCCAGAGTATAAAACCCGCTGGCCGATGAAAGAACCTGTGAACGAGCCGATTGAAGCCCCACCAATTGGGCGGATATGAAGCTCTGTTGCTGAGGAGTCGGAAAGGGTACCAACCAGGTCAGCTCGATGTAGCCTGTCCCACAGCAAAGCTGCTATAATAAGCCGCTTTCGACAAGGTCCCACCATAAGAGATGGTATACAAACTTAGACTCGGTATTTGGGGGTTCAGTTGTTGGATAGACTGCGCAGACAGGAAGCAAGTGTAGGAGTTACTGAGTCCTTTTCCCAGATTTGAGCAGGCTGTGACCTAGTGGGGTACCGCAAGGCAGGTCAGTGCGGGACCCCAGCAGCTATTAACAATATAATGATAATGAACTTGGACGAGGAATTGAATGCTAATACTCCCAGAGTTGCGGAATAAACCGTACTAAGTGAGGGGGCAGTGTTAGGTGTCAAAGCGGATGCTAGGAGGAGGCTGCAAGTGAGCTTGGAAAGGCTGGGTGAGTGTGTCACATGCATGCAGATGCAGTTAATGGGATAAATTGAGAGAGGTTTCCACTTTGGTGGCAAAAGGCCAAAAAGGAAAGAAGTAGAACTAATAACCTGAATTGTGTGACCAATTAGGAAAGGGGAGATGTAACAACAAGACCTGGGAGTACAAGGTACACCCAGTCAGACATGAATTAGTAGGCAAAGGTGCAACAAGCAGTGAGACAGTTCATGGAATGGTATGCTAGCATTCATAGACAGGCAAGGATTGAGTATAGAAACCAGGCGGTTCTAACTGCAAGTTGACATGTTTTTGTGAGACCACTCTGGCGTATTGCTACAGTATAGTCTCCAAATCAAATCAGGAAAGAACTTTCTAACAATCCATGGAGAGGGTGTTACAGAGAATGTTCACCAGACTGACCTCAAGGATGACATGACTTTCATAATGGAAAAGACTGGAATTCGACCTTGGCTTGGCATACTCGCTAGAATTTAGAAGATTGAGGGGGATCTTATAGAATATACAAAATTCCTTAAATGGTATGGAAGCTAGATTGGCCCGATGTTGGGAAAGTTCAGATCAAGGGGTCAACAGTTTCAGGAGAGGGGGAGACTATTAGACCGAGATGATGAGACCCAACATTTTTTTCACTAACCCGAGAGTTTGGGTCTCTGGAATTCTATCCAGAAGGTAGTTGAGCCAGTTCCATTGGATATAGCGGAGTAGGATGTGGCCTTGAGGCAGGGGTCAGGGGTACGGAGAGAATGGCAAGGTACAGGATAGTGTGTTGGTGATCAGCCATGGACCTCATATTGCATGGCGGGTCATGGCTCGAAGGGCCGAATGGCCTGCACCTGCACCTATTATCTATGGTGACTATGTCCACAGGGCCCACGCCGAGAAGCCTCGCGCGTGCGCCAAGAAATTGAGTCCCCTGTTTAGATCAAAGATACAGGAGCCGGGGTGTTGACAGCGGGGTGTAGATACGCGAGATTCAGCGTTTCCTTGGCCGCTATCTGCAGGTAAAGCGGAGCTCAGCAATCAGAGCAAAGATCCTACAAGGATGTTTGATGCCATAGGATCAGGAATTTTTTCCTCCCCTCTGCCGCCCCACACCGGCCGGGGCCCGTGTTTCTCGGTTACGTCTCCACCCCTCACACGGAAGGCGACACCCTGCAGGACTCGAAAAACAACAACAAGGCCAAGCCCGCACCGTGAAGCGGGGAAAAAGCATCCCTTGAAAACCTGTAGGCCAGGCACTCCAAAAGCGGCCGTATTCAGCGGCTTCCACTCGTCGGACCCAACCACACTGGCACTTTGGAGATGAAGATGTACTCGAGGACCTGCGGGGTGTCGTTGCAGTCTCTCGGAGGGTGGTTTTTTGTGCGAGAGTTTGTGTATTCTGTTACACGCAGTGAGTACCGAAAGGCCGCAGTAAATAAGTGGCCGATTGTTTCTCCGTTATCTTTCGATAAGTGAGATTTGAAAGTTCCAGACGACTGAAATCTAATTTCCATTTTGGTATGGAATCCACCCGAATCCCGCGGCCGAGTCACGCTGCCTGTAAAAAAGTAAGAGTAACCCCCCCCCTTGTGAGCGATTGGCCGGTTTCTGTTGATTACCCAGAATGGGGTTGGTGCCTGCTAATCTGACAACTCCACCAATCATACGCCCATCTCTCCCCGATTTTCCCCGGCCATCTTGCTTAATCGATGCAAAGCTGGATTCAAGAGACTGGGCCAAACATTCAACCTGTAGAAAAAAAATCAAATCAGATACCGATTAAAAATTCAAAAAACATGCACGGCGGATGGTCCGATAAACACCGCAGAGCTACAGGACACGCGCAACAGGTCAAAGTCATCGCAAGTAACCCGTTAACTCAGCCACATGTTCATCAGCTGGAACGTGGGAGATAACCCACCGCCAACCAACTGGTAGAAACTGGGAGAAACAACTCAACTCCCTTTCCCTTTCCTCAGGCGAATTGGTGTCTTGCGACTGATCCACTGTCGCTCCCCTCTTCGCTAGATGTGTTCCTCCAACATTTATATATGGCAGATCTTTTAGTGGCCCTCTGTTGTCAATTGGTGGAGGAGGATGATGGAGGAGGGGTGGGACAACGAACTGTCGAGGTCAGAGAGACTCTAAATCCCTCTTTGAGACATGCTTCGCCATTTAACCGATATCCCCGTCTGATCCCTCTGCCTCCGACATGGCTGAGATTATCTCGCATATCCGTTGATGTCCCGCCAGTGCCAAGAACACTTGGCGACTCCCCGATATCCGTGCGAATTCTGCTCTTGTTCACGGTCCGTCGAACCCGAGGAGATATCCGTAAATCCAGTCTGCGGTTCCATTTTCACGCAGATCTCAGCATCAGTACCTCGCGATATTAACCGTCGATCCGAATTAGCCGCCAAGTATTCTATTGAGACATGAAAAATTAAAGTGTCAACGGACGCTGCGGTTTATTGTACACCGGCTTCCCGCAACATGGTATTTAAGTTGTGTTCTTGCGCAGCCCGCAGGGCTCTATACAAACGTAAGTTATTGTTTGAGCAGGAAGGAACTGCAGATGCCGGTTTACACCGAAGATAGACACAAAATGCTCGAGTAACTCAGCGGGTCAAGCAGCATCTCTGGAGAAAAGGAATAGGTAGCTTGTCGGATCGTGGCCGATCTTCAGATTGCGAGCCAGGGGAGAGTAAATTTTTACTGTTAAAGAATTTTTATTGTTACAGATAAAAACATTTCATCCATCGAACGTGTCCAAAGACAGGCCGCTCGATTTGTTACTAACACCTACGAGAGAGAAGCGAGTGTACCACCAAAACTTTCTGAATTCTCTAGGATGAAGGAACCCTCTCCACCAGACAGACGTGCAAAGCTCACCGTTTGACCATGTTTTTCCAACAAAATGTTAAATGGTCAGCTAGACAATAGATCACAAGACCTACACCCATCAAACCAATTAAAGGAGCAGACACGAGGGCATTTCGATCCAATTTGTGGTTCCACAGCCACATCGACAATATGTGTCCACAATTCGTTCATCCCAACGGCACTATAAAGCAAGGAATAATCTCCACCACACCACGCGTTGCCCAGCAGCCAGATGCAACTAAATTTCAAAGGTGGCACTTTCTTCCCAATAACCCTCTCTGGCTAAACCCCTCCCTTCACCACCACCAGTTTAAATTCCAGTTGGAATATTTTGGAGGACCAAGTAACCAAGGAACTGCAGATGCTGGAAAATCGAGGGTACACAAAAGGCTGGAGAAACTCAGCGGGTGCAGCAGCATCTAAGGAACGAAGGAGATTGGCAAGGTTTCTGGCCGAAAAGCTTCTTCAGACTGTAAATTTATTGTTCGCCTGGTCAATGAGCGGGAGCACCGCAATTCTGTCAGCGTTGTGTCCGTTAAGCACTGGACTATTGGTGGGATGTGCTCCCTCGTCATGTTCCTGGTTACTGAGGTGTGTCAAATCCGTTCACTTCAGCTCCTTGTTCTGGTTTTGTCGGCCAGTATTATTGCAACCCGATGAAATGTGATTCTCATTGTAGGGCGTCTTACACGTTTATTTATTTTGATGTAAGTTTAGAGATACGGCGTAAAACAGACCCTTCGGCCCACCGAGACCGCGATGACCAGCGACCACCCGGACACTAGTTCTAGCCTACACACAAGGAACAATTTACAGAAGCCAATTATCCTACAAACCTGAACGTCTTTGGAATATGGGAGGAAACCGGTGCGCCCGAAGAAAACCCATGTGGTCACAAGGAGAACATACAAACTCGGTACTGACAACACCCATAGTCAGGATCGAACCCGGTTCTGTGGCACTGTAAGACCGCTGCGCCACCCTGCTGCCCGATACTACTGCCCGATCCCCAATCTCGGATCAAAATGCGACCATCTATCTCCCTGCTTCCACAGATGGCAGAAAATTCGAGTGTATAAGTTGAAAGAAAGGTGTGCAGAAACTGCTTGCTTCATCTGCACCTATTTTTTTTGGCTCCTTCC
Source organism: Okamejei kenojei (assembly GCA_035221665.1). Classification (NCBI taxonomy): domain Eukaryota; kingdom Metazoa; phylum Chordata; class Chondrichthyes; order Rajiformes; family Rajidae; genus Okamejei; species Okamejei kenojei. Next base: position 80,632,110 of record CM069134.1, read on the forward strand.
ATGAAGAAGAGAATCACAGTATATATAGATTTGTAGATATGCATTACAAAGCTTCAGTTTTCTGTAAAATGTTAACAATCACGTACAAGTGAGTGCTCAGACATTCAAATGGTGCTTAAACTAAATTGTTGAAAATGCCTTCAAATTGTGAATTGCTGGACCCCGAAACTTTGCTCCCGAACCTTCATCCTTGCCATTGTTCTTCCTTTTGGATGCTCCTTGGGGCTCTTTCACCAAGCTTCAGTCTGCCTCTCATACATCTCCTTATGCGCGTTGGCATCAGTTTTTTTGTTTGATAATGCGTCTGTGTCGATTGTGCTTCCCCAACAGTTCTAGAAATGGACGATGTTATAGTTGAGAGATTAATAATTTTTCAAAAATCGATAGAGACTATGTTACTCGATTGAGTGATGCTGAGCTTTTTTTTAAATTCCGTCAAGGGAAGCAGGCTTCGCAGGCTGCTCCAGTGTATCAGAAAATTCCCAGTTATAATGTGGAGGAAAATTGACAGATGATGTTTTGGTTCGGGACTCTTAGGACTAATGGAGTAGAGAGGAGACATCTGGTAATGAGGTGAGAAGGAGTGGGAAAGAAACTAGCAAGTGATATGCGGATTTGGATAAGATGGGGTGATTGGCAGACAGGTGGAGACAGTAACATCGACGTGAAATAGAGCAAAAATGGTGCAGATGTGGAATCAGATATGGAAGAAAGATGAGGAGTGAAATGTAGAACTGGAGGGAGGGATCGTGAGAGGAAGGTAAGTTATCAGGGGTGAAAGGGGAACATCAAAAGATATTGGGGACGTAGCAGGTAAGAGTGGGAGATGAGTGGAAGGAACGGGACAAAGGAACTGGGTCACAGGGCAGCGGGAGAACAAAGTGGGAACAAAGTGAATGAGAAGGAGATGGGGATTCATTTACTGCATAATTACACTGTTTTAATGTCTAAAAGGTTTTCAATTAATGAAAATATAATTAAATGCTCTTTCTCATCTGGCTATTTTGTACCAAGCCCTTGGCAGTGAAGAAAATGTCCATTGGTTTTCCTAAAGGGTCGAATCTGTGTTGTGAACATGGAGGAACTCTTTAGTCACTAGAAGATTTTGAAAGAAGGAATATGCCATTACTTTCAATAAGGCAACAAACCCAAAGGCATCTACACCCAAACACACCGACTGGCCAAACACACCGACGTCCAAATCCATCCACTCCCGCACCTACTCACTCTCTAATCATCTGCTTCCCAAACCCAACTATTCCCAAATCATCCACTCGTAAACCCAGCCACTGCTCAAAGCCACAAACCCAATGCTATCCACTCCCAAACCTACTCTCTCCCCCAAATCACCTGCTCCCAATGTTACCCACCCAAATCACCCACTCCCCAAACACACATATTTACAAACCTACCCACTCTTTAAATGCACCTATTCCCAGACCCACCTACTCCTCAAACCCAGCTATTATCAAACCCACCCACCCAATGCCACTCATTCCCAGTCCACCTGCCCCAACTACACCGTGCAGTTTAAACTCCAGTCCTAGTTGCCTGTTTTGGAGGTCTTCACCTATGGGAAGAGTCTGTATGGGGAGAATGAGGGCGAGGATGAACAGATTGGGATGTCAAATTAAGTGCCATAGACAGAGTAGATATAATCTCTTTTCAATTATATGGGATATCAACAACAAGACTGTTTTAAGATGAGAGGAATAATATACAATAGACGATAGGTGCAGAAGTAGGCCATTCGGCCCTTCGAGCTAGCACCGCGATTCAATGTGATCATGGCTGATCATCCCCAATCAGTACCCCATTCCTGCCTTCTCCCCATATCCCCTGACTCCGCTATTTTAATAGCCCAATCGAGCTCTCTCTTGAATGCATCCAGAGAACCTGCCTCCACCGCCCTCTGAAGCAGAGAATTCCACAGACTCACCACTCTCTGTGACAAAACGTGTTTCCTGGTCTCCGATCTAAATGGTTTACTCCGTAGTTTTAATGGGGGTAGACACAAAATGCTGGAGTAACCCAGCGGGACAGACTGCATCTCTGGAGACAAGGAATGGGTGACGATTTGGGTCGAGACCCTTTAAAGGGTATTTGAGAGGATTTTTTTTTTAACTGACAGTGGTTCGTATCTGGAACGTGTGTGTGTGTGTGGGGGGGGGGGGGGGAGGGGGGGGGGGGGGGGGGGGGGGGGGGGGTGGGGGGGGGGGGGGGGGGGGGGGGGGGGGGGGGGGGGGGGGGGGGGGGGGGGGGGGGGGGGGGGGGGGTGGGGGGGGGGGGGGGGGGGTAGGGAGGGGGGGGGGGGGGGGGGTGGTCAATCAGATACAACCACATCCTTTAAGAGGCACTTAGGAATGTAGTTATATCAATGGCAGAAAAAAGGATACGGACCTAATGCGGGGCAAATGAGTTCAATATAGATCATACAAAAGGTCAACATGTATATGGTTATCCGAAAGACAATTTTTCCGTGGTGTACAATTCGATTACTCTAGTTCAGAGGGGGGCGCTTAGATTTAAATATTTGTTCCTTGTGACCCCGGTGAGCCCGTTCCAGGGGACGACAGAAGTGGCTTGGGTATTCGTTCGTATCCATATAGAAGGATGAGGGGGTACCTCATTGAAAGTTACCGAATAGCGAATGGCCTGGTTAGAGTGGATGTGGATGAGATGGTTCCACTAGTGGGAGAGTCTGGGGCCAGAGGTGATAGCCTCCGAATAAATGGACTTTCCTTTAGGAAGGAGATGAGGAGATTTTTTTTTTCGTCAGAGCCTGGCGAATCTGTGGAATTCATTGCCACAGAAGGCTGTGGAGGCCATGTCAATGAATATTTTTAAAGCAGATGTAGATAGATTGTTGACGACTATGCGTGTCACGAGGTTATGGGGAGACGGCAGGACGGGGTTGAGAGGAGAAGATAGATCAGCCATGATTGAATGGTGAAGTAGACTTGATGGGCCAAATGGCCTAATTTTGCTCCCATCACATGAATTGATGAACTAATGTATGTCCTTCGGATCCACGTTGATGTGCATTTTTAATTTGTCAAAACAACTTTATTCATTCCAGTTATAAAATAAAATGCAAATAACATCGTGGAGAAAACTGAATGGCCCCCGGTATACGCAGATGTTCGCGGAGATCTGCAGACGCCACACCTGTGATTTGACCTCGAACCACTGAACATGTTGCGCACTAGTTGGGTTTATGTATTGGCTTCCCGTCGCTCTCGGCTACTGTGTTGCCAATAAGCACAGTAATAGGTACCAGCATCGTCCGCTCGGATATTCGTCAGGAGCAGAGTGTACGATTTTGTCTCTGTTATTTTACCAGCAACGAATCGTTCGTCCGCCACATCTTTCTGACTGTCCGCTTGAGTCTTAAAATACAATAGCCGCTGCAGCCCTTCTCCCGGCCTCTGCCGGTACCAATGTATAACGGCTTCACTCAAATCTATATTGCGAACCTCGCAGTAAAAGTGGACAGGTTTCGTTGGACCTTTAGTGATCGATAATTGAGACTGCGTCAATACTTGAGCCGCCGATTTACCTGCAGGAGAAAAGAGCACATGGTTATCGAAATCTTTCACACGGTGACAGCGAAAGGCTTAATGAAAATGGTCGTTAAAATGCTAACCACTGACCGAGAAAGGAGATCAATAAAATGGCAGCCAAGGCCGCCTTCATGTTCAGGAGTTGGGGCATCGCGTCCAGCCAGGCGACTGAGATGCTGGCTACTGGTCTCGCCAACGCCCCACTTCTGTCGCACCCGGAAGTTGCCGGTTCCATTTGGTGCGATCTCGCTTACTATTCCAGCTCAGAGATAAATTTCACTCCGGATCTCAGCCTCACCACGTGGTGCTGGAGCCCAAATCAAGCGCCAGAGGCAGAGTGTCAAAGTATCGGTCAATGCAATACCAATCCCACTTATTCACTGGGAACGCTCCCCCTGGCAATAAACCGGAGTTCCCAATGCCCGGCGAGCAGTCAAGCAGCCAGAGAGGCTCGAGGGGTTTTTGTATCGACCACTTGCCATTGCTTCACACTGTGAAAACCCAACTGGCACAGTAATAGATGGCGGCATCAGACAGGTCGGTGTTATCAATCACAAGAGAGAAAGTTGAGTCACTTCCCTCGGCTGAGAATTTGGCGTGTATTCCCTGATCCCGCTCAGATTTCCCCTTGCTATAGTACAGGATCCTTCTGGGCGCCTGGTCGGTGCGTTGTTGATACCAATGGATATCATCATCGAGACCCTTTGCCAAGCACTGTATCTTCACGGTTGTCGTCGCAGGCTTCGTGATCGACATCTGAGGCTGTTGCAAATCATTGGCAGAATATCCAGCTGTAAATTAAAAACATTGAAGCTACATGGACAAGGAAAGGCCGAAAGTGGTTGTTTCCATACAGTACTTACCAAGGAAAAACCAGCAGAAGGTAACTAGACAACGGGGCGACATGCTGCCGCGGTAACTATTCGGATGGACTAGCTCCTCTGATCACATGGTTAGAATTAAATGCGAGGTGCCCCGGTTGTGGTTCTGTTTCCCAGCGGAAGCGCAAGAATGTCCGTCGTCTGCACCTTTATCATCTGCAAGTTGATTTGTGAGTACATTTGCCCAGAGAAAGATGGGAAGAGGAGTGGTTTTACGGCCAGTCTGCAGACGGAGCACCTTCTAATAAATAAGTTGCAACGTTGAAGTAATGCAGTTGATACCTGTCGCTCAAGTTCTCGCTTGCTTGGAAGCAGCAGCAATACGATCACATTCATACTTAGACCCAAAATGCTGGAGTAACTCGGCGGATCAGGCAACATCTCTGGAGAAACCGAATAGGTGACGTTTCGGGTCGAGACGCTTCTTCAGACTGAAGGATCCCGCGTCGGAAAGTCTGTCCTTTTCTTTCAGAAATGCTGCCTGGCCCGCTGAGTTCTTCCAGCACTTTGTGTCGAACTTTGTTATAAACAAGCATCTGTGGTATTTTTGTGTCTGCGTTCTCGTATTCACAGTTACTTGTTTCCATGCTTGCCATCCTGGTAGCGCTTTGCCTCAAACATTCCCCTGACATTATCTCGTTTCTTGTGTTCTCCCCGTTATATTTTCGACATTAGTCCTTGCCACCTCGGTGATTATAACACGTTCTGAAGTCTCAGTCGGGCAGCATTGCGACTGCTCGATCTGCTAAGTGCTTCCAGCGTTTATTTCTTTTTCCTTGCAATCATAAGAATTCGAAGGGATCTGTAAACATTGGACACTTCGGTTTATCTCACATTAGTTCAAATGTCACGCCAGAGAACTCAGGACATTAGAAAAAATGGAGAAAACGAGCAGGAGCACGTCAGTGCTCCCTTCAACGCGTTCCCCATTCATTAAGGTCACCGACTGAAGAAAGGTCTTTCTCCTGGGCACGACCTCCGACCAATGGTAAAGGGTCAAGACCATATAATTGGCATCGATACCGACAACGGAACAATTACATTCTTACATCCTGCAGCTTAACAGGCCGGCAAATGCAACAGCACGCTGATGATATATAACAATAAAAAAAAACATAACTTAGTAGCCATTAAGACTAGATAACCAAAATAATGAAAAGATCCAAGTCCGCAACGAAACCAAAGACACAGTCAACAGAAGATCATAGTTGCTGAGGTTAGTGTTGTTTAGTTTTCAAGCACTGATGGTTGCTGGGAAGAAGCTGACCTTGAAGCTGGAGGTCACGGTCCTTAGGCTCCTGTACCTTCTTCTCGCTGGTAGTAACAAAATAGGGGCACTCAAATCCAGGAATTATCCTGCCGAGGGATTGAATTAATGTAATAAGTAAGTCTCTGTAGCCCATGGGACAGAGTTATATATTTACAAATTTGAATGGCATGCAACCTGGAGGGGAATCTGCAGGTATCAACGCACTAGTTAAATTAATCTATCATGGAAGAGGGTTGGAAGTGCTGTCAGTAATATGGGTGAATAATTGTAGTGCATCTCATAACCTGCAGAGAGAGTTCATTTATTAAGCGCAGCTGGTGGTGAGCATAAATGTTCAGGGCGGTTGTTGAGGTGGATGCTCAACGGGCCTGGCAGGGCTTGGACATCATCACGTCATACAAGGTGACACTAAGTAGGTCGGGTGACATAGAAGGATCACTTCTGGATGAGCTCAATGTCTTCTATGTTCGCATCCAAGGGAAGAACAAAGGGCCTTCACGATTCCCCACATCCCCCATGACACTGTGATCTCAGTCTCCAAGACCAGCATCTGAAGATCCTTGGAGACTCAAGGAACTGCAGGTGCTGGTGTGCAAAAAAAGTGACTGAGTATTGGAGTAACTCAGCGGGTCTGGCAGCATCTCCGGAGGACATGGATACGTGACCTTTCGAAGATAGACACAAAATGCTGGAGTAACTCAGCGGGACAGGCCGCATCTCTGGAGAGAAGGAATACTGATGTTTCGGGTCGAGACCCTTCTTCAGACTGATGTCTGAGATTGATCAGTCAAAAGAAGGGTCTCGACCCAAAACATCACCCATTCCTTCACTCCAGAGATGCTGCCTGTCCCGCTGAGTTACTCCAGCATTTTGTGTCTATCTTCTATTTAAACCAGCAAATGCACTTCTTTCCTATACACTAGGTGACCTTTCGGGCTGGTAACCTTCTTCAGACCGATCGTGGTGGCGGCGGGGTGAAAGCTGGAAGAGAGCTGGGGCAAGACAAAGCCTGGTTTTGAGATGCAGCATGACCCACCAATTCCACACTGACCCTTGATCACCTGCACACTAGTTCCATGTTATCCCACCTTTACCTCCTCCGTGCTAGGGGAAATTTACAGAAGCCAATTACCAATAAACCTGCACATATTTGGATTGTGCGAGAGACCAGGGCACCTTGAGAAAAGCCTTGCTGTCACAGGGCGAATATACAAACGCTGTACGGACAGCACCTGTGTTCAGGATTGAACCCAGATCTCTGATGCTGTGAGGCAGCACTTCCACTGCTGCATTACTGTGCTGCCTCCGAGCAGGGGAAAAGGGGAAGGGGTGTGAATGCGCATGTGTGAGGGGGGTGGGGTATTGTTTAGTTACCTGGAATTGGAACAAACAACCTCTTCTCTAAACTCATGGAACCTAGTCAATACTCCTCCCCCCCCCCCCCCCCCCCCCTGCAACTGGATCCTTGACTTCCTAACCATCAGATCACAATCAGTGAGAATAGGTGAGAATAGGTACTCTATGATAATCCTTAACACTGGCGCCCCACAAGGATGTGATCTCAGCAGCACCCCTCCCCCTCCCTTCCCCCCAACAATACTCCTTATAAAATCGCAATTTTGTAACCAAATACCAATCCAACTCACTTTACAAGTTCACATCGGATATCAGATAATGATGAGACTACAAGAAGGAGAATGAGAATCTTGCAACCTGGTGCCATAACAAAAAACCTTCCTTCAATGTCAGCAAGATTATGTTTTACTTCAGAAAGCAATGAGGTACACACACACCAGTATACATTAAAGGCACTGAAGTAGAGATCCTCAAAAGTTTCAAGTTCCAAGGAATAAAGATCCTTCCTTAACCAACAACATCGAAGCTCGGGCAGGGAAAACACACCAGCATCTCTACTTTCAGAGAGACACAACATGCTGGTGCAACTCAACGGATCAGGCAGCATCTCTAGACAAAAGGAATAGGTGACGTTTCGGGTCAAGACCATTCTTCAGACTGCCTGGCCATACTGAGTTACTCCAGCATTTTGTGCCTATCTTCGATATAAACCAGCATCTGTACTTCCTTCTTACGCATTTCCTCTACTTCCTTAGAAGGCTTAGGAAGTTCAGCATGCCACAACAACACTTACCACCTTCTACAGATGCCCTGTAGAAAGCATTTCATTGGGATGCATCATAGCCTGGTTTGGTAACAGCTCCATTCATGACCACAAGAAAATTCAGAGAGTTGTGGACAAAGCCTAGATCAGGGGTGGGGAACCATTTCATGTTGGAATGCCGCATTAAGTTAGCTGTAATCTAATACGGCCGCATCCAAGAAACCTCAATTAGATACACTTCAAAATATACATTTTTTTTGTAAAAATCTAACTACTATGTACTAATTTTTTTTAAAATGAATTAAAAATGTTAATTCTAAAGTTAACAAAGCTTTTAATGACTTTGTTGTGACTGTCTTTTTGCTCAATCAATTCCATCTGTAGTTCTATAGGACCCTTGGAGACATCAACTAGGTGAGGTTGAAATGATAATTTGAGTGTGATGTCATGATTCTCAAAGTCAGTGAACCTTTCATTGTATTCTATAATTAACAAGTTTATAACAGCTGCGTGTTGTTCAAATGATTCACATGAATCCTCCTGCTCATCAATGACCGTCATTAACTGGGGAAAATGTGCATCCGAAATTTCATTTTGAAGAAGAGTTTTGAAAAAATATAGCTTTTTTCGAAATGCTTGGATTTTTTTGCCACGTATCATATAGAGACTTAGTTTTACTTTGTAAAGAAACATTCAAGTCATTTTGCTTTGACATATCACACAGAATTGCAGTATATAGAAATCTTCTTTCAATAATTCACATTGCTGATTCTGTTCTTCATGAATTTAACTATCTGTTCTCACAAAGATAAAAAAATTGCTAACACCTGTCCCTGCGATAGCCAACGCACTTTACAATGATACGGAAAATCCACACTGAATGCCTCATCGTCCAACTTTAGCATATTACACAGCTTACAATGCAGTGTTGCATTTGCACGAATATAGTTAAGAATACTTATAACTTGTTGCAAAGTGTCACTTAAAATAGTAGATTTAGCACAGAGATTTTGCTGATGTAAGATGTACCTTTTGGAGCATTGCATGAAGTTGTTCTGTTATGTTGAGGGCTAATTCATGCTGCCAATCAGTTATAGTTCAATTAATGTTCATATTGCAGTATAACAAAGCACCGCTATCAAAAGTTGATAATACTGAAGACAGGACGGCTAGCGGACTCTCCCCGACATTTTCCCTCTCGTCAACTAGCCTCAGGCGGTGGTGGCACCAGTCAGGCAGCGAGGTTAACGTACATTCTAGTCGCATTAGAGCTAAAACATGACCATAACAGGTGTTAAAATAGCCCTCATGACTTACTAATGTTTTAATTGTGGCCGTCAGTCAGGGAGGATTATTTTGTTGAATCTTCTTTTACTCTTTGGTATTTTAAATACATTCATTTTAAGGTTAAAATATTAATAATAAAAGACGAACAAAAACAGATGAATAAAATTAAAAGGATTTGTTTTACAAAATTTGGATTCATTCAAAAGGCCGCACTTAGTGGCCTAGAAGGCCCCAAAGCCCCTGGCCTAGATCATCACGCAAACCAACATTGACTATCTACACTTCACACTGCCTCGACAAGGCCACCAGCATAATCAAAACCTAGTCTCGCCCTGGTGGCTCCCTCCTTTCCCATCAGGCAAGAATCACAGACGTTTGAAAACACATTACTCCAGATTCACGGATAGTTACTTCCCAGCTGTTATCAAGCAACTGAATCGTCCTCTCACCAACTAAAGTGCCGTCCTGACCTCCCATCTACCTCATTGTAGACCTTTGAACTATCTTTTGTCAGACTTTATTGGACTTTGTCGTGCACATGTTGTGCCCTTCATGCTTTACCTATACATCGTGCACAGCTTGATTGTAATCATGTATAGACTTTTGTTTTGACTGGATAGCACATAACAAAAAGCTTTTCACTGTACTTCTGTACACGTGGCAATAATAAATTAAACTGAACATTAAGCTGCAAGATATCCAATTGGAATGAGAGGTGCTGCTTTACCAGTTTGCATGTGGTCTCACTCTGGCATGGTGGCGGCCCAGGTCAACAAGGTCAGTAGAGGAATGGGAAGGGGAGTTAAAATGTTTGGAGGAGGTGCATGTGAACCTTTGTCTCACCTGGAAGGACTGCTAGAGTTCCTGGGTGGATGTGAGGGGGGAAGATATAGGAACAGGAGGATCTTCAGAATGATCTGAAGACACTGCACAATCACAATCACTCTTTATTAGCCAAGTATGTTTTGCAACATTTGAGGAATTTCATTTGCCAAGTCAGTCATACAAATAGAAAGCAACAGAACACCAAAACACATTTTAACATAAACATCCACCGCAGAGACTCCACATTCCTCAATGTGATGGAAGCGAAAAGAAGTTCAATCTCTTCCCTTAGCTCTCGGTCAGGGGCCTCGAACCCTCCATTGATGGGACGATCTTCACTCCCGTAGCCGGCGGCATTTTGGGCCCTCCGCGTCAGGGCGATCCAGTTCCTGCATCGGGGGGATGTCAGCTCACCCGTGCCGGGCGATCGAACCCTATGTCGGGCCTGGTCGAGCCTCTGCGTTCATCGGAGCTCCCGATTAGCCTCTCCCGAGACTGAGCTCTTGATGGTAAGTCCGCAGGCCGTGGTTGGAGTGAGCCCAGGCAAGGGATCGGCTCTGATATTAAGTCCGCGCCCCGCAATGGAGTCCAAGGTCAGTCCGAGGAGGCCTCCAGCTCCATCGATGATAGGCCGTAGAGCGACCGGCAAGGTAAGAAACTGAAAAAAAGTTTCCCCCTCCCCCCACATAAAACAATCCGGGAAACATTTACACAAATTTATAAAACGCACTAAAAATCAAAAAAAGATGAAAAAATAAATAGACTGCTGGCGGGGCTGCTAATCGTTCGGCGCCCCTGGTGGTGTGATGAGGGTGAACCCTCAACAGGCATCCAGTCCTGATGATGTCGCTGCCCACTGCGGACTAAATGGCTGGAGCTTTTGCAGACATCTTCAGAATCTGAATCTGAATCACACTTTTTTCGCCAAGTATGTTTTGCAACATACGAGAAATTTCATTGGCAAGGACAGTCATACAATTAAAAGTAACAGATCACTAAAAAATCTGCAACCTCTTATTACAATTGTCCAAGATCCCCTAATACCCGTGCCAAAGAAGAGCAAGTTATATGCCTCAATGACTACTGAGTAGTGGCATGTCTCTTGTGATGAAGTGCTTTGAGGGTTTGGTTGTGACCAGTATCAATTAATGCCTTGATCTGGTCTCACTTCAATTGGTAATGATCTGGACTCACTTCAATTCACTGACTATCACAGAAGATTAACAGTGGGTGTGACCTTGTTGGCTCTCCACTCTGCACTGGGCCGCTTGGACAACACAAATACATATCCCAGACTGTTGTTCATTAACTGTGGGTTGGAGTTAACCTCCATCATCCCTTCGACATCAGTGTTCCATCGTTCCCGGGGAGAGGGCCTGAATATCGGGCCACTCGTAGCGGCGACTGCGGGGTGCTCGGGAAGCCCCAACCACGGGTGAACATTGGGGATCATTGGTGAGGAGGTTGACTGGACTTGGGTTCCTTCCCTCACAGTGGGGAACTTTGGTGCTGCTGTGGGGATGTTTGTGTTGTGGACTACTGTGTTCTGTGTTTTTGTGTATTTTTTAAATTATTTGTATGACGAAGGGAAAAATAATTTTGTTGTCTCTTAATTGAAGACAATGACAATAAATTAAATCAAATCAAATCAAAATTCCAAACCTATTGTTAAATGCAGGGATATTGATCTCTGCTTGACACATTGGCAGAACTCAATTAATATGAATTGGCAAGCACAACTCCTCCACACCGACCTTGAGAAGCACATGAAGACTGCATGCTCAGTCACCCCCTAACATCTCCATACTCATGACTGTGCAGACAGACACAGCTCCAACACAAACTTTAAATTCACACATGACACTACCAATGTTGGATGAATAATGGTAAGGATGAGTCAGAGTACAGCAGTGAAAATAATAATCTGGTTGAGTGGTACCAGAACAACAAACTCGCTCTCAAAGTTAGCAAGACCAAGGAGCTAATGTTTCAGCAGGAAGGGAAAACAGGTGTCCTTGCACCTATCTTCGTTAGTGGAGTGGCAGTATCTAGAGAGTCAACAGCTTCAAGATCCTTCGTACACAGATCTCTGATGATCTATCCTGGGCCAAGCATAATGATGCAATTACAAAATAAAACTCGTCAACATCTCTAATGCCTCAGAGGTTTGAGGAGATTTAGCATGCTACTGAATACTCTTGTGAATTACTATAAATGGAGAGCATACAGCCTGGCAACTCTCCAGGTATTGACCTCCCTTTTTGCATTACTTATCAGTCTGGTCCTTCCGCCCACACAGTCACTGATCCATCCTCCCCCCCCCCCCCCCCCCCCAACCCGGTAATGTCCCCGTCAGCTGCAGCAGAGTTGGAGACTGTCTGGTCCCTCCGCCCACCCAGAGTCACTGCAGCGGCAGCGGCATCGGCCCCGACCTGGAGTTGGAACTGGCCCGGACTCTGGGCTTGGGGCTGGGCAAGGGAATGGGAGAAGGATGCTGCTGCCGCCAACGCCACCATCACCAACAGTACCCGCAGCTCCAGCGGGCTCCCGGCCTTCCATGGCCGGCAGGAGCCCATCCGCAGACTCTCTCCGACCAGGACGACACCAGCAGCAGCGGCTCCGATTCGCCCGGTTTCGAGCAGGGCCGGCGGCTGCCCATCATCTCGGCAGGATCTCGGTGTCGGACTGAGGGAGGGTGGAGGTGGAGGGCTGCCGGGGCCAACCCGGCGGGACAGGGAGAGCCGAGCTGGAGCCAGCGGCTGCAAGTCCGTGGTCGCACCGCCAACCCAGGGTCACCCCGGACACCTCCGGACAGGGCCGGGACGGGGACGGCCCAACAGCAACTCAACAGCACCCGCAGCGACGGAGAGCCGACCCCGACTACGGACGAAACGCAAACCGGCACACTAAGATCTTTGGCACCACCGTTGCCAAAGGTTACGGAAATGGGGCCGAAGATTACCCATGAATATGCCCATGACCCTTTTTCGTCGTGTGCACTAACTATCTATCTTGCTTGCTTGCTTGCTTGCTATAGGATCTTTGTCCAAGACTGTTTTATAGCTAGTGACCCATGACCTGGACATGCGCAGTCGGAATACCGAACTCGCTTATTGCAGATTTCTGGGTGGCAGAAAATACCCCTGCAGTAATGTCTTGGAACCGGGATGATGTTTTCTGACGCACAGCGCCAGAGTCGGGTGACTGGGAACTCTGTGGGTAAAGCGCAAGTCACCGCCTCGGAGACGCGCATTTCGAGTCCCTTTTGTCACCCCACCGGCCGGGCCAGTCCCTCACCCACCTCTCTGCGGAAGGACAGCCTCCAGGAATTGGGTAACATAAGGGTCAGCCTCTTCACTGAAGCGGAACCGCTTCCTTGTAACTGGCGATCTGGGCACTCCAGAAGCGGCCGTTTTCGCGGCTGCTACTCGTGCGGACCCCAGCACCTGTCCCTGGGAGAAGCAGTACGCGAGGGGGTGCAGCGGGGGGCCGTTGCAGTCTCCGGATCAGGTGCACACAGGTGTTCTGGCTTTTTGTGCGGAGATTGTGTTTCTGTTACACGCTGTGGACATCCAGCAGGCGCAGTAATAAGTGGCAGATTTGTCAGCCGTTAATTCAATTGCGAGATAGAATGAGGAGTCGGTGGCTTTGCCAGCGTTGAAGGAGCTCCCAAATCCCGGATCCCGTGCCACGCTCTTTGTAAAGTAGAGTATCCGAGCGAGCGGCTGCCCGGCTTTCTGTTGGTACCAGTGAATGGGGTTGCTGTCACCAATTTCGACTCCATTCACGTGGCACCAGACTCGCACTGTTTTACCGGCAGGCGAGGTTAGCGATGCTTTGGGCTGGGTCAGGGTCAGGGTCTGGGCCAAACATCCACCTGCAAAAAGAACAGATTTTGATTAAAACGGCTGTGCGGCGGGAGAGACCGGCAATAGCTGAAGAACCATCTGACACGCACAGCTCAAACTTAGCACGAGAAAATAGGAAATCAGCCACATGTTCGCTCAGCTGGATCGCTGTTTAGAAAGTGAGAGGAATTAAGTGACTTCCCTCAACACACTCGGCCAGCTATTGGAGTCGGCGCCGAACCCGCCTCGAAACCCTCTCCGCGGCGGAGCCCGCATCAATGATTCGCATTATTCCGGTGGCGTCATGTTTCATCTCGGAGAGCGGGTGTGAGAGGTTGCTAGCACACAGCGGTTCATTTCTTCCTTCCTTTCCAACCGACAAATTAGGTTGAAATTACCTCAGCCATCTCTTCCGGATCATTGGTACAAAAGGCCATTCGGTCCCTGTGTCTGCTCGCCATTTCATTCGCATTAAGACTGATCTTTATCGAACATGAAATCTGTAATGCTGGTGAGAGAGACGCTGCAGGTCGAAATTTCAGACACGTGTTCGCTGCTGTTTATCCTCTGCTGTATACACTACACAAACTACTTTATTTTCTGCGTGCCGACTAGATTAGAAACGATGCATTGGATTATGTGTCTGTGGTGCACTGCGCCCTGCAGTGCGGGTCGCGGGCTCGCCATATTACTGACTGTTAAAGTGTGTGGGATGTGTGGAGTGGTGCTCCCCGACATCTCCCCGCTGGTATGTTGAGAATCCGTAACCCCTGTTCTGCGTTCACGGCTGATCCTCTGCATCAGTGCCGTTTCGAGCATTATTCCCCATCTTTAATTCCATGAATATCCTGAGTGCGGCAGCCTGGTGGAGTGTGGAGATCCCCCGCCAAACAAACCCTTCCATCGGCTCCATCACTTTCACAGCCCACGTGGATTCGCATCACAATCCCCTGCAGACGAGCGAAACTGTTTTCAAGAGAAGGGTCATAAAAAAAATCTTCTCGCAGTGTGATGTGAATCTCTGGAATTCTGCACCCATGTGGATTACTGGAAAGAGACATGTTTTACAGACCATGGACGAGCTGCTCCAAAGGGGTTGTTTCCGTGCTGCGTAGCTTTGCGAGTGGAGAATTAAAGACCGTGGAGATCCAACAAAGAAACATAGAAACATAGAAACATAAAAATTAGGTGCAGGAGTAGGCCATTCAGCCCTTCGAGCCTGCACCGCCATTCAATATGATCATGGCTGATCATCCAACTCAGTATCCCGTACCTGCCTTCTCTCCATACCCTCTGATCCCCTTAGCCACAAGGGCCACATCCAACTCACTCTTAAATATAGCCAATGAACTGGCCTCAACTACCCTCTGTGGCAGAGAGTTCCAGAGACTCACCACTCTCTGTGTGAAAGTCTTTCTCATCTCGGTCTTAAAGGATTTCCCCCTTATCCTTAAGCTGTGACCCCTTGTCCTGGACTTCCCCAACATCGGGAACAATCTTCCTGCATCTAGCCTGTCCAACCCCTTAAGAATTTTGTAAGTTTCTATAAGATCCCCTCTTAATCTCCTAAATTCCAGAGAGTATAAACCGAGTCTATCCAGTCTTTCTTCATAAGTGGTTGAGTCCTCGGGCAGATTAGCCGTGATCACATTGAATGTTGGGGCAGGCATGAAAGGGCTTACTCCTACGCCAACTGCAGTTCCTGCTCCTACTACTGCTGTTCCACTCATGCTCCTGCACCAACAGCTGCTCCTGCTCCAGTTCCAGTTCCTACACTTGCTCCTGCTTCTTAAAACTAGTCATACTCCTACCCTGGGGTGGGAGATTGCAGCCTTCGAAACCGTGTTTCGACTAATGCAATCAACCCGACATGCACAAACACATATATGTAATGTTTTGTTAGGCTGTGCACGCCATACGCAAGAAGGAGACTTCTACTCTTGCTTCTGTTCCGACCTCTGCTCCTCCTGCCTCTACTCCTACTGAATAGCTATATGGCTAGGAAATGTTTAGAGGGATATGTGGGATTAGGAGGTGGGACTAGTGTAGATGGGGCATCTTGGTCGGCATGGGCTAATTGGGCCGAAGGGCCTGTTTCGGTGCTGAATGACTCTATGACTCCTGCGCCTAGCCCTGCTTGTAATCCTGTTTCTACGCTTGCTCTTATTTCTCCCCTTGCTCCTACTGCCGCTCCCGTGTTCTTGTGTGTCGAGGGATACTGGAGAAATGGATATAAATGGCCTCACATTTTAACCCGAGAATAGACACAAAATGCTGGAGTAACTCAGCGGGACAGGCAGCATCTCTGGAGAGATGGAATAGTGACGTCGCGGGTCGAGACCCCTTTTCACACTGACCCATTCCTTCTCTCCAGAGATGCTTCCTGTCCCGCTGAGTTACTCCAACATTCTGTATATATATTCAGTGTAAACCAGCAACTGCAGTTCCTTCCCATTTTAACCCTTTCGATATTCAATAACTGCGAGAACGTTTACGTCATTTTCACGTAAGAGGATGGGTGGTAGTAGACACAAAGGCTCCATTTGGACACCAAAGGCTACAGATGCTGGAATCTGGAGCAATCCCTAACTGCTTTTCTTTTCAAATATTTCTTTCAAAATTTTGTCTACCTCTAATTGGAAGGAGAATTCCAGAGATTCACTTCCCTCTGCAACTATTAATTGCTGGAGGAACTGTGGCGAGCAGCATCTGGGGGGGGGGGGGGGGAGGCAACCTACAGCAGGACCGAGAAAGACGGTAGAAGGGGAATGGGGAAGGCGAGATACGGACCAGTGGGTAATAAGTAGCCTGAGGATGGGAGACCTTTGACGGGAAGATGAAGCCATATGGGGAGGGGGAGGGGTTGAGGGGTTAAGTTGGGAGACAGATGTGCGTGGATATAGGCAATGAGAAAGAGGATGCGTGGAGGGAGAGGAGGGTGAAGCTGAAGTCAGAGGCCAGAGGGTGTCAAGCGACCACACAAAGACTGGAAATTGTAAACTGATAAGTAAAGAAGGTGATAATGGGGAGAGGTGAAAAGCAGATGGAACTAGATGATGAGGTGACCCTGTGCGTGGGAGTATGTGAATGGAAACAGGAAAGGGGGAGGAGGAGCCTAAAGAATTAATGAGGGGGCTGAGGGGGTGTATGGGAAAGCCTAAGATAGTCACAACATGCTAGAGTAACAGCCGGTCAGGCAGCATCTCGGGAGAAAAGGAATAGGTGACCTTTTGGGTCAGTTCAGTTTAATTTTGTTTATGGTCACGTGCACTGAGATGCAGTGAAAAGCTTTTGTTGCGTGCTATTCTGTCAGCGGAAAGACAATACATGATTACAATGGAGCCATGTACAGTGTGTAGATACATGATAAGGGAATAACGTTTAGTGCAAGGTAAAGCCAGAAAAATCCGATCAAGGATAGTTGGAGGGTCACCAATGAAATAGATAATAGTTCAGTACAGCTTCAGTCTGAAGAAGGGTCTCGACCCAAAAACATCACCTATTTCTTTATCCAGCGATGCTGCCTGACCCGCTGAATTACTGCAGTATTTTATGATGATCTTCGGTGTAAACCAGCATCTGCACTTCATTCCTCCGCACTAGTTTTAAACCTGCATGTTCTGGTATTTTAAGTTGAATTCCTACAAAAGCCCCTATCGGAGTCTTCTACATTGTAGGCCTACATAGATGTAATTTATTGTTTACATGGTCACTGGATCTGAAGCACTTGTTTCTCTGGTAGCTAATGTAACCCCACTTTTTAAAAAGGGAGGGAGAGAGAAAACGGGGAATTACAGACCAGTTAGTTTAACATCGGTAGTGGGGAAACTGCTAGAGTCAATTATTAAAGATGGGATAGCAGCGCATTTGGAAAGTGGTGAAATCATTGGACAAAGTCAGCATGGATTTACAAAGGGTAAATCATGTCTGACGAATCTTATTGATTTTTTTGAGGATGTAACTAGTAGAGTGGATAAGGGAGAAGCAGTAGATGTGTTGTATCTGGACTTTCAGAAGGCTTTCGACAAGGTCCCACACAGGAGATCCGACCCCTTATCTTGTAGTTATAACCCCCTTGTTCAAAAGTCTCTTCTGGTGAAAATATTCTAATATCTACCCTTTTCAACCCCCCTTAACATTGCTATGTTTGTACAAGCTCAATCCTCATTCATCTAAATTGTAAGGAAGATAGACCCAAACTATTTAGCCGGGGTATCTTAGTGGGCTAGGCAGCATATGTGCAGGGAGTGGATAGGCAACATTTTGTTTTGGGCACTTCACACTCTTCGCATTCACATAAATTAAATATATATATTTGCAACAGTGTTAACCATGTAAGACATTGGTAATATCCCTAAGATAGGAGATGGTCTAATTTCAACTAACACTGTAGAACATTCAAAAATACCAATCGCAAGTGATAAAGTATTGGAGGGAATGAAGAGCTAAAGGCAGATAACTAATGAGGAACATGCTGGGGGTTCAAAGGAAGTGACTGCAGGGATGGCAAATCCATTGGTTGAAACTTTTCATAAATTGAGGAAACATAAAAGCTGACTGCAAAGGTTTTTATCGATATGTGAAGCGCAAAAGATTAGTTAAAACAAATGTAGGTCCCTTGCAGTCAGAAACGGGTGAATTGATCATGGGGAACAAGGACATGGCAGACCAATTGAATAACTACTTTGGTTCTGTCTTCACTAAGGAAGACATAAATAATTTGCCGGAAATAGCAGGGGATCGCGGGTCAAATGAGATGGAGGAAATGAGTGAAATCCAGGTTAGCCGGAAAGTGATGTTGGGTAAATTGAATGGATTAAAGGCCGATAAATCCCCAGGGCCAGATAGGCTGCATCCCAGGGTACATAAGGAAGTAGCCCATGAAATAGCAGATGCCTTAGTGATAATTTTTCAAAACTCTTTAGCTTCTGGAGTAGTTCCTGAGGATTGGAGGGTAGCTAATGTAACCCCACTTTTTAAAAAGGGAGGGAGAGCGAAAACGGGGAATTACAGACCAGTTAGTCTAACATCGGTAGTGGGGAAACTGCTAGAGTCAATTATTAAAGATGGGATAGCAGTGCATTGGAAAGTGGTGAAATCATTGGACAAAGTCAGCATGGAATTACGAAGGGTAAATCATGTCTGACGAATCTTATTGAATTTTTTGAGGATGTAACTAGTAGAGTGGATTAGGGAGAAGCAGTGGATGTGTTGTATCTGGACTTTCAGAAGGCTTTCGACAAGGTCCCACACAAGAGATTGGTAAACAAACTTAAAGCACACAGTACTGGTTCAGGATTTATGTGGATAGAGAACTGGCTGGCAGACAGGAAGCAAAGAGTAGGAGTGAACGGGTCCTTTTCAGGATGGCAGACAGTGACTAGTGGGGTGCCGCAAGGCTCAGTGCTGGGACCCCAGCTATTTACAATATACATTAATGATTTGGACGAGGGAATTAAATGCAACATCTCGAAGTTTGCGGATGACACGAAGCTGGGGGGCAGTGTTAGCTGTGAGGAGGATGCTAGGAGGCTGCAGGATGACTTGGATAGACTGGGTGAGTGGGCAAATGCATGGCAGATGCAGTATAATGTGGATAAATGTGAGGTTATCCACTTTGGTGGCAAAAACAGGAAGGTAGGCTATTATTTGAATGGTGATTAAGAAAAGGGGAGATGCAGCGAGACCTGGGTGTCATGGTACACCAGTCATTGAAAGTAGGCATGCAGGTGCAGCAGGCTGTGAAGAAAGCGAATGGTATGTTGGCATTCATAGCAAAAGGATTTGAGTACAAGAGCAGGGAGGTTCTACTGCAGTTGTACAAGGTCTTGGTGAGGCCACACCTGGAGTATTGCGTACAGTTTTGGTCTCCTAATCTGAGGAAATACATTCTTGCCATAGAGGGAGTACAGAGAAGGTTAACCAGACTGATTCCTGGGATGGCACGACTTCCACATGAAGAAAGACTGGATAGACTCGGTTTGTACTCGCTGGAATTTAGAAGATTGAGGGGTGATCTCATAGAGACTTACAAAATTCTTAAGGGGTTGGACAGGCTAGATGCAGGAAGATTGTTCCCGATGTTGGGGAGTTCCAGGACAAGGGGTCACAGTTTAAGGATAAGGGGAAAGTATTTTAGGACCGAGATGAGAAAATCGTTTTTCACACAGAGAGTGGTGAATCTGTGGAATTCTCTGCCACAGAAGGTAGTTGAGGCCAGTTCGTTGGCCATATTTAAGAGGGAGTTGGATGTGGCCCTTGTGGCTGAAGGGATCAGGGGGTATGGAGAGAAAGCAGGTACAGGATACTGAGTTGGATGATCAGCCATGATCATATTGAATGGCGGTGCAGGCTCGAAGGGCCGAATGGCCTGCTCCTGCACCTAATTTCTATGTTTCTATGATGAGAAACGTTTTAAGCTCAATCTTAAAGGTGGCTAAGGAGGTGTGAGACTTTAATGACAGAGGCAGGTTATTCCAAAATTTAGGACCTTTAAAAGTAATGCAATGTTGGTGTTTGGATGTTCGACAAAACGGAAGATGAAGATGATTTCTTCTTCTGGTTGGGTAATGGTGACTATTAGAAGAAAGGGTGAAAAGATCTTGAAGAGAAACATGCAAATCATGTTTACATTTAAGATATTTGAAAATAAAAATACATATTTGGAATGCATTCAGTTTATCTACAGACAAAATTGAGTACTTCTTGAAGAGAGGGGCAGAAGGTTCTTGTGAATGTGAATGATAAATTAATCTGATAAATTTCTTCTGTATGATGAGTAGCTTAGAAAGATAGGAAGGATAGGTAGAACCCCAAACAATATTACAATAATTGAAAGAAGGAAAGATCAAACTGTAATATATTGTTAGATGGGAAGACGGGTGAATAAATGCACAAACCTTTCTCAGAATACCAAGCATTTTCATTGATCTTCTACAGACAATATCGATATGTTCTTTCAAGTTAGAATTTTGATCGATGGTTACTCCTGAAAATTTTGTATATGTTACTTCAGGAATTTCATGTCCATTGAAAAAAATTTTAGATTTGTCTTTGGGAAAAAAATTGTTTTTATTGCAGAAGATCATGTAATTGCATTTTTTGATATTGAGAGAGAGCCTGTTCACTTCAAACCACTTAGAGACATGAGACATTTCTTCATTAATTAATTCAATGATTTTAGATTACTATTGGTGTCATCGGCAAACAGGATCGGAAGAAGTACTCTACATGTATAGGATAAGTCATTTATATAGATCAAGACTAGTAAAGGACCAAGGATGGAGCCTTGGGGTACCCCACAGTGAATTATCAATTTTTTGGATGAGCTTCCATTTAGATAGACAAATTGCACTCTATTTGCTTAATAGTTGGTTAACCATAGAAGCGCTACATCCTTTACCCCATATCTATTGAGTTTAGAGATTAAGATTGAATGGTTGACTGTATCAAATGCCTTGGATAGATCTAGAAAGACACCAAGAGCAAATTTATTTTCATCTAGAGCAGTAGAGATATTATTAATAAGTTGTAATAATGCATGCTCGTGGAGTACCTCTTCCTAAAGCCATATTGATGGTTATACAAAATATTATTCACAGTTAGATGGTTTAGGATTCTTATGTACACTAGTCTTTCTATGATTTTTGAGAGACAGGGAAGAATAGATATTGGGCGGTAATTACCAAATTCTTTAGGGTCACCTGATTTATAGATAAGTATGACTTTGGCAATCTTTAAATCTTGAGGAATGACACCAGATTGGAGAGATAAAGAAAATATGTGCTAGTGGCTCTGTAATATGATCAATAATTTTTTTTAAGAGAGTGGTTCTAACTCCATCATGACCTTCTGCAGAGTTCTTTAGACTCACAATTATGCTGAGTAAATGCTGTCTGACCCGCTGAGTTTCTCCAGCATTTTTGCCTACCTTCGATTTTCCAGCATCTGCAATTCCTTCTTAAACATAAATCCTGTGGTGCATTTGGAGCTACAGGAAACGGTGGCGCCGGTGTGACCTCTGACAAGATATCCTCATCATATGGCAACCCTTACCTCGTGTGACCAGAGACATTCCCTTTACCCTGTACACTTTGCTGCCGATGTTTATTTCAACATCTTTGCCCTCCTTACCCTCGGAACTTATAACGGACTTGCTTTTTTTCTAATTTCCAGTTAGGCCTTAGACCTACATATGTTACTGGTTCTTGTACCACAGCCTGGTCACTGCCTGGCCAGCTGATTGTTTCCAGCATTATCTGTTTGGGATCTTGAACATCTCCACCAAACCTTACACCAGGGTGTCACAGTGGCGTGGCGATGCAGTCACCGCATTACAGTGTCAGAGACCGGGGTTTGATCCCAACTACGGGTAATGTCTGCATGGAGTTTGCACATTCTCCCTGTGGTCGCATAGGTTTTCTCCAGGTGCTCTTTCTTCCACTCATATTCCAAAGGCGTGCAGATTTATAGGTTAATTGGCTTCTATAGGGGGGGTGCACGCAAGGTCATCGAGTCAAAGGGCGTGACGCACGGAGCAGCTCAATTCATGTGGAAGACATGGCGGCCTCGGTATACATTGTTAACACAGGAAACGCGGACTTTCTTTCCTGTTAAAAACCGCCAAAATGATCCTTTTTTGCGCTGTAAATAATTGTGGGTGCTGTCATTGAAAGCGGGAAGTTATAAGGTTTAAACTGCTGTTATCTCATGGTGTAGCGTCTTTTACAATCCGCGACTAATAGCCTCAATCATTGTCGTGTCCAGAGAGCACCATCTCGATAAGCCTTCGCTAAATAAAGCGAACTCAAAGTCAGAGCAATTTGATTGCAATATTGTGGGTTATTTTTTTGGGCGAAGAACCAAAATGCTCTAGTATCTTTGCTCTGAACCCGAGCACCAAGGTGTAAGCGGCCGAAGGAGCGCATCCCTCGGGACAGCCCCCACTCTCCCCCCCGGGGTCAGTGCTGTCCGGCCACGGCCACCCTCCGCCCCATCTTCCCCTGTGTGGCCACACTGTCAGGGGCTGTGGGTCGGCAGCGCCCACACATGGGGCCGGGTGGAACGGGGCCGGGTGAGGTGGGACCGCGGCTCTGGGCAACGTCAGCTGGGGACGGTCTGCTCCCTCCGCCCACCCAGCGTCATTGACCGCGCTGCACCGACACCCCGACCTCTTCCTCCCCACCCCCCCCCCCAGCCCCAGCTGCGGGGGCCCGGGGTCCGCGAGTGTGCAACCAGTCCGGATGCTGGGCCAGAAGAAGGGCCCGCTGTGCAGGCAGCCATAGTTTACATGCAGTTCATCGCGTGTACCCCAGTTGGCGTTGTGTGGCAACAGTACGGGTCACAGGGTCGTGGCCTCGACTGCGTGCAACCTCCCTATAAAATTGTCCCTCCCGAGTTGCCTCGGACGCGACGCGTGCCTGAGGCTCGTCGGCCGGAGACCAGGAAGCTGCCCCAAGCCTTGTCGCAACTCCACCCAAGGCTCGCGTCAGGAGGAACTCGCGGTCGACGGGAACTCGTCTGAACGCTCATCGGTCGGAGGAATTGGGACCTCGTCCAAAAGCTTGTCAGTCGGCGGGACGGTAACCCGCTCGAAGGCTCGGCAGACAATGCTAGCGAGAGGGAGCAGGAGTAGTCGGACGCAAGGCGCCAAGATCGATGGGGGGTGATTCCGTGGATTCCAGCTCCAATTCCCTGCCTCCCAGTTCGGACCCCAGCCGGACTATCGGTACCGACTGGCTATCTGCCGCCACACTGTACAATTCTCCAACCGGGCACTAAGATCCACCCTGGTTGCAATGCGCCGACACCAGCAGGACCTCGCATTGACTCTCCCGAAACTTCGGGCCACACTCACCCAGACCTGCAACGGACCCCAACTACACTACATCCTCCGGAAGATCCACCGCTTCAATCAACAATTCCTGTCCCAAGGACCTGAAATTAGCCCGCCTCCAGGCCGTTCCAGCCACCGACAATCCCCGACTCGGACCGCCCGCAGGCCCCGGGCCTCCAACTCTGGCCCGAGCCGCCGGCTGAGTCCCCCGACGCCATCTTGTCCACGAGGAGCGGCCTCCAGGGACTCACCAGGACGCCGCCTTCACCGACCTCCACGCCGATGCTGCCGCCGACCTCCACCCGCCTACCGATGATGCCCAGCCTCACTGCCTGCCCGGTAACTCTGTTTATCTCCCCCTCCCTGATTCCACCGCCCATCACCAGCGCAAAGCGACTGCCGAACCTCGCCGTCCCCCGAGACCACCTAACCCATCGCTGCACCGGGCCCATCCAGCATCGCCGGTGTACTGGGCCCGCCGAAGACCACAACCGCACCCGCCTCACCTTGCATCGCCGCCGGACCGGGGCCACCCGAACACGGCCGCCGCACCGCACCCCACTCATCTCGCCGCCTCACCGGTCGGGATCCGACCACCCGCCACCGGGACCTCCAACACATCGCCCGCCGACCCCACTGCCCGCAGGACTCCTACCTCCGGGTCCGCCGACCCACGACACTCTACCGCCCTCCAGCAGCCCGCAGCAGTCGCCTCGCCTGCAGACTGGGACTCTGCAGTGGGCCTGAAGCTCCACCACCACTCTGTCTTTAACGGCACTGGGTCCTAGTGCCCATCTCCCCAGCCCCAGTAACCTTAGTGGCTATTCCACTGGGTCTTCCCCATCCCCCCCTACCATGTAACCCCTGCTCTTCCCCACCCACACCACAGCCCCATACCCCCCACCCCCTGACCACCCTGCACCCCCCCAGCACACAACGCTCCGTCCTCAGTTCACTCACCTGCCTTCCTCCGGCCACAACCCCCATCCTTGCCGCGTCTTCACCATCCCCCGGACCTCCCCCTCTCCGACACCGAACGGTCTGTCCTCAGCAGAGGTCTTACCTTTGTCCCCCTCCGTCCCCACCTCAATGAGTTCCGCGCCCACCACGACTTGGAGCTCTTCTACCGTCGCCTCCGCCTCACAGCGTTCTTCCACGGGAAGAAGTCCTCGCCCCCCACTGATGATCCCTTTTCCTGTCTCAACGTACCGCCTCCACTTGGACCCCCCTCGTAGCCTTCCGGCTCTAGAACTATTTATCCAGAACTGCGTCGGGACACCAATTGCCGCCTCGACTTCTCCACTCCCCTTTCTCACTCCAATCTCTCCAGCCCCGAATGTACTGCCATCGACTCACTCCGTAACAACCCAGACTGGGGTTATCAAACCCGCCGACAAGGGAGGTGCCGTGGTAGTCTGGCGCGTCGATCTCTACAAAGCGGAGGCCGCGCGCCAACTCTCGGACACCTCCTCCTACTTACCCTGGACCATGACCCCACTGACGAACACCAGGCCACCATCTCGAGCACCATAACCGACTTCATCAGCTCTGGCTCCCCCCCCCCCCCCCCCCCCCCCCCCCCCCCCCCCCCCGAGCCTCCAACCTCATCGTTTCCCAGCCCGCACGGCCCGATTTTACCTTCTCCCCAAAATCCACAAAACCCGACTGCCCTGGCAGACCCATTGTCTCTGCCTGCTCGTGCCCCACCGAACACATTTCCACATACCTTGACGCCATCCTATCCCCTTTGTTAAATCCCTCCCCACCTATGTTCAAGACACCTCAGACACTCTCGTCGGCTCCGTGCATTCCATTCTTCAGGCCCCCATCCTCTCATCTTTACCATGGACGTCCAGTCACTCTACACCTCCATCCCCCACCAGGACGGACTCAAAGCCCTCCGGTTCTTCCTCGACCAGAGGAGCAACCCATACCCGTTCCACTGACACCCTCCTCCGCCCTAGCAGAGTTGGTCCTCACCCTCAATAACTTCTCTTTTGATTCCTCCCATTTCTTCCAAACACAAGGCGTAGCTATGGGCACACGCATGGGCCCACAGCTACGCTTGCCTCTTTGTTGGGTACGTCGAACAATCCTTGTTCTCAGCGTACCAGGGCCCCATCCCCGACCTCTTACCTCCGTTACATCGACGACTGCTTTGGTGTCACCTCCTGCACCCACACACAAACTGCCTGACTTCATTCACCACCAACTTCCATCCGGCACTCAAATACACTTGGACCATTTCCGACATTTCCCTACCATTCCTTGACCTCACCATCTCTATTGCAGGTGATACGCTCCTGACCGACATCCACTACAAACCAACTGACTCCCACAGCTACTGGACTACTCTTCCTCCCACCCTGCTTCCTGTAAGGACTCCAACCCTATTCACAATTCCTCCGTCTACGCCGCATCTGCTCCCAGGATGAGGTGTTCCACACCAGGTGATCACAAATGGCCTCATTCTTCAGAGAACGGGGATTCCCCTCCCCACTATTGATGAGGCTCGCACCAGGGTCTTCTCCATACCCCGCAACACTGCCCTCTCTCCCCGTTCCCCCACTCGCAAACAGGGCAGAGTCCCCCTGGTCCTCACCTTTCACCTCACCAGCCGGCAAATACAACACATAGTCCTCCGCCAGTTTCGCCACCTCCAACGTGACCCCTCCACCCGCCACATCTTCCCATCTCCCCCCTGTCTGCCTTCCGCAAAGACCGCTCCCTTCGCAACTCCCTTGTCAATTCTTCCCTCCCCTCCCGCTCTACCCCTTCCCCGGGCACTTTCCCTTGCAACCGCAAGAAATGCAACACTTGTCCCTTCACCTCCCCCCTCCAATCCTTTCAGGGACCCAAGCAGTCCTTCCAGGTCCGACAGAGGTTCACCTGCACCTCCTCCAACCTCATCTACTGCATCCGCTGCTCCAGATGCCAGATGATCTATATCGGTGAGACCAAGCGGAGGCTTGGCAATCGTTTCGCCCAACACCTCCGCTCGGTCCGCAAAAACCAACCCGACCTCCCGGTGGCTCAGCACTTCAACTCCCCCTCCCATTCCGCATCCGACCTCTCGGTCCTGGGCCTCCTCCACGGCCAGAGTGAGCAACACCGCAAGTTGGAGGAACAGCACCTCATATTCCGCTTGGGGAGTCTGCATCCTTTGGGCTTGAACATTGAATTTTCTTAATTCTGTTAACCCTTGCTGTCTCCTTCCCTTCCCACCTCTCCCTCAGCCCTCGGGCCCTGGCATTCCCTCTATCTCTATCTCCCTCCCCCACCCTAGTCGCACTAGCTCCTCATTTTCACACCACAAACAGCTTACAATGGCTTGTTCCCTTTATCATCGATACTTTTTTGCATATCTTTCATTAATTGTTCTTTATCTCTCCACATCACCGTCTATATCCCTCGTTTCCCTGATCCCTGACCAGTCTGAAGAAGGGTCTCGACCCGAAACGTCGCCCATCTCCTTCGCTCCTTAGATACTGCTGCACCCGCTGAGGTTCTCCAGCTTTTTGTGTAACACTCGATGGGGGGTGAACCGGGGTAATGCCTCCAGCGCCTACGGAGTACAGATAGGCTGTAGTACCCCACGACACAAAGGTGACTTGGCATGAAAAGGGACGTCCATTTGCGGGATCTTCAGTTTATCCAGCGAGTTCATGTGTTATTAGGCCTCTGCCCAGTTTCCAGGGTTAATATGCGACAGCCTCTCGGCGGCATGCGTTTCCCCCTCTCAACTCTCTGGAACCTGAATTGGTAATTGGATTGAACCATTTAGACGGGAATAATGGACAGTCGGTTTAACCCGACTCGAGCGACAGTAACAACATAGCAAAGGTGGCAAGCTGCAGCCCTGGCTAGGCGCTGAGTATTTGATCTGGGTTCCCGCGGCGTTGTGTCACTGTGCTCTTCCAATAAGCACAGTAGTAGACCCCCACGTCGCTCTCGGCGATGTCTCTGATATCCAACAGGCTCGCCTTTTCCTTCAACAAGTTCTCAGCGAAGAATTTGCCGTCGAAGCCCGGGTCCCTGACTGGTTCGGATTTCACGCTGATGTAAAGGATGCGCTGAATGCCTCCGCTCACGGCGTTTCGGTACCAATGCACCTCGAGTTTCTCGAAATCATCCGTGTCAATGACGCAGCGAAAGCGTGCCGTCTTCCCTTTGGCTCTGGTGATGGATGCTTTTGGCTGGAGTAGAGACTGGGAATGGCAGCAACCTGTTGAATGAATACCGCAGTTACTACCGACCTTTGGATAACATGAACCTTAAAATGAGCCAAACCTGAACTACCTACAGAAGGAGGCGGCCAGGAGCAGCAACGGCGCTGCGATCCCCGCACGCATGGCTCCGCTTTTACCGCTCAGCTGACTGGTTCGTGGAAATTAAGCGGATAACGTCTGCGCACTCCTGCTGTCGCCAGATGTGTCGGCTTTAAACCGACTGCGAGAGACGTTGAAATATTTCCGCCCTGACGTGGTTAACACAGTTGACTAACAACGAACAGCTCTCAACGCTGCTGAAATGCAGGTGAACCGTTTCCAATTGGCGCGCATGATCCCGGAAGCAGTGGTGCGTCAAACGCTTGGTTAGCGATTCATTTGTGCAATAACTTCATTGGTTCTTCCAGTAAAGCCATGGGCTCCTAATCCACCTACTTGCGAATTACTCAACGCCAAAGATTCATGCAAACAATGACCATGGGCGATTGAAATAATTTCACAACAGAGATATTAGCTTTCTCACCGATGGTGGATGAGCCTCAGCCGTGTGTATCGTGGCACGGGAACTCCATTCCCATCACCTGCCCTCTTAAATCTCCCCACCACCAGAGCCACTCCCGCCTTTAAAACCACGACTTTGGTCAGCTGATTTACTGTACATTTAGATCAACGGTGAGCTGCCTGGGGCGTTTCGCCTTGCTAACATGGGCATTTATTTTTCAGCATATGAGTTTGCATTGAGAGCACAGTTGTCAGCATTTAAAAAAAAAAAGTGAATTCTCGTATTTTGGTTTTGGCTAAATACCCCTAGGTTATAACTAGCAGCACCAGTCCTGTATCATTGCAGAGAGGGTCATACCTTTGGGGCTGCCGTTCTTTGCTATGATCTTCTTTAGGTCCTCACAACACAAAGTGTCGAAAACCATTCAAAAAGGTAGTGAGCAAACTTGGAATTCTCTTGCTCTGAAGATCGTGTATATTGTTTCACACCATTTACATAAACCACACTGATTATCTGGAATAGGCTTCCCTCAAGGAGAGTGTTCAGTTTAGCAGGACTCTTGCAAGAATTTTACCAGCTGCCAAGAGTAAAGAAATCTAACCCATTAATCAAGACTAATCCATTGACATAAATTGACACCATTAACCAGCTCATATTTGCGTTAATCTTATTTTCCACGGTATCTCCTGGATGTTAAAAAAAAAAAGCCTGAAATAGGGTATTCTGCAAAACCTAATTGCCATTTTCCTTGGTGAAATTCATGAAAACCTCACTGCAGCTTAATTCACAATTCATGGGGTTAAGTGTGCCTAAGAAAAGGTCTGAAGCATTAATTCCATTTATCTCCATAGATGCTGCCTAGCCTATTGCATTCCAAACAGAGTCTGTGTTTTTTGTGGGATCACCAGAAATATTTTTGCATCAGTGCACTCCGAAACTTTAGGGGAAGAACTGGAAACGGACGGGAATGACTGCCCTGTAATTAAAACACATTTCCTTCATTGACACAAAAGGCTGGAGTAACTCAGCGGGTCAGACAGCAACTCAGGAGAAAAAGGAATAGGCGACGTTTCGGGTCGAGACCCTCCATTGTCACAGGTTCACAATCCTGGAGCTATATCCCTGGCAACATTTCGCAAAGAGACACAAACGATTACACATGCCGTCAGCGGGTCAGGCAAATCTGTGGAGAGAAATGGAGAGCCAACATTTCAGGTCGAACCCCTTTCCATAGACTGTGAAAGGGTCTCGTCGAGTGTCCATCTGCCTCCACCTAACCGCCAGGTTCCTCCAGCAGTCAGTATTTGGGCTGATGGAGGCATCAAGGAAAACTGGTCATCAAAGGGACAAGTGGTCACAGTCATATCTTGCACAACGTAAAATGGTTGAGGTTGTCAGAAATCACTGATTGTACCCTGTGCGTGCGATTTCTCCGGATTTACTCCCACATTTCAAAGACGTACAGTTTGTAGGTTAATTGGCTGCTCTAAAAAGTGTTCCTAGTGTGTAAGATAGAAATAGTATACGGGTCAGCGCGGACTCGTTGGGCCATAGGGTCTGTTTCCACGATGTATGTCTAAAAACTATTGATAAAAATGCAAATTTGAGTAACAAATGCTTCAACAAATAAAGCAGCTCACGTCTGCATGCAATGAGCGTTAGACAACATTCATCATGGGCTGGTAAGTGCCAGGTAAGCGTTGGCCATAAAAGAGCCAGGCAATGACCATCAGAGAATGGAGAAAATCCAACACCCTATGCTTCATATTCGATTTCCTAACCTCTGCTAAGTCCGACTGTATCCATATAGTGGCCAGACACTTACGTGGCCAACCCAAATATGGCCAGTGAGAAGCTTGGTATCCTACTAATCTCCTGATACCCCAAATATTTCCACCATAGACAAGCCACATGTATATCATGGAACCATATGCTTCACCCTGTATCTTCTACTGTGCTCTACCTATTGTATTCGAGTTTGGCTTAACTGTATTTATATATAGTACTAGACTAAGTGGGTCAGCATCACATGGGAGGGCTGGTCCCCCATTTCAATATTGCTGGCCAGTGGGGGGGCGGGGCGCTTTCTGGAGCGCTAGTATGGGTGTTGTGGGCTGAAGGGAGTGGTTTACAGAGGGCTAGTATGGACATGGTGGGCCGCATGGAATCTTGGGCTGGTGGCTCAACCACTCAAGCCTGTTATGCTGGCAGCTCACTCACTCATGGCTGGTGGGCTGGCAGTTGGCTCATGGCTGTTCCTTGAAATTCCATTTCAAGCAGGGTGCAAGGCCACCAAATTCAAGTGCAGATTCTTACCATTGTAAGCAGGGTGCAAGGCCACCAAATTCAAGTGCAGTTTCATACCATTTCAAGCAGGGTACAAGGGCACTAAAGACAGCAAGTCATGACCTCTCCCTCCTCCATCTTGCAGAGACTGAGCCACGCCCACACTTCTGGGTTTTATATTCCCTCCCCCTCCTACCAGAAGGGGTGTGGCCTTCACAGCTGATTGACAGGAGAGAGAACCTCAACATTTTAAAAACACTAATAACTTTTATTTTTCATCAATGAGAAAAATCCTCATCACCTGATGATCGGAGTGGGACTCTGAGTAAGATGGCCAAAAATCAGAGATGTACGTGGTAGCGTTTTATCTAAAATCAATGCAAAGTGCAAACAGGAAGTGGTCAAGATTAGACTTTTAATTATATAGAACGCAAGGCAACTTTAATTAGGCAAGGCAACTTTAATAAGGCAACACAGCTTTAGCATTTCCAAGCCAAAGGCAACGCAGCTTTAGCATTTCCAAAACCAAGGGCAACACAGCTTTAGCATTTCCAAACCAAAGGCAACACAGCTTTAGCATTTCCAAACTATATTTAGGACACTGACAGGTCAGTAAAACCACTCACAGTTTAGTAGACGTATGTTCAGTGTTATTCACAGCTCAGACTGAGAGATGTGACCCTCTCGCTCCCCCATCTTGCAGAGACTGACTGAGGCACTCAACACTTCCGGGTTTTATGGTTCCTCCGGAAGGGGCGTGGCCATCTGGAGAGAGAATCTCAACCTTTTTTAAACACTAATATCTCTTTTATTTTTCATAAATGGGAAAAATCGTCTTGTCCTGCGGAGGGGGACTCTGAGTAAGATGGCCAAAAATGTCAGCCGTAAATGACAGCACTTTTTCTAAAATCAATATACAGAACAACAGGAAGTGGTCAAGATCAGACTTTTAGTAATACAGATATATCTGAATATAGACACAAAATGCTGGAGCAACTCAGCGGGACAGGCAGCATCTCTGGATAAAAGGAGTGGGTCAGGACTGAGAGTCAGGAGAGAGGAGACAGAGATGTGGAAGGGTAAGGTGTGAAAACGATATTTGTAAACTCTTTGGGTAGCCTGCAGAACAAAGCTTATCACTGTACTTAGGTGACTGAGGACTAGAGGGAATACACCTCGCCTAGGTTTAAGGTGAAGGTGAAGATTTAATAGGAATCTGATGGGTAACTTTTTCCACACAATGGGTGGTGGGTGTATGGAACAAGCTGCCAGAGGAGGTGGATTGAGGGTTTTCAGGTGACTATCCAACAACCATTTAAGAAATCGTTAGACAGGTACGTGGATAAGGCAGGATTGGAGGAATATGGACCAAACACGGGCAGGTGGGCCAAGTGCAGCTGGGACATGTTGGCCGGTGTGGGCAAGTTGGGATGAAGGGCCTGTTTCCACACTTTATCACTGTGACGCTATTACAATGAGCGCAGTGCAGGGCTGTCTAGAGCAAGTCTGAACAATCCGTCACTTGAGGGCCGGGGGCGGGGGGAGGGGGGGGGGGGTGGTATCTCTCGTGAATAATTCACTGGAATTTAGGATGAGAGGGGATCTTATAGAAACATACAAAATCCTTAAAGGATTGGACAGACTAGATACAGGAAAATGTTCCCGATGTTGGGGGAGTCCAGAACCAGGGGTCACAATTTAGGAATACTTTATCATCACATGTGACTAAGCACAGAGAGTCTTTGCTTGTATACACAATGTATACAAATAGCAGCCATTTAAGTGAGATGAGGAAAAACGTCTTCACCCAGAGAGTTGGGAATCTGTGGAATTCCCTGCCACAGGCAGTGGAGGCCAATTCACTGGATGTTTTCAAGTGAGAATTAGATTTAACTCTTAAGGCTAAAGGAATCAAGGGATATGGGCGAAAACAGGTACGGGTACTGATTTTAAATGATCAGCCATCATACGCACATCGTATGAAGTCTCACAGAATGTTAAGAGACCATACTAGGTCTCTAAAAGTAGTAAAAGTCAGTATGTTTGCTTGTAGATAATTTTCAAGTGTCAAACTGCTTTGCAAATTCCATGGCTGCTGCTGGGGTCTTGAAGAAATGTTCCACGTTGTTATAAGTAACTCTTAGGGTGGCTGGGTAATTCAAACCGTATCTCAAATTTTCTACACCCCTCATAAGGCTTTTGGCTTCATTAAACGCTTTTCGTTTTCTGGCAACCTCTGGGGGATAGTCTCGGTAGATACTGATTCTTTGTCCTTCAAATGTCAGATTCTTTTTTCCCGAAAACTGAAGAAGGGTCTCGGCCCGAAACGTCGCCTATCTCCTTCGCTCCTTAGATGCTGCTGCACCCGCTGAGTTTCTCCAGCTTTTTGTGTACCCTCATATTTTCTTGATTAGTACAGGTGGCCGAGGGTATGGGGAGAGGGCAGGAGAATGGGATTGGGAGGGAGAGATGGTTCAGCTATGATTGAATGGCGGAATGGACGATGGGCCGAATGTCCTAGTTTGCTCCTATCACATGATCATAATTCTTATGGCCATTTCATCGCAGTACTGAGTGTTGCCTGGGACAAGCCGGGGTCGTTCTGCAATACCAGCCCCAGCCACTAGATGGTAGGACATGTTTACTGATCGGAATTGGACAAAAACCACAGCGCTCCCCTCCCGAGTCGCTCATCTCTCACCTCCCTTTCTCATCTTCCTATTCCAAATCCCCATTCCTCCCTCCCACCCCCCCTGCTGTCCTACCACCCTGCTCCCTATTTCTCCCCTTTCCCCTTCTTTCCCCTCCCGTCTCCCCATCTCCCCCTCACTCCCCCCACTATGCATCCCCATTCCCCCTCACCATGTTCCTCACTCTTCCCCTCTACATTCCCTTCTCCCGTCTCCCCTTCTCCACGGCACGTCAATTTCCCACCTCCCCATCTCTCTCTCTCTCTCACTCTCTCTCTCTCACCATTTTGCTCTTCGTCTTCCCTCAGCCTACTCCCATCTCCCTGTCCCATTCCCCATTTCACAATTTCACCTCACCATATTCTTCACCTTCTTTGACCCTGCTCCCCATCTCCTCTCCCATCTCTCCCACCGTCGCTATCATCACACTCCTCACATCCCACTCTGCCACGTCGCCCATCTTCCCCTCACGGGTCTTTCTCCTCAGCTACTCCCGACGTCCTGTTCCAACATCGGACTCTATGGCCCGATACCTGGTAGCAATGTTCCTCCATCAGCGTTCATTTCGTACCATCCCTCGTTCTCCCCTTTATCCGCGTGTAGAAATCCGCAACGCGTGAATTCTGCTCAGAATGACTCCATAGGTTTCCGCCGTGTGCTCGGATTCATCCGCATCCCAAAACATGTTACCTCGTGGGTTGATTGGCCGCTGTAAATTGCCGCTGGTGTCGAGAGCAAAGGGAATGCTCGATCATGCGCCCAGAACCGCACGGACTCGATGGGCTGAACCGTCATAAATAAATATGAGAATAATATGAATAGCGTACAGTCAAGGGAATGCACCCCCTCTCACCAACCCTTTAACTCAGCTTTGGTTTATTTTGTTTTTATGTTGAGTTTTTTTTATGAAGGAGGAAAATAGTTGTACGCAGCCTCACCAGTCGGCGCGTAATTATATTTAAGGCTCGTTCCCCAGAAACATAACGGGCCGTTGTCATTACTGGAGTCCCTGATGCTTTGCGGGGCTGCCTTAGGTCTTGAACACACCGCAGAGTTCTCTAAAAATAACCCAAACACTGTGGAATTGTGGCACCAACTGCTCCACTGAAGGAAGTTCTGGTTTTATTGAAACAAAGATAGTAGCGTTCAGTGTGAAGTGAGGCTTTTGAGACGGGACAAACATAGGGTAAAAGGAAACAAATAATAACTCTGACAGTCTATTTTGTATTTGGATTTGTATCTCCGCATGTCAAGGGCGTTTTGTTTGTTAATCCTGCCCATTAGTCAGCGGTGATTTATTTGTACAATCTCCGGTTTAATTTAGTTAATATTTTATGCATGTTCCCGGTTAATTATTTATTTATTGCACAGTAAGTTTAAGAACCGAGCACATTTATGGGTGTTATTCTTATCCGCAGGCGCATTAGCTGCACCACGCTCCCAGCTACCGATATCTCACACTTCCTCTCGTCCAGGTTCGCGGACAGACTGGAGTGAACTGACGTTGCTTGAATGGACGAGACGGGCCGAATGGACTGTTTCTTTGCTGTGCAGAGATGCGAGCATGCCCGCGCTGCATCTCGTCTAAATTTCGACTCGAGCCTCTGGCCGGGCTATGTTAATAAAATTGCAATCAAGAGATTTCAATCGCTGGAACGCAGCATTTCACCCCCCCCCCCCCCCCCCCCCCCCCCCCCCCCCCCCCCCCCCTCCCTCTGTGGCTTCCATCTGCCGCCATCTCTCACGCAGTTCCATTCTTCACCTTCCCTTCACCTTCCATTCTTCGCCTCCAGGGAATTATAGACCAGTTAGCCTGACATCGGTGGTGGGGAAGATGCTGGAGTCAATTATAAAAGATGAAATAGCAGCACATTTGGATAGCAGTAACAGGATCGGTCCGAGTCAGCATGGATTTACAAAGGGGAAATCATGCTTTACTAATCTTCTGGAATTTTTGAAGATTTAATTAGGAAAATGGACAAGGGAGAGCCAGTGGATGTAGTGTACCTGGACTTTCTGAAAGCATTTGATAAGGTCCCACATAGGAGATTAGTGGGCAAAATTAGGGCACATGGTATTGGGGGTAGAGTGCTGACATGGATAGAAAATTGGTTGGCAGACAGGAAACAAAGAGTAGGGATTAACGGGTCCCTTTCAGAATGGCAGGAAGTGACTAGTGGGGTACCGCATGGCTCGGTGATGGGACCGCAGCTATTTACAATATACATCAATGATTTGGATGAAGGGGTTCAAAGTAACATTAGCAAATTTGCAGATGACACAAAGCTGGGTGGCAGTGTGAACTGTGAGGAGGATGCTATGAAAATGCAGGGTGACTTGGACAGGTTGGGGGAGTGGGCAGATGCATGACAGATTAAGTTTAATGCTGATAAATGTGAGGTTATCCACTTTGTTAGCAAAAAGAGGAAGGCAGATTACCATCTAATTTGCGTCAAGTTGGGAAAAGGGGAAGTACAACGGAATCCTTGTTCATCAGTCTATGCAAGCAAGCATGTAGGTACAACAGGCAGTGAAGAAAACGAATGGCATGTTGGCCTTTATAACAAGAGGAGTCCCATATAGGAGCAAAGAGGTCCTTCTGCAGTTGTACAGAGCCCAAGTGAGACCACACCTGGAGTATTGTGTGCCGTTTTGGTCCCCAAATATGAGGAAGGACATTCTTGCTATTGAGGGAGTGCAGCGTAGGTTTACAAGGTTAATTCCCGGGATGGTGGGACTGTCATATGCTGAGAGAATGGAGCGGCTGGGCTTGTACACTCTGGAGTTTAGAAGGATGAGAGGGAATCTCATTGAAACATATATTGTTAAGGGTTTGGACATGCTAGAGGCAGAAAACATGTTCCCGATGTTGGGGGAGTTCAGAACCAGGGGCCGCAGTTTAAGAATAAGGAATAAGCCATTTAGAACGGAGACGAGGAAACACTTTTTTCACACAGAGAGTTGTGAGTCTGTGGAATTCTCTGCCTCAGAGGGCGGTGGAGGCAGGTTCTCTGGATGCTTTCAAGAGAGAGCTAGATAGGGCTCTTAAAATACCGGAGTCAGGGGATATGGGAGAAGGCAGGAACGGGGTACTGATTGGGGATGATCAGCCATGATCACATTGAATGGCAGTGCTGGCTCGAAGGGCCGAACGGCCTACTACTGCACCTATTGTCTATTGTCTTTCCTATCAATTCCAGAATCAGCTGAAATTAGCTCTCAACTTATCACCTCCCAGTCTCTGTTGCCATCTCCACTCTTCTCTCCACCTATTACCTGCCAATCAACCTCCTCACCTGTAACCACCTATCGCTTACTAGTCCTTGCCCCAGCCCTCTCCTCACCTGTTTATACTGGCTACTTCCATTCTACCCGAAACTGTCCACTAGACATGGTCTGTCCACCCGCCCCCCCCCCCCCCCCCCAGATCCTGCTCGTGTTCCCTCAGCGGCTTTCATTTTTGCTACAGTGTTTATCCGTCTGTTCCTGATCCGATCACTCACAAATATCTTTTATCGGGGCAAAACAATTGTTGGCAAACTCAGCGGGTCAGACAGCACCTGTGGAGGAAATGGACAGAACGACGTTTCACCCCGGGACCCGTCTTATTCTAGCATTGCGAACTTTCGTGACTTTCGTAGTCGGCTGCTCGAACCCTTTTTCCACCGAAGGTTTGATTCTGAAAGGCGACTTGTAGGATGCGTGATTTCCCGTAATTTGGAGGAGGGATCGGACCGTCGGACTCGACACCCGAGCTGATGTCTGAGGCGGTTTTACCGCCCGGAGCTGACGGTAAGGCGAGGCGGTCTGACTGCGTCTCTGCAAATGATGCCCATGGATTGGTGCTGGGAGCGCGCCACCGCGTTTAAAATTAGCACAATGCCTTTCCCAGTCCGGCTCTGGCGTGTTAAATAACTCCGGACCTTCCCTCGGATATCAGTCGGTGTGATCCTCGCATGGTAAAACCCCATTAAAGCAGCTGTGAGCGTATCTCTGGATCAGGCGATCACGTCTCCCTAACCACAATGACCCCGTTGCACTCAATCCAGAATTTAATGAGAGGGAACCTTTTCCCTCAGCGGAAATGTTTCGATTGTTCCACAGAATTCCGAGTGACAGAAATGTCGCTCCTCCAAAACACCGCAATAGTTTATTTATTGACTGCCACTTCCACCTCGTTGTCATTGTCCTAGTTTCATTGTCTTAAATTCTCTTACAATATTGAATTAGGCTATTTGAACCATCGAGTTTATCCATACCTTCACTTACTTCCCTGTAACCTATTCTCTTTTGTATCCACTTACATTGGGGGTAATTTACAGCAGCCAGTTAATGAATGAACACAGCTGATGTGAAATTGAAGCACCTGGAGGAAACCCAAACCGCCAAAGTAAGAGCATGAAAACTCCTCACGGACAGCACTGAAGGCTAGGATCAGATTGGAGTTGTTCTCCACAGGGCAGCATGCATGGCCTCACATATTCCTCTGAATCCTGAACTGCTACAGCAGGTCTCACAAGGAAAAATAAAACCGAACGCTTCGTCACAATGTCCTTCCATTTCGCTGGAATGGTAAGTGGCTAATGACAGTGGCCTCTCCCAGGCCCACACCCCATATCACAGGTCCAAGATCAGACCTGTTGGGCCAGCCACTGCATTCATAGATCTGAGGACAAATTCTCAGAAGAGGCTCTATTCTGAACTCTGCATGGGAAGAGATTATCAGGTGGATGGAAGAGGAGATTCAAGGATGTGGTTAAAACCTCCATAAGGAATGCAACTTCCCCACTGACTATGGATCTGTAGCAAATGACTGCTCAAGATGGGGAATGACCATTTGGGTTGCATTGGGAACCTTCAGGCCATGCACTGGGTCTGCACAGAGATACTGTGTAAATTGCAACACCTCATGAACTGCTCACCCCACCTACCCTGTCAGCCACCTCCGGCCTCATTAGCCACCTCAGAACCCACAAAATCAGAATGGAACCAAGTCGACCACAACCCTCGGGGACTGCCTGAGGAGAACGGGAATAGGTGATCATTGACATTTATTTATTGGGTTCATGGTTCAAATTGTAATTTGTGGAAACTTCATATTTAGTTCTGGGGCACTATAAAACATGGTTCTAATCAGTAATTTACATTTTGACTGTGCCTGAACCCCTCTGTCAGTGGATCACCAACTTCCTGGCAGAGAGGAAGCAGCATGTGAGGCTGGGAAAGTACATCTCAGACTCGCAAACGCTCAGCATAGGAGCACCACAAGGTTGCGTACTCTCTCCTCTCCTCTATTCTCTCTACACCAACGACTGCACCTCCACAGACACCTCTGACAAGCTTCTCAAGTTTGCGGATGACACAACCCTGATTGGACTGATCCAGGATGGGGAGGAATCTGCCTACAGACAGGAAGTGTCACAGCTGGTGTCCTGGTGCCGCAGCAACAACCTAGAGCTCAATGCTCTTAAGACAATGGAATTGATTGTAGACTTTAAGAGAGCTCCCCCTCCCCTCAATAATGATTCCTCCTAGGAATCATTATCTCCAAGGACCTTAAGTGGGGGGGAACCATCGACACCACAGTCAAAAAGGCACAACAGAAAATAGCAGGATCTTAACCTCTTAATTATAAATATTATTAATTTCATGAGAATATTATTAGTATCTTATATTTTTAATTATATAAAATTGCAGTGATAACACTTTACGAAAATATAATGAATATTATAAAGTTTTACTATTATTATCACATAATATTTAGCCAAAAATTAGAGACAAAATAATAGGTATGAGTATATTGCTAATGATGTATCATGTCCAAATTTATAATTAAGAACAATACACGGCTATGTTATCGTAGAGTCTGTTGGTCTCACCGGCCATCGTAGAGTCTGTTCTCACCTTCTCCATCATGGTCTGGTTTGGCTCAGTCACCAAGCACGACACCCGGAGGCTGCAGCGAATCATCCGATCAGCAGAGAAGATTATTGGCTGCAACTTTCCCTCCATTGATGAACTGTACACTGCAAAGGCCAGGAAGCGAGTGGGCAAGATCATCCCTGACCCCTCTCGCCCTGGCCACAAACTCTTTGCATCACTTCCCTCTGGAAGGCGACTCCGGATTGTCAAAGCTGCCACAGCCAGGCATAAAAACAGTTTTTATCCACGAGTATTGCTCTACTCAACAGCCAAATATCTGTAGCCTCCCTTTGATCTGGTATTTTGTTGGTTCACATGCTTGATCAATAGTGTTTTATCATTAATGTCTTATTATTATTATTAATGTTTAGTGTTTTCTGAGTCATTCGTAACTGTCACTGTATGTCATGTTGTTACTTGTGGGTGGAGCACCAAGGCAAATTCCTTGTATGTGAATACTTAGCCAATAAACTTACTTACTTACTTACTTTTGCATCTACACTTCCACAGGGGTGTGGACTATTTTGACTGGGTGATGCATCTGAAGATGAAAAGCCAGAGTCTATTAGGTTCCTTCATACTGAAAGATCTCAGCAAGGCAAGTCTCTTCATATCAACACAATGAGGAAATGAAATGTGTGTTGTGTTTTTAGACCA
Source organism: Okamejei kenojei (assembly GCA_035221665.1). Classification (NCBI taxonomy): domain Eukaryota; kingdom Metazoa; phylum Chordata; class Chondrichthyes; order Rajiformes; family Rajidae; genus Okamejei; species Okamejei kenojei. Next base: position 80,672,024 of record CM069134.1, read on the forward strand.
AAGCATGACTTCATGTACAAGTAATCCGACAGATAGGTGCAGAGAAAGCTTCCATCATATCAGTGGTCAAATGTACCATGGCAATGTTTACATCAGCTGAAATATTCTATCAATATAGTCATCAGCCCATTTGGTCTTGTCAGCTACTGCTCAGTTGTACATCTGGAAGGCACATTTTTCACAGTTTATCATGGAAACCATTAATACAAATCCAGAATTAGATTAACCCACAAGCAACAATCTCTGCCTCAACCACTCTCTAGACACACTACATGCAACAATATTCCCGAGTGTGAAAAATTATTTCCTAATCATCACCATTCCACACTATTTAGGTAAGAATGTTATATTCAAGACTCTCTGACATTAATATCGCAGACAGAGGAAATGACTATTCGCCATCATTTAAAATCTTGGTTAAGGTGCTTTCTGTAGGAATAGAACCAGTCCCAACTTCTTTTCAGCATGCTTCCTCAAAGTGAGCACCCTGATGATTGAATATGACATTATAATATTAATATTCCTTGTATACTGGAGCATGCCAAATAGTTAATGAGAACTGTTGCCTAATAAATGCTAATACCCCGTACTCATCCTTGATATGCTATAATTGACACAGTTCCTAATACCCTAACACTGATGGGTTGTTCTTGATAGCACAGCTGAACCCTGTCTCTGAGACCCTTCCCGGAATACTTTGTAGCTGGGACCCCGATACTTTGGATCTAAAAACCTGCAACCAATACCCAGTCCATGATAATGCATACCAATATTGTAACTACGTAGCTGCTACCATTGCTTGATTCTTGTATACCGTTTATCCAATTATCTGTTATAATTGCCACAGAAGGTAGTTGAGGCCAGTTCATTGGCTATATTTAAGAGGGAGTTAGATGTGGCCCTTGTGGCTAAAGGGTTCGGGGGTATGAAGAGAAGGCAGGTAAGGGATACTGAGTTGGATGATCAGCCATGATCATATTGAATGGCAGTGCAGGCTCGAAGGGCCGAATGGCCTACTCCTGCACCTACTTTCTATGTTTCTATGTACCTAACACCTTGCACCTGGTTCTGTGTACTTGGTACCTGAAACCCTATCTGTGCTTCTACTGTTCCTGCTGGTCCTTATCGCTACACACTGCTTCCTGCCTTTTAGTAAGTCCTCTATTTATGGCAATATCATGGGCACTTATTTTGTGATTTAACCTTTTGTGAGGTATTTTTCTCAAATGGCTTCTGGAAGTCTAAACACTAAAAATATCTACAGATTCCGTCTATGCATTCTTCCTCAAAAATGAATTTTTGTCAGGCTTCCTCAAAAATGTCAATAGGTTGGTTGCTTACAAATCCCCCTTCTTTCCCTGATGATGGGCCACGGGATGGGGGGGATCCAATAGCAAAAGGTTTGAAAGTTCAAAAGAAAAGAGTAAATAGATTTTTGGAATAAGCATGATTGTGAAATCAAAACAAATGCTAAGCATTTCTATATATATATATATAGGAAGAAAGTGTCCAACATAAGTGTGGAACCTCTAGAGAGATGCTGTTGAATTAATAACAGGAAACAAATAAATGACATATATATGTTATATCATTTTTTGACATCAGTCGTCATCACAGAGGACACTCTAAACATCCCATAGATAAAAGATTGACCAAGTTCAGGTGACATGGAGGAACTTGCAATAATCACAATCCCAAAAGATAAAGGTGTTCAAGAAACTCGCAAGGCAAAATGCAAACAAATTGCTGGGACCTGATGGCTTAGACCCAAGAATTTAAAGGAATTAAGAGACACTGGACTTATTGTTTGAACATTTTCAGAACTCATTAGCTTCATGGAGGGAACCAGAAAATTGGAAAACAGTCAATGAGAGTCTGTTCAAGACCAACAATGGTGAAGCATAGGGCAATTGGTTTATCATCTTTTGCTGGAAAGATGTTAAGAGTCAAAAATCAAAAAGCAAATAACTAATCATTTTCAAAAGACAAAGAGCATCAAACCGCACCATCATGACTTTATGAAAGGTAAATCATATTTGATAAATGTACTCAAATTCATTGACATTGTGACAGGGAGGGTTCATAGAACGGAATATGTAGATATAGATGTGTATAGGAATGTGTACATTTAGATGTCTGCATTTGACAAAGTGCTATATAAGAGGCTGATGCATATATTAAAAGGCCAAAGTATTGGAGGAAGTGTGTGATCATGGATTGAAAACCTGTTGCCTCATAGAAAGCAGAGAAATGGATCACTTTCAGATTGGACTGACATAACTGGTGGTTCCCCAGGGATCATTAATCAGCCTGCAATTGTCCATTATTTGCATGTGACCCAGAGGAAGGAATGATACAGTTTTTTAATGATACAATACTAGGTGGTCAGGAATGTTGTAATAAAAATACAGTGATTGTGCAACTAGATAGAATGAGTGAATTTATGAAAACCTGGCAAATGGAATTTAATGTCTGGAAGTGTGATGTTGTGCACATACTGTAAGTAAGAGAAATCAAAAAGCTAATTGTTGTCTAAATAGGAGAAATGGCAAATTAATGTTCAGAGATGTTCCAGTGCATTAATCACAAAAAGCTAGCAGGCAATTTCAATAAATAGGTAAGAAGTCAAACAGCATGTTGTCTTTCATTGTACAGGGGTTGGAGATTAAGAATATTGGAGTTTTATTACAATTGTACAGGGTGCTGTTGAGGCCAAATCTGAAATACCGTGCACAGTTTTGGTCCCCTTAACTAAAAGGAGTCCAAAGGAGATTCACCAGGCTAATTCCGAAGAAAGCCATCCTACCAAAGGAGATTGGACAATTTGGGACTGCATTCCTTGAGGAATGGTAGGTGACCTTATTTAAGTATGTAAGATCGTAAGGAAGGTCGCCAGGGTAGACGTCGACTTGTTTCCACTCTCAAAGGGGCATTGTTACAATATAAAGGATCAGTCATTTAAATCTGAGTTGCCGAGAAATGTATTCTCTCGGAGTGTAGTGAATCTCTGGAATTCTCTGCTGCCAAGAGTGATGGAGGTCATATCATTAGATATAGGTGGAAATAGATATTTGAAAGAAATTTTGCTTATTCCCCATTACGATTTCCAAGCCTCATTCTCTGGACAGAGGCAGGGGAGTGTGGGTGAGAATGTTTACTTGAACCTCTGGCTTCCTTTTCTTATACTTTGAAAAACTTATTTTTGAATTCCTGTGCATCTTGCAAGTTTTCCCATAAAGTTTATTCTCTCTCTTTGTTATCCTTTCTCTCATCCTTTGCTTGATTCTAAATGTATCTAATTTATGACGTCTACGTTTAACTTTTGCCTCCTGATTTTTATGCCCCCCTTATCTATTTTAGAGCCATACAACCATATAACAAGGAAACAGGCCCTTCAGCCCAATTCGTCCAAGCCAACCGAGATGCCCATTGCTAGAGATGCTAGTCCCAATTCCCCGGGCTAGTCCCTCTGAATCTTTCCGATACCTGTCAATATGTTTGTTTTAATGTTTTTATTGCACCTGAATCAACTACTTCCTCTGGCAGCTCATTTCGTATACCCACCACCCCTTGTGTGAAAGGTCGCCCCTCAGATTCCTATTAAATCTTTCAGCTCTCCCCTTAATTATATGCCCCTAGTTCTTGAATCCCGTCCTGTTCCATGCATTCATTATTTTATGTACCATGATAGGATCACCCCTGTCTTCTGCGAATAAACTCAGCCTGCCCAACCTGTAGCGCAGGCCCTCGAGTCCTGGCAATATCCTCATAAATCTTCTCTCCATTCTTTATAGTATCAGCTTTATAGTATTTCTCCTACAGTAGGGTGGCCATACATATGAATTGCCTGCTTTAGTATCTGCCACTGCTTGCCTACTACCTTTCCTACTGATACATTTGCACAATCCACCTGTGACAGCGCCATCCTAATTCCATGCTAATTACATTTATTTACGTTAAACATTTTTTTCTGAGCTGTATTTCTTGATTTCAAACTGAATATGCACTTAGCTATACAGATACTATGATCACTGATTCTTTTACTCTGAAGTCATTTCTTCAGCGTACTCATCACCTGCTTCCAAGATTGCCTATTCTCTCATTAACTTCCCATTGCTCCAGGAAGTTATATTACATGCCCATTATAAATCTGTTATCTTAGCTACCCTTTCTGTCCTGATTAATCCAATCTACGAAAGTCTGACTTTTTTTAACATATGGACGTGAAGGGAATGGTCTGAGTGCACTAGAAAACAAATGGTCGGCACGGACTGGAAGGGCCGAGAGGGCCTGTTTCCGTGCTGTAATTGTTATATGGTTATATGGTTATATGGTTATATGCCATTCTTTGTTGATTTATATATTTTCCCTCATCGCGGTTTACTCACCATTCCTATCGATAGCTTGTCCTCATTGGTACTTTTGACTTCCACCCAAATGGAATCAACACCTTCTGAACCTAAATTGCCTTTCAAGCTGCACTTTTCATCGTTTATTAATAAAGCCACCAATTACATTTTCCTTCCTGCCCATCCTTCTTGAAAGTGAAATAGATCAGTATCCTCACTTGGATTCCCATGCAATGTTACCTCTACCTTTGCTGTTCTTTCATCTACCTTATTACAAATGTTTCTGCACTTTTGGTTTAACTTTAATTTTTAATCATCTTACACGTGCTTTGTATTGTTGCCCTAATTGTCTCTCACTTTTACACCCGGCTTTCCACTTTGCATTCTTCTGTTCTTTCCTTGTATTACGTCCTTGCTCCTCCCTCCATAGTCTCTCAATTCTGCCAGGGATGGGAGGTGTAAAACCCCAATGCAAACAATCCTGCAAGAACATCATCCCCGTTTCACTTGCACAAGACCCACCTTCCCCAGAAGCAGCTCCAGTGTCCCAGGAATCTCTTGTGTGCCTGACACACTGAAATTGTTGCCGTGATAACCAAAATATAATCCATGTTAATAGTAGTTTGATGCTGATACCCAGTGCCAGGTTACTGCCCATGATATGGTAAGCGTTATAGTCTCTGCCTTATACACTATATCGGACACTATGTACCTGATATTATGTCTTATGCCAATTATCTTGTAAGTGCAATTCTGTGTCCAACAGCCTCCAACATACACTGTAATGGATAAACTGAGCGGGCATACACATTAGCTGAATCCTATAGGTGATACCATGAATCAGATACTAAAAACTGTCGGCGTCCCTCCCGCGCCGCCTGTTTGTTGACGCGCTGGTGCGACTTTTCACAGCAGCTACTGTGGATAAAGCGGCCGCTAGCCCGCCCCGCCCGCACTCCCTCTCCAGCCAGGCCAGCTCGTAGCTGCTTCCCTCCCTCTCTCGCCGCTTGCTGTGTGTGCCCGGGACTCGCTCTCTGCCGCCGGCTGGCCTCCTGTCGATGGCTCCAAGCTCGCACTCGCTCCTCCTCAGAGTGGCTTGGCTTCTCCTGGTCAACGGCGCCGGGGTCCAAGCGCACGGTCAGTCCGCACCTACACCGCTGGGTTTGTGAGCGGCAAGTTCCTTGACCATACTGTGACAAGTTACACGGTATTTAGGAGGTGTTGGGTACTCGGGGCTCGGTTATGTGATCGGCTGGGTGAGATTGTTATTGCTTTATTGGGGAACCCATTAATGGTGTCGAAGCTCCCGGATCCCAGCAACTCACCGCGGGAAATTGCGCCTCTTTCCCGGCTCCGTGTCCGGTCGCTTCACTCTGTGTCTCTCGCCGTTCCCGGTCGTTTTGACCGCCTCTGTCCCTTGTCTAGAGGTGAACTCCCGGTGGGGCGCGTCGCGTCGGTCATTTGGCCGACGCACTCAGGGCCATCGGGAGCGTTAACGATACACCCAACTAAGGTGGCATTTTAAATGATTTCACTGCCGAGAATAACGGCAGCGACTCCAATCTCTGCACATCGCGGAACCGATTCCATCCCTGGGATCCACCCATCTAAAAAAAAAAGCAAAACAGGCAACAGATGCTGGGTATCTGAAATGAAAAAAATCAGAAAATGCTGGTACAATCCAACAGGCTGGCCAGCATCTCTGGAGAGAGAAACATAGTTAATAGTTTCGGTAGACACAGTTAATAGTTAATAGTTTAGGTAATGTTGTGAGCAAGGGTCTTGGACCAGAAACGTTGACTCCGCTTCTCTCCCCACAGTCCTACCCTCTCTCACTCACCCAGGCACCCATTCCAGACTTGTTGCTGTTTAATACAATCACAAAACGTATATAGCCCAGAGCCCGGGAACATCGCGGCCAATTCTACTCCTCAAATCGGTTCTGTCCTCCCGCGACTCCTGGACGGGCGTGTCTCTAAACTCCAAACCCAATCCACGCCGAACAGAAATTAATCAGTTGAATCCTTTCCACCCATCCGCCGGAGTGTCACAGCTCTCTGCTCTCGAATTAAGGCGAGCTTCCCATCGTTACCCGTGGACCCTTCAATCTAGCTCCGATGATATATTCTCGCTGGTCTCTGCAAATCTTCCTCTCCACCATGTCAACTCGTTAAATCCGCACAGTTCGTTCAAAGCCTTCTTTCTGCAGGGCTACAATCTGGTGGCCTGTTATGTTGCCCATAACAATCCTTCATTCTTGAATTGTGCGGCCGGGCCTTTCAGAAAACGCATTTCCCTCGACTCTTAGTCTGAAGAAGGGTCTCAATCTGAAACGCAACCTATTCCTTTTCTCCAGAGATGCTGCCTGATCCGCTGTGACTCCAGCTTTTTGTGCCTTTCTGTCTATTTTCAGAAAAGTGTGTATGTTAATGTAAACCTCTGGAGTGAAAAAAAAAGGTAGGGATTGATTTGGGAATATTTATGATTAGAATCTACTTGTGGTTGAACTCTTCCGCGCGTTTCTTAATAATTGAAAGGGATAATGAGATTAAATCGGTTTACGAAGAGCTTGGGCGATTGCTAACCTGTTTTTACACACACTAAAATAACTGAGCACAATAAAAAACAGAGTGCAGAAGGAACAGCGGGTCAGACAACATCTGTGGAGGGAATAGATGGACGAAGTTTGCATTCGACCATTACATGTACCTGCCAATTGAAATATTTATACAGATCGTGTACTTGCCACTTTTTATGCCGCAATTTCATTTTGAACCTTAAATTACAAAATCCCCACTTTAACTGAGAGAGAACAAAAATACGAGTGACGAGCTTCGTCTGTGAAATAGAAAGAACCATTTTCACAGCATCGTTCATCGTCACGGGATACCCCAAAGGTTTAACAATGGGGGGAGGGCGCTTGATGTGTGTCAGCATCGCTACGATGTACTAATCACCTCCTACGGTCTCATGTTGTGCTAATGAAAACCGCCGTGTTGTCACTTTCCGTGCGCCCGAGAGAACACAGTGCCCCCCTCTCTGGGCTGCGCGGATTGCAGCAGCGATTGTGAACTAATGTAGCTCGAAACGGACCTGAATCTACCACCTCTGAATCACAAACGTAGGTAATGCGTTGAACATAGAAACATAGAAATTAGGTGCAGGAGTAGGCCATTCGGCCCTTCGAGCCTGCACCGCCATTCAATATGATCATGGCTGATCATCCAACTCAGTATCCTGTACCTGCCTTCTCTCCATACCCCCTGATCCCTTCAGCCACAAGGGCCACATCCAACTCCCTCTTAAATATGGCCAACGAACTGGCCTCAACTACCTTCTGTGGCAGAGAATTCCACAGGTTCACCACTCTCTGTGTGAAAAACGATTTTCTCATCTCGGTCCTAAAAGACTTTCCCCCCTTATCCTTAACATGCCTACTATTTCAGAATAAAACATGTAAAAAAGAAATCTGATTATATGTGATTGCATTTCCACTGGACCGTTGGTTGCAGGATCCAGACTGAGGAGCCACAACTGTGAAGCTGAGGTAAAATGTAAAGGTGGGATGACATGAGAGGCTGGGAGATTATGTGGACTCACTACCAACACCGATTAAAACAGATTTAAGAGCAAATGGCAGAGGTGGTCATACAAAAGCGGCTAAAGTGACACAAGAACACAGTGAGGATGGGCATTAGGGACTGGGATAATGATGCAGAGTTGGGCAGAGTTTGGAGATGGGCAGAGTGGTTGGAGATGGGCAGACGGATTGGAGATGGGAAGAGGGATTGACATTGGGCAGAGAGATTGTAGATGGGCATATAAGTTGAGCAGAAATATTAGAGATGGACAGAGGGTTTGGGTTTGGAGTGATTCTCACCCAGCTCATGGATGTGAAATGGGACACTACTTGGTGCTTTTCTCATCACAGGCAGAATGTTTGTGCTCCATCCGAAGAATGGAAACATACAATGGGACATCTCTGCAGCCCTGGGACTGTGCGTGGAGCAGGGGGCACGCTTGGCCACAGCTGAAGAGCTGCAGAGAGCAGTGGATGAATGTGCATTCACAGAATGTACCTCAGGCTGGATTGCAGACAATCAAATCGGGTAAGGCAAAGTTGGTTGACAAATAACTGGTGTTGGAGAAACACCAAGTCCAAGCAATGTGACAAAGATCTCTGGAGATTGAAGGGCTTGGAGTTCTAGTAAGTCTGAAGAGCTCCATTCCATCTATCAGTGCAATACATGAATGGTGAATTGCAACCATCTTGAGCCAGAGGTGCCAAGTGTCTTGAGATCTTTCTGAGATCGATCAACACAGAGACTGGTCTCCAGCCAATTCACCTCATGTGATACCAAATTATGCACTAAAGGCACTGGGACCAGATAACATTGCTACTGTAGTCCTGGAGACTGGTGCTCCAGAATTACCCACATCTCATTACATTCTTCCTGTACAGTTAAAATTGGCTCTATCCAACAATGTAAAAAGTTGTAGAGAAATGTCTTGTTCACAAACAAATCATCTCAATCAGTCCTCATTCAGTATCAGCAAAGTAATGAACAGTGCTATCAACCAGTGCCTTCTCACCAATAACCTGCTCACAGATGCCCAGTTTGTGTTTCACCAGGATCTCTCAGCTCCACAACTCATCACAGTCTTGGTCAAAATGATGACCCAAGATCTAAGTTAAGGAGAGAGTGACTGCCCCTGACACCAAGGCAGCATTTGAAGAGGTATAGCATCAAGGTCCCTTGGTAAAATCATGGCCATCAAAGGTTGAAATTATAATTGAAAGGTTGTGGGTTTCAGAGTCAGTTACCGAACCTTCAGGACATCCCTGCAGTGTTGTTCAGGGTAGTGTCCTCGCCCCAAGCAGGCCCAGTCATCTTCAACAGCATTAATGACCTTCCTGCAATCACAGGATCAAAGAAAGGGATGGTCCTTGATGATTGAACAATGTTCAATTCCACTCACAGCTCCTCAACAAATGAAGCAGCATATGGAATGGCCATGCATTAACGCATCACTGATGCATGGGATTGCTACATTAATGCATCACCAGTGATGTAGGGTGCTCATACCCCAGTGTACGAACAATGCATAGGGATGTTGACTATTGTAATCTCCTGAAGATAGAGACAAAAAGCTGGAGTAACTCAGCGGGACAGGCAGCCTCTCTGGAGAGAATTAATGGGTGATGTTTCGGGGTTGAGACCCTTCTGCAGACTGAAATAACAACGCAGAGTTGTGCACAGTTGTTTAATAGAAGATAAATTATTTAAGTGTTCACGTGAATAAAGTTGATCACTCGTTCTGGACTAGTAAGTGCCAAATATATGGTCAGTGACTGAATAGCCTTATGTTCTTCAGTCTCAGCACAATGTTTTTCAGTGTCAACTCTTAACACTGTTGGATGAAAATCGGCAAAGTGATAATGTCCTCATCAGTATTTAGATCCCATCTGAAGATGTCCTGTGATGACAGCACAAAATACCACTTCCATTTTTATTGCTCCATAAACCGTTAAAGTGACTCACCAACATGTCAATGCCATCTCAGTTCTTCCTACATCGTCCCTATCATTGGACTGTTATTTATGTAGTGAGAAATGAACTCATTTTTAGATTTAATAGAATGGGCAATGACAGAGAATAGTATCACATATCAACAATTTTGTCATTCTAAAATCAGAAAAAAGTGGAATCAGATCCAAGGCCATGTGCATTTCCAGTTTGTTGTGTTTATGTAGGGAATAATCTTACCTTGCCAGTAATATTTTTAATTCAATTTTGGTGGCATGCTCACTCTTTACTTGGAAAACAAAAGTGACCTGTTATATTCTGCCAATGCTGGAGAGATCTGGTCAAAGATCTAAAACTGTGTCAAAGTTTTCTATTTGCTGTCAAGCATTGAAAACTCTCATGAGAACAGATCTAGAAGCTGAATAAACCCCAATTTCTTGAGAATTTTTCAATTATTACATGGCCATCTGACAATATCTAGTTGTTAGATTGTGAACAGCTCTAAGATGTGTACAGGTTTGGTGGGTCGGACCAATCACTGATCAGTCAGTCTCATTTCTCGGAAAATGTTCACAATGGGTGAAGTGTCTTTGGAGTCAGAAGTCAGGCTTATTCTCATAGCACTCACAATATATTTTTCCTTAACCTTTATCTGCTTGTTTTGTTAATAACATTAATTCTGCCTTCTCTGATGAATGACACTTCTTCCAATAGAAATAGTGCTACTTAATAATTCCATCAAAACTATTCTGGATTTTGAATTGGAGTGTAAAGTTAGATCAGACAGAATTTCTTATTGTGAAAGTTCGAATGTGCCAGTGAATTAGTCTGATGGTCAGCATGGACATTTCACCTCTGTTGGTTGTGTAAGATCCAAATAGTTGAATAGTTTCCTGTAAATAAATGTACAAATAGCTCAATCTGACACCAAAGTCAAGGGGATGGTAAACACGTACACTGAGACTGGAGCAGAGAACATGTTTGGAGGGTGAAAATTAAGGCCTGCCTTTCATCCTGACTTCCTGATGGTGTCCGGGTGAAGCTAGCACATTGCCCCAGTGACGGCGTTCATGGTGTTCAATTTACCTCCCATGTTGCACAGATTTGCTGGGAGAATAAATGTCCCTGTAAATTATCCCCACATAAGGAAGTGGGAAAAGAAAAAAGGGATCATGGAGTGCCACGGGTGACAGAGCATAAAGTTATGTGCTTACTAAGAAATAAGAAAAAGGAAATGAGATTTTTCTGCTCGGAGCCAGCATGAGGCTGATGGGCCAAATGGCCCCATTTTTATATTGTAATAATTTAGTTAAGAGGAAGCAATAGTGAAAGTTAGAAGGTGAGACAGTTGGGGATGCAAAGTCATGTCACCAGCCTTCTTGGAATATATTCAAGACAATTTTGTGCCCAAACTGGAATTTTGTTTCTCACCTAAGGCAAGTTTCTGGGATCTATATTTTTCTTTATGCAGTCATGTCAATGTCTCTATAGGTAGGTAAGGAAGAATCCAAGCATAATGAATATTTTGTTCCACTTCTCCAAGTTTCTATTAAATCGTCACTGGACAAATCACAGTGGAATCTTTACTTAACTCTCAGTGGGATGGCTACATAGGGAAGAGTGGCAAGGCACCAACTTCTTTAATGGACCCTTTATTTATGGAAGAATATACAGGCACTGGAAGCAATCCAAAATAGATTTACTAGGCTGATTCCTCAGAGGGTTGTTGGATCGCAATTGGTTAAAGAAATTAGATCTATATCTTTGGAATTTAGGGGAATTAGATCTTATTCCCCTATCTGTGAATTATTTAATCATATAAGATGCTTCATGAACTTCACAGGATGGATGCCAAGATATTTCTATTTGGAAAGAGTCTTAGACAAGGGGATGTGGTTAAAGGATTGGGGGTGGACATCTAAGTGTGTGTAGGAACTTCTCACAGATTGGTGAACCTCTGGGATTTTATGCTGCAGAAGATCATGGAACATAGGTCATTGGAAGTATTTAATGAGGAAGTAGGTACATTTTTGAAAGATGAGTGGTGGGGCAGGCTTGAGTGGTGGGGCAGGCTTGAGTAGTTGATTGGTCTTCCCTGTTCTATTTCCTTACATTCTTATGCTTTTAGGATTTCAGTGGAGCCTCATTATGGAAAGTCAAGTGAAGAAAACACTATTGACAATAGACAATAGGAGGAGTAGGTCATTCGGCCCTTCGAGCCAGCACCACCATTCAATGTGATTTAGGCTGATCATCCCCAATCAGTACCCCGTTCCTGCCTTCTTCCCATATCTCCTGACTCCGCTATCTTTAAGAGCCATATCTGGCTCTCTCTTGAAAGCATCCATAGAACCAGCCTCCACCACCCTCCGAGGCAGAGAATGCCACAGACTCACAACCCTCTGTGTGAAAAAGTGTTTCATCATCTCTGTTCCAAATAGCTTAACCCTTATTCTTAAACCCTTATTTTTGTGTCCCCTGGCTCTGGACTCCCCAACATCAGGAACATGGTTCCTGCCTCTAGCATGTCCAAACTCTTTATCTATATTACTAAAAGTCTGATCTTGACCACTTCCTGTTGTTCTGTATATTGATTTTAGAAAAAACGCTGCCACTTATGGCTGTGATTTTTGGCCATCTTACTCAGAGTTCCCCTCCGCTGCACAGGACAAGAGAATTTTTCCCATCATTGAAAAGTAAAAGAGTTATTAGTGTTTAAAACATGTTGAGATTCTCTCACCTGAAGGCCACGCCCCTCCCAGAGGGACTATAAAACCTGGAAGTATTGAGTGCCTCAGTCAGTCTCTGCAAGATGGGGGAGCGAGTGGGTCATGTCTCTCAGTCTGAGCTGTGAATAACACTGAACACATGTCTACTAAACTGTGAGTGGTTTTTCCTGACCAGTCAGTGCCCTTAATGTGGTTTGAAAATATAGTTTGGAAATGATAAAGCTGCGTTGCCTTTGGTTTGGAAATGCGAAAGCTGTGTTGCCTAATTAAAGTTGCCCTGCCTAATTAAAGTTGCCCTGCCTAATTAAAGTTGCCTTGCCTAATTAAAGTTGCCTTGCCCAATTAAAGTTGCCTTGCCCAATTAAAGTTGCTGTGCCTAATTAAAGTTGCCTTGCCTAATTAAAGTTGCCTTGCCTTCTATATAATTAAAAGTCTAATCTTGACCACTCCTGTTTGCGCTTTATATTGATTTTAGAAAAAATGCTACCACGTACAGCTGTGATTTTTGGACATCTTACTCAGAGTCCCCCTCCGCTCATCAGGTGCCGAGGATTTTTCCCATCCATGAAAAATAAAAGTGTTATTAGTGTTTAAAAAATGTTGAGATTCTCTCTCCTGTCAATCATGCCATGAAGGTCACTCTGGAGTTTAGAAGGATGAGAGGGAATCTCATTGAAACATATAAGATTGTTAAGGGCTTGGACACACTAGAGGCAGGAAACATGTTCCCGATGTTGGGTGGTCCAGAACCAGGGGCCACAGTTTAAGAATAAGGAGTAAGCCATTTAGAACGGAGACGATGAAACACTTTTTCTCACAGAGAGTGGTGAGTCTGTGGAATTCTCTGCCTCAAAGGGCGGTGGAGGCAGGTTCTCTGGATGCTTTCAAGAGAGAGCTAGATAGGGCTCCTAAAACTAGCGGAGTCAGGGGATATGGGGAGAAGGCAGGAACGGGGTACTGATTGGGGATGATCAGCCATGATCACATTGAATGGCGGTGCTGGTTCGAAGGGCCAAATGGCCTACTCTTGCAACTGGTGGGAGGGGGAGGAACTATAAAACCCAGAAGTTGGGCGTGGCTCAGTCTCTGCAAGATGGAGGAGGGAGAGGTCAGGACTCACTATCTTTAGTGGCCTTGCACCCTGATTGAAATGGTATGAAACTGCACTTGAATTTGATGGCCTTGCACCCTGTTTGAAGTGGTAAGAAACTGCACTTGAATTTGGTGGCCTTGCACCCTGCATGAATTTCAAGGAATAGCCGTGGGTCAACTGCCAGCCCACCAGCCGTGAGTGAGCTGCCAGCACAACAGGCTTGATTGACTGAGCCGCCAGCCCAAGAATCCATTTGACCCACAATGTCCATACTAGCCCTCTGGAAACCAGCCCCTTCAGCCCACAACACCCTTACTTGCGCTCCAGAACACCCCCGCCCCCCACCCCCCACTGGCCACCAATATTGGAATTGGTAGAGAGGTGGAATATTGCATTGGGGGACCAGCCCTCCCGTGTGATGCTGGGACCCAACGGCTCTGCTTCTTTTCCCACAGAAGTGACCTGACACACTAAGTATTTTCAGCATTTCCTATTTTCTATGTTATATTTCCAGCATCTGCAGTTTTCATAATTTTCTCGTGCACTTGTGTAGCATCTTTTTACAAGAGGAGTTAATGGTTTGGATCCAAGAGTTTTTGTCAAGAATGGTGTCAAGTCCATGCACATATTTACTAAGAAATGGAAAAAGGTAATTTGGCCCATTGGCTTCATACCAACGATCTGATTCCCATTTTATAGCAGCCAATTAACTTTGCAGCATGACTTGGGGACGGACTCAATTAGTTCAAGCCTGGTTGAGACAGTTAAAGATAGCTTAAAAGTAAAAAAAAACATAGTTGAATGCAAATTGTAACAATGTGTAACTGGTTCAAAGTGTAACAAATCACTAAGGAAATACATTAATTCTGTTTCATTCAGATCGACTGTGTGCAGCGACATGGGCTTTGGCCAACAAGATAGACAAAGTATCCATGTGAAAACTGAATCAGCTTCCTCAGGTGGTCGATACGATTCCTTCTGCATTAAGGACCAAGGTTAGCGTTGTATTTAACGTGGGAACAACCTCTAATGCTTCTGGAGTTGTTTCAAACCATATATCTTAATGGAAAGGATTTACAAATGAATATCTTTGATGAGTGTGTTTATATTGAAATGGACAGAGGGAACAGAGAACATGAGAAGCAAGTTCAGGTTGTTCTGAGCAATGCTGGGAACCCAGAACCTGTGTTGGATAGGATTGAGATAGAACCTCAGTGTTTTCAAGGCTGATGAGTCTAGAACTGTTTAGAAATGAGTAAAACATTGAGAGCAAATGTGCAGTTGGGATACCATACTGATGTTTCGTTATTTATTGCAAATGGTGAGAAAGGTCTAAAAATAAAATTACATCAAGCAACAAGTTTGCTACGAAATAAAGTAGGTCCTGCTTTTACTTTGAACATCTCACTGATAATTAACCTGAGAATTGGGCTTTTGCTATGGAATGTACTGAGCCTCTCTGTAGATGTGGAACTGGGCCTCTGGAGGAGTAATTAGCTAGAACAGAAGCAGCACAGACTCAGTGAGGCTTCAGGTGTGCAAACAGGCTGTTTTCACTTGCAGTTAGGAGACTGGGTTCAATCACTGTTTTTCAATGTGCAAAGATTTGAAATGGCAGGTACAGTAGGAACAATAGAGAAGAGAATATACAAGGTTTTGGATTGCAGCTGATTCAAGGATCATAAGGATTGGACAGAAAAGTGGAGATGAGGCTAGGATCAGATCAGCTATGATCTTACTGAGTATAGGAGCAGTTTGGGGGGTTATCCAACTCAGTTCCTTACATTCTTGTTTTTCAGTTCAATCTCAGTGTAATGTGCTGAGAGGGACTGAGAATGGGCTGCTGGTGCAGAGGGGATGGGGGAGTGGTGGGTATATCATACGCTTCGAGAAAGGCTGCTTGGGAGTTAAATATGAATACAATTTGCCACAGCAAGGCATTCGGGCAGGTGGTTGGCTGGGAGCCAGAAGAAGGAGCCACTGGGACCCATCTCAATGGAGGAGAAGTCCATGTCTACTCCACCATCTGCTGTGAAGTGAAGGAAAAGTAGAGGAATCTGCCTCTCACTCAGTATGGAGTTTGGGTGACCTCCCCTAATGCAGCAATGGGCATAAAATTAAATCGGGGAAAGATCAGCTGTAACTTGGAGGCAGAGGATAGCTGTAACCCTTATCTCCTTGGCGGAAGAACTGGCAAAGCACACATGTGTGACTTTGTATTTGAGATAGTACCAGTTCATACATCTCACAATGTAGTTTGAGAGCTGGACAATTAAGCATCGGTTTCAGGGGAAGCAGCGTTAATAAAAGCTAATTGTTCTGTTAACTACCAGCAGTGAAGTTGAAGCTGCACATGAAACTTTGGTGCTGATGTCATTTTACCACTAGACATGATGTCTGGTGCTGATATCATTTCACCACTAGAAAACATGTAATCAGCAGAATAATGGCCCTGTCTCACTGTGCGAGTTGACCCACGAGGTACCCCGAGTGACATTCGTGGTTGTGCACGAGATCCCAAGTTGATGTTCAAGTGTTTGAACCGAGTTTCCACGGGTATGGTATTTTGCCGTTTGCTGCGATGTTCCAAGTTCGTCTCCAGAGTTAACCAAGTTCGTCTCCCGTTTACTCTTGAGCTGACAACATCTCCTGACGTACTCTTGAGCTGTCAACTTCTCCTGAAAAGTGACACAGTGTTTCTAACGGGCCCTTCGGCCCACCAAGTCCGCGCCGACCAGCGACACTAGCACCACCCCACACGAAAAGTGAATTTGATTTTAGTAATTTGACAAAAGAAAAATAGTGTATGCTAAGTTGTGTGTTGATATGACACTCCCAAAAATAACTTCTAAAACTCTGCAGGATTGTACGATTAGGAGACGTGCATTCTGCGTAATTATATTAAAATAAAATACAGGAGAGATAACATTCCTTTTCTACATGCCTTTAGAAAGAAACTTGCAGTTATATTTGAAGTCTTGAATTGATTTCCTGCTGAGAGTCTGTGCATAGTCTAATACTCTGAGCCATTTACAGCGCTGTGTGGAAGATGCCCTTACCCGCACTAGTTGGGCGGGTGTGTTTCCAGTGATAGTTAATCATACTGTTCCTACTTAATAGTACAATGCTACATATATTCAGTTGTATAAGGAAGCCCTCCTTTCACTGATTTGCTTTGTTTCCTGATTTCGAATACTAGTGTCAGTACTGTGCCGTGTCACAGTTTGTACGTTTTAAATTGAAAGGCACGGCCATTTGAACCTTTTCTGTCTTTATCTTAGTGATAAAGGGATGTAACATCCAACTCTGATTCAATTCTAAAGCATTGAAAAGCATGTCAGAGCTCGGGGATGGTAAAACGGTGGGTGAATAGATGAAATGTTGACAACGGATCCGTTGAAAATTAAATTCCATTATATTCGTACAGTTTCTTTATGAATCAGTTTGTGTTTAGTACTGAGAGATTTAATGATCGCAGATTTTTATCTCTGCATCTGAGGTCGATAGCAATTTTTTTTTCTGTTAACGTCCACTAAAAGCTCAGGGTAATTTAGTAATTGATTCCAAGCACAGCGACTCACCAATGCCCGGTCTACATTTGGGGTAATAACTTTGCTTATCTTATCTATCAGAATGAGATTACCATGCTAATTCACGGGCACCAATTGTCTTCAGGTCACAGGGGGGCACTGGGATCTCTTCGACCGCAACACCAAGGAAAACAAGAAAAATAAAATCACAGATGTGATAAATATCCAGGAAATCCCTTCACAAAATGACTTCAAATACAAATCTGCATGACATTGTCATGTTATTCCAAATGCTCTGTTGATCGAAACGATAAAATATGTCTTATATCAATAAAGGGGGACAATCGTGATGAATAATGTTGAAAAATTAACAGGTGACAAGTGTTTAAAACCATGCGTTGGAAAACGGAAAGCGGTCTTTAAATTACCCTAATTAATGCCAAGTTCAGAGTGCCCACGGGTTAACACGTTAAACTCACGAGTTAATAAGGTCAACGCACGGGCCCCACGTTAATACTACGAGTTTAAATGTTTCAATTTTATACTTGAACAGTGAATTTGACTCGTGGAAAAAATCAAACATGTTTGTTTTTTTTCACGAGTTATCAAGTTTCGCGTGTACCTGCCGTTAGCGCCACGAGTGGACAAGTTGATCGCGCGAGTTCCGACGTTGCCGCTACGTTCATCGTACGTGATCACCACGAGTGAAAACTCGGGGTCACTCGTGGGCCAACTCGCACCGTGAGACAGGGGTTTAACACTTTTGCTAAAAACATAAGAAGATAAATTTCCTGACACTTGGACAAAGATAGAAGTTGGTGCATAATTAGATCCCTTAGAATATTATGTACTGTTCTGATTGCCACAGCACAGAAAGGAGGCACTACCTGCACTGCAAACATAAAACATCATGTCTTTGTACAGGTTATTTAATTCAAGGTCAAATCATTTATAATTTTGGTGTATGACTTCCCTGTGCAGTGTTTCACAGTTTAATTGAGATATCGGAGACTGACATGCATTTACCATTTAGTTGGGAACAGCATGACTGAGATTCTTAACCACTGATAAAACTATGGATTATGGACCAGTCACTAATTTGAGGTGTTGAAGCACCATAATAGACACATTGCCAGAGACGAGTGGGTTAAAATCTGAGGATGGGATAAAATTGACCTGTGTGTGTTTTATTATCGTAAATAATTGTCTTGCTTTATCTGCAGGTAGTCCCTGTGGAGACCCTCCCTCCTTTCCCAATACTGTACTCCAGGGTTACACTGGGACTGAAATGGGTGATGAGCTGCTGTACATCTGCGCCCAGGGCTACATCATGGCCAATGGAGAGAGTGCCTTCAGCTTGCTGTGTGATAGCTGTGGAGAGTGGTACGGCTTTGTACAAGCCTGTGTAAAAGGTGAGAGATGGTCTAACACTCAAAAATTAATCCAGGATGGCCAGTGTTGCTTTGTTGTGCTGTCCACTCCAGGAGGTGTAGTGTGTTGGCTCTCCTCTCAGCTGCAGCATCACAACACATTGCAGTATGTCACGATATATTATGGTGTAACAGTTTCTTATGGTGTATCATCATGATTCACACTTTGCCAGTGAGTATCCTGGTTTATCCCGGTGTATTACCAGATATCACCCTGTCACCATATATTACCAGATATCACCTTCTACCAGTGGATTACAAAATAACACTGTGTCACTGTGTATTACCAGTTATCACATGTCATGCTGTCTTATCAGATATCCCATCATTGTATATTACCATATATCACATGTCCCAGTGTACTACATATCATGGTGTATCTACCAGATATTATCATGTACAGGAGTGAACCACGTTTCATCAATTCATCGGTGTTTGCTGAAAGACCATGGATCAGAACAATTAACCCTGCTTCACAGATGCTGCCTGACTTGCTGATTAGTTTTGTTATTCCTTTTTTTTTGATAATGGTGCCTGACCAATTGCTGGTGATCCATGATCCTTGGCCCTACCTAGATCAGCTGGATCTGCAGGGGCTGACCAGAAAGTGAGGATCAGGTAAATACCAGTGAGACTGCGACACCCCTTGCCAGAGTAAGTTACTTTTTGTTGGAACACATTCTAACTATGATGGCCAGGGTATGAGTCCAGGGCAGGGAAGACCAGCAGCAGCCCGGTACCTTTACTGAGCCTCTGAACTCACCAGTTCCAGTAAGTTAGTGTTGTCTGTTCAGTGGCGGCACAGTGGCGCAGGGGTAGAGTTGCTGCCTTACATCGCCAGAGTCCTGAATTTGATCCTGACTACAGGTGCTGTCTGTACGAAGTTTGTATGTTATCCCCGTGACCGACTGGGTTTCCCCCGGGTGCTCCGGTTTCCACCCGCACTCCAAAGACATACAGGTTTGTAGGTTAATTGGCTTTGTTAAAGATTGTAAATTGTTCCTAGTGTGTAGGATAGCGCTAGTTTATGAGTGTCATTGATCGGCACGGATGCGGTGGGCCGAAGGGCCTATTTCCGTGCTGTATCTCTAAACAAGAAAAATTATGTGGAGAACAATGGATGTAGTTAGTATCTGGGGGAGCATGGGTGGAGCCTGGCGTCGGTTCTGTGATATTTGCAGTCAAGTGGTGATGGGTGGAGTGGAGTAATTGGATGGGAGATGTGGGATGGAGTGCAGGGGTGGAGAGGTTGGGGTCTTTGACAAGGGGCATGGGGCCTGTTCTGATCACCTGTGGAAGAAAAACTCAAACCGACACTGCAAATTCTTTCCTCAGTGATCCAAGCCCTATACAAATTCGGAGTCACGTGAGTGACTACGTGAAGACCCCGCCAGCACGCATGAGCGACATATCGTCGAACGCATTGCAAAGCGACAGGCAGGGAGGAGGGTCGCTCCTCCACCGGTAAGTTTAAAACGGACCTACAAGGGAGTATTTACTAACCTGAGGTCGTTTTGCGGGCACTCTGTTGTGGTTTTTGTTACAGAGTACCCCACCATGGACAAATCTCGAACCAAGTCCAAACGGGCCGCTTCGAGACTGACTGCGGAGGACCGCGGGAATGCGGGCAGTCAGCAGCAGCCGACTTCTCCAGAGCTGCTCGTTGTACAAACTACAGCCCCCGACATGATGCCGCAACACCCCGCAGGAGCACCTCGGACTGGCGGCAAAGCCACCCGGAAGTTGGGCAATCCCGTTGACTCGGCAGGGTCCGGGCTCGAAGACTCGCCGTTCGCGAGTAGCGACGGCGGTCGATTATCCCGCATGGAGCAGATGGTGGAGCAGTTGCTCCAACGTGACCTACTCCAGCAGGAGTCTGGTCACCGTGGGTCTCCTACCAGACCCATGGCAGTGCCCTTTACAGGGCTGCCAAATGTCTCACCCTCTTCGCAGGGGTGCATAAGGAGTCAGGTCTGGGCTGACTCTGAAGAGGGGGATTTGGCAGAAGAATCCAATGTGCTAGGGGTGCAAGAAGAGGAGCTACTCGGGATGGTATCCAAGTTTGCGATGCCCTCACAGAAGGGACTGCCGTTGCAGCCAGTATAAATTACCTAACAACTCATCAGCTACAAGAACAAGCTATGAACGACACGACAGCCAAATATCTAGCTCCAGAAAACTGCATCTCCCTCAACGTGCCTGTGGTAAATAACCCTGTCTGGGGAAATATCAGTCCTGGCATAAGGAGCCAGGAAGTTTAAAATGCAGAAAATCCCCAAACTGCTGGCCTCTGGTATTACAGCTTTTGCCAGGTCAGTAGATGGGAAAGATATGTCGGAGGAGCAACAGGATGCTCTGGCACTCTTCTATCATGTTCAATTTGAGATCAACTGTTTCAGGAAGAGTGCCATCCGACCTACACTAAACCCAAAGTTCGCGGGGTTGTGTAGAACCAGCAGCGCACAGCTGCCGACTCTGTTGTTCGGGGACAACCTGGCCAAACAGGTAAAAGACCTCGACGAAGAGGCAAAAGCCGTTGGCATGATTAAGGTGCCGGCCGCCACCAGGTCCTCATATATTCGGCGGAGGCACCCCACGCATCCACCAGCAGGCCGTGTTATCACAGCGAAAGAACAGCTGGTGAAAGCTCGAAGGCCGTGCAACCTACACAAAGGTCTTTTTTAGGCCATGTCCCAGAACGGCCTTCCTGGAAGATGCGCCAACCCCGCACCACAGCGCCTCCACCTCCCTGGAACCAAGGACGGAGAAAACCAACACAGCACCACTGGTAACCATGGAGGTAAGTGGGTCTGGTTGCCCTCGGATCATAGCATGTGTAACTTCTTCACAGGTTGGGGGAAGGTTACACTTGTTTAGGGATGCATGGAGTTTTATAACTTCTGATCCTTTCATACTGCACAGTATTCAGGGATACAAAATTGAATTGGTTGACAAACTCCTCCTTCCGGTTCAACATGCACCTAGCCAAAAGTTTGTGCTTTCATAGAAAGAGAAAGTGGAGAGTCATGCGGAACTGTTAAGACTACATACAAAAGGAGTAATATAGAAAACCAAACATGAATCTCTTGAGTTTGTATTAAACATCTTCTACCCCTCCATTCCCTTCCTGTCCATATACCTATCCACTTTACTTTTAAATGTTAAAATCGATCCTGCCTCCACCACTTCTGCTGGAAGCTCATTCCACACAGCCACCACTCTCTGAGTAAAGAAGTTCCCCCTCATGTTACCCCTAATCTTCTGTCCCTTAATTCTCATGTCATGCCCTCTTGTTTGAATCTTCCCTACCCTCAATGGGAAAAGCTTATCCACGTCAACTCTGTCTATCCCTTTCATCATTTTAAATACCTCAATCAAGTCCCCCCTTAACCTTCTGCGCTCCAAAGAATAAAGACCTAACTTGTTCAACCTTTCTCTGTAACTTAGTTGCTGGTACCCAGGCAACATTCTAGTAAATCTCCTCTGTACTCTCTCTATTTTGTTGACATCCTTCCTATAATTAGGCGACCAAAATTGTACACCATACTCCAGAATTGGTCTTACCAATGCCTTGTACAATTTTAACATTACTTCCCTACTCCTATATTCAATGCTCTGATTTATAAAGGTCAGCACACCAAAAGCTTTCTTTACCACCCTATCTACATACAATTCCACCTTCAGGGAACTATGCACAGTTATTCCTAGATCCCTCTGTTCCACAGCATTCCTCAATTCCCTACCATTTACCATGATTTGACACAACTGAATACTTTTGTGCAGTACACCCACTTCAAAATGGAAACTTTTGTTACTGCTAAACAGCTAGTTTCCAAGGGGTACTTCATGGCTTGCATCGACCTAAAAGATGCATACTACTCAGTACCAACATAGAAACATAGAAATTAGGTGCAGGAGTAGGCCATTCAGCCCTTCGAGCCTGCACCGCCATTCAATATGATCATGGCTGATCATTCAACTCAGTATCCCGTACCTGCCTTCTCTCCATACCCTCTGATCCCCTTAGCCACAAGGGCCACATCCAACTCACTCTTAAATATAGCAATGTACCAATGGACAAAGATCACTGCAGATATTTGAAATTTATCTGGATGCGGCAGCTCTGGCAGTATAAAGCGCTGCCTAATGGATTAACATCAGCCCCCAGGCGGTTTACTAAAATATTGAAACCAGCATTGCCGTTTCTTCGCAAACAAAAACATATTGTCATGGCATATCTCAATGGCATCCTAATTGTGGGGAAATCCTTGGAATTTGCTAAATTGGCTGTCTCAGCCACTAAGCTCCTATTTCAAAAATTGGGATTTATCATCCATCCACACAAATCCAAGTTAATGCCTTCTGTGACTATGGATTATTTGGGATTCATGATTGACTCTGTCATATGTCTGTCACCTTGCCAAAGGACAAAGCAACAGACTTGATTGAGGCATGTAGCAGCCTTGTTTGCTTCAGTAAACCATCTATTCGGCAAGTAGCCAGGGTAATTGGGAAGCTCGTGGCTGCTTTTCCAACCACACAATTTGGACCCTTACATTGCCAAAATCTACAAAGGGCCAAAATTGCAGCACTAAAAAACAATGCTGGCCATTTTGACAGGCCAATGCAGTTACCAGCCAAAGCAAAATTGGAATTGCAAAGGAGGATTAGCAATGTTCAACATTGCTCTAATCCCATCACAGTCACAAACCCTTCGGTTATGTTACAAACTGACGCCAGCGCTCACGGCTGGGGAGCAACTGATACCACCTCCAGTTGTGGTGATAGATGGAATACACATGAGCTAACCTTACTTCAGACACTGGGTAACAATCATTTAGAGATGTTGGGAGCATTTCACGGACTTCGGGCTTACTGTTCAGACATGCACATCTGCATGTTTGCCTACAAATTGATAACACCACTGTGGTGGCATACATTAATCATATGGGTGGAATTAAGTCAATATCTTGTGATGAATTGGCCAATTCAATCTGGCACTGGTGCATAAAAAGAAACATTTGGATATCAGCTACTTACCTTCCGGGTAAGCTCAATAAAGTGGCGGACACCAGGTCATGCATATTCAATAACAACACCGAATGGATGTTGGACCACCAGGTATTTACTGACATTGTAGCTCGGTACCGAACGGCAGATATCAACCCTTTTCGATCCAGACTTAATCACCAGATACCAACATATGTTGCATGGGAACCAGACCCTGGAGCAGTAGCGATGGACGCTTTCTCGCTACACTGGGGGGATTTGTTTTTCTGTGCATTTCCCCCCTTCTGCCTCATCAGTCGGGTGTTGCGGAAAATTCAACAAGACTCCGCATCAGGTATTTTGGTAGTACCCGATTGGCCTACTCAGCCATCGGAACGACATGTACTCGACATGGTCTCAGACCCATGTATTCCGATCTCCAAACGCCCAGGTTTGCTGGTAAATCCTGTGACAGGGGAGAGTCATCCGTGCCATGACCGAATGAACATATTGGTTTGCAGGATTTGAAAAGACCTCTCCTGGAATTTGGGCTGTCGGACCGAACCATGAATATCATCGACGCATCATGCAGAGAGTCCACCAGGAAACAGTACCTCACCTATATCAAAAAATGGGAGGTATTTTGTACCAGGACAGACACTACTTACAACACAGCCACCATCACGGATGTGCTGGAGTTCCTGGCAAGTCTACATTTTGATGAAGGCTTGAGTTAGAGTGCCATTAACTGCGCAAGAAGTGCCCTATCCTCATACCTGGGACAGGGGTTAGAACATCATGGAGTAGGATCTCACCCTCTGGTGTCAAAACCTATGAGGGGTATTTTTAACTCAAATCCCCCCAGGCCCCGATATTCCCAGACCTGGGATATTGGCATTGTCCTGACCCTGCTCAGAGATTGGGCACCAGCCACGTCCCTTTCACTAACTAAACTCACGTGTAAAATAGTGATGCTGTAACGGCGCAGCGGGTCCAGTCTCTGCACAAACTAAGACTGGACGCCATGGTAACATCCCAAAATAAGGTAACCTTTCACATTTATGAGTTACTTAAACAGAACAGGCCTGGGTCATCTGGCCTCAAATTGGAGTTCCTGGCTTATCCCGTAGATAGACGCCTATGCATAGTGACCCACCTTCTACATTACCTGGAGGTCACCAAAAGTCTCAGGGGAATGGAAATGACTCTATTGATAAGTTTTAAATGTCCTCATCACAGAGTAACCGTGCAGACCATCTCAAGATTGCTCAGGGTGGTGTTAGGTGCAGCATGGGTGGACACTGATATGTTTAAATCTCATTCTACTAGGGCTGCAGCTACATCGGCAGCGAGGATGATGGAAGTTTCTATGGACCACATTCTAGCAACGGCGGGTTGGTCTAATGAAACAACTTTCCAGCGGTTTTATAACAAACCTGTGGCCACGCCTGAGATATTTGCAGACACTATTTTAAGTTCTGTATTATAATTTTCCCCGAAGATAGGGATTATTATTATTATTATTTGTTAAATAAATGCATTATTGTTTTTCAGCACTGTTTCAAGTCTGAAATACGTTAACATAATTCCTCCATTGGTTATTATGGCAGTGTGTGAGCATGGCATGAAGTCACAGAGCATGAAGTCACAGAGCTTTGAAGTCTTCACGTAGTCACTCACGTGATTCCGAAATAAAATAGTAAGATTAAACAAGAACTTACCAGTTCAAAGTTTGATCCTTATTTTATGAGGATTTACGATGAGAGATTACGTGCCCTCCGCTCCCAACCGTCTATTATAAGGTCAACTGGTATGTTAGTTCTCTTATCTTACTATCATCAGTCAACTCTACTATCTGTGATTTCACACCGCTGCTTTGAAGAATGTCGTGCATGCGTGCTGGCGGGGTCTTCACGTAATCCCTCATTGTAACTCCTCATAAAATAAGGATCAAACTTCGAACTGGTAAGTTCTCATTTAATCATACTATTTCAGTGACCACTGGGTCGAGGATTACTAGCTGCAGCTGTGGGAGGCAATTGGGTGACTTTGGGTGCTGTCTGCACTGAGTTTGTTGGTTCTCCCTGAGCCTGTGGGAGCTTTCTCCGGGTGCTCTGGCTTCTTCCCACATTCCAAAGATGAGCATATTTATAGGGTAATTGGCTTCTGTAAATTGTCCTGAGGATAGAACTTGTATTTGGGTGATGACTTGTCAGCATTGACTTAGTGGGATGAAGTGCATATTTCCACACTTAATCTCTAAACTAAACTACCTGTAATGCGTTAACCTTCCACATTCCATAAAAAAATTGTTTTCAATCACGGAATGTTCAATGCAATGTTCAATCGAGGAAGTTTGCATTGTTTTCCAGACAAAGCTGAGGGCCACATTGACTATGAAGACAAGTTCTCCAATGAAGACTCGCTATCATTTTCAGACCCTGCTGAGAGTCAAGGAAAAGAAGAAGTGGAAGTTCCAGACGATGGATTAGATGAGACGGCTGATGGCTCTATAGGAGAAGGCAGCAGAGAAACCATACGACCAAATGAGTCCCCGGTCTCTTTACTCAGTCAGAAGCAACTGTTTTGGTTCCCCTCAGAAGCATTCCCTGATGTTGAGCAGCTCAACCTCAGGAAAACAGATGTGGAGTCAAAAATGTTAACCCCTGCAAGCAATAATCAAATTGCAGTGAAGACTGAAGATGAAGGGGAGCGAACAGGGGAAGATGAAGACGTGCCCATTGGTCCGTCCATTGTGCAGAATGAGACTAAAGTTACCAAGGAAACAATTGCTGGGACAAACAAATCTTGGGTGGATGGTTACCCTGTTGTATCAGACACGGTGGAAGAGAAGATTGATGGGTCCAAGGAAGCACAAGAGGAAGCTCTCGACAGCACAGACCATGTAAACCAGGTGGAGATCAGCAGGGCAGGCAATCCAAGCAGCACTTTGGCTAATCATAACACTCAGCCCATGGCCACACCAACTGGGCTCCCAGATATAGACAATAAACAAGTGGATATTGTCCAGACGTTAGCCCCTGAAAATGCCAGTGTCAGTAGAGGTGCTGAGTTCGCCACAACAACTTCGCTGGGCACTTTGTCCAAAACGTCATGGAAATCCACTGATCTACATACCGATCCCTCGCTGCCTCCCACAGACACTGGAGAAACAGTCAGTGAAGGGCTCTATCCTGCAGAGCAAGAACCAGTGTCCACAGCAGTGGCTGGACTTTCAACTCACTACACTGCAGTCACGGCTGAAGCAAGTGCTCAGACTTTGATAGACTGGTCAGACCTCGACATGTTTGATGACTTCACCAAAAGGGGGACCTTCAGTGATGGGTTTGAGGCCAAGCTGCTGCCGACAGTCAGGAGTTGCCAGGGCCAGGAGTGCTCCAGCTCCAACCATGGCCCCATGATAGCCACCATTGTTACAGTGGTCAGTCTGCTGAGCCTGGCTGTAATCCTGGCCGCCTGGTGTTATAAGCACAGGCACCAGAAGACATCTGTGTATGAGCTGAATGGAAAGGGACACATGAGATGCGGTGAGCGCATTGAAATGCAGCAGAGAGTGTAAGTGTAAGTCTGCTTGTGGAGGGAGGATCCACAGCCGCAGACACATTCACAGCTGGCATCTCACAGGGGATGCATTGCAACATTGCACAAATTGACTTATTTCTAAAGGTGCTTTGAATAATCAATGTTACATGGAAGTATAATTGAAATATGTGAACACTGATCAGTCAAACATATACTGCAACTGGAGAGGTCAAGTGGTGGACTCTCTCTCTGTCTCTCTCCCTGTAGCGGTACCCTCACTGGGTTCAGTGTTGGGGGTGCTAGGTATGAGCTCAGTCACCCATGTAGGAGTCTGGCAAAAGGGAGGGTGCAGGAGGGATAAACCTAAAGTGGCCACTGCCAGGAACATGGAACAAAAATGTAAATATTTCTATTCATGTTCTGCCAACTTGCGATACCCCAATAACTATCAAGCTTTCCTTCTGCGAGCAAAGCAACATGACCCCTCAATGCCTCCGACAAACATAAGAGCAACATTAAGTGAATGTTTCCTTGCAGTAGAGCAAGCCCCAGTGCTAGCAAAGTAACTGAGGTTTCATGCCACTATAATCCTGCCACACAAAGCATAGATTTTTCTGGGGTTTCCAGAATTTACTGCATTTCCATATACACCCAACTTTTATTCAAGGTCTTTGCACTGCTCTGAAGAATACCTTGAGGGACTGACTTTTTGTGCTATGAAATGTTGTCAGTTTACGCAAGGCAGCATATCGAGGTAAAGAAAGACAATCTTTTCAGCAAGATAAAATCTTTATTAGGTTTAAGGCACCAACTTGGTTGTACAGGTTTTTAAACATCTTTAAAACATTTGAAAACTCAAGGGCTGTAGTGTATAAAGATTAATACTGTTACATTTGTGTAATCATGAAAAGCAAGGTTTGCTGTAAAATACTGTGGTGCATTCTGCTGTGGCTGGGCTGACAAGCAGAGATTCAGGACTGCAACGGGGCAGAGAGTGAATTTAGTCAAATTACAAATGAGTAATCTTTGTTAAACCTTACCTGACAAACTGCTTTCAAAGTTCAAAAATAAATCTGAGAAGTTAAATATATCCTGTGTTTCTTTGTTTGTTCAACCAGTTTAGTTTGTATGCAAAAAGGCAGCTTGTTACCCGGCGTATACGTGGAAAGAATTTAAGAGCAACCTTTGTGGGATATTTTTGGTTGAAAATGACCAACAAAGTTTGCATTGTGATTCAAGTAACACAAACCTTCTCATCATTTGCAATGGCATTTCATTTATATTTTCCTAATAAAAACAATTTTAGAGCCATAAATATTGCAGATTATGCAGGGTATCAAAGCAACAGTTGTTTTGTGAGAACCTCTGATCGTTTATTGAGTGTAAAGAGTTGAAGGGAGTGCTTCACTGGGTTATTCAAACCACAGGCCAGTGTGTAAAAGGAATTGCTGTTTGAGGTATGGCTCACAACCAAGTGTCCAGCCCAAGCAGCTGCAGTGAAAGATTGGTTGTGGGTTTTTCACACTGACTTGCTAAAATGGCATCAAGGGTCTATGTTCAAACATTTAAAAATGAGTCAATGTTTTCTCTGGCATTGAGGCACTGTAGTTATTAAGAAACTGCGACAGAGAATGAAACCAGTCAGGTTTAAACTCTTGCAATGGAACTATCACTGTACAGCAACTGATTTTCCAGCTATATCATTCTGTTATATCTAAAATATATATTTTCAAACTTTGTCCAACTACTTGCAGACAACTTCTCCTGCTTGGTGTTTGTTAACATTCTGACAATCTACAAAATTGCTCACTGCCGTCTATTTTAACATTGGAGTATTGGCATTACTGTAAATGTTTTTTCATGGTGCAATTTCTCTGGTCTTGCTGGATGACAGATATAAAGAGCAATCGATGACCAACTTCAATATGTAGCATAAAGGAAGAGCAGGTTTTCCTCATGTTACAGCACCACACACAATGGGACTCAGGACAGTGCTCGACTGTGAAACCAGTTGACTTGCGCGGAAATACAACAGTGTGTAAGTTAAAGCTGTTGCAAGCAATCCCTGTGAGAAGCAGCATCAGACATATTCGGGACAAAGTAAGAATGAGATAAGAGGTCCCAGGGAGGAAAGAACTCTCCTGCCTTTGGCAGGCCACAAGGGTTGCGCAGTGTCTGAAGGCCAGGGAAGGAGGGTGAGGAAGGCTATGGGAACACTGTCCTGCTGATTTCACCACCTAAAGCATCACTGGCTGTGTTTGAGCCTATGCACTGAAGGAGAAAGTAGCAAGTGGTGGGATGCAAAGTGTGGAGGAAGAGGCATGCAGATGGAGAGGAGTTCTTGATTAGTTAGGGTGTCAAGGGTTACAGGGAGAAGGCAGGAGAATGGGGTTGAGAGGGGAAGATAGATGAGACATGATTGAATGGCAGAATAGACTAGATGGGCCAAATAGCCTAAATTTGCACCTATGTCTTGTGAACATGAGTGTTGTTGGCAATGGAAGGAGATCGAGGGAGGGGCTGAGTGTTGTGGAGGCGTGAAGGTCAAGGAGAGTGGGGTGGAGGAAGTTGGTAAACAACATGGTGTGAGGGGGGGGGGGGGATATTGTATTGTGGAAAGGGGATAGGGTGTGTTGGCAGTGGGACCCACCCCAAGATTTGTGTTAAAGAAGTAAGGCACAGCTTTGAAAGAAAGTTTGGGGGACATCAGTCAACACCAAAGAAATATTAAGGCAGATTAAAAAAAAGTTCTAGACATCAGGTAGAGTTTTGTAAATGTCCTGGGTCATATGAGCTGGTAAAGGAACTTTAGATTTTTCACTGTTTTCCCGGTGCAACTATCCTGCGGGTCTTGTTTTGCTTGACGTTAGCTGCCTGGAGCTTCCAGAAGATCGTCAATATATTCCAGCACTTCCCCCTGCAGCACAGACACACACACACACACACTTGTTTAATTTTAAAAACACAACTATTCTAACTTTAAGCATATTTCCTCTAATTCCATCTAGCAGCAGGTTAGTCAGAGTTTGCGGGAGGAGTAATTTCAAAGCTCTCTATATTGGTTGCTGGTTATACTGAGGAATTACTGAGGCTTATACTGGGGAAAAAATGGGCTTGCCATACTGTTCTTTTCGTTCATCAGATGACTTGGCCTTACCATGCTGGCTTGGACTGGTGAGCTAATTACCTGCCCTGGTCTGTCTCAGGGTTCAGTGATCCCCTAGGAAACCGGCAGCCCTCTCCCCATTCATATCCCAGGCTTACTTCTGGCAATGGATGTCCCTCCCACATTCTCAAATGGTTAATAAATTGTAAAATACCGCTCACATTTAACCACCAAAGTGAAACACTAACGATTAAATACACTTCAATTGATTAACTTAAATAAAGAAATAAAACTGCCACACACATTAATTACTGACCACATTTCTATGTCCCTTCCTATTGAAGTCAATGGTTTTGTTGGACTTGTACCAGGTTAATTAGACCCCACCAAGGTTAATAGAGCACATGTTATCTGGGTATCTGTGTACCTATTTGGCTCCCATCCACCAACCTCTTGTTACTACAAGGGAGAGGGGAAAGCCTGGTCTACCCTTAGGAAAATGGGATGGGCAAGTGACTGAAATGGTGGGTGAAGCTTTTGGGTCCCGCAACCATAGTTTTATTAGCCTTAAAATAGTTTGGGATAAGGGAGCACGGTAGCGCAGCGGGAGAGTTGCTGCCTTAAGGGCCTGTCCCACTGTATGAGGTAATTCAAGAGTTCTCCCAAGTTTCCCCTGATTCGAACTCGTAATTCGAGAATTACGGTAATAGCCACTCGTAGGTACTCAGGGCTCTCGTGGACATTTTTCAACATGCGTTTCCGAGTACCTGCCGTTAGCGTTACAAGCCGCTAAGGGACGTCCCGAGCTCCGACGTACCCGCTACGTGCATTCTATGTACTT
This sequence comes from Okamejei kenojei, assembly GCA_035221665.1. Classification (NCBI taxonomy): domain Eukaryota; kingdom Metazoa; phylum Chordata; class Chondrichthyes; order Rajiformes; family Rajidae; genus Okamejei; species Okamejei kenojei. Next base: position 80,703,162 of record CM069134.1, read on the forward strand.
ACCATGAGTATTTTTTTTAAACTCGGGAGAGCTCTTGGGTAAACTCGTATAGTGGGACAAGCCCTTTACAGCGCCAGACACCTTGGTTCAATCCCGACTACGGGTGCTGTCTGTACGGAGTTTGTACATTCACCCCATGACCACGTGGGTTTTCTCCGAGGTCCTCGATTTCCCCCCACACTCCAAAGGCATACCGGTTTAGACAAACTAAACAAAAATAGACAGGCTGTGCCCTAGTTCTGAATTGGGCAAAACCAACTTTGATGATATTGGACAGGAACTTGTTCAAGTTGATTAGTAGATAAGATGAAGGAAACTCCAAATATATTTTTTGTTCATTAAAAGAGGGTCACTGAGATAAATAGGGCCCTCACGCAAACCAAAGCAGTCATCTATGTGTGGAGCCGCACAAGATGAGCAAGGTCCTCAATCAGTATTTTCTCCTCTGATGTTACTGTGGGGAAAAACATGAACACTACGGAAAGTGACAGATAATAGAGATGCCATGAGGACAATCCATATTACGGTTAAAGAGGTGCTGGATGTCTTAAGTAAATCTCCCGGGCCTGATAACATATATCCAAGGACACAGTGGCAAATTAGAGAAGAACTTGCAGGAGCCCTGGCTGAGATTCATCATCAGACATGGGTGAGATGCTGGAAGACTGGAGGGTACCTATTATTTTGCCTCTCTTTAAGAAGGGCTGCGAGGAAAAGCCTGGGAGCTATAGACCAGTGAGCCTAACATCTGTGATAGGTATGTTACTAGAGAGTATTCTAGCAGAAGCTGATTAGGGATAGTCAGCATGATTCTGTATGTGGGAAATCATGTCATGAATTTGATTGAGTCTTTTGAAGAAGTAACCAAGAAGAATGACAAAGGCAAGTCCAGAGAAGATGGACCAGGATGTCCTTCGATATTCACATGGTAGGCTGCCCTGGAAGGTTAGGTTGCATGGGATCCATAGAGAGCTCGCTGCTTCGATACAGAATTGGCTTCAAGGAAGGAAGCGGAGGGTATTGGTAGGTTGTTTTCAGAAAGGAAGCCTGTGACAAGTGTTATGCCTCAGGAATCAATGCTGGGCCCCATTACTGTTTGTAGTTTATATCAATGATTTAGATGAGAATGTGCAAGATACGATTAGTAAGTTTGCAGATGACACTAAAGTAGGTGGTATCATAGATAACAAAGATGGTTAACAAAAATTACAGCAGAATTTTGATCAACTGGCAAAATGGGTTGAGGAATAGCAAATGGAGTTTAACACAAATAAATGTAAGGTGTTGAATTTTTGGAAGTGAAACCCAGACAGGGCCTTCACAGTGAATGGCAGGGCCTTGGTGAGTGTTGTAGAGCATAGGTATCTAGTAGTACAAGTACATAGTGCCCTGAATGTGGAGTCACAGATGGATATTAGTGATAAAGAAGGTACCACTTTTGGCCTCCATCAGTTAGGCTATTGAGTATAGGATGTGTAGTAATGAACTACAGATGCTGGTTTAAATCGAAGATAGACACATAATGCTGGAGCAACTCAGCGGGACAGTCTGAAGAAGGGTCTCAACCCGAAACATTACCCATTCTTTCTCTCCAGAGATGCTGCCTATCCCGCTGAGTTACTCCAGCATTTTGTATCTACCTATGGAGTATAGGAGTTGGGATGTTATGTTACAGTTGTAAGAGACATTGACGAAGCCGCATCTGGTGTATTGTGTTCAGTTTTGGTCATGCTGCTAAAGGAAGGATGTTATTAAATTAGAAAGAGCGCAGAGAAGATTTACGAGGATATTGGCTGAGTACGAGTGCCTGAGCTACAGGGAGATTGGGAAGCTCTGACTTTATTCTTGGGAGCACAGGCTAACGGATAATTTTATAGAAGTGTATAAAACCATGAGGGGAATTGATAAAGTGAATGCACAGAGTATTTTACCCAGAGTTGGGGAATCAAGAATCAAGGGACATAGGTTTAATTTAAAAAGGGGAAAGATTTAATAGGAACCTGAGGGACAACATTTTCATTCAGAGGGTGACGGGTACATGGAGCGAGCTGCTAAGGGTGATAGTTGAGACAGGTAAAATAACAAAATTTAAAAGACACATGGACAGGTGTATGGATAGGAAAGGTTTAGAGACATTTGGGAAAAATGGGGGCAAATGAAATGAGCTTAGATAGGTCGGAATGGATGGTTTCAGTTGAAGGGCCTGTTTCTGTGCTGTATGACGATGACAGTGGAAAATTTGCAGAAATTTGTTGTGGGACAGTCGGACTTGTCTCCTTTCTTGAATATAGTCACAATGATGGGGTCTGGAACGTTCCCTGGCAAATCTTCCCCTTCTCAGATATTGCAGCTGAGGCTTTCCTACATTTCAAATTTAGTGGCTGCGCTGGAGGCTTTTAATTACATTGAGAGAATTGAATTAAAATTAATATAAACTAATTCTAGATGCCTTTGCGCAGCTTTAAGAAATGCAGGGTTGAATTCCAAACACTGAAGTGTACACGGAGGATGGTCAATTCTGCACTCTGCTATACAACGTGAGATTTATATAATTCCTAGATTACATCTAATTGTAAATACAATAGTATGCACAGACAGGGTTATGTTTCAATCAGACATTTGGACAGGTACATGGATAGGTAAAAATTTAGACGGATACAGGCTGAACACAGGCAAATGGGACTAGCTCAGATGGGCACCTTAGTCCGCATGGACGAGCTTGGCCGAAGAGCCTGTTTTCATGCTTTTTAACTCTATAGCTCACATACTCAAGGTGCAAAAAGAGGTAAATATGATCTTTGGGAACTGAAGCCCTGTGGGAAATTGAAACTATTGAACATACTAACCTGCCACTTAACCCTACATTGTCTCATTCAATATAGAATCTGGTTTTAAGCAAAGCTTCACGTTCATACATTTGCTGTCCTTCAGGCACAGTCATTGTCTGAACAGTACGATGAACTTGTAGGCAGCACAAACCCAAAAGGTTCGAAAGTGTGATCCTGGAATGCTTGAGAGTACCGTAGATTTAGTCTGTTAGACTTGCAGTGTGCTGGTGTCTGCCACCCTCTGCTGGAGAGTTCTGGCAATGACTGCTGGAGCTCATCAACATTTTCAAGGCAAGTGAATTCCACAACATTCATCAGAAAACAATGAACAATAGAACGCTAAAATATATTTAGATCAGTTTACTTGGGGACGAATGTTGGAGCTAGAATAGAGACATAATTCTGCCTCCACTTTATCATTCGGCCCTTAACATTTATTCATTTTCCACATTAGCTAATTGCCGGTCAGAATATGTGAGCTTTGTCTCTGATACAACTGCTGGCTCACTGGGCCAATCGAGAGGGCATCTGACTATCTACTGACCATCTCCCTCTGATTATGTACTTGGGGGTCAGCTGTAGATCAGACTCAGTAAGAACAGCCTGGATCGTCCCAAAGGGCTAATGAATCAGGCGTGTTTACAGCAGTTCAGTTCTTTCATAGTATCGATTGCCAAGATCATTTTGGGGAAAGAATGCAATTCTAAATGATTTATTTAACTGAATCGAACTGGTGTGCCTGGATCACCGGTCCAGGCATCTCGATAACCAGTCTTGTAACTTACCCAATGCATCACCACCGTTACCCAATGTACAACGTCATTCTCACACCTCAGCCCCTAACTCTGCCAGGTTGCACCTGAGAATGCCCAGCTAAACCTCAGTGGCTCAGACCGTAATCACACTGATACACAACATTCCCCACACCCATTAAACAGGATGAAGAGTAGGCCGAAAGCCTGCCCCTACCATGGAATATTATTGTGGCTACTCTACCCCAGACCTCTTTCACTATCCTCTGTGAGAGGAAATTATGACTTACTTGACATTAAATGAAAGCCCCAATCTTGAAATGATGTTCCTTTGTTCAAAATTCTTCAATTAGCGAAATAATAGATCAATAGATTTTGAGATCATAACAGAATCAAGAGATGTGTAGTGCAGGAAAGCGGTTCTGAGGTGGATGATCAAGCATGGTCATCGAATGGCAGAGAAGGTATGCAAGATGAACTGCCCACTTGCACCTCTTTCTATGATCTAAATTAGGTGAAAATCTATGCAACTTTATTTGATGAGAACTTCATTGGTAAGATGATTTAAAACTGGAAAAATCATGCATCTTTCCTATCTGATCTGATAATTAGGTTAGGTTCTTATAAAGTATTGATTCTGAATACTTGTTACATCCTCAATAAATTTAAGAAGACTAGTCAAGCATGATTTCCCCTTCATAAATCCATGCTGACTTTGACCGATCCTGTCACTGCTTTCCAAATGCGCTATTATAAGATCTTTAACAATCAACTCCAGCATCTTCCCCAGTACCGATGTGCGGCTAACTGGTCTATAATTCTCTCTCCCTCCTTTCTTAAAAAGTAGGGGTTACATTGGCTACCTTCCAGTCCACAGGAACTGATCCAGAGTAGAAAGAACATTGGAAAATGATCACCAATGCATGCACAATTTCTAGGGCCACCTCTTTGAGTACTCTGGAATGCAGACCATCAGGCCCTGTGGATTTATCTGCCTTCAGTCCCAACAGTTTTCCTGACACCATTTACTGACTAATGTGGATTCCCTTCAGTTCCTCCCTCCCACTAGATCCTCAGTCCCCTAGTATTTCTGGGATATTGTTTGTCTTCTTTTGTGAAGACAGAACCAAAGTAAATGTTTAACTGTTCTGCCATTTCCTTGTTTCCCATTATGAATTCACCCATCTCTGTTGTAAGGGACCTGCATTTGTCTTCACTGATATTTCCCTTTTTAAATATCTAAAGCAGCTTTTAGTCAGTTTTTATATTCTCCACTCCTTTTTTCATCCTCTTTCCCCCCTATTAATTAACCCCCTTGTCCTCCTCTATTGAATTCTAGATTTCTCCCAGTCCTCTGGTTTGCTGCTTCCTCTGGCCAATGTATATGCCTTTTCCTTGGATTTAAAACTATCCTTGATTTTCCTCGTTAGCCACGGTTGACCGCTTGCCCATTTTATTTTTTTCGCCAGACAGGGATGAACAATTTTTGGAGTTCGTCCATGTGGTCTTTAAATCTTTGCCATTGCATCTCCACTGTCATCCCTTTAAGTATAACTTGCCAGTCCATTCTAGCCAATTCCCATCTCATACCTTCAAAATCTCCTTTCTTTAATTTCAGGATCCTAGTCTCTGAATTAACCGTGTCACTTTCCATCCTATTGCAGAATTCCACCATATTATGGTCCCTGTTGCCCAAGGGGTTTTGCACAACTCAGTTACCATTCTGTGAAACTGGTGTTTTCTGCCTTACCAATATCTCCACTGACGGCCAACAGCCATCCCAATGGTCAAGCACAGGGCAGCTGTGACTCACCTCATCATCATCCTGTAGATGTTCCTGGGCAAACTCATACATCTGAAGCTGAAGTTTGGTCTGGTTGTAATATCGCAAAGCTTCCTGGAAATTAACCAATATATTTTATATCAAGTTAGTCAAATATATTTTATATCCAGTTAGTTGCCCTGTTCAATGAGTAAATAACCATGCATTGACAATATGCCCAACTAACAGCAGTCAGCACAATCCTAAAGTAATTAATTTTCGGGGTAATTATTGCAAACACCTGATCTTTCCCTATCACGGTATACTGGAATAGGTAGATTTCTGAAACTGCTTCTCCCCACCTTCTCTCTCTTATCAATTGCTACCATAAGAAAGCGAATGGTATGTTAGCATTCATAGCAAAAGGATTTGAGTATAGGAGCAGGGAGGTTCTACTGCAGTTGTACAGGGTCTTGGTGAAACCACACCTGGAGTATTGTGTACAGTTTTGGTCTCCAAATCTGAGGAAAGACATTCTTGCCATAGAGGGAGTACAGAGAAGGTTCACTAGACTGATTCCTGGGATGTCAGGACTTTCATATGAAGAAAGACTGGATAGACTTGTACTTGCTAGAATTTAGAAGATTGAGGGGGGATCTTATAGAAACTTAAAACATTCTTAAGGGGTTGGACAGGCTAGATGCAGGAAGATTGTTCCCGATGTTGGGGAAGTCTAGGCCAAGGTGGAAATCTTTTAGGACCGAGATGAGAAAAACATATTTCACACAGAGAGTGGTGAATCTCTGGAATTCCCTGCCACAGAAGGTAGTTGAGGCCAGTTCATTGGCTATATTTAAGAGGGAGTTAGATGTGGCCCTTGTGGCTAAAGGGATCAGGGGGTATTGAGAGAAGGCAGGTACAGGATACTGAGTTGGATGATCAGCCATGATCATATTGAATGGCGGTGCAGGCTCGAAGGGCCGATGGCCTACTCCTGCATCTATGTTTCTATTCTTCTCCACCCACTTCTGTAATGCGATCTCCCAGACTTGGCCTCCTCTCAGGCCTGGCAACCATGCTCTCCTCTCTGTGAAATCCCACCATCACCCACATCGCAGCAGACTCACTGTTCTGTTACATATTTCTTAACATAAATGGCTTGTACAGTCACTTGTACGTTCTGCATCTGATAGACCATTTACTTTAAAAATAAATGGTTAGTTTCCAAAACTAATTATTCTTGCTATTGAGAGAGTGCAGCGTAGGTTAACAAGGTTAATTCCCGGGATGGCGGGACTGTCATGCTGAGAGAATGGAGCAGCTGGGCTTGTATACGCTGGAGTTTAGAAGGATGAGAAGGGATCTCATTGAAACATATAAGATTGTTAAGGGCTTGGACACACTAGAGGCAGGAAACATGTTCCTGATGTTGGGGGAGTCCAGAACCAGGGGCCACAGTTTGAGAATAAGGAGTAGGCCATTTAGAACGGAGACGAGGAAACACTTTTTCTCACAGAGAGTGGTGAGTCTGTGGAATTCTCTGCCTCAGAGGGTGGTGGATGCTTTCAAGAGAGAGCTAGATAGGGCTCTTAAAGATAGCGGAGTCAGGGGATATGGGGAGAAGGCTGGAACGGGGTACTGATTGGAGATGATCAGCCATGATGACATTGAATGGCGGTGCTGGCTCGAAGGGCCAAATGGCCTACTTCTGCACCTATTGTCTATTGTCTAAAACAAAAGATACTTTTGAAACTAAGTTTCATCAGGTTGGGGGAATACTGACTGACACACTGCACCTATTGTCTATTGTCTAAAACAAAAGATACTTTTGAAACTAAGTTTCATCAGGTTGGGGAGATACTGACTGACACACTAACCAGATGCCAGACTGCATTTGTATTATTATCCTCCTTGGGCAAGCCCTTGGTTGGTACAGTGTATCCAGTCATGAACTCTGCACATTGGACAATACTGAGGCTTGAAATAATTGGCGAAGTATGGTGAGAAAAATGACTCAAATTGTGGACCTCTAGTACTGGGTATATGACACGTCAGGGAAACAGATTTATATTTTGTTTACTGGATAAGGACAACATGTTATTTGGGAGAGAGAAATCATAAGGTAAGGAATGTTAGAGAGAGCAGTGGGGACTGGAAAGTTGAATGATGACTTGCTCATTACCTTGACGGATGGTTTGACTGCCGCAACCGTGGGGGAAATAAAGAGGGACAAAGATTGGACTTTATTGCCTTCCATCACAGTGCATTTTTTTGTATGGCTGTGTGGTAATTCGAATATCACTATACCTTAATTGGTACAAGTGACAATAAAACATTTGTCCTGTACCCACCTGGGATAGAGATCATAAACAGGAGTTAGGTGGTGTACAATATTCACCATGGCCAAAGGGATCTCTTGAAGGAATTTTTCATCCAAGAGAGTTGAAGAAAAAAATTCCCTTCAATTTCCTGTCTCTTTAATCGGCTTCCTCAGCTGCACCGGTTCACTGAATTGAAATATTTTACCCAATATTTCTGGATACTTACAGCGTGATAAAGAAATTACATTACTTTTGATTCAATGACTGCCCTGCATCCTCCTCCAATGTCTCTTAACCTGTTCCCCATCCCACCAAATCTATTCCCACCACCATCACCCTCTTCTTACGTACAGGCCTGGGTGCGAAATCTTCCTCGGTCAAGTCCCACTTTTCCTTGTGATATTGATAGTACACCAAATTCTGCTTCATCACCGAATCTTCTGGATCAAACAACAGGTAGGTTGCTACACACGGCGTTGCATTCTTCATATTGTTGACTGCAAGATATCCACAGGTCAAAGTCAAGATGAGAGCATACCATTTCCACGAGAGAGCTGCAGAGTTCTCACATTGTCCATGTGCCGCACAGTTATAAATCACTGCCACTTTCCAAGAAAAACACAACAGAGGTGCTTGGCCAACATACTGACGCCAACAAATTAAATGGAGATTTTGACCCAGACATTGCCTTTAGTATCACAGAGTAATCTATGTGCCAACTTGCAGTCATTGGATGTGAGAGGGTTGTCTGGAAAATGCAATGTCTGGGATAGTGCCTCTGCAATCAACTCAACATCTGTTTTATAAATGGACTTCTTACAAGGGACAGCTAATCACACATCCCCGTTCCACTCTCCCCTATTGTGCAATCTTCTCCTCCACATGTGTCCCTCTAATTTCTCCTATGTTTACAACCCTTTCCTGCACACCCTTCCTTCCCTGGAAGCTCCTCCCCTTCCACTATTTATCCAGTTTCATTTGGGATGCATAATCAGATCTATATCTATTTAACCAGACATCATATTTTGCATAACAATCACTTTTGTCTTACAGTATCTTATTGTATCTGAAAAACCTGCTGGGTGCAGTGTCTGTGCTTGCCAGGTCTCTGAATATCAAGCAATAATTACACATCCACAACTGCGCAAACCCTCATGAAACCTCAGAGAATCCCCTGCTGCCATGAATTTCCAGCTTAGTCTGAGTTCAAATGGGATCACCGTTCCTTATACAATATTAATTTAGAGGCCACCATAAAGAGTAGGTGGCTTTAATGAAAAGTAATGAGTGAGTGCTCCTTCCAAATCCCTTTCTGGATATTCTCCAGTGATCGCAGCAAGGAGTGCCTCTGAAATACCCTCATACTCCAGTGATCAATGTGCACAACAAGAGGCCAAAACTACAAGGAAACAATACACAGATCATTCATTTCATCAATGCTATTTGAGGATATATGTTGACCAGGCCACCAGTGATGACAGAGGTGATGGCAAAACATAACTTCTCTTCAAATATTACCAGAAAGCTCCTTTTATCCACTTTGGATTGGATAAAAACTCATCTTACTATCTCAGTGAAAGGTGTCCATTCTGACAGGGCAGTGACATTTTAGTGCAGCTTTCCTGACATAGACCGTGGGCCGAGTTGCTTTTTCGTTTCATTTCGTGACCTGAATCACATATCTACCTGTATTTATAACATATTGTGTAAAAATATTATAGAAATCATACCTGAAACTCGTCAAGACCATATTTTAAAAATATGAGAAAATCCTCCAATTTTCCGAGTAGTAAGTGTCCAATCAATGCACGTTTGACATTGCATTGGACGGCAATTGACCAATCACGCGCTTTGTTTCATGGAAGCTCGGCAGCGAGCACACTGGGATCATGGCTGCCTCCTAATTACATCAAAACAATCGCATGGTTTGGAAGGAATAAAGGTAATCCTAGCCTTGCTGATAATTTTGTTTTGCGATAGATTTATCTTTGTAAAGTTATGATCTAAACTGTTAAATAAAAATGATAAATAAAAATGAAGAGCTAGGGTTAGGATTAGGATCAGGCAGTCAGTCAGTCAGTGCTGCAAGGGGTGGGTCGGGCTGTTGGCCCGCTGGTGAGTGCTGCGAGGGGTCGGTTGGGCTGTCGGTAGGCCCGTGGGTGCTGTGAGGGGTCAGCTGGGCTGTTGGCCAGCCCGTAGGTGCTGCGAGGGGTCGGTCAGGGCTGTCGGTTGGCCAGTGGATGCTGTGAGGAGTCGATCACTCTGTCGTCCGGCCGGTGTTGCAACGAGTGAGCGGGCGGGCTGATGGAGCCGCTGCTATGGGGGTGCTGAAGGCTGCCCGGGTGGCGTGCAGGGCAGTGGAGCTCCCCACCATCATCACCATGATGAACCAGAAGGGCATGCTGGCAGAGGTGGATGCGCTGAGCGGCCGGTCCCAAAGCGGCTCCAGCTCCAGCCCTGGGCAGCTATGGAAGGCGGGCGAGTTAGGGTTACGCATTTTCCTCTCAGTGGAAGATGCCTGCCCCAGTCATCTGCACCCAGTTTATCTGGGCAGGTTCAGGAGTCAGTGAAAACTGGGACCTCTGCGGTAGTCTCACTCAACATACACACTCACAATTATATTCATTGTATTATTTATATACAATATAAAATTATATGTAACTCCAGTCATATTCACAAGTCATATATATATATATATATATATATATATATATATATGTGTGTGTGTGGTTTAAATAGACCGCAGCACGGAATTAGGCTCCCCATAGAGTAATATGAGTATTGAGCACTAGATGGCGCTCATTTTTTCGATATAATTTTCTAATTAGCTTAATTAATTAGTGTGCAACTTTTGACACAGAGTTATGAATCCCTTCTCAATTATATTTTATCTAAATCTGTGCCAAATTTCAAGTTGATGCCAGACATGGGTCATGAAAGTTAAATTCTAGACACATTTTCGACGCTCGGCCCAAAGCCTAACAGTGATGTACCCCCTTAGCCAAATGAAATGGCAATCTCTGCCACAGAAGGCAGTGGAGGCCAATTCACTGGATGCTTTCAAGAGAGAGTTATATTTAGCTCTGATGGCTAAAGAAATCAAGGGATATGGAGAAAAAGCAGGAATGGGATACTGATTTTAGATGATCAACCATGATCACATTGAATGGCGGTGCTGGCTCAAAGGGTTGAATGGCCAACTCCTGCACCTGTTTTTCCATGTTTCTAATCAGGTCTGAGGCATAGTTTAATTGGGAGAGTTCAGAGAGGCAGCACCTCTAAGTCTGGGTCCATCACGTTTTCATAGAATCATAGAAAATACGTGCAGGAGTAGGCCATTCGGCCCTTCGAGCCTGCACCGCCATTCAATATGATCATGGCTGATCATCCAACTCAGTATCCTGTACCTGCCTTCTCTCCATACCACCTGATCCCTTTAGTCACAAGGGCTACATCAAACTCCCTCTTAAATATAGCAAATGAACTGGCCTCAACTACCTTCTGTGGCAGAGAATTCCACAGATTCACCACTCTCTGTGTGAAAAATGATTTTCTCATCTCGGTCCTAAAAGACTTCCCCCTTATCATTAAACTGTGACCCCTTGTTCTGGAGTTCCCCAACATCGGGAACAATCTTTCTGCATTTAGCCTGTCCAACCCCTTAAGAATTTTGTAAGTCTCTATAAGATCCTCCCTCAATCTTCTAAATTCCAGCGAGTACAAGCCGAGTCTATCCAGTCTTTCTTCATATGGAAGTCCTGCCATCCTAGGAATCAGTCTGGTGAACCTTCTCTGTACTCCCTCTATGGCAAGAATGTCTTTCCTCAGAGTAGGAGACTAAAACGGTATGCAATTCTCCGGGTGTGGCCTCACCAAGACCCTGTACAACTGCAGTAGAACCTCCCTGCTCTTGTACTCAAATCCTTTTGCTATGAATGCCAACTGGAATGCCAACATTTGCTTTCTTCACAGCCTGCTGCACCTGCATGCCTATTTTAAATGACTGGTGTACCATGACACCCAGGTCTCGTTGCACCTCCCCTTTTCTTAATCGGCTACCATTCAGATAATAGTCTACCCTCCTGTTTTTGCCACCAAAGTGGATAACCTCACATTTATCCACAGTATACTGCATCTGCCATGCATTTACCCACTCACTCAACCTATCCCTTGCAGCCTCCTACCATCCTCCTCACAGCTAACACTGCCCCCCAGCTTCGTGTCATCCGCAAACTTGGAGATGTTGCATTCAATTCCCTCATCCAGATCATTTATATTGTAAATAGCTGGGGTCCCAGCACTGAGCCTTGCGGTACCCCACTAGTCACTGCCTGCCATTCTGAAAATGACCCATTTACTCCTACTCTTTGCTTCCTGCCTGCCAGCCAGTTCTCTATCCACATCGATACTGAACCCCCATAACCGTGTGCTTTAAGTTTGTATACTAATCTTTTATGTGGGACCTTGTCGAAAGCCTTCTGAAAGTCCAGATACAAGACATCCACAGGTTCTCCCTTATCCGCTCTACTAGTTACATCCTCGAAAAATTCTATAAGATTCGCCAGACATAATTTACCTTTCATAAATCCATGCTGACTTTGTCCAATGATTTCACCACTTTCCAAATGTGCTGCTATCCCATCTTTAATAACTGACTCTAGCATTTTCCCCACTACCGATGTTAGACTAACTGGTCTTAAATCCCCATTTTCTCTTTCCCTCCCTTTTTAAAAAGTGGGGTTACATTAGCTACCCTCCAATCCTCAGGAACTACTCCAGAATCTAAAGAGTTTTGAAAAATTATCACTAATGCATCCACTATTTCTGGGGCTACTTCCTTAAGTACTCTGGGATGCAGCCTATCTGACCCTGTGGATTTATCGGCCTTTAATCCATTCAATTTACCTAACACCACTTCCCGGCTAACCTGGATTTCACTCGGTTCCTCCATCTCATTTGACCCCCGGTCCCCTGCTATTTCCGGCAGATTATTTATGTCTTCCTTAGTGAAGACAGAACCAAAGTAGTTATTCAACTGGTCTGCCATGTCCTTGTTCCCCATGATCAATTCACCAGTTTCTGTCTGCAAGGGACCTACATTTGTTTTAACTAAGCTTTTTCTCTTCACATATCTATAACAACTTTTGCAGTCCGTTTTTATGTTCCCTGCCAATTTTCTTTCATAATCTATGTTCCCTTTCCTAATTAAGCACTTTGTCCTCCTCTGCTGGACTGAATTTCTCCCAGTCCTCTGGTAGGCTGTTTTTTCTGGCTAATTTGTATGCTTCATCTTTAGATTTGATACTATCCCTGATTTCCCTTGTTATCCACGGATGCACTACCTTCCCTGATTTATTCTTGATTCCCCGTCTGAAGAGGTCTCGGCCCGAAACGTCGCCTCTGCTGCACCCGCTGAGTTTCCCCAGCTTTTTGTGTTCCCTGATTTATTCTTTTGCCAAACTGGGATGAGCAATTGTTGTAGTTCATCCATGCAGTCTTTATATACCTTCCATTGCATATCCACCGTCAACCCTTTAAGAATCACTTGCCAGTCTATCTTGGCCAATTCACGTCTCATAGCCTCAAAGTTACCTTTCTTTAAGTTCAGAACCCTTGTTTCTGAATTAACAATGTCACTCTCCACCCTAATGAAGAACTCAACCATATTATGGTCACTCTTGCCCAAGGGGCGACGCACAACAAGACTGCTAACTAACCCTTCCTCATTACTCAGTACCCAGTCTAGAATAGCCTGCTCTCTCGTTGGTTCCTCTACATGTTGGTTTAGAAAACTATCCCGCATACATTCCAAGAAATCCTCTTCCTCAGCACCCCTGCCAATTTGATTCACACAATCTATATGTAGATTGAAGTCACCCATTATAACTGTTTTACCTTTGTTGCACGCATTTCTAATTTCATGTTTGATGACATCCCCAACTCCACTACTACTATTAGGTAGCCTGTACACAACTCCCACTAGCGTTTTCTGCCCCTTAGTGTTTCGCAGCTCTACCCATATCAATTCCACATCCTCCAAGCTAATGTACTTCCTTTCTATTGCGTTAATCTCCTCTCTAACCAGCAACGCTACTCCACCTCCTTTTCCTTTCTGTCTATCCCTCCTGAATATTGAATATCCCTCGATGTTCAGCTCCCAGCCTTGGTCACCCTGGTGCCATGTCTCTGTGATCCCAACTATATCATATTCATTAATAACTGTTGAATATTTCAATAGTTGCCTCTTTCAATGCAGCCCCTCCCCAGGAGAGCAGATTTAGGTTTATCTTCCTTTACACAGGTTCAGCACACATTGCCATCCCTGCCAGATGACTTCCCTGCAGCGTACAGCTGAAGTTTGTGGCTAGCTATTATTTTCAGCAACTACTGCTCCTCAAATCTAGTTTACAATGGTTTACTCACGTTTATAATAAGTAAATTGCAAGTAGTGGTACATTGTAGCCAGAAACTTCTCCACTATGAAGCCTCCGATCACAGGGGCTAAATCATGTTCACACTTCACCTTGCAATGCAGAACCTCAGCGTAATGACCTGGAAGAAAAGGAACAGTAAAATGTGGACACAAGGAACTGCAGAAACCCTTATGGTTTTCACCACTCTTCAAGGACACTACAGTCACAACGTTCGGCGCAGGGACTGACTGAGGCCTGAATATCTGAGTGGATAAGAAATACACATAACAAATGAATGATCTCCAAGATCGTACACACTTAATGGATTATAGATGTCAAACTTGCTATCAATGCACTACTGGTTATAATTTTATACATTATATAACTTTCAATGTCGCTTGGTATATATAAAAAAAAAAAAAAAAAAAAAAAAAAAAAAAGTGGTTTACCAAAAAAGACACATCGTGATGGAATAACATAATGGATCAGGCAGCATCACTGGAAAACATGGACAGGCAGTGTTTGAGCCACGACCGGAAACGTTGCCTATCCCTGTTCATGTTCTCCAGAGATGCTGCCTGACTCACTGGATTACTCTAGCACTTTGTCTTCTTTGGAAGAAAATGAATTGTGTTCTATTGGTGGCAATGTAGAGGATTATTCTGATTTTAAATCAGATACTGTTCAGAATTAAAAGCCCATTCCCAAATTAATACCAAATGTCAGGTCACCAACTGCCCTGCCCAATAAAAAGCAATGGGAACTATACTTCACCACAGTGAATACTAAATTGTGGTTGAGAGGAAAAGAGACAGAGAGAGCAGGAGTATGGAAGGAGTGTAGGGGGGGGAGAGTGTGAGGTAAAGAGTGGGGGTGGGGTGAGGGAGATATGGTTATTACATGATTCACCCTTAAATTACATCATCCAATGTGATCAACATATCCAAAAAATCTGTACCAACCTGCTATAGAAACATAGAAATCTTTAAAATCTGTCACTTCCCGAGAGCCCTCGCAGGTAGCAATGCACTCGCCATAGGCCTTGAGGTAGTCAGGAATGGCCAACTCCATGTCAGCAATGGACAGCGGGTAGTTCTCTGCATTGTATGCTTTCACCGCTCGCAGGAAGAGAGTCTGAAATTCCACAAAAGCTCCGGTCAGCACAGCTTGTGCGAAAAGAAGTGTGCTTAAAGTCAAAGAGAGAAAATGGGGTGGAAAGGACAGAAGGAAGGGTGGTAATCATGAATTACACTTTGCCTTTTGACCTGTCTTGTTAACAGATAAGAGTGAACATTTAGGGAATGAATAATATAGAGAAGTACATGCTCGGGCTGAGAGAGGAAGAACAGCAATTATAGGAAATTAAAAATAAAAGAGAATACTAGAAATAATCAGCACATCAGGAAGCGACTGGGGAGAGAGAAATAGAGCGAATATAAAAGGGAGATGTGCTTGATTAGAACAAGCTATATCTAACAGAAATAGTTTAGTTTAGAGATACAGCATGGAAGTAGGTTCTTCGGCCCACCAGGTCCATGTCAACCTGTAGAGGCACTCGCCCTCTGCACCATTGGTCGCTGCTTTCTCTACTAACTTCATAAATCGTGCGTGCAGAGTTAGGCCACTCGGCCCATCGAGTCTACTCCGCCATCCAATTATGGCCGATCTATCTTTCCCTCTCGACCCCATTCACCGGTCTTCTTCCCATAGCCCTTGATGCCCTGACTAATCAAGAATCTGTCAATCCCCACCTTAAAAATATCCATTGACGACCTCCACAGCCGCCTATGGCAAAGAATTCCGCAGATTCACCAACCTCCGGCTAAAATAATTCCTCATCTCCTTTCTAAAAGTCTCATCTCCTTTTATTCTGTGCCCTCTGGTCCTAGACTCTTCCACAAGTGGAAACATCCTCTCCAAATCCACACTTACCAGGCCTTTCACTGTTTGGTAAGTTTCAATAAGGTTCCCCTCATTCTTCTCAACTCTAGCGAGTACAGACACAGTGCCATTAAATGCTCATCAGACTTTAACCCAATTATCCCCGCAATCAATTTTGTAAACCTCTTCTAGACCCTCTCCAATGCCAGCACATCTTTCCTCAGATAAGGAGCCCAAAACTGCTCACAATATTCCAAATGCGGCCTGACCAGTGCCTTGTAAAGTTTCAGCATCCCAGTTACATCCCTGTTTTTATATTCTAGTCTTCTCAAAACAAATTTGCATTTGCCTTCCTTACTATCAATTCAAATTGCAAATAAACCTTTTGGGAATCCAGCACCAGCACGCCCAAGGCACTTTGCACCTACTCACACTGGGGTCTACTGGATCTCTGCACCCTGCTCACTGGCTCCTCCACTCAGACTGGATTCCACTGGATTTATGTGCCCTGCTCACTGGCTTTTCCACTCACACTGGGGTCCAATGGATTAATGGATCCAGTCACTAGCATCTCCACCACATGTGCCCCTCCGGAGATCACACTTGCTCTGTTCCTCCACTAAATTCAGAAACACAGAAGAATGACAGTAACTGGAACAGAGATATCCCACCGGGGATAGATGCTGCCCGGCCCACTGAATTACTCCAATACTTTGTGGGGTTTTTTGGATCCCAGCCAGAAACACTTTAATGCTTCCCACTCACCTCATAACTTTTCACCTCCAGATCATTAATAAACTCGTCAGCGCCTGGTAAACTGTTGTAGTAAGCCATATTCCGTTGCATCATCTTATCATCAGGGTGCCTCTGGAGGAAGGTGTGAGCTGCTGAAATGGCCTTGGGAATGTTATTGATCTGGTACAAATGGACAAAGACATTCATTAAGCAGCTAAATTATTACAAACTAGCACAACGAAAATGGAAAGAAGATTCAATGCTGTTAATGCTGTTTGTTCTTGGGATCGAGGCAGAGCCCCAGTCAGAATTCACATCCTCTCTGCATTCACATTAATGGTTCAGTGGAGAAGGTATATTGTGTGCAGATTTGCTACAGGGGAAGGTGCCAGTCGAGTGACTGATGTCACAGCTCACACATAAGTAATATATATCGTTCTCCAACTGCCTCAGACAGATAGCCGCACGGTGGGCTTAGTTTATACTGGATAGATGAACTTTCTGTGAAATATCTGAGGTTAGAGGAAGCTCTAGCCTCACCAGTCGTAAATGTAATTTAGTACAGTGCCATTATATAATCCACTATACACTTCCCTGAACATTTGTAATTATAAAAATAACAAGGGCCCAAATGGGCTTTGAGTTTGATCCCAGTGATGGCACTGGGTATATGAGAAACTGGCGGACGATCTCAGCATTTCTGATAAGATTGAGGTATAGCAGCGTTATCAAAGGAGGTGTCAGGGATGAGAAAGTGGTGGGTGCTGGAAAATGATCACTTATTACTTAATATGTATTCAAAAGTAAATAGGTTTTATTTTTTCTGCTTAGCTAGGTTAATAATTTGATATTGGATATGTAAAAGGTTGCTATTGCACAGTGTAAATGGGTTGAATGGTCACATTCATCAACATCTCTGGATTCTCTCAATATTACCATATTGATGGGGAGGCAGTAGGCAATATTCCAAACGTTCCTCCAAAGATCAACAGTGGAAAGTAAGATGGTCTAATACTGAAATTGGCTTGAAGAAATCACAGTGCAGGCTATGGTTGTTGCTCTTCTCTGCCTTCCTCTCCTTAACCAACTGTCTCTCCTGTGGTACTACTGCTTGTCTCCTGCATTGCACCCAGTCTGCGCGTGGGAGCTGAGAGCTTGTGACCCTTGCAGACATTTCTACAGGCAATGTGAATTCATAGAATTAATTACATACTGCAGCAGGAAATGCCAGATATAACCTTCAGTCACTCAGCACAGCCTCTCTTTTACATTACTGGATGCATACCACTTTGCTTCAAGATCCATGAGTGAAAAACTATAAAGAGTAATTTAAGATTCAACCAAAGGAAATGAAAGACACAAGATACAGAACTAATTGCATTTTCTGAAACGGCTAAAATTGACATTATAGGGCTCTGGAATATACAAACAGAATGTCGAGGTAATTTCCAGTGTCATTTGAGCTACAGTTTTTAAAGTACCACCCCCACAATACAACATCGTTTGTGATGCATTCATAATGGGCAACACTCACAGAAGCAGTCTGGCTTGGCCATCTAAGCAAATTATAGGGATCAAACTGACAGTGCAGGGGAGAGGGACATGATAGCTTACAGCTTAGATAAAGGACACAGGGCCAGTTAGTTTTGATCCCATGAGCACCAGGCGTGAAAACAAATTCCTTACATTCAGGAGGAATGCAAGATGAAGCTGCTGGAATGTTTGTGAATTCTGCAGGAAGGATAAATTCTCCCGCTTAACTGTTTGGTTAAATCTTCAAAACCTCCCTGGTTCCTACCTCTGTGATGATTAGGAGAGATAAGAAATATTAAGTATGAACCCAGTAGATGAGATGGAATCACTGCTTGGATTTTCAGAAAGCCTTAGACAAGCCCCCACACAGGAGACTGGTAAACAAGGCTAGAGCACATAGAATTGTGGGAAATGTACAAGTATGCACTGGGCGTTGGCCATCAGATAGAAAGGGTGGGAATAAACAGCTCCTTCTTGGTTTGACAGGCTATGACCTGTAGGGTAGTACAGGAATCGGTGCAAGCATTTAACCATTCACACACAGTCTCTATCAACGGTTTGACTGAGGAAACCAAATGTAATATTTCCGAGTTTGCTGGCAGGAAACTGTGAGAATGAGAGTGGTGATGAGGATACTAAGAGGCTTCAAGGAGGTTTAGACAATGGACATAAGTAGGAAACATTTCCTCCTTTCTAGGGATTGAGGATGACTTGCTTCCATTTTGGTTGCGTGGTGACGAGTGAGGCCAATGGGGGAACCACAAGAGGGTAAAAAGTATCTAAGTGCGGGGGCAGGTGGTGGGATAGTGATGTGGTATGCCCCTTCCACCTGCCATACTGGGCCGTATAGAAACATAGAAAAATAGGTGCAGGAGTAGGCCATTCGGCCCTTCGAGCCTGCACCACCTTTCAATATGATCATGGCTGATTATCCAACTCAGTATCCCGTACCTGCCTTCTCTCCATACCCCCTGATCCCTTTTGCCACAAGAGCCACATCCAACTCCCTCTTGAATATAGCCAATGAACTGGCCTCAACGACCTTCTGTGGCAGAGAATTCCAAAGACTCACCACTCTCGGTGTAAAGAATGTTTTTCTCATCTCGGTCCTAAAGGAATTCCCCCTTATCCTTAGACCGTGACCCCTTGTTCTGGACTCCCCCAACATCGGGAACAATCTTCCTGCATCTAGCTTGTCCAACCTCTTAAGAATTTTGTAAGTTTCTATAAGATCCCCCCTCAATCTTCTAAATTGCAATGAGTACAAGCCAAGTCTATCCAGTCTTTCTTCATATGAAAGTCCCGACATCCCAGGAATCAGTCTGGTGAACCTTCTCTGAACCTCCTCTATGGCAAGAATGTCTTTCCTCAGATTTGGAGACCAAAACTGTACGCTATACTCCAGGTGTGGCCTCACCAAAACCTGTACAACTGCAGTAGAACCTCGCGATAACAAAGAAACTGCAGATGCTGGAGAATCGAGGGTTACACAAAAAGCTGGAGAAACTCAGCGGGTGCAGCAGCATCTAAGAGGCGAAGGAGATAGGCGACGTTTCGGGTCGAGACCCTTCTTCAGACTGCTCAGGGATCAGGGAAACGAGAGATATAGACAGTGATGTGGAGAGATAAAGAACAATGAATGAAAGATATGCAAAGCAGTAGAACCTCCCTGCTCCTATACTCAAATCATTTCGCTATGAATGCTAACATATCATTTGCTTTCTTCACTGCCTGCTGCACCTGCATGCCTACTTTCAATGACTGGTGTACCATGACACCCAGGTCTCGTTGCATCTCCCCTTTTCCTAATCGGCCACCATTCAGATAATAGTCTACCCTCATGTTTTTGCCACCAAAGTGGATAACCTCACATTTATCCACATCATACTGCATCTGCCATGCATCTGCCCATTCACTCAGCCTATCCAAATAACCCTGCAGCCTCCTAGCATCCTCCTCACACCTAACTATACCCACCAGCTTGGTGTCATCTGCAAATTCGGAGAAGTTGCATTCAATTCCCTCGTCCAAATCATTAATGTATATTGTAAATAGCTGGGGTCCCAGCACTGAGCCTTGCGGTACCCCACTACTCACTGCCTGCCATTCTGAAAAGGACCCGTTTACTCCTACCCTTTTCTTCCTGTCTGCCAGCCAGTTCTCTATCCACATCATTATTGAACCACCAATACCGTGTGCTTTAAGTTTATATACTAATCTCTTATGTGGGATCTTGTCGAAAGCCTTCTGAATGTCCAGATATAAACATCCACTGGTTCTCCCTTATCCACTCTACTAGTTACATCCTCGAAAAATTCTATAAGATTCGTCAGACATTATTTACCTTTTGTAAATCCTTGCTGACTTTGTCCAATGATTTCACCACTTTCCAAATGCGCTGCCATCCCATCTTTCATAACTGACTCTAGCAGTTTCCCCACTACCGATATTAGACTAACTGGTCTGTAATTCCCCGCTTTCTCTCTCCCTCCTTTTTTAAAAAGTGGGGTTACATTAGCTATCATCCAATCCTCAGGAACTACTCCAGATAGATTCCAGATTCTCAATGCTATCTCAAAAACTACATTCGTAATTCCAGAGGTCATGAATCAGTAATTGCCGAAGACAGCAGAGATGATACATTTCTTTGTGTTGGATTCGAGCACATGTGCGACCCTTTTCTTCTATCCATATGGTAATGTCTTCCCGTTACAGATTCTGGAATAGTGTGATTTGGAAAACTGGTGTTGATCATGTGAACCATATAGATTTCCGAATCTAAAGGAAGGGGACTTGAGGAACCTGTTTTTCCCCCAGAAGATGATTGAAATATGGAACATACTTCCCAAGAGTGGTGGGATGGTTACTTTAACACGTAAGAAATATTTGGATGAGCACATGAAACACATGGGATCGATGTCAAAGGCTAAGTCCTGGAAAATGTAGTTATAGAGTAGATATGAGGACCAACATGGTTATGGTAGCCAAAAGGGCTAATTTAAATCGTAAATATCTCCTCACACTGGAAGATCAGCAAATTTCAGGCAGACCAAATCTCATCTAGCATTGAATTAATGATCTTGTAGCAGTAGTAAATAGACAATAGATAATAGGTGCAGGAGTAGGTCATTCGGCCCTTCGAGCCAGCACCGCCATTCAATGTGACCATGGCTGATCATCCCCAATCAGTACCCTGTTCCTGCCTTCTCCCCATATCCCCAGACTCCGCTATTTTTAAGAGCCCTATCTAGCTCTCTCTTGAAAGCATCCAGAGAACCCGCCTCCACCGCCCTCCGAGGCAGAGAATTCACCACTCTCTGTGAGAGAAAGTGTTTCCTCGTCTCCGTTCTAAATGGCTTACTCCTTATTCATAAACTGTGGCCCCTGGTTCTGGACTCCCCCAACATCGGGAACATGTTTCCTGCTTCTAGCGTGTCCAAACCCTTAACAATCTTATATGTTTCAATGAGATCCCCTCTCATCCTTCTAAGCCCCAGAGTGTACAAGCCCAGCTGCACCATTCTCTCAGCGTATAACAGTCCCGCCATCCTGGGAATTAACCTTGTAAACCTACGCTGCACTCCCTCAATAGCAAGAATGTCCTTCCTCAAATTAGGGGATCAAAACTGTACACACTAGGGCTCTGTACAACTCCAGAAGGACCTCTTTGCTCCTATATTCGATTCCTCTTGTTATAAAGGCCAACATGCCATTTGCTTTCTTCACTGCCTGCTGTACCTGCATGCTTACTTTCATAGATTGATGTACAAGGACCCCCAGATCCCGTTGTACTTCCCCTTTTCCCAACTTGATGCCATTTAGATCTGCCTTCCTGTTTTTGCTACCTAAGTGGATAACCTCACATTTATCCACATTAAACTTCATCTGCCATGCATATGCCCACTCCCCCAGCATGTCCAAGTCACCCTGCACTCATAGCATCCTCCTCACAGTTCACACTGCCACCCAGCTTTGTGTCATCTGCAAATCCCCGAATCCAAATCACAGATGTATATTGTAAATAGCTGCGGTCCCAGCACCGAGCCTTGTGGTACCCCACTATTCACTGCCTGCCATTCTGAAAGGGACCCGTTAATCTCTACTCTTTGTTTCCTGTCTGCCAACCACTTCTCTATCCATGTCAGCACTCTACCCCCAATACCATGTGCCCTAATTTTGCCCACTAATCTCCTATGTGGGACCTTATCAAATGCTTTCTGCAAGTCCAGGTACACTACATCCACTGGCTCTCCCTTGTCCATTTTCCTAGTTACATCTTCAAAAAATTCCAGAAGATTAGTCAAGCATGATTTCCCCTTCGTAAATCCATGTTGACTTGGACTGATCCTGTTACTGCTATCCAAATGTTCAGCTATCTCATCTTTTATAATTGACTTCAGTATCTTCCCCACCACCAATGTCAGGCTAACTAGACTATAATTCCCTGTTTTCTCTCTCCCACCTCTCTTAAAAAGTGGGATAACATTAGCTACCCTCCAATCCACAGGAACTGATCCTGACTCAATAGAACATTGGAAAACTATCACCAATTATCACCAGATTTCTAGAGCCACTTCCTTAAGTACCCTGGGATGCAGACCATCAGGCCCTGGGGATCTATCAGCCTTCAGTCCCATCAGTCTACCCAACACTATTTCCTGCCTAATGTTGATTTCCTTCAGTTCCTCCATCACCGCAGATCCTCTGGCCACTCCTATATCAGGAAGATTGTCTGTGTCCTCCTTAGTGAAGACAGATCCAAAGCACCTGTTCAACTCATCTGCCATTTCCTTGTCCCCCATAATAAATTCACCTTTTTCGGTCTTCAAGGGTCCAACTTTGTTCTTAACTAATTTTTTCCTCTTCACATACTTAAAGAAGCTTTTAATAATAATAATAATAATAATAATAATAATAATATATTTTATTGTCATTGCACATAAGTGCAACGAGATTTGGTTTGCAACTTCCATCCGATGTCATAACTTAAACAACTAATAAAATTTAGGTTTAGATTCCCAGAGAACATGGTTTGTAAAAAGAACATTAGAACAGTAAAACAGTCAAAACAGACTAAAGTGCAGATGTGTCTGTGCAACGTGACCATCCGAGGGAGACAGTCCATGGGGGTGGGGGGCACTCAGCAGGGCCGGTTCAGAGCCGCTATAGCTCTGGGAATTAAGCTGTTCCTGAGTCTGGATGTGAGGAGTCTTTATGGATGCTGACGGCCTTCCTGAGGCACCGTGTGTGGTAGATGCCCTCCAAGGCTGGTAGCGGTGTCCCAATAATCTTCTGCGCTCTGTGGATGACGCTCTGAAGAGCTCTCCTCTCCGCCTCCGTGCAGCCGAGATACCACACAGAAATGCCATGCGTTAGTATGCTCTCAGTGGTGCAGCGGTAGAAGGTCGTCAGCAGCTGTTGGGGCAGACCAGTCCTTCTCAATGTTCTTAGGAAGTTGCTGTGCGTTTTTGACCAACGCAGCGGTGTTGGTGGACCATGTGAGGTCCTCTGAGATGTGAGTGCCTAGAAACGTAAGGCTGGACACTCTCTCCACACTGTCCCTGTAGATGGAGATTGGGGCGTATTCCCCATTCTGTGACCTCCTGAAGTCGATAATTTACTATTCTTGGCTAACTTACCTTCGTACCTCATCTTTTCTCCCCGCATTGTCTTTTTGGTCTCAATGCGTCATGAGTCATTGTCTCAATGTGTCATGGGATCAGCCAGGCAGGGCGCAGAGTCCTGTGTTGTGCAGCAACTGGGGACAAAACCTAGAGAAACATTGCTGTATATCGCTCCAGACCTTTTTGCCAAAAACATTCCAGAAGGTGTAGGACAACAGTTTTGTTCCCAACACGGTGACCAGGGGCAACAGTGGTTGTGTTGAGATTCAGGCTGTTTGTGAATAGTCCGTCCTGCTGGTTTTAAAGTTTGAGGCTGCAGATATTCTACCCAACACTCTGTTTAGGGAACCAGCGGCAAAGGTTATCATCACCTTTCCCAGAGGGTTTCTATGCAGCCGGGTTGACTTGTGGTGTGGGGTGTACCTAATCTCCTCTGGGAGTCAGGTGACACATTGAAAACACTGAGGAGGCTCCGAACACTTTAGTGACACTTTGTGTTTGTGCCCCTAGGGTTTATGTACAGTTTGATGTAGACACGCGCAAAGGTAATCTTCAGGATAAGGAACATTTGGACGCATTTAATTTTACGTTTACATGAAATTACGTTTAACGTTACGTTTCTACGAACACTCGAGTTTTTGGTTTAAAAACTAACGCTCTCACCTTAAAGTAGGCAAACTGGAGGAACTTGTAGACTTCACGTTTCTCGAAGTCCTCCAGCGTCTCCCTGCTGGGCTGTGTCTGGCGGAAGGCGGGCAGGCCCTGCTTGCATCTCTTCAGGCACTGGGCTCTGATCATGATGTTACTGAAGAGCTGCAGCTCGGCGAAGCGGCCGAAGTGGTCACTGTCCTGGGATCGTACCGTGCTGCAATTGAGGTTGCAGAAGGCCTCGCTGTCCCGGAGCAGGCGGTTCAACCTCAGGCTCATCTCCAGGTAGTCCACGCACTCCTGCCAGTTCTCCGCCGTGTACTGGTCCAGCGCATGTCTGTACGCCGATTCCAGCGGCAGCAGCTCGTCCTGCGGGAAGCTGCGGAAACTGTACCTCTCGTACTGGGCGAGCCCGACGCCGCAACACAGCAGCAGCAGCAGCAACAGGGGCAAGGACAACAGGGCGGCCTGCGACATACTGCCCGGACCCCTACGGTCGACCCCCTGCCCCGACTCCGAGTGATCCCTGGTTTTCTGATCGATCCCCGACCCACCTCCTACGAATATGATCTCTGATCCTCCGCTGATTGATCCCCACTCTGCCGCAAGATCACTGATTTAGAGCCGCTGGATCTCCGCTGGCGCTCACTGCTCCTAGCGCGGCAGATCCCTTTGGATTACTGTTGCAGGCCGCTGGATATTCCCTGCCCCAGGCCCTTGGATATTCCCTGCCCCAGGCCACTGGATATTCCCTGCCCCAGACCCCTGGATCTCCGTAGCGCAGCTCGATCGCCGATTCTCCGCTGCCTCCCGTCCTATCCCCGCCGGCCGTGCGGGATAATCGACATCCCACACACTCAATCGGAAAAGCCGCCGAGTTCGCCCATCGCATTGGACGGACGACGGTGCCTCCGCCTCCGAGGAGCCCCCGTCCCCGCCCCGCGCCCACGTCGCCAGTGAGGGGGTCGCAAGGGCGGAATGATGGACGACGGGCTGAAGTTGGTGCTGGTGACTGCGTTGCTGGTCGGGGTGGCGGCGAAGGCGCCGCCTGTGCCGCTGAATGATGGTGTGGTGGTGGAGAAGCGGTTCGAGCCACGGGAATGCGTGCGGGCGGTGGAGGCGGGGGATTTCATCCGCTATCATTACTTGGGAACTCTGGCCGGCGGCCGGCGCTTCGACTCCAGGTACCGCTCCCGCTCCCGCTCCCTCCTGGAGCCGCGGAGATCCCATCTCCGTGGAGATTCTGGGTCCGGGCTGGGGTGGGCGAGGAGATGCTGGGGCGCAAACCTTCTCCGAAACCCGGCCCCGTCCCACCATCTGCATTACGTTGTAGAACTGCGATTGAAGGGAGCGCGGGTATATAATAGTGTCCATGTGGCAGTGTTCATTTATTACCCACCCTCATTTGGAAAGTGATGGAAGGTGTTCGTGGTATAATGAAGTGTCAATAACTCGTCCATAACTAGTTTGCGTTTAGCCAGAACCACTCGACTCAAGACATCACAGCCAGTTCAAACAAGTTCCAAAGATCTGAATTCCAGAGGTGAGGCGAGAGTGACTGTTCTTGGCCTCAGGGCAACATTCCACTGAGGGAGATTTCAAGGAGCACTGATAAAACCAAAGTCAATGGGTGTCAAAGGGAAAACATCCCAATGGCCGGAGTCGCATCTAACGCAAAGGAAGATGATTATGATTGTTGGAAGATGATTATTCCAATCCCATACATCATTGCAAGAGATAATGAGGCTGCATCCAAGGTCCAACCATCTTCAGCAGCTCCAACTTTCTATCATTATCCATTATACATATTTCCATACAATATATAGCAATGTTACATAATTTTGAGATTTTTTAAATCAAGTCTGCAATTTATCCCATCAGATAAAGCATAAAAAGAAGTTTAATTTGACACCTCATTCACTTTCATGTCTTCAGTATTAAAAAGGTTATGCCCATTTTCATACTCGGAAATTAGCATCTTGTTCCCTATTGCTTTTCCATTGACTTAACACAAAAGTTGTGATCCAGGACAGTCAAAGCCCATAACTTTCTTAAAAATCAAGAGAACTCAATGAAATTTTCAGTTATTATAGATTGAAGCATTCTGAAACAAATATGAAACAATCTTACATGGATGGCCTGAAATTAAAGCATATAATTAGTTAGTTACCCAATTGTAGCTAATTACAAAATTCAATTACTAGATCTAAACATCTATCAATTTCTTAAGAAAATATTAACATTTTTTAAAAAGCCTTATGTCCAAATAACATTCACACAAGAATTCACAATATAACGATTTTTAAATCTCATTGTCTTGAATTTCTAGGCCAAATTGAAGGAATTTAGTGTACATTAATGGATTTTATGGATGCGATGGATTGGAACGTTGCGGTTGCGGTGAATTTAAACCCCATATCGGCAGGAAAAATACTGCCAGTTCGTATGGGGAATAAATCACCGTTTCGCAACATGAAATTTGGATTAAAGGCATCTTAACAAGCAAGTTTATATGTAAAAATAAACGGCTTTCCTTTACCTGTCCCCTACGTGAAATCCGTCCCCGTTGTTGGCGTTAACGGCATTAGAAGCTAATTTTTATTTTACTCCAGCGTTGAAATAGTCGGGCGATTTAAAAAGAAATTTCACATACCGGCAGTCGGAACGAATCTTCAGCAAAAGCTCGCACCCCGAGAAAATATAACTCCGGAAGGCAGGGGAAAACCGCATTTTAACCCCGCCCCCCCTCAAAGGCGCCAAAGTCGCGCACACGGCCAGTGACAGAACTGCAGCGCCACTGAGGGTAAGTTTTGTAACATACCTACAATATAATCCATTGAGTACATGACAATTCTCACCTGTGCACTATCTACAGGGATGGAGATAAAGGGGAAGTGAGTACAGGGAAAGTTACAAAAGACTCCCGAATTAATGGGAAGGAAAGTTCGAGAAGGGATAAGAGAGTAAGATCAGGGGCAATAGTGAAAGTGAAGTTAAAGTGCTGTATATGAATGCGTGAAATATAAGAAATTAAGTGGATGAGCTTGAGGCTCAGTTAGAAATTGGCAAGTATGATGTTGTGGAAATTACAGAGACGTGGCTTCAGGAGGACCAGGGCTGCGAACTGAATATTCAGGGGTATACGTCCTATCGAAAAGACAGATTGGTGGGCAGAGGAGGTGGGATAGCACTGTTGGTAAGGAATGAAATTCAGTCCCTTGCGAGGGGTGACATAAATCAGGAGATGTAGAGTCAGTATGGAGAGAACTGAGGAATTGTAAGGGTAAAAAGACCCTAATGGGAGTTATCTACAGGCCCCCAAACAGTAGTCTGGATATAGGGTGCAAGTTGAATCAAAAGTTAAAATTGGCATGTAGTAAAGGTAATGTTATGGTGGTTATGGGCGATTTCAACATGCAGGTAGACTGGGAAAATCTGGTTGGTACTGGACCCCAAGAAAGGGAGTTTGTGGCGTGCCTCCAAGATGGATTCTTAGAGCAGCTTGTACTGGAGCCTACCAGGGAGAAGGCAATTCTGAATTTAGTGTTGTGTGATGAACCGCATTTGATTAGGGGACTCATGGTAAAGGAGCCATTAGGATGGAGTGACCATAATATGATGTTTTAATCTACAATTTGAGAGGGAGAAGGGAAAATCGGAAGTGTCTGTATTACAGTTGAGCAAGGGGACTAAGGAGCATGAGGGAGGAGCTGGCCAAAGTTGACTGGAAATAGACCCTTGCAGGGATGACAGTGGAATAACAATGGCAGATATTTCTGGGATTAATACAAAGTTGCAGGATCAGTTAATTCCAAAGAGGAAGAATGATTCTAAGGGGAGTAAGAGGAGATCGTGGCTGACAAGGCAATATGGGGAGAAAAGATGAGGTGCGAAGGTAAGCTAGCCAAGAATATAAAGGAGGACAGTAAAAGCTGTAGGGATTAATGTGGGTCCATTGAAGACAGAAACAGATGAATTAATTATGGGAATCAAAGAAATGGCTGACGAATTGAACCGGTATTTGGGATCCGTCTTCACTAAGGAAGACACAAACATTCTCCAGACGTAAAGGATATCTTTCACACATTATCGGTGTGAAAAGTGTTTCCTCGTCTCCGTACTAAGTGGCTTACCCCTTATTCTTAAACTGTGGCCCCTGGTTCTGGACTCCCCCAACATCAGGAACATGTTTCCTGCCTCTAGTGGGGATAGGGTACTGACAAGGATAGAAAATTGGTTGGCAGATAGGAAACAAAGTCAGGATTAATGGGTCCCTTTCAGAATAGCAGGCAGTGACTAGTGGGTACCACAAGGCTGTGCTAGGATTTAAGGGGAAGTCAAACGAGATCCCCTCTCTCAAGATGGCAGTGCTGGCTTAACAGCTGCGGCCCGCCTGCAGTCCGTCTGTTTTATCTTTTTTTTTGTTCCTGTGTCCTGTTTTTTTTTAGTTAATTTTGTTTTATTAGGTTGTGTATGTGTGTGGGTGGGGGGGAGAAACGTGTTTCTGGTCTCTTCCTTCGGGGGGGTGCGACTTTTTTTGTCGTATCCCCCGTCTCTGTCTCCGTCTGCGCCGAGGCCTAATGGCGGAGCTGGTAGCCTAGGGGCTGTAGCGGCGTTCCGGCGACTCGGCCTTGGAGCTGTGGCAGCTTTAGGTGGCAGCGGCGACCCAACCCGACTTGGCCTCGGAGCTGCGGCAGCGTGGCAGCGATGACCCGACTCGTCCTCGGAGCTGTGGCGGCGGCAGAGGTGACCCGACTCGGCCTTGGAGCTGTGGCGGCGGCAGCGGCGTTCCGGCAGCGGCCCTACCTCGGAGGCTCGGCCGTGGGCCCAGTGGACGACATCGTCGGGAGCTCGCAGGTTACAGGTTGGTGACCTGTTTTCGGGAGCTCCCGCAACAACGGCTTCATCCACTGGTCTGGAGGGCGGCAGCTTTGGCAGCTTCGACCGCCCCAGGCCGCGTAGTTTGAACCGGCCCGTTCGCGGAGCACGGTTGAGCCGCAGGACTTACTTACCATCACCCGGTGGGGTCACAACATCTGAAGCCTGGATCACCTTGGGGCAGAGGGAGAACAAAGAGGGAAGAGACAGAGACTTTAAGATTTTGCCTTCCATCACAGTGAGGTGGTGTTTGGTGAACTCACTGTGGTGGATGTTAAATTTGTGTTCATTGTGTGTTTTTGTTATTTTTAATACATGTATGACTGCAAGGCAACGAAATTTCGTTCAGACTGAAAGGTCTGAATGACAAAAATTAAATTAAATTAAATTCAATTCAATTCAATTAAATCTGGGTGTCCTTGTACATCAGTCACTGAAAGTAAGCATGGTGGTACAGCAGGCAGCGAAGAAAGCTAATGACATGTTGTCCTTCATAACAAGAGGAGTTGAGTATAGGAGCAAAGAGGTCCTTCTCGAGTTGTACAGGGCCCTAGTGAGACCACACCTGGAGTATTGTGCGCAGATTTGATCACCAAATTTGAGGAAGGACATTGTTTCTCGAGGGAGTGCAGCATAGGTTCACAAGGTTAATTCCTGGGATGGTGGGACTCTCTTATGTTGAAAGAATGGAGCGACTCAACTTGTACACACTGGAATTTGGATGAGTAGGGATCTTATTGAAACATATAAGATTATTAAGGGATTAGACGGCTCCATAGCAGAAGCGTCCACGTCGCGGGGCTGGAAACTGGAAGTATTCCGAGTTAATTCTGCTACCACCATCATCTATTGCAACAAGTGATGGCTCCGATTGATTGTCGCCAGACGTTTGCATCCTTTTCAGGACAGACGATGACAGCGATGTCAACATTTGAAACATGGAAGATGGGCACGAAAGAAGAAGAAAGGATTGGACAAGCCAGAGGCAGGAAATGTTTCCAGTGTTGGGGGAGTCCAGAACCAGGGACCACAGTTTACGAATAAGGGGTAGGCCATTTAGAACGGAGATGAGGAACATTTTTTTCACCCAGAGAGTTGTGAATCTGTGGAATTCTCTGCCTCAGAAGGCAGTGGAGGCTGATTCTCTGGATGCTTTCAAGCGAGAGTTAGATAGAGCTCTTAAAGATAACAGAGTCAAGGGATATGGGGAGAAGGCAAGAACGGGGTACTGATTGTGGATGGCTGCCATGATCACAGTGAATGGTGGTGCTGGCTCAAAGGTCCGAATGACCTACTCCTGCACCTATTGTCCATTGTCTATTGGCACTATTAGGAGGTTAATGGACTTTCCTCTGCTTGCTTGAATAATGATAAACTATCCAGAAACCTGATGGCATCAAGGACAATTCGCTAGAATTTAGAAGATTGAGGGGGGATCTTATAGAAACGTACAAAATTCTTAAGGGGTTGGACAGGCTAGATGAAGGAAGATTGTTCCCGATGTTGGGGAAGTCCAGAACAAGTGCTCACAGTTTAAGGATAAGGGGGAAATCTTTTAGACCGAGATGAGAAAAACATTTTTCACACAGAGAGTGGTGAGCCTCTGGAATTTTCTGCCACAGAAGGTAGTTGAGGCCAGTTCTTTGGCTATATTTAAGAGGGAGCTAGATGTGGCCCTTGTGGCTAGAGGGATCAGAGGGTATGGGAGAAGGCAGGTACGGGATACTGAGTTGGATGATCAGCCATGATCATATTGAATGGCGGTGCAGGCTCGAAGGGCCGAATGGCCTACTCCTGCACCTATTTTCTATGTTTCTATGTTTCTTTTTAAAATTATTTTTCATTTTTTTAAATTTTCTTTATTAGAAGTAATGTACATTACAATGATATAAGCCAAAAATAACATAATACATTTCCTGTACCACTTCTTATACTTTAAAAAGAATAAGAATAAGAAGAAGAATAGAGAGAATTAGATAGGATAGTAAGTGCATAAGAGAGTGATCCGGAAGAACCCGTAGAAGCGTAAAGACTAAAAAAGAAAAACAAAAATTTCTTAAATAGAAGACAGAAAATATGAGAAAGTAAAATAAGCTAAGATAAAAGGGATGTACCTCCTTCGTATATTTACATACCCCTCACCAGGTCCTGATACCATTTATTATCAGAGTTGTGTTGCACCCTATGCTTGTAATGTTGATAAATGGAGTCCAAATCTTTTGGAAATGGTCTGATTTGCCTGCAAGGAGGAATCTCATATCTTCTAGGTGTAACGTTTCGGACATATTTGAAATCCACATTTTTATCGTTGGTGTGGGAGCGTTTTTCCAGAATTTAAGTATATGTTTTTTTGCCATTATTAAGCCATAATTAAGAAAGCTCTTTTGGAACAAAGTCAGCTCCAAGCTGGCTTCCGTTGTTCCAAAAATAATCAATTCTGCATTCGGTTTCAATTTTATTTTGAATAATTTTGTAAAGATGTCAAAGATTTAATTCCAGAATTTTTGAGTTTTTATGTAAAAAACAAAGGAATGTGCTATGGTTGCTTCGTGGGATAGACATTTATCACACATTGGGGAGACATTTGGGAAAAATTACTTATTTTAGTTTTTGAATAATATAGTCTATGTAAAGTTTTAAATTGGATTAAAATATGTCTTACATTGATCGAGCATTTGTGCACATATAGCAAGTGTTTATCCCAACTCTCTTTCGAGATTTTTATAGCTAGTTCCTGTTCCTAATCTCTTCTAATTCTATCAGATGATGGTATTTCTATATTTAGGATAATATTATACAAGTATGATATTCAATTAGTTGAGTGCCTTTATATTCATTGCTTCGTCTAATAAGTCTGGAGACAAGGGTACACAAAAGGCTGGAGAAACTCAGCGGGTGCAGCAGCATCTATGGAGCGAAGGAGATAGGCGGCGTTTCGGGTCGAGACCATTCTTCAGACTGGTCAGGGATCAGGGAAACGAGAGAGTCAAATTTTGATATTCTTGTGTATATTTTTTCAAATAATCACGAATTTGAAAATATTTAAAATATTGATTACTTCTCAGGTTGTATTTAAGTTGTAGTTGTTGAAATGATAAGAAATTTCCATTTTCATACAAGTCTCCGAACGTTTTAATTCCTATTCTTTCCCAATATGTAAATGATTTATCAATACTAGATGGTTTAAACAACGGATTATTAACTATAGGGGTGAGAAGTGATAAATTTGGTAATTTAAGGGTTAATTTTAGTTGTTTCCAAATTCTAATAGTACTAGGAATAATTGGATTTTTACTATATATTGTAATATTCAATTTTGTTGTTGAGAGAAGGATCGCTCCTATATTAAAAGGGGCGCAATCGTCTCTCTCCATTACTATCTATTCCACCCGCTGGGCAGAGTTGTCCAACAGGTGAATCACATTTTTGACGTTTGCTGCCCAATAATAATACAAAAAATTAGGGAGTGTTAATCCACCAAATTCTTTGGGTTTGCACAAATGTCTTCTTTGAATTCTATATGATTTATAGTCCCATATGAAATTTGTAATATCAGAATCTAGTTTTTTTTTAAAATCTTTTTAAGTATATTGGTATTGATTGGAATAGATATAAAATTTGTGGTAAAAAGATCATTTTTATAGCATTTATTCGTCCTATTAAAGACAACGGAAGAGTTTTCCAAAACTTAATCAGGGCGTTTAATTTATTAAGTAAGGGCATATAGTTTGCATTAAATAAAGATTTATATTTTCTGGTAATTTCAATTCCCAAGTATTTAAAT
Organism: Okamejei kenojei; assembly: GCA_035221665.1. NCBI lineage: Eukaryota > Metazoa > Chordata > Chondrichthyes > Rajiformes > Rajidae > Okamejei > Okamejei kenojei. Next base: position 80,736,321 of record CM069134.1, read on the forward strand.
TTTTCTGTAGCAATTTTAAAAGGGAATTTTAGCAGATGTGTTGTGTCTTGCGGTTTTATCGTCATAATTTCACTTTTATTCCAGTTTATTCTATATCCTGAAAAGGATCCAAATTCCTCTATTAGATTTAATATATTTGGTATGCTAATTTGTGATTTTGTGATGTACAGTAGTACATCAATCTGCGTATAATGATATTTTGTTATTTGAGCATTTTGTATTATAGCCATGAATGTTCGGATGTCAGCTATCGGTTCTATTGCAAGAGCAAATAGCAGGGGTGATAGTGAGCATCCCTGTCTATTGCCCCTGGTTAATTGAAATTTCTGAGACAACATGTTATTAGTTAATATACTAGCAGTGGGCCTGTCATATAATAGTTTTACGGATGAAATTAAATTCTCTCCGATTTGAAATTTTTGCAATACTTTAACCATGTAGTCCCATTTCACTGGATCGAAAGCTTTTTCTGCGTCCAATGAGATAATTGATAAGTCTTGTTCTTCAGTTTTATATGAATGCATTATATTAAACAGACATCTCAGATTATTGCATGAGTATCTCTTGGGTATAAACCCCGTTTGATCCGCATTTTTATTAATTTACTAACATATTTACTTAATCTTCTAGCTAATGTTTTCGCTAATATTTGTTGATCAGTGCAATGGCTCTGTATGAACCAGGGTCTTCTAAATCTTTTTCTATTTTAGGTATAAATGTAATCGTTGATTCCGCTAATGTTTCTGGTAATATTTGTTCTTTGAAAGCATATGTGTACATTTTATGTAAGCGTGGTGAAATTATCTCATAAAATCTTTTATAAAATTCATTACTAAACCTATCTGGTCCTGGTGTTTTTCCATTCTTCAATGAGTTTATTGTTTCTTCTATTTCCTTAATTGAGATCTGTTCTCTTAAGGGGTTGGACAGGCTAGATGCAGGAAGATTGTTCATGTTGGGGATCCAGGACAAGGGGTTGATAAGATTTTAAGGAGATGAGAAATACTTTTTTTCACACAGTTGATCTCAAGAACTCTCTGCCACAGAGGGTAACTTTAGTTCATTGCTATATTTAAGCTGATGTTTTAGGATGTGGCCCTATAAGGGATTTTGAGGGTAAAATAGAGCAGGTAATACTGAGTTGATGATTAGCCATATCATATAGGCGGTAGTGCTAACAATTCCCTTTTACCTGATTTAATCTTTTTCATATGATATTTTCCCATTATTTGTTCTTCTAACTATGTTTCTAATTGCCTGAAACACTATCTAACACTCAAAGCAAACTTTCAGTGTGGCTGAGGTGTGTACAGTCTACTAATTACACTACAAGTCATTGAAACATCCTTGCCAGCTTCCTCCGAAAGCAAATGTCTAACACCAGGTTCCTCAGTCTGACAAACCATTCTGATTTGGAAATATATTGCCAGTCCTTCTTATCTCTGGTCCATGTCCTTAAATTTTCTCTCTTCGTCAATATGGGTGCAGCTTCATCTCAAATCCTGCATCAGTTCCTGAATAAAGAGCACCATCATATTTTCAAGGGCAATAAGGGATGCACAATAACCACCCAGATTCGAGAGTGAAATATTTATGCTCTGAGGTTTCTGATTTTTCACTCTTATTGCATTGTTAGTTTTTTTGCTTTCACTCTGCGCATGTTTAAGAATCTTTGAACTCTTGTTATGTTATGTTTGAAGTTTCCGTAATTCTGTCTCTCTTTCAGTTATGATCGAAGTTCCACTCACGATGTGTTTGTGGGGAAAGGCCGACTCATTGCTGGGATGGATAAAGCTCTGATCGGGATGTGCGTGAATGAAAGACGCTTCATAAAGGTGCCCCCTCAACTAGCCTATGGCAAAGAAGGATTGTGTAAGTGTCTTTGCCTTTTTACATTTATTTTGACTGTAATAACAAATTGTAGAAGACCTTACTTTGGATCTCTTGCTTTGATACATGGAAGGCTGTTTGAACATATCTTACTATTCGGCTGGGTTATCTGCACCTGCCTTTCCTCCATATTCCTTGAATAATTAATGATGATCTACAGATTTCTATGATTTTAAATTCCTTGACTAGATTCCTCCTCCCACCCCACCCCCCGTTAACCTCCTAGACTAAGAAATGCAAATAGTATGTCCATGGCCTGTCCTTACAATGTAACCTTCTAAGTGCTGGTATCATTCTGGCAATTCTATGGCACATACCCTGTAAAACTTCAGTAGGAGCATGCCAGGAATAACCGTATTATTTGTGATGTGCAGCTGATACGATTCCACCCGATGCCACCTTGTTCTTTGATGTGTTGATGCTTGATATCTGGAACCCTGAAGATAAGGTGAAGATTGATGTGCACTATAAACCGGAGAACTGCAGTCGCCTGGTGCAGGTGTCCGATTTTGTCCGCTACCACTACAATGGAACCCTTCTTGATGGCACTCTCTTTGATTCCAGGTACTAACTCATGTGGCATCCGTTGTTGCAGCAGGCCTCATGCTGCTGTTATTAATCTTTGAGCTGCTGACTTGTTGAAGCTGCCTTTGCTGGGTTTGGCCCACTTGTCCTCACATCCAGGTCTTGTTTCTGTAGCCACACTCGCCAGCAGACCTTTGACACCTACATTGGAATCGGCTGGCTGATTCCAGGCATGGATGAAGGGCTGTTGGGCATGTGCATGGGGGAGAGAAGGACCATCACCGTCCCCCCTTTCCTGGGCTACGGAGATCGAGGAGATGGTAAGCCCACCAATGGCTTCAGGCAATGACTAACCCACTGCGTGAAACTCAATGTGCATCAGCTTGGACAAGTCTCTGAATTCAACTTCCCAGTTGTGGTGGAGGTGATGACCGTACTCAGAAATGTGTTGAATAGTTATATTAACAACAAGCAATTATGTAGCAACATTAATGCAGCAAAATAAAGTAATTCATTTTATGTGGCATTATCAAACCAAAATCGACAGCGAGTCACTTTGGAAACTTTGGGACAAATGGACACAATTTTTCTTGACTTGAGGGAAAGCAAGAGGGGCAGAGGATTAGAGAGGGATCCCAGTGCTTGAGGCCCAGGCGGTAAAAAGAAAACATCCAATGAAAGAGTTAATAAATATGGTGAAGAGAAGGTTGGGTGAGGGCAGGATTGGAATGGGGTATGGGGTTTAGAAGTGGTTACAGTGATAGGGAGTGGTGTAGTGACTGGAGGGGGATTAACGAGGTATAGAAGGGTGTAGCGACCAGACAGGGTTACAGGCATAGGGAGGGGTGTAGGATCTGGAGGGTGTTACAGAATATGAAGGGGGCAGCGGCTGGAAGAAGTGACAGAAATATGGAGGGGTGTAGGAACTGGTGGGGGGCAAGGAGAGAGGGAGGGACTAGAGCATTTTGGCCCTTTGTAAAAACAAAGATAAATTGGTAGTGCTGGGTGAGGAAGAATTTTAGGGAGTGCTAACTGCCACCACCTTCCATGTAAACTGAATTTAGTGTTGAATTGTTTTTTAAATACTTTGTATTTTTTTTTTAACAGATTTGCATTATCAGGACTGGTGTAAATTTGGGAGAGGAAGCTGTGTTTTCTTTGGTGTTTGGTTGTAGCTGGTTTATTTGTACCTACATGTAAATTTATTCTCTACTTTTAATATAACAGGAAAGGATATTCCTCCACAAGCTACTCTAATCTTCTGGGTGAATTTGATCGATTTCCACAATCCAAAAGACAGCATAGCCATTGAGCGGGAATTTGTGCCCAATCCCTGCCCCAGGAAGACTAAGGCGGGAGACTTTGTGAGATATCACTACAACGGCACCCTTATGGATGGCACTTTGTTCGATTCCAGGTAATGTTTAAACATGTTTCAGCATCTCATTGTTGTTCTGGTATCTAGATGAATGGGCCTGGTGAAGGTCATGTGTTGCCGAGTGAAGATGCTTCTTCTGCCCGAGTCAGTGTTAAGTAAACCTGGGAACCTAGCATGGCCCATGGGCCAACTTGCTCAGCTTCCCACTGGAGCCCCGGGTTGCTGGTGATAATACTTGACTTGAGTCTGCCATGGGTGGAAGATTAGAATCGAGATCAGCTGCAGTCTGAAATTGAGAGACTCCCCATGTGAACCAGTTGCGGGTGGGGGGTTGGGGGGGGGGGGATGTAATTTCAGATGTGTCTAGTGGGGAGGAGTACAGATATGGACTGGTGGAGTGGGTTACGGATGTTTACTGGTGAGAATGGTTTACAAGTGTAGGGCGGTCGGTGGGGGTGGTTTGCAGGTGGTCTCGCGCGGTTGTCAGATGTGATTGACTTGGGGTATTGAGCGGTGGATCTGTGGGGGGTACAGATGTGGACTGGTGCCGTACAGGTGAGGTGTTGTGGAATTGTGGGGATATATATGTGGTCCAGTGCGGTGGGATTGCACGTGTGGAACTGAGGGTATGTGTACGGATGTGGTTTAAGGGGGGACGGTTGAAGTGAAAAGATGTGAGCCATCTGGGGTAACACGGGTGTGAAAGTAGGGAATGGGGAAGGATACAGATAGGGATGGATGGGAGAGTGGAAAACAAATGTGGACTGGGGAGGGGTTGGTACAGATCTGTAGCGGGTAGAAGAAATAGGGTACAGAAGTGGTCTGAGTGGAATGGAGCGGTTCAAATGTGGTGGGGCAGGTGTGGGAATAAATGTGGACCAAGGTGGGAGCGGGTACATATTCAGACTAGATAGGGGGGTGGGTACAAATGTGATCCAATATGGATACCTGTTCCCTTCCAATTGTCCCCTAAAGACCTTGCTGGCCAACATTATCCGGTTCTTTTCCAGTTATTCCCGGAATCATACCTATAACACCTACGTGGGGATTGGCCAGGTGATTGCTGGAATGGAGGAAGGGTTGCTGGATGTGTGTATTGGAGAGTGGAGGACCATTATAATTCCTCCTCACCTGGGGTATGGTGAAGAGGGTGTAAGTAAGTACAATTTAGAAATGGGTTCATGTAAAATTCGTTAAACCATTTCATTTCATGCAAGTTAATAATTGGTCTTGGCTAGGTTTTGACTTTATTTAAAGTTGTTTATTTTCCTGCTATTATGGTGATCCCTTAAATGGGTGTCACTTTACTGATCATAGAATCATGCAACACAACAATGGGTCCTTCTCACCCGTGTCGACTGTGGTGCCACCTGGACTGATTTGCTGAGAGCAGTATAACTTGGGTGTCTTGGCTGCACACAATACATTACAGACACGTGTGTTGAATGAATAGAGTCTGACATCATGAATTGACCGTCCTGATTATATTACCATCCTGCATTTCTGCCAGAGATTCCATTTTATTTCTTTGGAAGAGACAATAGCCTAGAAATTATATCAAAATAGTAGATCAAACAAACAGCTGTGATGTTAAACGTTGGGTTAATCCAGAGAAGAACAATTTCATTGAATTGTGGAGCTCAGACAGCCTTGTTCATGCCCACCGTGATGCCTATCTGTGCTGATCCCATTTGCTTGCATTAGGCCCATAACACTACACCTTTCCCATCCAAGTTACCTGTACAAACACTTTTTAAAAGCTGTAATTATATTTGCCTCCACTCCCTCTTCGGACAGCTTGTCCACAATCCTCTGTATGCAAAACATACCTTTCTCATTTGGTTATTCATTTAGTTTTATTTTGTGATTGGACTACAATCTTTGCACCATTCTGATGGTTTCCATTCATTATTGTATTGTATCTATCAATACCACATATACTTTACTCTGAGCATTATGCAAACAAAATAGTTAATTGCACCCTGGTGTTCGACAATAAACTAATCTGAATCTGATGTTGCAGTGTGGCAGGCAGGTCTTCATCCTGTCAGATGTTACTCCTATTAATAACCCAACACATTTATACATCACCTTTTTGCGGTCTTGCAGAGTAACAAAAACATTTTCCAGTGCACCCAAATGGTGAGCAATAAATTAGGTCCTAGTGAGTTTAAAAGTAGAGCAGTAAACGGATAACAGCGATCCATGATCAGATTTCCAAAAAAATAGATAATGGGTTATTGGATACTCGTTTTTTTACATATTTATGTCTGAATAACATAGGTAGTGTTACTTCCATAACTCCCACTTCCTAGGAACACCATATCTTTCCAAGATTTCACTAGGTTCACAACTGGGAACAAATGAATGTGTGTTGAATGTGTGTGTATTTGAGTTTATTAGCCAAGTATTCACATACAAGGAGTTTGTCTTGGTGCTCCGCCCGCAAGTGACAACATGACATACAGTGACATTTAGGAATGACACTTGAAACATTAAATGAAGGTCCTCAAACCCAACAGAACTGATTATGATATGAATTGACTTGCACAGAAACTTGTGATGAGAATTTTTTTCTCGACCATTGACTGGTGTTACTCTGATCCCCTGTTTCCCGTGTGTAATAGTTGGAAGTATCCCTGGCTCTGCTGTCCTTGTCTTTCACATCCATTTGATCGATGTCCACAACCCATCCGATAAAGTCGAGATCCAAACCAACCATAAGCCCAGCAACTGTACTGCCCGAAGCAAGAAAGGAGATTACATCAAGTATCATTTTAACGCCACACTAATGGATGGGACACAGTTAGATTCAACGTAAGTATTGCTTTTCCTTTGAAAACGGTTGGCAGGTAGACTGTCGTGGTCTTACATGAGTCACAGGGCTAAAGCTAAGTCCTGGACTTAGTAAAAAAAAACGCACTAAATCAAAACCTGCATGCAGAGGATCATTAGCATTTTCTGGTTTTATTTCAGATCTTTGGTTTCCTCCCACACTACAAAGACATACAGGTTAATTGGCTACTCTGTATGTGAAAATTGTTCCTAGTGTGCGTAGATAGTGTTGATGTGCAGGGATTGCTGGTCGGTGCGGACTCAGTGGGCCAAAGGGCATGTTTCCACGTTATATCTCTGAACTAAACTTTAAAAAAAAACTAAGCAGGATTACACAGAGCAGTTCTGAACCCCACTATATTGTAGCCTTGCGGAGGGCGCAGCCTTCGTGTACAGGATGATACCTCGACCCCAAGACCCAATATTAAAGCAAATATTTCACAATCTAAGTTTGTTTCCCCGGGAATGTAGCTGGTTGGGGTGATTTGGTTACTAAATGCGAGGAGCTGAGAGCGTGAATGGAGATGAGGTTTTATGCTGGTCAGAGACCAGGTTTCCTGGTGAACTGGAGTTTATTATCACCTATACCAAGAACAGTGAAATACTTTTTCACTGGAGTGGAAAAACTCCACCATGTGGGCGGTAAATAGAGCTCTCCTCCACCATCAGCAACTAGGTAGATTGTTACTTTAAATCCAGATTGATAGATTTTTGATAGTCATAGATTCTGAGATATTGGAAAATGGCCGTAAAACAAAGGTCAAAATAAAAACTGTAGATGATGGGAATCTGAAACAAAAAGAGAAAATGCTGGAAACACTCAGCAGCTCTGGATAGAGAAACAGGGTTAATGTTTCGGAGCTGAAAGCCTGCAACAAAACAGGGACAGAGGAAAAACTAATTATATTCAGTGGCAGAGATGTGCAGGATGAACTGGTGGAACAAAGGGTGTTTCATGGGTGTTTCTGCAGGGTGTAGAACAATGAACTTGGATGCCTGAAACAGTGTCAGGGAGAAGGTTGAGTGAACCTGACGGAGAGGCAAGTCTTACCAACACAGAATCTGCCGAATTAGGATTGTGATTTGAGGGAACGGTAAGAAGGCCTGCTCTGGTGTAATATGACCCAGTGGTTGATTCAAAGAGATGGGCTCTGGATCATCTGGATTACTCGTTGATTTTTGGTTCTGTGGCATGAATTCCTCCTCCCCCCCCACCCCCCCCCCCCCCCCGCCTCAGGGCTTCATTCTGCTGATGTGGAAGCCCAGAAATCTGGTGACACTTAAAAACAGATGTTCTCACATCGGGTCCAAGACGTGGGCGGCATGTGCTCCGTCTCCAGAATGTTAACCCTATATGTGTATTGCTACATCAGTCTTGGATTAACAGACACAATCCACGATAGTGGGTACAGGGGGGAGGGATCTGCGGTGCCGAACACGAAAGGAAGGAGGGCATACCTGTCATAGGAGACTGGAAGGAGGTGGATGGTGCCTTCAGTGCCACACGGGGGGGGCTTGCTGGTATCGCGGGGTCTGTGGGGAGAGCGTGGTTTGTGTCGCAGTGCCGGGTGGAGGTGGGGGTGTGTGCGGAATGGGGACTCCTGCTACCTGTTCATGGGACGCTGAGGGCGGTGACATGTTTCTGTTTCATTTTTTTCTCTCTCATCCTCTTCTCTTATACCCTCTCACTCTCTCCTCTTTCTCTCTTTCTTCCAACATTCGCTCCCTCTCCTCTTTCTCCCTCCCTTCAGCCTTTCTATCCCTCCGTCCCTTTCACCCCCTACATCCCTTTGAATGCTACCTGTAAATAAGTAAATAAACCTGAAGTCCGGCAGTAACTGTGGGAAGATTATGTCACAGCTGTTTACCTGGTGTGTGGTGAGGGTATTGGAAGAAGTGACTGATATTGCTGGTTAACTAAATTCAGGTGTTCAGTCTATTTCTGCTTCTCTGCCGCCAATCTTCAAAGGCTTAGAGGGATGTGCAGAGATAATGTGGTAGCCTGATGGTTGGCACAGACTTGGTGGGCTGAAGGGCCTACTGTGCTCTACCACGCTATGATTCTATGGCTAATTGCCATTTATGTAAGCCAATTTCTTTCAGTCACAACTATGGAAAAACATACAACATTGTCCTGGGATCTGGTCAAGTGGTCATTGGGATGGACATGGGTCTCAGAGACATGTGCGTTGAAGAGAGACGGACTATTGTAATCCCACCTCACTTGGGCTACGGAGAGAGAGGAGTTGGTATGTAACAAGTTACTGCTTTGGTTTTGTCTCAGACCCTTCAATGTGGGAACAGACACCACAAATAATGATTACCGGTAATTTAAAACTATCATTGGTTGTAAGCATGATCAAACACAAGTAAATCTCAGGTGTGATTGACATTATTTGTGACATGCCCAGTCACTCTCCTGATTAATAGTGGTCTCTGTGAAACCGATTAGCACAACCCATGCATTATAACATGGGAGGCCCATCGAAGAGTAATATATCAGATGAGAACTCCCCTGATAGGTTGTCACCTCAGCAATCACAATCCCTGCAGTATTTTCTCCAATAGCTTATTCTATTAACCTACTGAATGTGTCAATTCCTTCCCAGCTCAGTTACTGAAATTGTCATGATTTATTATAGTATAAATATGATTATTGCACAGGTCACATTGAGCAGGAATGTTCCATGCTGCAATGTACTGACACCAGATAACAAATGTCTGGATGTTACCAGTAAGTGCTCATTCGGATCTCCTCTTCCCACATCACTCCGTCACAGGAAATGTCTTGTGCGGTTGCAGGAGTCAGTGCTGGAGGGGATGTGATGTGGGATGGCTCATATTATTGAGATTAAAGTGTAGGTTGCCAGGAGTGGCTACAGAATGGGTGTTTGATCGATGGTGTGGACTTGATGGGCTGAAGGGTCAGTTTCTATGTTGTTTGACTTTCTCTCCTCTCCTGTCCTACAGTGGGAGAGGTACCTGGCAGTGCGGTGCTTATCTTTGATGTGGAACTGATGGAGCTGGAGGCAGGACTCCCGGAGGGTTACATGTTTGTTTGGAACAAAGAGGTGTCACCAGACATCTTCCTGGAGATAGACAAGGATGAAAACAAGGAAGTCAGTCCAGAAGAGGTAAAATGACCACCAGTTCATTGTAGCAGCAGCATAAAGATGGGGGAGATGTGTGGGGAGCATTTATGGGGTGGTAAGATGGAGAAAGGATGGGGAGGGTGGGTTGAGGAATAATGGGTTGTAGATGGGAGGTGTATGGATTGGGTGTGGATGGGGTAAAATAGGGTAGGATGACGGATGAGTGAGGGGATATGGTAGATACATGGGGACATGTATGGGGGTAGGGTGGGATTTGGGTAGAAGAGTAATAGTGTGGGGGTTGCGTAGAAGAGGAAAGAGAAGGTTGAGTTGAATTTAATGCAGTGGAAATGCTTGTCTAAGATTGTGAGGATTTGGTCTGACATTCGTGTTGTGTGAGTTTTACCACTCTCAGTCTGCCCTGTAAGGTTGCCGGTTTGAGAGAGCGAAGGTTCATGTCAGGGGAATGCTGTGCTTCATCCCACTCTCCAATGTTTGTACAAAGAGTTTGTTATGTAATGAGGTGAAAGCGGCACGAGGCAGACCAGGACCTTGAGACTTTCCTGAAACTCAACAAGACCTTAGCTCATTGTCCACCTTCACATTCTGTCTAATTCTCAAATCCTGGGTGTCCTATAAATTATCAACCTCAACCTCAAATGTACTATTGGCCAGCATCCACAATTCTAAGAATTTGCGATGCAAACATTAAAGAAGCGTCTCGTCATCTGCCCTAATGGTTGGACTATAGTTTGAATTGTAAACCCTTACCTGAGACTTGGACTACTTGGCACCTGCCCCTGTAGGAACAAGTCAACATCAGTGCAAGACAGTTGAGCTCCAGAGGAGGAAAAGACTTTAACAATGTCCATGTGCTTGTTGAAGCTTAGTTAACGAAGTTTGAATATGTTTATACATTCTCATCTTAGCCAAGATATCTCGTGGTATCAGTTTAAGTAGTAGTGCATTATTTACTTTGTTAAATGACAACCAGTGTTGCCAGTAAATGAAAGATGTCCTGGGTATATCATTATAATCATAATTACTTTATTAGCCAAGTATATTTTGTAACATATGACAAATTTGATTTGTCTTAAAGTCATACCAATAAAAAACAACAAAACGGACAAAATACATTTTAACATAAACATCCACCACAGTGACTCATCCACATTCCTCACTGTGATGGAAAGGAAAAAAAGTTAAATCTCATCCCTTCTTTGTACTCCCGCGGTCAGGGTCCTCGGGGGGGGGGGGGGGGGGGGAAATCTCAGCTCCCCCGCGCCGGGTGATCTACCCCGGGTCTGGGCTGGTCGAAACCTTCTGCGACTGGAGCTTCCCAACATCAGCCTCTACCCGAGGCTGCGAGCTCCTCGATGGTGAAATCCGCAGGCCGCAGTTGGAGCGTTGATCCCAGGCAAGGGATCGCAGGCTGTTATGGTAAGTCCACGGCCTGCAGTGGGGCTCAAAGTCAGTCCCGAGCAAGGCTGCCAGCTCCATGATGTTAGGCTGCAGAACGGCCTGATATACGATCCAGTAACTAATCGCATCTCCGGCAAGGTTAGAGGTTGAAAATAAGTTTCCCCCGACCCTCTCCCCAACCCCCCACATAAAACAAACCAGAGAACATTAATACATACTTTTAGAACACACATAAACCCCCAAAAAAGATGAAAAACCAAACCGACCATTGGGGGGCAATATTGTTTAGTGCTAGATAAAGTCTGATTAAGGATAGTTCAAATGTTTCTAGAGGTAGATGGGAGGTCAGGACTCAATCTAGATGGTGAGAGGATGGTTCGATTGCCTGATAACAGCTGAGAAGAAACTGTCCCAGAATCCGAAAGTTTGCGTTTTCAAAATATGTACACCATGCTTCAGAGGAGAAGAGTGACTGGGGTGAGACTGTTCCTTTATTATGCTGGTGGCCTCACCAAGGCAGTGTGAAGTGTAGATAGAGTCCATGGAAGAGAGGTTGGTTTGTGTGAAGGTCTGGGCTACTTGCTGAACTCTGCAAATTCTTGCATGGAGCTAATCCCAAACCAAGCTCTGATGCATCCTGCTAAAAAGCTTTTGTTATGGTGCATCTGAGGAAGCTGCTGAGGGTTGTTGGGGACATGCTAAACTATCTAAGCCTTCCAAGGAAGTAGAGGCGTTGGTGTGCTTTCTTAGCTATTGCTTCGATATGGCTAGTCCAGTAAATGTTGTTGGTGATATTTATTTGTGGGAACTTGATGCTACTTTGGCGCCATCAATGTATGTGTGTGTACTGCTTCCGTTCCTGAAGTCGATCACTATCTCCTTTTCTTGCTAACATTAAGGGAGAAGTTGCTGATTTGGCACCAGGTTGTGGGGTTCAGAATTCCTGTACTCCGTCTCATCATTAATGTAAATGCCATGATGAATGTCTGCTACCTCTGCTCCACATAGAGAAAAGGTTATAAGGAATGCTTATTAGGATGGGGAGCATCTGAGGAGAAAGGTAGGAATTCAGTGGATGATCTGTCTTCATCTGGTCTGACCTGCTGTATTTCCTGCATTTTCAGATTTTATTATTCTAGATTTCCAGTGCCTGCAGTATTTTGCTTTGGGAAGGAGTTCTTTCTCATTTTGTTCTGTGCCAGCAGCAATGGTAGAGAGACATTGCTTTGATCTAAGTCCCCTATCATGTCAAGATATCTTAAACCATATATATATCACCATCCCTTCCTCATCCCTGGGACTAAATCCATCATAACCTGGAGGAGAACAGAATATTCAGGAAATGAATTGTATATTCAGCTCAACATGCTTACATTGGACGAATGCAACCAGACCTGCTGAGTATTTCTAGCATTTTCTGGCTTGATTTCAGATGTCCAGCATCTGATTTTTGATTTATTTTCTCAAGGTCTTGGAGTGGGAATTGAACCTAGGAGCTCTTGAGGAGAAGGAGTAACTGTATCATATTGAGTTCCAAATAACACAAGCTCCTGCACGTTCTCCAGCCTAAGAAGCTGTTTTTTTCCAATTTTGGACTTCCCTCTAATATCCTTTTTTGCTTTTTGTTGCAGTTCTCCAAATATATCCTGGCCCAAGTGGACAGCGGTCAGGGGAAACTGGCTCCTGGCTTCTCTCCAGAGAAAATCATCGAGGACATGTTCTCCAAACAGGATCAGAATGGGGATGGCAAGATTACAGAGGATGAATTCAGGCTGAAGGATCAGGATAACTCCGAACACGATGAGCTGTAACACCAAGGTTGCACATCTGTGCTGCTAATGAGTGCAGACTAAAGCCCCTGTCCCACTTAGGAAACCTGAACGGAAACCTCTGGAGACCTTGTGCCCCACCCAAGGTCACTTTGGTCACTCTCCCTAATAGTCGAAAGTGGTTTCCGCGTAGTCGAGGCCTCTTCTGTGTTCCTGCGGTTATTTCAACAAATTCAAAACCGGCCTCGACTAAAAATAGGTTGCCGTTTGGTCGAAGGTAGTGGAGTGGGGTTGCTAGTTACTTACAGCCAGTCGAAGGCAATCTCCTTCACTGACTGGCCATTTTGATTGGCTCATTGGAGTTTTCAGCAAAGATCCTATAGGATCTTTGGCTTTCAGGACCTAGAAGATCCGCTTGAAGGTAAAATGCCCACTAATTTTATTAAACCTTAAAACTGTCTCCACTCCTTCTCTCCCCTTTTCTCTCCCCTTTTCTCTCCACCCCTTCTCTGCCCTTCTCTCTGCCCTTCTCTCTCCCCTTCTCTCTCCCCGTCTCTCTCCTTCTTTGTCCTTCTCTCCCTCCCTCCCGCACTCTCTAAATGACTTGCCATGCTCTGTGGCAGCCGTTTCCCTTCCTCTTCATCACGCAGACAGCGCTCCTCTGCTGTCCCTGGCCCCCACCGTCACGATGTGTGTGTGCGGTCGGTAGCAAAGATCCTGTAGGCTCTTTAGTCAGTCGATGTAGCTCACGCTTCGGTCGAGGCTTTCCAGGCGAGTAACCAAAACCTCTGGCGACTCATGGAAACCTTGGGTGGGGCGCAAGGTCACCAGAGGTTTCCTTTCAGGTTTCGTAAGTGGGACAGGGGCAAAAGGGTTAACCTTTGGGTTCTCTATCATATGTTCTATTCCACAGTGTAGGGTATTGGTTTATTATTGAGATAACAGTTATCTCAAAATATCAATTCCCAATTGCTCATTCCATGACTGCAAGCGATACGTGTTCACAGAATTCTTGAGAACAGTTGATTCAAAGAACACAGCACTCTTTTATAGTGTTTTTCTTTCCACATTTTATTTTAGTCAGTATTTGAGGAAATTAAACTCCTTCCCCTCCCTGTCCCCTCATGTTGTACACTCCAGATCTGTCTTTCTTGAAATCTAAATTCAATACAAAAATATCAACATCCATCAGTCTTGTGATCAAGAAAACCGAAGAATGTTACAATATGCAAGAGAATATCTTTTAACTTTTATATTCTCGATAATTCGGTCTGATTAAAATGTTACGAACTGTAGATGCAAAAGCATTACCCAGTGCCTTGTTTGCGCTTCGCCCTTTTTTGAAGGGTGAGAGGAATAAAATGAAACAAACAGAGTTCCTGCTATGCGTGTGGCATTTGTTCCAAGCAACGTATCAGGTTGTGTTCACCTTGCTAACATTTAATGGATGAGAACAATAGTTCACACTTGCAGGGGAAACCAGTTTAAAAATAATCTGCAAATGACAAGTCAAGATTTGGGGGAGAAGAAATAAAAAAACAGAAAATGTTTTATGAAAATAGAGCAGGTCAGGCAGTGTGTGTGGAAAAAAAAATCAGTTTGATTACTTCAAAGGGTCATCAATCTTTATAATTCTCTTTTTCTCTGCATGCTGCCTGATCTGCTGAACATTTGCACAATTTTCTATTTTTATTTCAGATTTCAAACACCTGCAGTATCTTGCTTTTAAAGAGGAAACGGTTTGGTTGATGTTGGTCTATTTATAACATATTTCCTAATGTTTTTTACATTTTCTTTTTGCTCTGACCATTTTCGAGAGAAAAGTAATACAAGAATGGTTTTAGAAACAAAGACACAAAGCCTTAAAAAATACCATAGGTGCCCACATTTGTAATGTTGGTTTTGGAACTTGATAAGTTAAACATTGTGTAAGATGACGTGGTGCTTATTGGACAACTGCACCAACACCATGATCAATACAGTCTACTTTGGTGTTGTGATTTGGTTTCTCACAAACCATCTTTTTACTGGGCAGTGTATTTACTTCTAATGGGACTGATGTGAAATAAAAATGGGGACATGAAAGGAATACTGGCGCTGTTATGTAATCAATTTATGAACAAGCACTTGTCCTGTTGTGACTATGGTTGCAAAAGATCTGTCTAGCCCAATTCCACTTCCAGCTCTTGGTCTGGAGCCTTGAGTATAAGGATCGCACTAATGTTGCCTGTACTTTTTAAATGGAGAAAGAGTTTCTACCTTGACAAAACCCCTCAATTGCTTGGATTTAAAAAAAAACTTGTTTCTCCCCCCCCCCCCCCCCTTCCTCATTTTCCTTGTACCCTACCTGGATGCTTACATATTTCTCCTTTCCTTCCTCCACCTATATTCCTTTCTCTGGATTCACATTTCACGCCCCTTCAATCCTTTTCTCACACTTGTCTTTTTATCTCTGACTTTTGGACAATCATATACCATCCTCACCTACATCCACCTATCACTTGCTAGGATACACACACAAAGTTGGAGTAACTCAGCAGCTCAGACAGCAACTCTGGAGAAAAGGAATAGGAGGAGATGTTTTGGGTCGAGACCCCTCTTCAGATTGAGAGTCATGGGAAAGGGAAATGAGAGGTATAGACAGTGTTATAGAGAGATATAGAAGAAATGAATGAAAGATATTCAACAAAGTAACACTGATAAAGGAAACAGGCCACTGTTAGCTGTGGGCTAGGTGAAAACATGTTACAGACTCAACAAGACGACTTTGAAGTTAGTACAGCTTGGGTGATGGGAGGGATGGATAGAGAAAGGGGATGCAAGGGTTACTTGAAGTTTGAGAAATCAATATTCATACTGCTGGGTTGTAAGCTGCCCAAGCAAAATATGAGGTGCTGTCCTCCAATTTGTGCTTGGCCTCACTGACAATGGAGGAGACCCAGGACAGAAAGGTCAGCATAGGAATGGGAATTGAAGTGTTTGGCAACTGGAAGATCAGGTAGTTTAAGGCGGACTGAGCAAAGGTGTTCAGCGAAACGATCGCCCAGTCTACGTTTCGTTTTGCTGATGTATAAGAATCCACATCTTGAACAACAGATCCAGTAGATGAGGTTGGAGGAGATACAAGTGAACCTCTGCTAGCCTGAAAGGACTGTCTGGGTTTCTGGACAGAGTCGAGGGAGGAGGTATAGGGAAAGTGTTACATCTACTTCCAGGGGGAGGTACCTAGGCAGTGGGTGGTTTGGGTGAGAAGGGATGTGTTAACCAGTTGCGGAGGGAACAATCTCTGCGGAAGGCGGACAGGGGTGGAGATGGGAAGATGGGAATATCCCACTAGTTGTGGGATCCTGTTGGAAGTGGCAAAAATAATAGACAATAGGTGCAGGAGTGGGCCATTCGGCCCTTCGAGCCAGCACCGCCATTCAATGTGATCATGGCTGATCATCCCCAATCAGTACCCCATTCCTGCGTTCCCCCCACATCCCCTGACACCGCTATTTTTAAGAGCCCTATCTAGCTCACTCTTGAAAGCATCCAGAGAACCTGCCTCCACCGCCCTCTGAGGCAGAGAATTCCACACTCACCACTCTCTGTGAGAAAAAGTGTTTCCTCGTCTCCATTCTAAATGGCTTACTCCTTATTCTTAAACTGTGGCCCCTGGTTCTGGACTCCCCCAACATCAGGAACATGTTTTCTGCCTCTAGCGTGCCCAAGCCCTTAACAATATTATATGTTTCAATATCGGAGGGTTATATGCTGTATGCAGCGGCTGTTGGGGTGAAGGTGAGGACTTGGGGAACTCTGTTCCTATTGCAACTGGGGGGAGGGGGATTAACAGCAGAGCGGCAGGGTACTGAGGAGCTAAGTGACAATCTTAGGTTTAAACCAGCATCGGCAGTTCCTTCCTATCACTTGCTAGGGCCTAGAGACATCTGAGTCCCAGGGCACGCGGGGGACTTGGGAATTGCAGAAAATGAATTGAAAAACATGTGAAAACGAATGCGAAGAACAACACCATAGTGTCACACTATGGCGATAGATGTGGCCCAGACATGGGTCCCGGTACCTATGCAGAACAAGGCTCTGACTTGCTCCCACCTCTCTTCCAGCTTCCCCCCCCCCTCCCCCCCGCCCACACTAAAATTAGTCTGAGGAAGGGCCCTAACCCAAACGTCACCAATCCATATTCTCCAGTGATACTGACTGACACACCGAGTTACTCCAGCACTTGGATGTCTTTTTATTTCTCCCATAGCTATTTTTCTTAAGCAATTATCATAAAATCTATGCTTTTTAGTTATTGCCTGTTCTGCATTGAAAGACTAGTCATTCCTGTTTACCTAATATCACCTAAAATTTCTTAATGGCCTCCTCTGTTCCAAGGCAAGCAGCTTTTCCAGTTTTAATCGCAGCCAATATTTTGTAGTACAACCAGTATACTTGTTAATCTCCTGCAGCTCTCCATTCTATCACCTCCTTCCTGTAGTGTAACCAGCAGTGTGTACAGTTATCAATCATCAAGTATTTTTTGTTCATTTTATTGTAGATTTTTTTGTTCATTTTATTGTATTAGGAAAGAAGAAAAAAATAACAAACGGAGAATAAGAAGTGGAGGGTTTCTTAAATGTGTGAGCAGAGAGACAGAGGGGTGTAAAATGAGGATAGCACCAATAGGTAGCGAGGTAAAAAGTGGCAGGAAAACAAATCCAGGGCAAAAATCTAAAAGGGCCACTTTTCAACATAATTGTAAAAGGGCCAAGAGTGTTGTAAAAACAAGCCTGAAGGCTTTGTGTCTCAATGCGAGGAGCATTCGTAATAAGGTGGATGAGTTGAATGTGCAGATAGCTATTAATAATTATGATATAGTTGGGATCACGGAGACATGGCTCTAGGGTGACCAAGGCTGGGACCTGAACATCCAGGGATATTCAATATTCAGGAAGGATAGACAGAGAGGAAAAGGAGGTGGGGCAGCGTTGCTGGTTAGAATAGAAAGGAATGACATTAGCTTGGAGGATGTGGAATCGATATGGGTGGAGCTGCGAAACACTAAGGGACAGAAAACGCTAGTGGGTTTTGTGTACAGGCCACCTAACAGTAGTAGTGGAGTTGGGGATGGCATCAAACAGGAAATTAGAAATGCGTGCAACGAAGGTAAAACTGTTATAATGGGTGACTTCAATCTACAATCTACAAGTGCTACATCTTGGCAGGACAAATGAAAATAGGACGTACATGGTAAATGGTAGGGAATTGAGGAATGCTGTGGAACAGAGGGATCTAGGAATAACTGTGCATAGTTCCCTGAAGGTGGAATCGCATGTAGATAGGGTGGTAAAGAAAGCCTTTGGTGTGCTGGCCTTTTTCGCCTAATTATAGGAAGAATGTCAACAAAATAGAGAGAGTACAGAGGAGATTTACTAGAATGTTGCCAGGGTTCCAGCAACTATGTTACAGAGAAAGGTTGAACAGGTTAGGTCTTTATTCTTTGGAGCGCAGAAGGTTAAGGGGGGACTTGATTGAGGTCTTTAAAATGATGAAAGGGATAGACAGAGTTGACATGGATAAGTTTTTCCCATTGAGGGTAGGGAAGATTCAAACAAGAGGGCATGACATGAGAATTAAGGGACAGAAGTTTAGGGGTAACGTGAGGGGGAACTTCTTTACTCAGAGAGTGGTGGCTGTGTGGAATGAGCTTCCAGCAGAATTGGTGGAGGCAGGATCGATTTTAACATTTAAAAGTAAAGTGGATAGGTATATGGACGTGAAGGTAATGGAGGGGTATGGTCTGAGTGCAGGTAGATGGGACTAGGGGAAAACAAATGGTCGGCACGGACTGGAAGGGCCGAGAGGGCCTGTTTCCGTGCTATAATTGTTATATGGTTATATGGTTACATATACATTGGGTGAATCAAATTGGCAGGGGTGCTGAGGAAGAGGATTTCTTGGAATGTATGCGGGATAGTTTTCTAAACCAACATGTGGAGGAACCAATGAGAGAGCAGGCTATTCTAGACTGAATATTGAGTAATGAGGAAGGGTTAGTTAGCAGCCTTGTTGTACGTGGCCCCTTGGGCAAGAGTGACCATAATTTGGTTGAGTTCTTCATTAGGATGGAGAGTGACATTGTTAATTCAGAAACACGGGTCCTGAACTTAAAGAAAGGTAACTTTGAGGGTATGAGATGTGAATTGGCCAAGATGGACTGGCAATTGATTCTTGAAGGGTTGACGGTGCATATGCAATGGAAGGCATTTAAAGACTGCATGGATGAACTACAACAATTGTTCATCCCAGTATGGCAAAAGAATAAATCAGGGAAGGTGGCGCATCCATGGATAATGAGGGAAATCAGGGATAGTATCAAAGAAAAGGATGAAGCGTACAAATTAGCCAGAAAAAGCAGCCTACCAGAGGACTGGGAGAAATTCAGAGACCAACAGAGGAGGACAAAGGGCTTAATTAGGAAAGGGAAAATGGAGTATGAAAGAAAACTGGCAGGAAACATAAAAACTGACTGCAAAAGTTTTTATCGATATGTGAAGTGCAAAAGATTAGTTAAAACAAATGTAGGTCCCTTGCGGGTGAATTGATCATGGGGAACAAGGACATGGCAGACCAATTGAATAACTACTTTGGTTCTGTCATCACTAAGGAAGACATAAATAATTTGCCGGAAATAGCAGGGGATCGCGGGTAAAATGAGATGGAGGAAATGAGTGAAATCCAGGTTAGCCGGAAAGTGGTGTTGGATAAATTGAATGGATTAAAGGCCGATAAATCCCCAGGGCCAGATAGGCTGCATCCCAGGGTACTTAAGGAAGTAGCCCCAGAAATAGCAGATGCCTCAGTGATAATTTTTCAAAACTCTTTAGATTCTGGAGTAGTTCCTGAGGATTGGAGGGTAGCTAATGTAACCCCACTTTTTAAAAAGGAAGGGAGAGAGAAAACGGGGAATTACAGACCAGTTAGTCTAACATCGGTAGTGGGGAAACTGCTAGAGTCAATTATTAAAGATAGGATAGCAGCGCATTCGGAAAGTGGTGAAATCATTGGACAAAGTCAGCATGGATTTACATAGGGTAAATCATGTCTGATGAATCTTATTGAATTTTTTGAGGATGTAACTAGTAGAGTGGATAAGGGAGAAGCAGTGGATGTGTTGTATCTGGACTTTCAGAAAGCTTTCGACAAGGTCCCACACAAGAAATTGGTATACAAAGCACACGGTATTGGTGGTTCAGTATTGATGTGGATAGAGAACTGGCTGGCAGACAGGAAGCAAAGAGTAGGAGTGAACGGGTCGTTTTCAAGGTGGCAGACAGTGACAAGTGGGGTGCCGCAAAGCTCAGTGCTGGGACCCCAACTATTTACAATATACATTAATGATTTGGACGAGGGAATTAAATGCAACATCTCGAAGTTTGCGGATGACACATAGCTGTGGGGCAGTGTTAGCTGTGAGGAGGATGCTAGGAGGCTGCAGGATGACTTGGATAGACTGGGTGAGTGGGCAAATGCATGGCAGATGCAGTATAATGTGGATAAATGTGAGGTTATCCATTTTGGTGGCAAAAACAGGAAGGTAGACTATTATTTGAATGGTGACCGATTAGGAAAAGGGGAGATGCAGCGAGACCTGGGTGTCATGGTACACCAGTCATTGAAAGTAGGCATGCAGGTGCAGCAGACAGTGAAGAAAGCAAATGGTATGTTGGCATTCATAACAAAAGGATTTGAGTACAAGAGCAGGGAGGTTCTACTGCAGTTGTACAGGGTCTTGGTGAGGCCACACCTGGAGTATTGCGTACAGTTTTGGTCTCCTAATCTGAGGAAAGACATTCTTGCCATAGAGGGAGTACAGAGAAGGTTCACAAAACTGATTCCTGGGATGGCACGACTTCCATATGAAGAAAGACTGGATAGACTTGGCTTATACTCGCTGGAATTTAGAAGATTGAGGGGTGATCTCATAGAGACTTACAAAATTCTTAAGGGGTTGGACAGGCTACATGCAGGAAGATTGTTCCCGATGTTGGAGAAGTCCAGGAGAAGGGGTCACAGTTTAAGGAAAAGGGGGAAGTCTTTTAGGACCGAGATGAGAAAATCGTTTTTCACACAGAGAGTGGTGAATCTGTGGAATTCTCTGCCACAGAAGGTAGTTGAGGCCAGTTCATTGGCCATATTTAAGAGGGAGTTGGATGTGGCCCTTGTGGCTGAAGGGATCAGGGGGTATGGAGAGAAGGCAGGTACAGGATACTGAGTTGGATGATCAGCCATGATCATTTGAATGGCGGTGCAGGCTCGAAGGGCCGAATGGCCTGCTCCTGCACCTAATTTCTATGTTTCTATGTAAACTGAATATTTCTATTTGCTAATATACTGAATCTAATATATTTTCTTGGTGACTTATGGTTCTTTGTATCATCATCATCAAAATTGGAACTTAGCATTCAGGGACGTTCTTGGTTGCCAGTGAGGGCCTATTTTCCATACAGTCCACTACAGTTCAGCCAGTTTCCTCATCAGTAAATTTCCCAAGCCACAACTAATGCCAGCTGTTTGACATTTCATATAAAATACGTCAATTGGTAGCACATTTTTACGGTAGTCATTTCAAAAAGTATAAGCAGCTTAGGACCAACTTGTCTAAACCCATGATGGGTGTCTCTGATAAACTGAAAAAATTGTGCTCTATCGCTCTTTCATAAGGTCATAAGGAATAGTAGAAGAATTAGGCCATTTGGCCCATCAAATCTACTGCACCATTCAATCACGGCTGATCGATCTCTCCCTCCTAACCCTGTTCTCCTGCCTTCTCCCCTAACCTGACACCTGTCCTAATCAAGAATCTATCTATCGTTGGTACACAAAAAGCTGGAGAAACTCAGCGGGTGCAGCAGCATCTAAGGAGCGAAGGAGATAGGCGACGTTTCGGGTCGAGACCCATCTATCTATCGTTGCCTTATAAGATATCCACTGACGGCCTCCTGTGGCAAAGCATTCCACAGATTCACCACCCTCTAACTAAATACATTTCTCCTTATCTCCTTCCTTTAATTCTGAGGCCCAGTGGTGATAAACACACATCATAGGTTAACCTAATCATTCCTGGGATCATTCTTGTAAACCTCCTCTGCACCCTCTCCAGAGCCAGCACATCCTTCCTCAGATACAGTGCCCAAAATTCTGTACAGTAATTTTCTGCCCACAGATGTCAGGCTATCTGCCCTATAATTCCCTGGTCTACCTCGCACCTTTTCAACGCTAGGATCATTTTGGTGTAATGAACCTTCTGTATGGGCAGGATCTCTGGATGTATTACAGTATTGAACTTAGTGTTCCAACCTCATCCGACCAGGGCTCTACACAATTTAAACGTTGTGCAGGAAGGGTTGTGCAGGAAGGAACTGCAGATGTTTGTTTACACTGAAATGAGATAAAATGCTGGAGTAACAGCAGGACAGGCAGCATCTTTGAAGAGAAGGAATGGGTGACGTTTCAGGTTGAGACCTTTCAATCTGACGAAGGGTCTCGACCTGAAAGGTCACCCATTCCTTCACTCCAGAGATGCTGCCTGTCCTGCTGAGCTACTCCAGCACTTTTACTTACACTTTTCTTCCTTTTTAAAATGCAATACGCACTCCAAATCTTTTCGCTCTTTCTGATGGTTGTTTAACTTCTAAACACTTCCAAGGGGCTCCTCTTAGAATATGTAAGGAATTATTCAGTGTTTCAGAACCTTCAGTGAAGTTCATTGCGTTTAGCACAAGTCATTTACAAACTTCATTTGACTCATTCACTGTGACATGTTTCCAACAACGCTCCAAAATGTTACTATTTTATTGATCAGCTTCACCTTGAAAAGATAAACTCAATAAATATGCACACTAGAATTGTGCAGGAACTTTATCCTGGTACAAGTTATGCACTTGGGCTGGAGAGGTTCATTTTGTAAGAAAATTAGTTTTCTGCAGTCAAACGCAAATGTTCACTTTTTCTGTGTTGAATCTTTGCTTATGGCAAATACTGATGTTCATATTCTTTAAAAGGTTCAAATGACAAGCTGAACCCTGGACATTCAAACAACCACTAGCATTAATGTTTTCAGACGTGGGGCCGGAAAAAATATCAAATTCAGGATGTATTTTCTCGTGCTTTGAAAGTTACTATTTTTACTTTGCCTGGTATTGGATTCATTTCCATTTTTACAAACTGGCTGAGCAATAATTTCACCTATAGGGTCATACAGCATGGGAACAACCCTTTGGCCTAACTCAGCCATGCAAGAGTTTTATCTGTATTATTTTCAATAACCATTTGGGACTTTAAGTTAAATTGACATTTCACCCATTCAAAATATGCTTTATTCACTGATCAGTATATCAGTTTGGAAGACATTTTCACCAGAAGCTGACATACGGAGGCAGAAGAAGTCCTGGCCCGAAACAGCACCCATCCTTTTTTTCCCCAGAGATTCTGCCTGACCTGCTGAGTTACTATAGTACTTTGTCTCTATCTTCATACTTCATACAGAGGCTGTATATGTGTGTTGGGTAGGGCAAGGAATCTTGATTTTTGTATGGGACTTTTAAATGAAGGACAGAACCTGGAGTGCAACTTTTATGTTCTTCCATCAGCCAAGATTACTCACCATCTTCTTAACCAGAGATTCTGGGCTCCAGTAAAAATAATGTTATATCCGGGACAATACAGCAGGATTGACTGGTCAATTCAGTGACATAACAATGCAAGCCTGCAATCCAGAGCCAGTGAAGGAGTCAAAGTGAAGTACAGTGAGGAACAGTCTGGCGCCTCTAACTCAGCCGCAAATAATCATTAAATGTTAATACTTAGGTACAGCATTGAGGAAGGAAAATTACAATGTTGACCTTTATTGTAAGAGGACGCAAGTTTAAGTGCAGAATGCCTCATTGCCAAGACCACATCTGGAATATGGTGTACATATCTCATAAAATATCGGTGACGAAAGTGTCAGACGATAAAGTGTCAATTATCGTCTGCAACTTTCGTCACCTCTGACAGAACACCACCACTAGTCACATCTTCCCATCTCCACTCCTTTCACCCTCCACAGAGACCATTACCTCTGCAATTCCCTGGTTAACCCATCCCTTCCCGCCCAAAGCACCACCTCCCCAGGTACCTTCCCCTGCAGCTGCAAGAGATGCAACACCTGTCCCTATATCACCATCCTTGACTGTCCAGGAACCCCGACAGTCCTTTCAGGTTAGGCAGAGGTCCACTTTCACCGCCTCCAACCTCAGCTGTTGTTCCAGGCGTGTACTGTTATACATTGGCTAGACCAAACATAGACCGGGTGATCGTTTCATTGAACACCTTCGCTCAATCCACGTGGGCCAAGGTGATCTCCCAGTTGCCAAATACTTTATCTCCCCTTCCCATGCTGACCTTTCCATCCTGGGCCTCCTTTGTTAGAGTGAAGTCACATTGGAGAAACAGCACCTCAAATTTTGCAAGGGGTAGGTTATTGATTACTTTTTCAAGTAGCCCTTGCATCCCTTTCTCCGTCCCTCCCGCACCCTAGTTGTATTAGTTTCACTGGTGCCCTGGCGAGTTTGATTGTATAACTTGTTTTCACCTTGTCCACAGCTAACAATGGACTGCTTCCTTGATCGTTATATTTGTGCATATTTATAATGTATTTGTTCTATATCTTGTTTCCCTTTCCCCTGACTCTCAGTCTGAAGAAAGGTCTCGACCCAAACCGTTACCCATTCCTTCTCACAGCGATGCTGCCTTTCCTGCTGAGTTACTCCAGCATTGTGTGTCTATTTTTGATGTAAACCAGAATCTGCAGTTCCTTTCCATGTCTCTCATCTCCCTGCTTGCAGAATCACCACTGTAGTTAGAATGAAGGAAGTGCAACTGTTCAGTTTAATTCCTGGGATGTGGGGAGGGCAAACTATCTAGGGTAGGTGCTAGGGTTGATACTTCATTTGACTGGAATGCCAAAACCAGGGAACACAAACTAAAAATGCAGGGCGAGGCATGGATCAGGACATCTGTGACGTTAACACCCAGGAAGTAGAAGCCACTAATTTTCTCCACCGACACCCACGAATGAAAACTGGCACATTATCTCCAGATTCCCCCTTAATGAAGTCAGCGATTAGTTCCTTGGTTTTATTGCATTTTCCGCGAGCTTGTTGTAACAGCACCACTCAGGTGTCCTGTCTGTCTCCCGTATGCTGATTCATTACAGTGCTACTGGATCCACTTGAGTGGATATTGGCCATTTGTTTCAATCTTATTCTGAAAAACAGGAACTTTGACAGCATAGCCCCACCTCCGAGTTGCACTTGAGAGCCAACAGACCTTTTTTGTATTGCAATCTTGGATTGATACCTGACCAAAACAGTTTTAGAGAAATAATGTACGGAAACAGGTCCACTGAATTTGTGCCTACTGTCAACCACCAATTTTACACTAATCCTGCAATAATTCAACGTTTAGATTCTCCCCATATTCTCATCAACTATCTCCTCAGATCATACCACTCAACTGTGCACTGGGGCAATTTACAGTGGCCAATTAACCTATGGAATATTGGAATATGGGAGAAAACTGGAGCACCCAGAGAAACCCATGCAGTTACATGGAGAACAAGCAAAGACCACACAGACAGCATCCAAAGTCAGGTCTGAACCTGGTGGGGTGCAAAGCAGCAAACTACGTCTACTAACAATGGCAATCTTGTTTCTCACCATATAATATAGGAACATAGAAAATAGGTGCAGGAATAGATCGTTCAGCCCTTTGAGCCAGCACCGCCATTCAATATGATCATAGCTGATCATCCAAAATCAGTACCCATATCTAACTCACATTCCATTAGCCCCATATCTAACTCTCTCTTGAATACATGCAGTACAAGGTCTATTGAGCAAAAATACGAACTAATGGAAGAACAGCGAGTCAGGCAGCTGAGGGAAAGGGTCATTTGACATTTCTCCAGAAGAAGAATCCTGATCCAAAATGTCACCGGTCCATTTCCCTCCACAGATCCTGCCTGACCCACCAAGTTCCTCCAGTGCCCATATTTTTGCTCTGAATTCCAGCATCTTTTGTGCCTTCATTAAGGTATATTCATATTGGTGATTTAAATATAAATTTCAGCCTTCATCTCACAAAACAAGAAACTTGCCAGCACCAAGTGGTTCAGAAAAAAACTAGAAATCTGATGGAGTGGAAGAATTTATTGGAGTCCAATAACAACATTAAGAAAGTAGATAGTACATAAAAAAAAACATTCCTCCAATTTAATATGGCGTACAATTGTCTTCTTTATCTACATCATTTGCTTTAAAGTAAACAGATAACAATGCCCTATAGTAAACACAAGTTATGGCCAAATAAACATGTATCCTCAGAATTATCTACATCTACAAAATTATTAAAAAAATTAAAACATCCTAATTCTGGGCATTTAGACAGAATAACTTGTGATAGTTATATGTGGGTAATTTGGAATGCAGTAAGCCAAGCGCAGAATACACAAAATACTGCAATATCATTAATGGAAATTTGTGAGATATTATGAACAGAATTTAAACTAAGATTTCTGGAGGTAGTCTAAATCTGTGAAACAGGCCTTTATTTGACCTGGTTCAAAGTGGCCAGTGAAGTAAAGAACTACTAAAAGTCTCTTCATTCATTGTAAGGACAAATTCATTTGCCATGTTCAAATTTTAAAAATACATACTTTCTTCGGTTTGTTGAAAAAAGCATTTTCAATAAATTGGCTGACCAATTAACCAAAAAAAGGTAGAGGCGTATTTTGGTTCCGAGCTCTCTTTGCCTGGGTGCCTCAGTTCTCCAATCACAGGATCTTCTGAAGGATAGCGTTGACCAGATCCAATGTTTCCTCTCCCACAAGTACTATATCATAAGAGTCCATGTACTTTTCTAAACTTTCTTCCACCTAAACACATTGAAAAATGTCAAGTTTAGAGATATTTATGTGCTATCGTGTGACATAGTGAGGAAAGAATGACAAACTAAAGTAGCAACGCTGGGCCATTTACACTGAAACAGCCAGATCTTTAACAAAATAAATTGGCTCTGTACAGTTTCTGACATATTTCTTGTAATGGTCCAATAGTACATGCATAGAAAAAACAAAGTGCTGGAGGTACTCAGTGGGTCAGGCAGCATATGTGGAGGGAATGGACAGACATGGCTTTGGGTCGGGTCCTTTATTCTGACTCAAAAGGGTCCTAACCCAAAATGCCAAAAGGGACTTGACCCGAAACAAAATGTTTCTAGCATGTTCTATTCAGTCCACGGATTCCAGACAGCACTCTGGAAATACATTGCAGATTCCATATTTGTTGGTATTGCCGGTATTGTTGGAAACCTTACAATCTGAAATATGGTCCTGACATGAAACATCACCCATCTCTGCTCTCCACATTTTTCCATCCCACTTTCCACAGAGACTGCTCCCACCACAACTCCTTGATTCCCTCATCCCTTCCACCCAATCCAACCTTTCACAGGTCTGTTATCCTGCAACTGCTGGAGATGTTACACATACCTCCTCCCTCACATCCACATGGACCCTAGCTGTCTTGCAGGTGAGCAGAGGTTCACATGCACCTCCTCTAACCTCATCTATTGCATTTGGTGTTTTCGATATGGCCTCTTGTATATCTGTGAGACAGAGTGTACTGGGTGATCGACATGGATGGAAATCCTGGGGGGGGAACCTGCCCCCCCCCCCCATGGGTTGAGGGGCAGGGGACAACCCCCCCCACAATTTGTGAAAGAAGTTGCAGCAAAACCGAAGCCTTCAAAGTCAAATTGCAGCCGCAACGCTACCACAGCCTCCAAAGTCAGCCAGCTCCGTGATGGCAAGTCCACAGGCTCTGCGACCGCAGCCCTCAAGGTCGATTCCAGTTGGAGGCCGGCAGCTCCTAGAATCTAGCAGCCCGGGACTAGCTGCAGGTCCCAGGTCAGTTCGCCTGCCCCGGGACTGGCGGTAGTGCTCAGGTCAGCTCGCCAGCTTCAGGACTGGCTGTAACGCTCAGGTCGCCTGCGTGCCCCGGGACTGGCTGCAGTTCCCAGATCGCAAACTGGAGGAACAGCACTCATAAATACACCAGTGGTTACAGTCTTCATAAGGAAATGTGTGGATGACTGCGTCCCAACAAAAACCTTCCGAGTGTTTCCTAACCAGAAGCCTTGAATGAACCATGAGATCCGCATTCTTCTGAAGACCAGATCCCGGGCATTCAGGTCTGGAGATGCAGAGGTCTACAAGAAGTCCAGGTACGACCTTGATAAGGCCTTCGAGATGGCCAAAAGGGACCTGCTCCAAGCTGGAGGATGAAACGGGTGGCAGAGCTTGAATGCCATCACCTCCCACAAGGTGAAACCAGGAGGCAGCTCAAATGACAGCGACGCATCATTCCCTGATGAGCTCAATGCGTTTTACGCATGCTTTGATAGGGAGAACACTGATGTGCCATCCCGAGCCCCCATTCGCCATGATGGTATTTCAGCCAGTCATAGAGGCCGACATCAGAAGATCCTTCAGAGGGGTGAACCCTCGGAAAGCGCCTGGACCTGATGGTATACCCGGTCGTGTTCTCAAAACCTGTGCAGACCAACTGGCTGGAGGTTTTTACGGACATTTTCAACCTCTCACACCTTCATAATTCACTCGTGCGCTAACCTTATCTCACACTCATCTCTCCCCCCCCC
The DNA here is from genome assembly GCA_035221665.1 of Okamejei kenojei. NCBI lineage: Eukaryota > Metazoa > Chordata > Chondrichthyes > Rajiformes > Rajidae > Okamejei > Okamejei kenojei. The sequence continues at coordinate 80,764,982 of CM069134.1, forward strand.
CCCTTACCTGTATCTACATATCACTTGATAAACTTTGTCCTGCCCCCACCTCTTCCAGCTTTCTACCCCCACCACAATCAGTCTGAAGGGTCCAGACTCAAAACGTCATTTATCCGTGTTCTACACAGATGTCAACTGACCTGCAGTTCCCCAGTACTTTGTATTTTGCTCATGATTCTGGCATCTGTGGTTTCTTGTGTCTCTTGCACATGACTGGCAATGAGATGGCAATGAAGTTTTGCCTAACATTGCCACGTTCATATGTTCATGCCTAACATGAAGCATTTGACGGCACTGGGCTCTCGCTGGAGTTTAGAAGAATGAAGGGGGGGGGGGGACACCTCATTTAATGCATGCAAAAAAGCAGGTACTATAAAATTCTGCAGATTTCTACTAATTCTTTACAACATCAAATTTCTTACTTTATCATTTAAGAATCCAATTTTGAGTATGCTTTCAGTATTTTGAACACCATCTGCCATATTCAAATCACCCAAGGAATCACCAAGAAGAATGATGTTACAATTGTCCTTTAGTTTATCGAAATACTCAGAACTCCTCAACGCTCCATCACGTTTATTATAAACATGGATGAGTTCACCTTTAAAGCCTTTCAGGACACCCTGCAATTTAAAAAAAAAGCTCAGTTACTTTAGTTATTTTGTTAAGTGGGTCATTTTTTCAGCTGATAGCAAAATTCCAGTTATCATGACCTCATATATAGGACGACTTTGTTCCTTTAAGGCTTCAAGCAGCTATGGTCAGTTAAAACTGGGATTCAATTAATTAAATTCATACAATTCTTGCATAGTTTTTGTTAATGCGAGTTTTCTTAAATTACATTGTTAACTTGCTAATACAGGTGACCTCTGCAGTACCACAGTTCTGGTAATGTAGTCGCCTGCAGGGAATTCACAAATCACTATTTTTTTTTAAAAAGGGATATGGGCATGCAGAGATCAAGGTCACCAACTTACCTTCTCATCAAAATCCATGAAGTTGGAAACAACTTTTACATTCGAGTGGAAGACACCGACCTGAGTAATGACCTCTTCCAGTACATCACCAATACCCGCTGAAAATATGAACACTGGGATGTTGCGTTCATTCAGTTTATCAAAAAACAATTCATAACCATCCCTGCAAAGGTACAATGCATTTCAGGTTACAGATCTCAAACCATTTTTTTTCAAAAATAGATACAGGCAGTTCCAGCATTAAAGTCGTTTGGACTTACCGAATTTACTACATCACTTACAAAATATCTGGGATACAGGAAAATAATATTACAAACTTTAAAGTGAAAATAGAAAATAAACTTTTTTCCCCTCAACTTGTTATTCATGAGGCATGTATGGATTACACAGCTCCATATTACTGTAAATTGTGATACAGATATTTTACATACAACGCCTACCAATTTGAGCGTCGCCTGTATTGTAATCAGCCACTAAATTACACATTATGCTGTCAAGGTGTTGACTCTCACATCAACAATATACAAACTCTCCAAGTACAATGATTCCCTTTGTACTTCTTACAACGTAGTTCTGGACAGCAAGTATAATATCAATCATGGATTTGTGGGAACCCAATGTCATAACATAATGTGATTATTTGTGGACAAGGCAAACAATGGCAGAGAATCAATACATATAAAGCTCGTAAAGCATTTAATGATGGGCAGGGACATGAAGGTATCTTTTTGAAGATCAAGCAGTACTCAACTGCTCCAATCACTCAGCATAGCACATAATCACCATAAAACACCCTTAGCCAAAGCTAATTATCTAACATAAAATCAGCACTGGACATTTCAGCAGATGTCTCTAGATTTACACATGGGGTTCTGCTATTGAATAGAATGCACTTATTATTGATCATAATGATTAGGCAGCCCCTCCTCTCTCAATGGAGTCATATGTGTGTTATCTACCTGTAAATGCTGGCCAGCGTTGAATATAGTGCCAGTCAAATAGAGACTGGGTCTTCGGCCTAAATTCACCCATGCTAAACAAGATGCCCACCTGCCCATGTTTCACCCACATTCCTCTCAATTCTTCCTGTCCATATACCTGTCCAAATGTTAAGTGGAACAAAATAATAACTTGGCCAAACAAACCGTCAACAACCTGGATCTCTACTTTTCCAATTTCTTATTTTCTAAGCACCATCTAACCTTAATTTACAAGCAATGAAAAGGATTCCATGCAAATTGTTAATCCTGTCATATCAGAGATAAGGTAGGTAAATCATGTTTAAGAACTGCAGATGCTGGAAAAATCACAGGTAGAAAAAAATGCTGGAGAAACTCAGCAGGTGAGGCATCATACATGGAGGGAAGGAATAAGTGACGTTTTGGGTCGAGACCCTTCTTCAGACTGATGTTTGGGGGAGGGGTTTCGGGAAAAAGAAAGGAAGAGGCGGAGACAGTAGGCTTGTGCGAGAGCTGGGAAGGGGAGAGGAAACATGGTCTTTTTCTCAGAGCAGGGAAGCCTAAAACTATAGACATGGGTTTAAGGTACGAGGAGAAATATTGAAAGGAAATCTGAGGGACAGGTTTTTCCATGCAGAGATTGACTGGTATATGGAATGAGCTGCCACCCTAATCTACAAGCAGAAGGAGGAGATGAATGATTTAAGGGATTGGAGACCCATCACATTGTTGAATGCAGATTACAAAATCCTGTCCAAGGCCATTGCCAACCAGGTCAAGTCTGTTCTAGGACAGGTGATCCACCCGGACCAAACCTGTGCTGTGCCTGGCAGGAATATCTCAGACAGCCTGGAGCTGCTGAGGTATACCATTGCCTACGTGCAGGTGGACTGCCTGCTCAGCTTGGATTAGAAGGCCTTGAACAGGATATCGCAAACGTACATGATGGGCGTGCTCTCCAAAATGGGCTTTGGGGAGGGAATCAGGAATTGGATCCTGCTCTAAACCAATATCTGTAGTGCAGTGCAAATGAAAGGGTGGGAATCAGATAGCTTCCCCGTCAGGTCAGGAGTCAGGCAGGGTTGCCCTCTCCTCCGTCTTGTTTGTCTGTTGTATAAAACCTTTTGCTGAGTCCATCAGGAAGGACGTGAGCAGAAGAGGAGTGACAATGCCAGGCTGTACATGGACGATGTCGCCGTCGTCTGCTCGTATCTAGGGTCGGTCCGCAGATTGATTAGCGTCTGCGACCAGTTTGAGTCAGCCGTGGGAGCCAGGATGAACTGCAGTAAGAGTGAGGCCATGCTCTTTGGCAAGAAACCCGACTTCTTGAAGGTGCTGGGGATCAGGATCAGGGGGGGTGCTAAGCATACCTGCCAACTTGTGAGAATGAAAAATCGGAATCCTATTAGTCTGACGTCAGTGAGGGCGGGGCACGTGACGTCAGTAAGGGGCGGGGCACGTGACGTCAGTGAGGGGCGGGGTACGTGACGTCAGTGAGGGCGGGAAAGTGACGTCAGTGCGGGGGGGGGGGGGCAAGTGACGCCGAACGCCACCGTGGCGGGGCGGGGTCATGCGGCTGCGTGCTGACGTACACCCGTGCGTGCCCCCATAAGCGGCGCAGGCGCGGTGCGCTCTCTCGCTGTCTCCTCGCCGCCGCCGCCGCCATGGGTCGCATGCACGCTTCCATCCCAATTCCGAATTCCAATTTTGTTCGGAATATTGAGGAAAAAAAAATCGGAATTCGGAATTGGGATGGAAAAATCGGAATAATTCCGCCCAAATCGGAATGGTTGGCAGGTATGGCTAAGGCTTGAGACAGGAATTGGCTGGAGCGGATAGCCAAGGTGGGCAAGAAACTGGAGCTGCTCTCAGGGCTACTATACTTGGCACAAGTGTGGCCCGTCCCACCCTTCTAAGCCACGGGAATCACCCGGGCCGTCTTCCGCTTCATCTGGAGGTGAAGGATGGACTGGGTGCAACGGGGCATAATGCACGCCCGCAGACGACGGGGGTAAAAGCGTGCCCAATGTCGTCTTCACCCTGATGGCCACCTGTGTGTGTGGCTGCATCAGGCGGAGCGTAAAGCCAGGCACATGGGCACCAGGTGTCACTACCTGCTGAGGTTCTACATGTCCCCAGTGTTGCGAAGAATGGGCCTGGCGCAGATGCCACGCAATATGCCAGTCAGCTAGACACTGCCACGATCTATCATTCGTGAAAAGGTTCTTCCGGACCAACATCTTTGACCACAAGTCCATAAGGCAGTGTTCAGCATGGAACGTCCTGCAGGCATTGCAGGGAAATTACTCCATGGATCCTGTGGCATGGTTCCCTGAGCAGACTCTGCCCAGCTTGTCTGGCAAAATGCCTCATCGCCAGAACTCACCAACAAGCACCAGATCCTTCCTGCACCATTGGACCTCATTACCAGCGCACGGGACTGCTGCTATGGAGAGGAGACGGTTGCCCACCTCTTCGCAGAGTGTGGATTTGCAAAGCGAGTCTAGAGAGGTTTGCAAGGGTCCCTGTCGCAATTTATTCCAAACAGCACCTTCACAGAGTATTCTGTGATTTATAGACTGTTCCCAGGGACACGTTCAGATACTGACATCGTGTGGTGCTGGAAGGTCATCAACTCGGTGAAAGACACTCTTTGGTCTGCCCAAGTTTTGTTGACCTTCCAGCAGAGCGAAATTTCCATTGGGGAATGGTGCCGACTGGCCTGCTGCAGATTGCAGGAGTGCGTGCTGATTTACATACTGAAGCTTGGTGCAGACAATGGCAAGGCTCTGTGAGGGAGGGCGACAGTCTAGGGTCCTTCCACTGCTGGACATGGGGGAAGGATGTGGTGGGGATGCCCCTCAAAAATAAGGGAAGGGATTCCATGCCAGTGGAGCACATGAGTGGCAAGGGTGTGAGGTAAAATTGTGATTTGCGGAAACTGTATTGTATGTATGTATGTATGTATAGCCTCTGAGAATATCGGATGGAGTTTTGTAAAGTATTTTTAAATTTAAAAAAGAGGAAATGGTAGAAGACATTTAGACAGGTACATGGATAGAAAATGTTTATGAAGGAAATTGTATCATTTTAGACAGGCATGAAGACGTTGGACTGAAGGGCCTGTTTCTGTGCTGTATTACCATGATACCATATCAGATTGAATACCCAAATTACCTCTAATATTAGAAAACAGCAAAACAGACTGGCTAAAATTTAGACGGCGAAGAATCACATAACCCAACAGAGCAGAAAAAGCTATGCAAGATCTGTACAAATGCTTGTAACTGCAAAATTAAATTAAATGAACAAGCCCGGTTATTTATTTCCTTTGATGAAAATCACAAACTAAGCCTCCACAGTACCTCAGTGTCACATCCGATTCCCGCACCACTGCTGCCAGTTTCTCTTTCCGAATTCCTTGTTCAATCAATAAATTGTGAGCTTTAGTCCACCTGTATAAATAGTTGTTATTTAGAAATGCATAAACACCGGAAAACATCAACAAGGAATTACTTCTGCCTCATTGTAGGGACACTTGTTTCCCATTAAAAGGGAAAATGATGAAAAAATATTTACTTTGCTGGTACTCACAAACATTTATACTTTTAAGAAAAATCTTAATTTCATAGATTAAAGGAACTGATACAATCTTTATGTGGTGAATGTTAAATAATACACATCTTCTATAGCCAGTCAGTTCAACACAAAAATTCTGATTTTCAATTTAGTCATTTCTGTAGTTCTGCAGTTCCTTAAATTACGTCATGAGAGTTGTGAGTTTTGCAAAAATGTGTGGGGGGGGGGGCGCTTGGTTTTGGTTCTAATACAACTTTGTTGAACTTGTAATATTGCAATAGACAATAGGTGTAGGAGTAGGCCATTCGGTCCTTTGAGCCAGCACCGCCATTCAATGTGATCATGGCTGATCATCCCCAATCAGTACCCAGTTCCTGCCTTCTCCCCATATCCTGACCGCTGTTTTTAAGAGCCCTATCTAGCTCTCTTGAAAGCATCCAGAGAACCCGCCTCCACCGCCCTCTGAAGCAGAGAAGTCCACACTCACCACTCTCTGTGAGAAAAAGTGTTTCCTCGTCTCCGTTCTAAATGGCTTACTCATTCTTAAATTTAGTTGTAAAGTCAAGAGATTTTAAAGTTTGCTGCGAGGGCCAGGCCATGTATATTGTAAATGGCTGTGATACCAGCACCCCACTAGTCACTGCCTACCATTCTGAAAGGGACCCATTAATACCCACTCTTTGTTTCCTGTCTGCCAACCAATTTTCTATCCATGTCAGTACAGGAAGGCAGATTATTGTCTGAACGGTGTCAAGTGAGGAAAAGGGGAAATACAACGAGATCTGGGTGTTCTTATTCATCAGTCACTGAAAGTAAGCATGCAGGTACAGCAGGCAGTGAAGAAAACAAATGGCATATCGGCCTTCATAGCAAGAGTATCGAAGGAAGGAGGTCCTACTGCAGTGTACTGTGCCCTGGTGAGATCAAACCTAGAGTATTGTGTGCAGTTTTAGTCTCATAATTTGAGGAAGGACATTCTTGCTATTGAGGGAGTGCAGCATAGGATCACCAGGTTAGTTCCCGGGTTGGCGGGACTGACATATGATGAAAGAATGGGGTGACTGGGGTTGGATTCACTGGAATTTAGAAGGATGAGAGGGAATCTTATAGAATTATATAACATTTGTAAGGGATTGGACAGGTTAGATGCAGGAAAATTGTTCCCCATGTTGGGTGGGGGGAAGAAAGAGTCCAGAACATGGGGTCACAGTTTAGGAATAAGGGGTAGGCCATTTAGGACTGAGATGAGGAAAAACGTTTTCACCCATAGAATTGTAAATTTGTGGAATTCTCTGCCACAGAAGGCAGTGGAGACTTTACCCTTCCCCACCCACCCCTCTCTCAACCACCACTTCACACCTATTTACAGCCCGACTCCAGCCTCTAGAGACTGGGCCCTTTCGCACTCACGCCTCTCCAATCATCACTTAACACCCATTTACAGCCCGACTCCAGTCGGCAAAGACTGGACCCTCGTCCACTACCCACCCCTTCCTTGCTGCCCATCATCAGTCTGGCCACTTCTCCATCACCAACAATAGAAATTGAGAGGCTATGCAGAAGACAGAAAAGCCAGAAATCTCCAGGACAGGACAATGTATCCCCCTTTACCCTCAGGCTCTATATAACTGGCACGAGTCTGCACGGACATTTTCAACCAGTTCCTGCAACTGTCCCTGTCTGCTTCAAAGTCTTCACTATTGTCCCTGTTCCCCAAAACAACGAGGATTACTGGTTTTAATGACCACAAGCTTGTCGCACTGACCCCTGTAGTCATGGTGACCCTTGAAAGACTTGTGCTGGCCCAGCTGAAAAATATCACAAACCCCCTGCTGGACCTTCTGCAGTTTGTATACCGGGCCAATAGATCAGTGGATGTTGCAGTCAACCTAGGTCTGCACTTCATGCTCCTATGCAAGGATTTTGTTTGTGGATTTTAGCTCGGCATTCAACACCATTGTGCCAGAGCTACTACACTCCAAACTCTCCCAGTTGACCGTGCCTGAACCCCTGTCAGTGGATCACCAACTTCCTGACAGACATGTGGGAAAGCACATCTCGGATCCGCAGAACTTCAGCATATGAGCAGCGCAAGGCGGCGTACTCTCCCCTCTCCTTTACTCTCTCTACACCAATGACTGCACCTCCGCAGACTCCTGTGTCAAGCATCTCAAGTTTGCGGACGACACAATCCTGATTGGACTGATCCAGGATGGGGAAGAATCTGTCTACAGACTGGAAGTGGCACAGCTGGCGTACTGGTAACTTCGGAACAACCTGGAGCTCAGTGCTCTTAAAACAGTGGAATTGATAGTAGACTTTAGGAAAGCTCCCCTCCCCTCACTCACCATCAATAACACATCTGTGGAATCCTTTAAGTTCCTTGGAACCATCATCTCCAAGGACCTTAAATGGGGGGGCCACCATCGACTCCACAGTCAGAAAGGCCCAACAGAGGATGTACTTCCTGCAGCACTGAGGAAACAATCTGCCATAGGCAATGATGGTCCAATTCTATACTGCCTTAGTAGAGTCTGTCCTCAGCTTCACCATCATGGTGTGGTTTGGCTCAGCCACCAAGCACGACATCCGGAGGCTGCCGCGAATCGTTCGATCAGCTGAGAAGGTTGTTGGCTGCAACCTTCCCCCTATTGACTAACTGTACACAGCACGGGCTAGGAAGCGAGCGGGTAAGATCATCTCCGACTCCTCTCATCCTGACCACAGTCACTTTGAAGTACTATCCTCTGGAAGACGACGCCAGACCGTCAAAGCCGCCACAGTTTTCTACTCAAAAACCGAACGTCTGTAGACTCCTTTCGCTCAGGTATTATATTTCATTCATATATTTAAACTATGTTTTATTCTTAATGTTTTATTCTTATTGGTTTACTGTATGTTGTGTTGCTACTTGTGAGCGGAGCACCAAGGAAAATTCCTTGTATGTGTACATACTTGGTCATTAAACTTATTCATTCATACTTTCATTCACTGGATGTTTTCTAGGGAGTTAGATTTAGCTCTTAAGGCTAAAGGAATCAAGGGATATGGGGAAAAAGCACAAACGGAGTACTGATTTTGGATGATCAGCCGTGATCATATTGAATGGCGGTGCTGGCTTGAAATGCCGAATGGCATACTCCTGCACCTATTTTCTGTTTCTATGCTAAATGTCCAACAACCAACAAAAGCTGGTCTCACTGGAACTACACATACCCTTCAAATTGTAAACAGACATTTCTAACAAAATATAAAAAAGACATTTCGAACAAAAGATGAAAACTAAGGATTTACCACTCCACCATGAAAGGATACTTTTCCTCAGTACTAATGGTTGGATCAACTTCAATCGGATAGTACATGTTCCTAATTTGCTGCAACTGAAGAATGAAAACAATATAAATAAAATGTGAAAAGATTATGTGAAAGAAAATGTTGTTAGTAGTTGAAAGTACCTTTTTCCTACAGTCCTCTGTGATTAATTTGCAGTTGTCAATTACATCTGTCAAAATAGAAAGGAATTGAAGGAATAAATAACTGTTCAACATGTTGCAAAAATGAATTCTATAATTCAAATTGTAATTTCCTTTCAACACAGTGAGGCAATTTGGCCAACCACAGCCCTCCCTTTCCCTTGCCAATTTTCACCATAACCCATTCTCCCGACATTTTCATCAACTCTCCCAGATTCTACCACTCACCTTCACACGACGGGGGAACTATAAGGTCATGTGATAGGAGTAGAATTAGGCCATTCGGCACATCAAGTCCACGTCATTCAATCATGGTTGATCTATCTCTCCCTCCTAACCCCATTCTCCAGCCTTCTCCCAATAACCCGACACCCATACTAATCAAGAATCTATCTATCTCTGCCATAAACATATCCATTGACTTGGTCTCCACAGCCTTCTGTGGCAAAGAATACAAGATTCACCACCCTCCGACTAAAGAAATTCCTTATCATCTCCTTCCTAAAGGAACGTCCTTTTAATTCTGCGGCTATGACCTTTAGTCCCATACTCTCCCACTAGTGGAAACATCCTCTCCACATCCACTCTATCCAAGCCTCTACCAAACTCCACACCTTTGGGACTCGAGTGAAAACTATAGCATCATGGAAACAAAAACTCCAGTTAGACAGCATTAAAAGTTAAAACTGTACATAAGTTTCTGGAATTAAAGCTGTATTACTGTGTCTTTATTTACTATTGCTCGTATAGCAAAATTATCTTTTTTTTTACAAGATCAAAAAACCTAGCTGTCTACCAATCCCAGGCTACCGATATCTTTGATATCCAATATACAAAAATCCATGCATCTATAAGTTAGGTTAATGAGCACTAAAAGGCTGTGCGGTGACCTGTGATAAACCCCTTATTGTCAAACCAACAGTTGTCAATTGATGCAAAGCTGGGTAAAGTTTGATCAACATTTCTAAACATGTCATAATTTGTATGTACCCATCTTGCTGATGGGAAACCATTGTAACCATGACACTGGGCCAATAGTGTACGTTGACACTGAAGTTTTCAACAGGACAAAAGGACCATCAATATGAAATGTTGGACCACAGGTAAAACTCAATGCACTTCATCACAGAAAGCAAATTACAAAAAGTCATCACATGTTATACTGGGGCGGCAGTAGGACAGCAGTAAGGGTTGCAGCTGCACAGCCCTGTCCTCCATATAAACTCCACATCCCGTGACTGTGTGTTTTCCCTAGAGTTCAGTTGTCCTCACACATCCTAATACTGGTAGGTTAACTGACTACCGGAAGTTTCCCTAGCCAAGGTGGGTGGTAGGAGAATTGCTGGGAGTTAATAGATATTTGAGAAATAATAGATTTCTGGTAAATAAGTGGGGAAATAGGACCAATAGAAATGTTACGAGAGTTGGTTAAGGGCCTGTCCCACTTTCACGACCTAATTCGCGACCTTTTTTTACTCGTGGACATTTTTCATCATGTTGAAAAAACGCGCCGACCTACTTAATGCCACGAGTACCTACGACTAGCATCACGACCTACCTATGACCTCGTGACGACCATGCTGCGAATACGTGTCAAAGGCAAACTCGGCACAGGTCGTGAATTTGGTCGTGAAAGTGGGACAGGCCCTTTAGGACCCTATGTACTAAAGAAATATTTTAAAAAAATTAAAGATCTGTAAATTGGTTCCAATGGACAGTGCATCAGTTAAACAGATTGTTACACTGCTTTTAGCCCTGTATAGGGACAGCAGGATTGAAGAATTGTGATAAAGGAGTGTCAGTAAACAGAATTGAAAATGAATTAACAAGTTTTTAAATGATGAATGAACAATGTCACTCGCAAAAAGTCAGCATCAACAAGATGACTGCTTTGGAATTTATGTAAAAGCGTAAAAATCTGGCTGTTAACTTTTACTGATACTACTCAAAGTACATACTGTGACAGGTTGAACATCTTTTCCCATTGTGTAAGAACTTGCTCAGTGTCATGTCAAAATCCGTGATTATCTGGCAAAATAATAAAAAACACAGGATTAATTACTGCGCACACATTATTCACACAACCACCCGTAACACATTTAGACACACTAAGGCCATTAACCCTCTCTCTTCCTTCAGATACTGCCTGACCTGATTTGTATTTCTGCATTTTCTATCATTATTTAAAAGTTGCAGAATTTTGCAATTTATAAAAATGGTATTTTGGTGTATAATCATGCTGGATATTTTAGCATTTTACCAGGAAGTTGAATGTAGTATCACTAAGTTTAAAAATTATTAATCCCAATAAATTACATGAGAAAATAGTGACTATCACTGAAGACATTGTCAGATTATAGGTGCAGGCCCTCCATAATGTTTTGGACAAAGACCCATCATTTATTTATTTGCCTCTGTACTCCATAATGAGATTTGTAATAGAAAAAAAAAATCACATGTGGTTAAAGTGCACATTGTCCAATTTTATTAAAGGGTATTTTGGTTTTACCATGTTTAAATTACAGCTGTGTTTATACATAGCCCCCCCCCCCAATTCAGGGCATCATAATTTTTGGGACACATGGCTTCACATGTGTTTGTAATTGCCCAGGTGTGTTTAATTGCCTCCTTAATGCAGGCATAAGAGAGCTCTCAGCACAGAGTCTTTCCATAACATTTGGAAACTTTTATTGCTGTTTATCAACATGGGGACCAAAGTTGTGCCAATGAAAGTCAAATGAGCCATTATGAGACAGAGAAATGAATAAAACTGGTAGAGACATCAGCCAAACCTTAGGCTTACCAAAATCGACTGTTTGGAACATCATTAAGAAGAAAGAAAGCAGATCTTTTAGTAAGAGATTACTAAATCGCAAAGGGATTGGCAGGCCAAGGAAGACCTCCACGGCTGCTGGCAGAATAATTCTCTCTATAATAAAGAAAATTCCCCAAACTTATCCGACAGATCAGAAATACTCTTTAAGAGTCAGGTGTGAATTTGTCAATGACTACTGTCTACAGAAGACTTCATGAACAGAAAGACAGAGGCTACACTGCAAGATGCAAACCACTGGTCAGCTGCAAAAATAGGATGGCCAGGTTACAGTTTGCCAATAAGTAGTTAAAAGAGCAACCACAGTTCTGGAAAAAAAGTCTTGTGGAGAGATGAGACGGAGATTAACTTATATCAGAGTGATGGCAAGAGCAAAGTATAGAGGAGTGAAGGAACTGCTCAAGATCCAAAGCATACCATCTCATCTGCGAAACACGGTTGTGTATAGACACATCATATCTGCTCAAGTTCAAACAAATGCTTCAAAACTATTTGGCTGGTGGTTCATCTTACAGCAAGACAATGATCCCAAACATACTGCTAAAGCAACAAAGAAGCTTTTCAAAGCTAAGTACTTGAAATTCTTGAATGGTCAAGTCAATCACCAGATCTGAACCCAATTGAGCATGCACTTTTATATGCTGAAGAAAAAACTGAAGGGGACTAGCCCCAAAAACAAGCATAAGCTAAAGATGGCTGCAATACAGTTCGGCCAGAGCATCACCAGAGAAGACACCCAGCAACTAGTGATTTTGATGAATCACAGACTTCAAGCAGTCATTGGATGCAAAGGATATGCAACAAAATAGAGAGAGCACAGAGGAGATTTACTAGAATGTTGCCTGGATTCCAGAAACTATGTTGCAGAGAAAGGTTGAACAAGTTAGGTCTTTATTCTTTGGAGCACAGAAGGTTAAGGGGGGACTTGATTGAGGTCTTTAAAATGATGAAAGGGATAGACAGAGTTGACGTGGATAAGCTTTTCCCATTGAGGGTTGGGAAAATACAAACAAGAGGGCGGGAAGGGAATGGAGGGGTATGGTCTGAGTGCAGGTAGATGGGACTAGGGGAAAACAAATGGTCGGCACGGACTGGAAGGGCCAAGAGGGCCTGTTTCCGTGCTGTAATGGTTATATGGTTAAATACTAAATACTTTCATTTACATGACATTGATGTGTCACAAACATTATGGTCCTCTGAAATGGGGGGACTATGTATAAACACTGTTGTAATTTCTACGTGAAACTAAAATGTATAAAAATGGCCTTTATTAAAATCTGACAATGTGCACTTTAACCACATATGATATTTTCTATTACAAATCTCAAATTGTGGAGTACAACAGCAAATAAATATATGATGGGTCTTTGCCCCAAACATGGAGGCCACTGTATTAAGCTTTGCTTTTTGTTAGGATATGAAATGCAAATATCTGACATAAAGGGAAGCAACTACAACGATCCTGCCAGTGGAAATGTTTCCCAATTCATTCTATCAAAGCCCCACCCTATTTTGACCCTTCTCTGCTGAAAGCAGAATCCATTTTTAACTTTGTCAAAACTCTCACTTGGTCTCTTAGAAACATTGCTTACTTGAAGTTTTGTTGATCCACCTTTGATAAGACCACATATGATTTCTTCCACTCTTTCAGGGTTCTTAATATTGACAGTTTTCTTCTGGAACTCTGGCATCTGTGGAAAAGGTAATTTACATTGAGTACATTGGCCTCTCTAGAGCCGACAAAGATATTTTAAATCTTTAATACTTTTATGCAGTTTTACACCATTCACTAGATACCTCAGATTGGATTACGAAGGTTTAGGTGCAACGTACAAGCAGCAGCAGTATGGATCCAACACAAGTAATTTTATTTACAACATAAGGAACATATGAAACAAACGTTAACCATCGAAACATGGAAAAATAGGTGCAGGAGTAGGCCATTCGGCCCTTCGAGCCAGCACCGCCATTCAACATGATAATGGCTGATCATCCAAAATAAGTACCCCATTCCAGCTTCCCTCCCCCCATATCCCTCGATTCCCTTGCCCCAAGAGCTAAATCTAACTCTCTCTTGAAACCATCCAGTGAATTGGCCTCCACTGCCTTCTGTGACAGAGAAGAATTCCACAGATTTACAACTCTCTGGGTGAAATAGTTTTTCCTCATCTCAGTCCTAAATGGCCTACCCATTATTCTTAAACTGTGACCCCTGGTTCTGGACTCCAACATCGGGAACACTTTTCCTGCATCTACCCTGTCCAATCCTTTAAGAATTTTATATATTTCTATAAGATCCCCTCTCATCTTTCTAAATTCCAGCAAATACAAGCCCAGTCAACTCATTCTTTCATCATATGTCAGTCCCACCATCCCAGGAATTAACATCCCAGTGAACCTACACTGCACTCTCTCAATAACAATTATATCCTTCCTCAAATTAGGAGACCAAAATTGCCCACAATACTCCAGGTGCGGTCTCACCAGGGCCCTGTACAACTGCAGTTGGACCTCCTAGCTCCCAAACTCAATTCCTCTCGCAATGAAGGCCAACATGTCATTTGTTTTCTTCACTGCCTGATGTACCTGTATGCTTACTTTCAGTTACTGATGTACAAGCACACCCAGGTCTCGTTGCACCTCCCCTTCTCCTAATCCGACACCATTCAGCTAATAATTTGCATTCCTGTTCGTGCCACCAAAGTGGGATAACCTCGCATTTATCCCCATTATACTGCATCTGCCATGCTTCTGCCCACTCCCCCAACCTATCCAAGTCACCCTGAAGCCGCATAGCAACCTCCTCGCAGCTCACACTGCCACCCAGCTTTGTGTCATCCGCAAACAGAGATGTTACATTTAATTCCCTCATCTAAATCGTTAATATAATTATAGATAATAACCAATTATAGAGCACACTGAATTATAAAGACTGGTTACCTGAGAATAAATTAAATTACTTCATATTATTAAACCAGGTCTGATATGATTGCATTTGTCCCATTCCAACCTTGAGATTCCACCGACTTTCAACTCTCTAATGTGAATGCCCCAATACCAATTTGTTTGTAGCTCAAGTTCTAGTGGCGACTATTCCTTTGCGACTATACTTTCTAATTTGGACCCCAGTAACTCATTTCTTTAGCAGAACCTTTTACTTAGTTCTATCTTCCGTCCCACCCCTGCAATACTGGGGCCATTCGTACTCAATCTGGTGTTATTGTGAGGTGGGCTGAAGAGACAACTATGATCAGAAGGATAGCACGGCAGAAAGTGTGCAATGGGGAGAGAAAGGGAGTTGGAGAAGAAAACTGAGTGAAAACAGGCAGCTGAGAGGGAGGGAATAAAGAAGGGATGTGTAGGAAAGAACTGCAGATGCTGGTTTAAACCGAAGGTTGACATAAAATGCTGGAGTAGCTCAGCGTGACAAGCAGCATCTCTGGAGAGAAGGAATGGGTGACGTTTCGGGTCAAGACCCGAAGGGAATTGTGGAAAAGTGCTGAGGAAAGGAGTGCATCAACAGCACTTACATTTGTATGGGTGGTTACTGTAACCATGTTGCAGGCACAGCTAAAGTACTTCATATGCAAAGCTGGAGAATTTTACTGCACAGATGGGGCTGACAACAATCTGGCAAAGCTTAGCCATACTATGCCTTAAGATGGCAATCTAAATTTAGCTATGCTCTTTTTACATAGCTGATCATTCAATATTCCCTTTTATACACTTTCATTGCATACCTTTAAGTATCTCAATGACAGATTTAAGCATTCCCAAAATGAGTAAAAACACAGTATTTGTTAGCTCTCGTGGTTCTTTTACTTAAGCAATGCCTTTAAGCTATTGGCACACAATGCGTCTTTTGATTTTATTGCTCAAAGATCCTCACTATGCATGGAACATCAGAAGGCAATAGTGAATGCCCCAAACCTTCAAGTCCAAAGAAGACCATGTCTGAAGGAACTTTGTCAATAGGAAAGAACTGCAGATGCTGGTTTATATCGAAGGTGGACACAAAATGCTGGAGTAACTCAGTAGGATAGGTAGCATCTCTGGATTCCTTCTCATCCCATTCCTTCTCTCCAGAGATGCTGCCTGTCCTACTGAGTTATTCCAGCATTTTGCGTCTACCTTCTGAAGGAACATTGATCTCTTGATTGTTTTTACCATAATGGTCACGGGTCCTATTACAAATAAACTTACTATCTGTGATAAAAACAGTACAAATAGAACTTAATTTAATCAAATCACAGTATCCCTCTGATTTGGTGGTTTCATTAAATGCAGTTTGGAGGTACATACAAAATAAAATCTCAGAATATTAAATCAAGAAACAGAATAGAGATAAAAATTAAAATGAGACACTGCTTGATCGAAACCTGCAGAAAGAAGATAGGTTAATCTTCGTATTAATCAGAATTAGGCAGTCTAAAATTTGCCTTTGTACGCCAGGTATGCTGATGAAGATAAACCGCTGTCAAAGCAAAAATCCACAATATTAAAACCTATTTTTAATTTCTACCAGAGTGCATCGCCCACCACAACATCAGAATAATTATGTGTCAAGAATGTTTACGAAGCTCATAATTGGCCCAAATACTGTAAAAGTCCTATTTCCACGTAATGGTTTTGTCCAGTAATTACATTGAGAATCCAATGTTATCCATACTTTAGCAACATTGGTTTGCATAGCCACAATTCAAATGTCTGAGGAAGGGTCTCGACCCGAAACGTCGCCTATCTCCTTCGCTCCTTAGATGCTGCTGCACCCGCTGAGTTTCTCCAGCTTTTTGTGTACCCTCGATTCTCCAGCATCTGCAGTTCCTTCTTTAAAAAATTCAAATGTACTTGCTGTTAATGCTCTTAAAATGTTTACCAAAATGATTACATGCTTTAGCACTGGTTACAGAACTTGAACAAAGCACAGTTCATTTTCTTGGGAAATAGGCAAGATTTTAAAATTAAAATATTTCAACGAACAGAGTAACACACCAGGTTTAACCATCTCTGAATGTGGAAACAGCGCTGAAAAGAATATGACTGGTTGCATTTTTTGTTATAAAACTTTCAAGCTCATATTTCCAGAAGGCATACCTCTAACATCTGCAAACTCTCTTTATCCACCATCTTGCTCACTGCACAGTGCTCTGGGGGGTAAACTAAGGGCAGGAAGCTGATTTATGTCCAGCACATTGATCTTTCGCAATCCCTATTGCGTTCAGTTGCTTTGGTAATTATGGATGTTTGTCTACAGAGGATAAGATATAAGAAGGCAGCCACAAAAAGATTATCTAGACACTAGAAAAAATAGTTTTAGCAACATTTCACACATCGATTCTACAAGAATTTAGTTAATATTTAGTCACTGCAGCAAGTAATCAAAGTCGGTTCTGCAAGTACAGATCTTATTATTGCATTACCTGTGCATTTAGCGCAACTCATCTGCTCATAACCTTTCATGGTCCTGTAATCACGATAGTAGTGACTAATAATATTCAAAATCAGTAAATAAAAACACAGTAGCTACTGGAGAAATAACCAGAAAAACTATATTTTAAACTATTTTTCAGGTCTGACCTCAAAGACCTTGAGCTGTTGTGCATATACCTGCACATGGTTTACCTGCGTAAGTGTTGCAGCACAAGTTGTATACAGGTTTCTATCAGGTTAGCCGTGCTACAATCTATACAAGCAATGAGAAAGATTTTGCTCATCAGCAAGGCCCTTATATGAGGGTACAGTTATAGGACACAGCCCAAAATAGCAGAACCAATCATTTTAATGCAGTGCCATGATGCAACAAACAGAAGGACTTGTGCACAACCCCGTAAGGGTTTCTGTTTATCAGCCTGTGCCTGAATATTTTGTGACCTTTTAGGGTGGATATAACTCACTTGGGGGGGTAGGGAAAGCCAAAAAATGTTCTGAGTATACGAACAGAATGTTTTGTTGAATATAGATAGATTGCAATAAACGGCAAGAAAGAAAACACGCATGATCATGCTGCATTCAGCACTGCTGTAAGAGCCATTTCAACATACAAACAAGATAACATCACATTTCACTTAACGTGGAACTAAAAAGGAGAAAGAATAAGCTTTATTTCTGTTTTTTTTTAAATTATTCTGTGAAGGACAGAGCATTTCGTAAAATTCAATTTCTCGTAGTCAGTTGAATTGTGGCATGCTGGCCTGTTTTTAACATATTTTAAACTGGATTAAAGTAATTAATCAGACAAGTCTAAACTTCTGGTTTAGTCGTTAAGATATTGGGAACAAGGGCGTTTCAAAGTCCAGCTCAAACATTCCAATAACAAGTTTTATTACAATGTTGTTGAATTATATTCAAAAGTCCATTTTAGTTTTTTTTTAATATAACAATGGTGCAAATAAAATGGAATTCTCAAATTAACTCATGGTTAGTTCTTTGATCCATGGTTATGGTTAAATCAATTTTGAAAGAAATGATAGCACTGCAACATATACATCCAAGGTACTTTCCTCTGCGAGATAGATAATTTTACTGTGGTACTTCAATGTTCAACGTATTTGAAAAACATTTGTAAAGTATTCATAGTCAATCACAGGTTTTGCAATGGGAGGTGAACTAGCAATGAATGCACGGGTGTTGCTAAAAGCAAACTCAAATTACAAAAGTTAAATATTCTTCTATAAATGTATTGATTTTTGCAGGGTGTGCGTTGTTTGCAAGGCCAGCATTTATTGCCCTTCCTTAATTGCCACAGAGAATGTGGCAATCACCATCTACAATTATTGCACCCTTTCTGGTGAAGGTGCTCATTGGGTGTTGTTGGGCTGGGCGCTGATTTAGATGCAATGATAATGAAAGAAAAGTGATATATTTCCAGGTCAGAATAGTATACAACCTGGAAAAAAGCCTTCACGTGTTGGTGGTTCCATGCACTTTTGCATTTGCCCTTCTGGTATTAGGCATTGCAAGTTTCTGAGATATTGTTGGAGCAACTGCAGTGCATTTTGTAGATGATGCACTGAATGTAGATGATGCACTGAATGTAGATTTTGTAGATGATGGAGCTAATGAATGTTTACATTGGTGGATAGGTTCAAATCAAGGGGGTTCTTTTAATGTAAATATCAAAATTTCAAAGTGTTTATAAATTCAATTTGACATATGATCAAATGGTAAATTAATTCCATGTAACTCCACATACATGTAGCACAACAATGTTGTACTTTTCACCATTGAAATGCCAGATACAAAGGGCAGTTCAGACTTGAATTGATATAACACGACCTCACCTCACCCATCCGCCTTCGCTCCCCAGGGGAGCATACCACAGCCAACCTTGAAGTGCGTTGGGCCGGCGGGCCATCTCCTACCGGTCTTCCTCTTCTCCCGTCACGTCCACCGTTGTTGCTGGCTCCATCCTCTTGGCCTCCTGTCTTTAGAGAACGAGCAGCAGCAGCTTGGTGGCCTTCACTTCCAGACCACCGGTTCCTCCGAACATGGGCTGGCTTGGCGG
This sequence comes from Okamejei kenojei, assembly GCA_035221665.1. NCBI lineage: Eukaryota > Metazoa > Chordata > Chondrichthyes > Rajiformes > Rajidae > Okamejei > Okamejei kenojei. Next base: position 80,784,307 of record CM069134.1, read on the forward strand.
CTCCCCCTGCAGGCCATGGTCTGTCGGGTGTTATGGTTCGCCATGGTCCCAGTCGCGTTGAAGCAACAGTCAAGAAAGCACACTGACACCTCTACTTCCTTAGAAGGCCAAGAAGTTTGGCCTGTCTCCAATGACTTTTATTAACTTCTACAGATACTCCTTAAGCCCCTATCCCACTTAGGCGATTTTTTTCAGTGACTACAGGCGACCCTGCTGTTTTCACATGGTCGCGGGGTGATGCCTCTAGGGTTGTGAGTAGTCTCCTCAAGTCGTCTAAAGAGTCGTAACGTTTTTCTGGTTGCCGCTGGATTTTGAAATGTTCAAAACTTTTCAGCGACTGTGGCCTTGACGTAGCTTGTCGTCTCCTGTCGTAGGTTGTCGCCAGGTGATGTTGGTCGTCGTCGGGTGCTGACTTCTGTGAATTCCATTGGTGGCTACCAGCGACAGGTACCGGTGACTGAATTATCTTCAGTTGTCGCCAACAGGGTAATTGCTTGTCATAGCTTGTCGCGCGCGGGTGAACGTAGGTTGAGTTTGGTTGTCGCCTGTGTGGTCGTAGGTGGAAGTCCTAATGGGTCACCGGTTGTCGGTAGTTTGACGTTGACTAGATGGTAGGTTGTCGTAGACATTGTCGTGGGGGGGGTCCAGTCGCCGCTTTTTGGCGACCTGCTGCGACTGTGACAGTTGCCGAAAATATTGCCCAAGTGGGAAGGCCCTTTCGAAAGCATTCTATCGGGTGTGCTGGTGAGCAGTGACATGCAGGGACGTGTTTTTCTGAGCTCCTGCCCACGGCGAACTTTTTATACTAATAACTTTTTTTCTATTAACCTCAGACGACTTGGGTTTAAGATACGCATTATTGAACTGGAGGTGCACCAAATTAGCGACTTTGCATCTACATATTGACAGTGTTGGAGACGCCATGGGCAAAACAAAGTCTGACAAAGACTAGGCCGCTAAAGCCTCGGGGTCCCAAGACAATGTGTCTGCCCACTTGTCTGAAGTGATGGCTGCCATAACAAACAGCGAAAGCAGGATCTTGGCACGAATAGATTCAAGCACCAAAGACTTGAATGCTAAAATAGACTCTATAAGGGACAACATGGCAAAACAAGACACCCGTTTGAAAGAGCTGGAGGGCGGTTGGAATTCATACTCCGACAAGACGACGAAACTTGAGGGGGAAACGGACCAGCTAAAGTCAGAAGTTGTCATGCCATGCCTAAAACTAGATTCAAGACCGGTGGAGACCAACGGCCTACGGATACTATCGCTAATGTGCTACGGGAGCTACTGAGCCTCGACTTCACTCCGACTCTAGACCGAGTCCACCGTAGCCTACGGCCTCCTCCCAACGCAGGAGAATCTCCGAGGGTCATCGTAGTAAAGTTCCATTACTACCAAGAGATAAGTGAAGTTTTCTGCAAAGGTGCCCACTTGGCCCCGCTGACCATAAATGACAAGCGAGTGAGCAGTTTCCCGGATTACACGGCAGCAGTGGCTAAAAAGAGAGCAGCCTTCTCCAAAGCTAAGCGGCTACTCCGGACCTGCCAGGGTATAAAGTTTGGAATCCTGTACCCTGCGACTCTCCGTATCTCGTTGTCGACCGGCCATGATAAGCGGTTTGGAGACCCGTCGGAGGCGGTGGACTACATCAGGAAGAATCTTAAGCCCCAAGACTGAGATATCGACATGCTCTCGTATCAGCGGCTAACCGGCACTGATGGCCAAGTGCCGGCAGCTGGTGCAGCGGACTGGCAAGGAGTCGAGTTATAGGGTAAAGTTAAGGTTTGAGTTTGACCTTATTTCAGTATTCAACAGATTCACATGTAATGTTGCCTTTATGTTTAATACAGATGTATTTCAATAATGACTAATCCATCTGAAAAATATTTATTTTATATTCTATAAGGATATTTAGTTTTTGGAAATTATCCTGATGACTGTTTCACTGACCTATAAGGGGACTGCTATAATAACTGTTGTACAGAGATTAATGCACATATTTTTCAATCAGAAATATTGTAAGTTCATTGTAATATAATCTTTATAAGATTATGGTTCTCCCTGTTTAGGGCTCATTGTTGGTGGATTTTTTTAAAAAATATGGTTATTTGCTATGTTACACTGGTAGGGGGGCGGTGCGATCTCTAGGGTACTGGTAGATCAGCAGGGGATTTTAAGGCTCTGTTTTTTGTTTGTAGACAGGGAGTTTATTGTTTTTGTACTTTCTTACTACCCTGTAAAAAATGGGCGACAACAAAAATAAGGAGTACATTTGTTTTTTGAGTTGGAATATAAAGGGAACTAATAATCCAGTAAAGCGGAGCATTTAAAATCTCTAAAATCTGATATTATTTTCCTTCATGAAACTCACCTCCGATCATGTGAACATGTGAAACTGAAAAAAGCCTGGATAGGTCAAATATTCTGCTCCAAAAATGAGTTTAGATCACAAGGCACAGTTATTTTAATCAGGAAGGGGATTCCATTCAACCTATCATCGACCATCACCGACCCCTGGGGAAGGCATGTAGTTGTAACAGGCAATCTATATGGCACACAGGTGGCACTATCCAATGTAAAAGGACCAAACTGGGACGACCCATCATTTTTCTCTAGCTTCCCATAACATCCCTCCCAAATCTCAATGACCACCAAATAATATTAGGGGGGGGGGGGGGGTTAATTATGTATTACATCCTTATTTGGACACATCCAACCCGAGACCTAATAGTAAAATTTCAAATTCTGGCGCTGTTATCAATTCATTTATAGAATCCTATACTCTTTTTTATCCCGGAGAAGAAATAACCCAAAAACAAATCAATATTCCTTTTCTCCCCCAGTACACCACTCTTACTCAAGAATTGATCTTTTTCTTGTAGATAGTAGGATCCTTTCCATGGTTAAGGGGAGCCAGTATAACAGTTTTGTTATTTCTGACCACAGCCCTGTGCAACTAGATATAGGCTTCCTAGACCTCGACGCACTTGGCGGTTTGATCCTCTGTTGCTGTCCAGGGAGTCCTTCAAAAGATTTCTTTCTCAACAGATAGACACCTTTATGGAAATTAATAATACTCCAGACATGCACTTAGCGACTATCTGGGAGGCTCTTAAAGCCTACCTTCGAGGCCAGATAATCTCATATACTGCATATGAGAGGAAGAACTGACAGAACTGTCCCACAGTATAGCGGAAATAGACCAATTCGCCAACACCTGAACTTTACAAGGAAAAATTATTACTTAATAATTTGACATTTTATCCCCCAGACAAACAGAGCAACTAATCTTCAAATCAAAGCAGATTTTTTATGAACACGGAGAAAAGGCAGGAAAACTTTTAGCTCACCAGATCAGACACTCCACAGCCGCCAGTACTATTCCTGAAATTTTAACACCGCCGGGGATAAAGACTACTGATCCAGATGCCATCAATGACCAGTTTAAGCAATTTTATTGCTCTGTGCTTTCCCTCTGTGCTTCAGAACCACCCAGTGATCTGTCATGTATTCCTGTCTTCTTAGACAGCCTGTGCATCCCAGAAATTACTAGAGAGGACCAAGCACAAATTGACTGGGAAATATCAACCGAATAAATATTACAAGCAATTAAATCGATGCAGAGCAACAAAGCGCCAGGACCAGACTATTTCCCAATTGAAATATACAAAGAATTTGCAATCAAACTGGCTCTAACACTTAAATTGCTGTATCAGGAAATGTTTAGCCAACAGAAACTACCTCAAACAATGTCACAGGCAACCATATCAGTCCTACTTAAAAAAGATAAAGACCCACTATTGTGTGGTTCATACCGCCCTGTAAGTTTGTTGAACAGTGATTATAAAATCTTCACAAAAATTTTAGCCACCCATCTTGAAACAGTAGTCTCCAAAGTTATTAACCCTGACCAAACTGGATTTATACCGGGCAGGCAGTCGTTCTATAACATGCGGCGCCTACTTAATGTATTGTATACACCTCACACCACAGAACAAGTAATTATTTATTTTGACGCCAAGAAGGCATTCGACCGTGTCGAATGGCAATATTTGTTTGCCGTTCTCAAAAGATTTGGCTTGGTCCATCATTTTTATCATAGATTAAAATATTATATTTTGCGCCAACGGCAGCTGTGCGGACCAACAATATAATCTCTGACTACTTCCAGCTCCATAGGGGCTGCAGCCTTTCTCCCTACTTATTTGATTTGGCAATAGAACCACTTGCTATAGCTTTTAGGGCAGAAGATGGTATCAGAGGTATCTTTCGAAGTAGTAAATCTCACAAAGTATCGCTGTACGCGGACGACCAGCTGGTATATATATCCAACGCAACTGACTCCATACCAAAGCTACTGCATATATTAAAGAATTTTGGCTGCCCGTCAGGTTATAAGATAAATTACTCAAAGAGCTTGCTTTTCCTAATTAATCACACTGATGGCGACTACTCCAGCTTCCCATTTAAACTTGAGAAAAATATATTTACTTACCTGGGAATTAAAGTCACCCACGCCATGGGAGGTTTTACACAGCCATAACTTTAAATCATTATTAGAACGAACAACACGGGACTTCAAAAAATGGTCAACAATACCACTCTCATTAGTAGGCCGCATCAATATCGATAAAATGACAGTTTTACCTAAATTTCTTTAGCTTTTTCAAATGATCCCCACATTCATACCTATGATAACTTTTCAGCAATTAGATAGACTAATCTCATCACTTATTGGGAACAATTCAAATCCCAGGATGAAGAAAATATACTTGGAAGTTCCTGAGACGGCGGGTGGTCTAGATTTGCTTAACTTAATCTATTACTACTGGGCTGCAAATATTGTAAAACTTTTACATTGGACATATTCATATGAGAGTAAATAGGGCACAGACTGGGCACAGATGGAACTCCTACCTGATCCGCTAAATCTGATCGTAAAATACAAATGACAAACCCGGTGGTTAAAACCTCGCTTCAAATATGGCTACAGTTCAGGAAACATTTTGGACTAAAAGGTACCAGCAGGCTTTTCCTGGTGGCAAATAATAAATGTTTTACATCCTCCATGTTAGATAATGTGTTTTAATATTGTCATAGGAATGGGTTGGTATATTTTTGTGACTTGTTTACTGACGGAACATTCACTTCCTTTGAAACGCTTGCTGAAGACCACAATATACCCAGATCTCATTTCTTCAGGTATCTTCAAATACGTAGCTTTGCTAAAACAGTGTTTCCTTCATTTCCTCATCTGTCCACTAAGAGTCAATTAGACACTATTCTGGAGTTGGACCCCTTTGGCAAGAAACGTGTTTCAGCAATTTACACATTAATACAGGAATTAAAACAGATAACCTGGGACAAAACTAAAGCGGCATGGGAGAGGGACCTGGGTGTAGAGCTTTCTGATGAGGTGTGGCGAGATAGCTTAATTCGCCGTCTTCATTATTCAAGAGACAAACTTGCCAGAATCTTTTCTACCACAGATCCTGGCTGCCCTAGATGTGGCCATAGCCCAGCCTCTGTAGGACACATGTTTTGGACATGTCCCTCTCTCATCAGCTACTGTGGAAACATATTTGAGGTATTCTCCCAAATCAGCAGAGACTATAAATCCTGACTTGTACACAGCTATCTCTGGAGTACCACACCCAAACTGTAAGCGTACAAATTTACAAGCAAATGCTTTAGCATTTGCATCATTGCTTGGCTCGCAGGCTTATTCTTTTCAACTGGCAGTTAAAAAAAGCTCAATTTTTTTTGCAGTTGTTAAATGAGGTGGATGTTTATGTTAACTTATGTAGTTGTGTCTTGTTGCTTTTTTATTCGTATGGCTGTATGGCAATTTGAATATCACTATACCTTAATTGGTACACATGACAATAAAAGACCTTTGAAACAGCATCTTTGTACATATGGCCATTAGCACAATCCTGGATACCTCCAGAGTTCCTAAACTATCAAATTACTTGTGATTAATGGATGAGATTTCCTCCAATTAAATATTGGTAAAAAGCCCTGTCACAATCTCTGGCCTAGCACAAACATCATAATCTCGCTTATTACATTTGAACAAGATCTCATTTTTGAACCTTTTACATTAAAAGACACCTACTTTCATCTCCAGTATTAGTCAAATACAGTCATATCTCGGATTGACGGTTACTGTGACTCCTGCAGAGAGTTGGTGTTTCTGGGCCAGTCGCTTCACACTGAGCAGGATATTTCGGGTAGGACTTACCAAACTCCTTTGCCCTTGAACTTGGTTATCTAGACCATTTCCCTGGCTGCAGAAACTTTTATCTATGCGACTTTAACATAAAAAGACTTTAGTATTCAGCACTCCCAGTTTTTTCTTGAGCTCAATACTGTGAATCACAATTTAGTTATTTCATTTATCAATCACTACTGTGATTGCTGACTTACATTGGTGCCATGCTAAGCAATATTTAGATTCAATATGATGATTTTCAAATCTCCTCGTGTTCTTTTCCTTTTCTACTTCTAAACTCCTGCAGCTGTACAGCTTTCATATAAAATTTGTGCTTCAACACCAAACTTAAATGTGTCATTTGCAAAGGCTCATCTTCTGAAAACTAATTCTTTAATCAAGTTACATTTTTATCTCTGCTCCATCACAGGGGACAGACTATCTACTGATTAAATGGTTATATTGAATACTTTGCTCCAAACCCAGAACCATTTGCCAATTTTTTTCCTACATCAACAATTTCATTTGGGCTGCTTCCTGCACCCATGCAGAACTTGTTGATTTCGTAAACGTTGCAACTAACTTCCACCCTGCCCTTAAATTAATTTAGACAGTCTCTGACACCTCTCTCCCCTTTATCAATCTCCATCACAGGTGACAGACTACCTACTGATAACTACTACAATTTCCTTCCAGGGATGTTGCCTGACCCGCTGTTTCAGTTCTTTCAGTGCTGTTTTTGTTCAAAATTCTAGCATCAGCCGTCTCGTTTCATCACTTTGTTCGGTTTTATCACTTTGTTCGGATGACTGATTGACCGACCGACTATCTATGTTGTAATAGCAGCTCCTTACTAACATTTGATTTAAACAACTTGTTTGAGTAACATATCAGGAGAATTTCACTGCCACTGAAGCAATTCTTGTGACAGTTCAAACCAAGTTCCTGCTTTCATATTTTTCACACTAATGCAATAGAGCATATCCAGTAACCACAGCAAAAGACACATTTCTGGAGGAACTTAGCGGGACAGGCAGCATCTGAGCAGGGAAGTCCCTTCTTCAGACTGATGGAGTAGAGTAGAAAAAACCATAGAGAGAAGTGAAAGGAAGGGGTGGGTCGAACTGGATGAGGCGAGGATGACAGTTTACTGAAATTGGAGAATTCAATGTTCATGCCACTGGGTACCCATTGGCTACCCAGTGGAATACAAGGTGCTGTTCTTCCAGTTTGTGTATGGCAGGGGAGAAAACACTCTTGTGTCTCCATTTTACTACTCTGCATAGAAATCGTTCACCTTCTCGCTACTAGAGTTTGTGAGACTTTCTCGCATTGGTCCCTCTGTGATTACTATGGCTCATCCAATTTTTGGCTATGTTCTCATCCAGACTCACTACCTTATTCAGTATTTGTCTTTGTTGACATCTTGCCCAGCCTGGTAACCAGTCTGAAGAAGGGTCTCGACCCGAAACGTCGCCTATCTCCTTTGCTCCTTAGATGCTGCTGCACCCGCTGAGTTTCTCCAGCTTTTTGTGTAACCCCCCTGGTAACCAGCTCCACAGCTTTTAAACACTTACCCCAGACCCCCTCCTCGCCTCTTTCTACCAGCCATCTCCTCTCTGCACCATCAGTCTGAAAAAGGGTCTTGACCCCCAAATTTAATTTGCCCATTGCCTTAACAAATAATGTTTGACCCTCCAAGTTCCTCCAGCAGACTTTTTTTTGTCCAAGGCTCCAACAAATCCAATCTCTTCAATTTGCCCTTGAACAAACACAGCCTGAGATGCTTTGCTATACCAAACATATTCAATGGTACAGCATGCTGGTAAAATAAACCAATTCCAAGACCGTTGACAAGCTTTCAACCTGACAATTGACTTAAACAAGAAAGTATATTTGCTAATGATGAAAAATTGAAATAAATATATTAGAAATCAAAACTTTCATAATGGAAAAAACATGTTGAGCTTGTTGCACCTACTCACCAAGTGTACCTAATGTGTAGGAAGGAACTGCAGATGCTGGTTTACACCAAAGATAAAAACAAACTGCTGGAGTAACTCAGCAGGACAGGCAGCAATACTGGAGAGAAGGAAAGTGGTGCTTTGGGTTGAAACCCTTCTTCAGACAAAAAGTCATGGGAGAAGGGAAATAGAGATATGGAAAGGTACAAAGAGCATGTTTGAAAAGGACAGATCAAAGCAGACGATAATCAAGGAACTGTACAGTGATTCATTGTTCTCTGACGGGAAGCTGACAAGGTATACAAACAGTAACATTAATCAGATGGACAGGGAAACGAAGAGGAGAACTAGGGTTGATGAGAGATGGAGAGAGTGAGGCACAGCAAGGTTTATTTGAAGTTAGATAAATCATTATTCATGTCGCAGGGTTGTAAGCTACCCAAGCAAATTATGAAGGTAGACGAAAATGCTGGAAAACTCAGTGGGTGAGGCAGCATATATGGAGCAAAGAAATAGGCGACGTTTCGGGTCGAGACCCTTCTTCAGACTGATGTAGTGGTGGGGGGGGGGGGGGGAGGGGAAGAAGAAGAAAGGAAGAGGTGGAGACAGCGGGCTGTGGGAGAGCTGGGAAAGGGAGGGGAAGGAGGGAGAAAGCAAGGACTACCTGAAATTGGAGGTCAATGTTCATACCACTGGGGTGTAAAGTACCCAAGCAAAATACGAGGTGCTGCTCCTCCAATTTGCGGTGGGACTCACTCTGGCCATGGAGGAGGCCCAGGACAGAAAGGTCGGATACGGAATGGGAAGGCGAGTTGAAGTGCTGAGCCACCGGGAGATCAGGTTTGTTAATGCGAACTGTGCAGAAGTGCATTTCGTCTACTCCACTGCGAAATCTCCTCAAGGTATGCCTACTTTGAAGAAGTTCTCCATATATGCTGCCTTACCCGCTGAGTTTCTCCAGCATTTTTGTCTACCTTCGATTTTTCCAGCATCTGCAGTTCTTTCTTAAACAAGCAAAATATGATGTGCTGTTCCTCAAATTTACGTTTGGTCTCACTCTGATAGTGGAAGAGGCCTCAGACAGGAAGGTTAGTTTTTAATTCCCCCTCCCATACTGATGTTTCTATCCTGACGTGAGAACAAACCCAAAATGGAGGAACAGCATCTCATATTTCGTTAGCGCAGCTTACAACCCAGCGGTATGAATGTTGATTTCTCTAACTTCAAGTGACCCTTGATTTCCCCCCCCCCCACCTTAGTTTTCCTACTAGTTTCACTGTCCTCGATTAATTTTACTGTTTGTATACCTTGTTGACACCTTCCATGAACATTTCCTTGAGCATTGTCTACTTTGATCTGCCCTTTTCACACCTTACATGCTCTTTGCACCTTTCCATATCTTGAGTTTCCCTCTCCCCCGACTCTCAGTCGGAAGAAGGGTCTCGACCTGAAACACCACCCATCACTTCTCTCCAGAGATGCTGCCTGTCCCACAGAGTACCTCCAGCATTTTGTGACTATCTCCATTGAATCTGATGTTTGAAACAAGAATTACAACTAACTTTAATTTTTAGTTGTGGGAGAGATTTGACGGCAATGACAGATTCAATTACATTTTTTAGTTACTATTGAACTATATAAAAAAAAGTTGAACTTTACCCAGCTCCCTTTCATTAGAAATTAAAAATCTGTCCCTTGGTGATTAGATCACTTCTGATTCCAAGTCATTTTTTGGCTGGCGTACAATGATTAAAACACACATATTTATTTGTCATATGCACCAGGTATGAACTGGAATAATGAAACTCTGACATGTTGCTCTTGTGTTATTCTGTAATTGCTTAAGTGTTCTGATTTTCAGCCATTCAGTAAAAGCCACAAAACCTATCTCAAACAGATGGCACACATTGGTGCTACTCAAAATGCTGTTTATGAAATCTACATTTCTACTGCACTTACTGTTGTATAATATAAAATGTGACACTGAATCCAATAAAGAAATACCACGTCAGACAGGTAGAGAAATGGGTTATTCCAAGGAAGGCATTCAAGACTTGAGGTGTTTGCAGCTTTAAGTGTTTTAATATATCACTGATGCTGATATATTAACATTAGGGAAGATCAAGAGATCAGAATTGGAGAAATGCAGATTTCACAAAATCAGAGAACCACAGGATGGCTATAGTAGAGGAAAGGCTACTGGATTGTTTAATCCACAGTGACATAGCTACTACAGCTGCTGCCTCATAACACCAGATACTCGAGTTCGATCCCAACCTCAGGTGATGTCTAGGTAGCATTTGCACATTTTCACTTTGACCACGTGGGCCCTGTCCGGGTGCTCTAGTTTCCTCGCATGCCAAAGGTGCGAGAGATATAGGTTAATTGGCTCTTGTAAATTGCCATAAGTATGTAGGGAGTGGATGAGAACATGGGATAACTTGGAACTAGTGTAAAAGGTCGTTGTGGACTTGGCAGGTCAAAGTGCCTAATTGCATACGTGTCTATAAACTGAAGTAAGCCCAATTGTGGTTTAAGTAATGGAAATCCAGCTAGTTGCATTGTGCAGCCATGGTCTTGCATAGATTTCTTGGAAGATTACAGGTGAAGTTAGTGATGATGAGTGGTTTGACAAAATATACAAATTTTAAAATGCACTAGGAATCAATAGAAGTGGGGTTTGGACATTCACATGTCTCATACACATGTGGAAAGAAAGCTGAGAGGCTCTTCACAACTATTGGGATAGTCAAATTGAGTGGTAGCAAACACGTGGGCCAACTGAAGTGGGCTGGTTTCAGGTGATGTTACACGGTAGGAAATAAATCATCTTGGTGATGTCACTGATGTAGTAATAGACTATTATCATTATTGCACTATAATTGTCTGTTTATGGAGTGTGTGTGTGTGTGTGTGTGTGTGTGTGTGTGTGTGTGTGTGTGTGTGTGTGTGTGTATATATAAATAAAAAATATACACACATAAAATATACACACACACTTAACTATTTTTTTCTCCTGTTATGTACCATGTTTACATATTCTGTTGTGCTGCAGCAAGTAAGAATTTCATTGTTCTATCTGGGACATATGACAACAAAACACTCTTGAGTCTTGAGAGTGCACAACATCAATAAAACATCAAAGTCATGAACAATCTACTACAACTGGGGAATTTCTGCTCAGTGTGAGCAACCAATCAGATATTAGTAGTGGAATGATCAAGGGAGGTGTGGGTGAGGTCCAGCTGGGTGCCATGAGGATAGAATCAGAAAATGGGTGCCATGAGGATAGAACAGAAAATAGGTGCAGGAGGCCATTTGGCTCTTTGAGCCAACACCACCATTCATTGTGATCATGGCTGATCATCCATAATCAGTAACCCGTGCCTACCTTCTCCCCATACACCTTGATTCCGCTAGCCCCAAGAGCTCTAACTTTCTTTTAAATTCACCCAGTGAATTGGTCTCTGCTGCCTTCTGTAGCAGAGCATTCCACAAATTCACAACTCTCTGGGTGAAAAAGTTTTTTCTCATCTCAGTTTTAAATGGTTTCCCCTTTTTTCTAAGACCGTGGCACCTGGTTCTGGACTCCCCCAACATTGGGAACATTTTCCTGCATCTAGCTTGTCCAGTCCTTTTATAATGTTATATGTTTCTATAAGATACCCTCTCATCCTAAATTACAGTGAACACAAGCCCAGTCTTTTCAATCTTTCCTCATATGACAGTCCAGCCATCCGAGGGATTAACCCTGTGAACCTATGCTGCACTGCCTCAAAAGCAAGGTTGTCTATCCACAAATTAGGACGCTGAAACTGCACACAATACTCCAGATATGGTCTCTAGGGCCCTGCACAACTGCAGAAGGACCTCTTTACTCCAATACTCAAATCCTCTCGTTATGAAGGCCAACATGCCATTAGCTTTCTTCATTGCCTGACGTACCTGCATGTTTACTTTCAGCGACTGGTGTACAAGGATACCCAGATCTCATTGCACTTCCCTTTTTCCTAATCTTAGACACCATTGATATAATCTGCCTCCTTGTTCTTGCTGCCAAAGTGGACAACCTCACATGTATCTACATTATATTGCATCTCCCATGCATCTGCCCACTCACTCAACCTGTCCAAGTCACCCTGCAACCTCTTAGCATCTTCTTTGCAATTCACACTGCCACCCAGCTTTGTGTCATCTGAACGTTTGCTAGTGCTACTTTTAATTGCATCTAGATCATTAATATATATTGTATTAGAGAAGGAACTGCAGATGCTGGAAAATCGAGGGTACACAAAAGGCTGGAGAAACTCAGCAGGTGCAGCAGCATCCAAGGAGCAAAGGCGATAGGCAACGTTTCGGTCTAAAGAAGGTTTCGGCCCAAAACGTTGCCCATCTCCTTCGCTCCTTAGATGCTGCTACACCCGCTGAGTTTCTCCAACCTTTTGTGTACCCAATATATATTGTAACTAGTTTTTTGAGCGGCACTCCACTCGCCACTGCCTGCCATTCTGACAGGGACCTGTTTATTTCTACTCTTTTGTTTCCTGTCAACTCTTCAGCCATTTCCTTGTTCCCCATAATCATTTCACCTGTTTCTGCCTTCAAGGGGAGAAGAACGGGGCACATCCCTGATACTCGTGTGATATAGAAAGAGAAGCCACTGTTGTATAACTTGTCAGGTCTGGTCCCACCCATCTGGATATTTTGCGGGCTGGAGTTGGAGGAAAATGGCTTGTACATAAATTAGTCAAATACAGCAGACAGGTCAAGGAGTAAAATCAAACGTTGGAAATCTGAAATAAAAATAGGAAATATTGGAAATGCGTTTGCCTCGTTTCTCTCTGCAGTGTGCCGCAGGCCTGCCGGGTATTTCCTGGTTCTTCGCGAATAAAATAACAGGGTTGTCTCAGTTGCCCTTCAAGCAGTGCCGAGCTGCAGCCGGCCTCGGTCTCTCGGCGATCAGCCAGTCTGCTCTATCTTTACCGATCACTGGCGCCGAGCCACCGCCGGCCGGCACCTCACCTGCCTCCCACCAGCCGCTCGGCTCCGCTTGGCGGTGACGCCGCCGCCGCCGCCGCCGCCGCCGCCGCCGCCGCGCCCGGACACCCGTCTTTGTGACCCGAGCGGCGGGCTCCAGCTCACTCACCATCTCGATGATCTTGGTCTTGCGACCGGCCTTCTTCTTCATGGTGAAGATGTACTGGGCCAGCACAGCACCGCCGATCACCGCACACAGACCAGCTCCCACCACCACGCCCAGGCGCGTCACCGCCGCCCGATCCATCCCCGCCTCGCCACTGCGCCGGCGCCGCCTTCACGGCCCGCGAGCATGCGCACTCTCCTGCTCACGGGGCCGTGAGAGGGAATAACAATCACCAAATCAGTCAGAGGTTAAACGCGTTGCATTTGGGGGATATCGGTTATCTTAACTTTTCACAGCATTATCTCAAACGGCCTTGAGGAAAAATAATTATTTACCGGATAGAAGGTAATTTGTTCTGTTAAGCTGTTTTGAACATCGATTAGTTATCTGCCATGTATCGTGCAAACACCCCCGTGTTGTCAGCCCTTCCAAAACGAATTAACTTCCGGATGCACCTATGTCTTCCTGTACCCTCAATTTTCTTTCTATCAGTTACACAACCAGTTTTGCTAACTATTATGGATCCTTCACATATAAAAATATTCACTTCCATGGAGACACAAGAATTGCACATACCGGAATCTTGAACCAAACACAAAGTGTTGGAGTTACTCAGCGGGTCAGGCATCATCTGGGGAGAGAATGAACAATATTTCGGTTTGGGATCTTTCTTCAGACTGATTGTAGAAGGAGCGAATGATCCCACCACCAGTCACATTTTCCCATCCCCACCCTTTTCCGCAGAGACCATTCCATCCACAACTCCTTGGTTCACTCACTCCTTACCAAACAAACCACTCTCTCACCAAGTACTTTCCCTTTCAACCACAGGAGACGTCACACCTGTCCCTACATTTCCTCCTCACTGTCACATCTTCCCCCCTGATGTGGAATAATAATGAAACTGACACAGTATTTATAGGTTACATTCAGTGGCGGACTGGCCAGGGTGTCAGCTTGCCCGATGGCAAGTGGGCCCTGATGAAGTGGGGCCCCCTAAATCCAGTGGGCCCCCTTTGTCTCCTGGCAACCAATATTTTTAGACCCAGTCCGCCACTGGTTACATTCCTTGGTCTCCGCGTTTATTATCTCAACCAGTCATAGCCTCCTGCCTTGGCTCACACAGTGCACATGCGATCTGACCTCCAAATCAGCTGATATAAAGGTCATGATATTTGCATATTATCACCATGACTCATCGTCATGACACTCACCTCCATCCAGGGATCCCAACAGCCCTTCCAGGTGAGACAGAGGTTCACATGCACCTCTTCAAACTTCATTTGCTGTATTCAATACTCACAATATAGTCTCCTTAACATCATCAAGACCAAGCATAAACTAGGTGACTGTTTTATGAAACACATAGAGTTTCCAAGCTAAATTTGAGGTGCTGTTCTTCCAGTCTGTGTAATCCTTCACTCTGTCAATGGAGGAGGCCAAGGACAGAAAGATCAAGTATGGTAATAGGAAGGGGAGTTAAAATGGTCGACAACCAGGAGCACCAGCAGGCCTTGGTGGACAGAGGATATATGTTCGGCAAAAGAATTGCCCAATCAATATTTGGAATTAAAGAAGGCCACAGCGAGAGCAACAGTTTTTTGCTATATATGAGTACAGCAATACAAAGGGACAGAAAACAGAGTGTACAGATATTGTTAGAGATAAAGGTGAAAACAGGTGCAAATTGCACAAGATTGGGAATACATCTCTTTGCTTGTGAGATGTCCATTCAAGAATTTGATAACAGGGGAGCAGTAGCTGAACTTAGATATTATATATTGCATTGACATTATAATATTCCTTGATTCGCAAGGAGTGAAAGTAAGTTGAGGAAATCCAGATGTTGAAGACGGTTGCAAAGAGGAATTCCAAAGAAGAATTTTGGCTAGGCACCCCAATATTTTTAATCATCCACGCTTATTGAAATTCAATTTTAGGCAGTGACTACTGGGGTGCTGCAAGGCTTGTTGCTGGGACTCCCATTATTTACAATATTTATTAATGATTTAGACGAGGGAATTAAATGTGACATCTCTAAGTTTGTGGGTGGTAGTGTGAGCTGAGATGAGGATGCTATGAGGTTGCAGGGTGACTTGGATAGGTTGGATGAGTGGGCAGATGCATGGCAGATGCAGTATAATGTGGATTAATGTGAGATTATCCACTTTGGTGGCAAGAACAAGAAGGCAGATTATTATCTGAATGGTGTCAGATTAGGAAAAGGGGAGGTGCAATGAGACCTGGGTGCGCTTGTACATCAGTCATTGAAAGTAAGCATGCAGGTACAGCAGGCAGTGAAGAAAGCTAATGGCATGTTGCCCTTCATTGCGAGAGGATTTAAGTTTAGGAGTAAGGAGGTCCTACTGCTGTTGTACAGGGCCCTGTTGAAATTACACCTGGAGTATTTGGTGCAATTTTGGCCTCCTAATATGAGGAAGGTTCTTATTGCTATTGAGGAAGTGCAGCGTAGGTTCACCAGGTTAATTCCCGGGATGGTGGGACTGAAATATGATGAAAGAAAGGGTCCACTGGGCTTGTATTCACTGGAGTTTAGGCTGGTCAGCCTAGATGCAGGAAAAATGTTCCCGATGTTGGCGGAGTCCAGAACCAGTGGTCACAGTTTAAGGGGTAGGTCATTTAGGACTGAGATGAGGAATAACTTCTTCACCCAGAGAGGTCTGAATCTGTGAAATTCTCTGCCACAGAAGGCACTGGATGTTTTCAAGAAATAGTTGTAATTAGCTCTTAGGGCTAAAGGAATCAAGGGATATGGGGAAATAGCAGGAACAGGGTACTGATTTTAGATGATTAACCATGATCATACTGAATGGCGGTTGTTCTTGGTTCTCCAAAATATTCCAAATGGAATTTAAACTGGAGGTGGCAGAGGGTGTACTTAAGCAAAAAAGGGTTCTTGGAGAAGAAGAGCTACCTTAAATTTAGTTGCATCTGGTTGGGTAACTATGATAGGGTGAAGACTATTCCATGCTTTAAATGTGCGGGGGAAGAATGAATTGATATACACATCTCTCTTGGTAGCTGGTATCTCAAATTGGATTTAATGCCTTTGTTTGCTCCAAATAGGTTTGGGTTTGGTGTAGTTTTGGTAATCTATGTCGAGCTGACCATTTAACATTTTGTAAAAACAGAACAAACGGTGAGCTTTACGTCTGTCTTGGAGAGGATTCCACCTCAGTGAATTCAGAAGTTTGGTAACATTCGCTTCTCTCTCATAGGTATTTATACAAATCAAGCTGCCTGTCTTTGGACACATTTGATGGAAGAAATGTTTCTATTCGTGTATGGATCCCATGCAGCAAATGCGTAGTCCAAATGTGGTCTAACGAGGGTGAAGTATAACTTCTCCTTGATAGAAGTTGAACAATGATGAAAGTTGCATCTCAGAATATTTAGGCACCTGTTGCTTTCACCGTTGTATGATGAGTCTGACCATTCCAATGTAGATCGTTCTCTAATTTGATGCCAAGATACTTCAAGGGTGGCAGCAAGGATATAGTATGATGTTTCGCCTGGTTTCCTCTTCCTGATGACACGCATGGTTTCACATTTGGAAGGTTCTGGCTCGAAGGGCTGAATGGCCTACCCCTGCATCTATTTTTCTATGTGTCATGAATTGTAAAAAATAAATTGCATTTGTTGTTTCAACTGTCTGTTCCCCAATTATTTTCTCGGGTTCTCATTGAGTATGCTGTAAATGCTGGCACAGGTATATTAGAAGGGACATCCAAACTATCCGCTCTTTGGAAATATGAATCAAACGAGATGTAAGAGAGAACACACAAGGAACCGCAGACGCTGGAATCCTGCTCAGAACACAAAGTGCTGGCGTAATTTAGCGGGTCGGTCAATGTCTCTGGAGGACATGGATGTGCAACGTTTGGGGTTGGGGCCCTTCTTCAGACTGTAAGATGGGAGGTTTCCGATAAATTCCAGCTCATTGTTGAAACTAGTTATGGAATCTGCAATGTATTTTTAGAGTGCTCGGTCTGGAATGTGTGGACTGAATGGAACACGCTGGGAACATGCTGGGACCGCATCATGTCAGGCAGCATTTGCGAAATTAGAACATGTCACATTTCACCTAAGACATCCATCCCTACCCGAAAAGATAACTGTTTTCTGTCCACGGTGACGTCTGACCTGCTGGATGCTTTCTGATTTATTTCGGAGGCAGGCTGTGGAGAGAGCGCTACATCAGGACTACAGTTCCTACAAGGCAGTGGAGCAATTTCCAGCCCTGCGCACTGTCGGAGCGTTGCTCGTGGCGGCGCCATGACAACAGTGGAGCGGGTGGCACATTAGTGACAGAGCGGTGGGCGGCGGCTCGGGCTCGGGCTCGGGCAGCGACGGTTGGTATTCACTTATCTCTCACTGCATCAGCGGCCGTATCCCGGGCTGGGGTTCGGTTTCCTGCATTACAGACCCACACGGGAGAGGTACGTTGCCCCCTCCCCGAACCAGGAGGGCCTCCTCCAAATTCCTTTATCCCTCTCCCTCAATTTTCGGGGACAAATCTGCTTCTCATCCCCCAACAGCCCGTCTTCCTATCTTCATTTTGTAGAGCTGGGTGAGTAACAACAATCCTCGTACTCTGGGGGCTTCTTTACCTGGGACTGGTTTATCCCCCCTCCCTGTGTCCAGGTTAACGTCAACATCCAGCTCAATGAAGTACAAGTGTGGCTTAGTCCCTTGTGGACTGCTGGAAAAGCCCACTAATTTAAATGACAATCCGAGCAGATTTTCAGGTTTTGGATTTGGAAGATACAAAGCTGATTAGTGCCGAACAAATCCTGGGCACATCTTATCCATTTGTGCAAAGGTTCAGCAACACCATTCTGTACTTGTTATCACATCAAACTTGCAGAGAGTTATCATTCCCATCCAATCAATGATATTTATTGAAGTATTTACTTATATTGCAAGTAGTAACATTTAGTTAAATATTTTATGGTGCTTAAGGGTCTGGGCCAGCAATAATTAATGGTCTGGGCCAGCAATACATTCAGCTTTGTTTATGTCCTACATTGAATGAAATAAATTATTTTGAAGTACTTAAAGTTAATTAGGATATGATGCCAAGTTGCGGGACAAGCTACAGAGTTTTGGGTGACCAAGTTTACATAGGATAGAATAAGAACATTTAAAAAATTGAATTTTATCTGGCCAATTGGACAGAATTTTTTGAAAATTGGAATTTTATCTGGCCAATTGGACTGAAAATTATTCTGTCCAATTGTACCTGCCTCCACCACGACTTTTGGCAGCTCGTTCCTTATATGTTCCTCTTTATGGATAAACTTACTTTAATCTTAAATTCTTTCTCGTAGTTATCGAGTCATCCTGCATGGAAATGGGCCACAATCCAATTTGACCAAGACGCCCCATCTATAGCAGTCCCACCTGGCAGCGTTTGGGCCATATCCTTATGAACTTTTCCTATCCATATACCTGTATAGATATCTTTTAACAGGTATATTGAGGTTATGGCTTCAACAACCTCCTATGGCAGCATGTTCTGTATACCCACCACCCTTTTTTATGTTCCTATTAAATCTTTCCCCTCTCACCTTAAATATATGTCATCCAGTGTTTGACTTTAAACCTATGTCCTCTGGTTCTCTTCTTGCCTTAAATGCATGCCCTCTAGTTTTACACACCACGTGGTCCAAAACGTGGACTAGTCCATCTGCAGAGAAAAACATTTTTTGTATATAGGTTAATGTGATGTTCAGAATTTATCCTTGGCATTGAGATAACATACCTCCCAAGGTGCTTGTTGTCCCTTCATGACAACTACCACATATCTTTAACTTGCAAAGACCAGAACTTTGACATGACCAATCTTCAGAGATTTTGTGAACATTCCAATTTGCAGATTCTACTTGTGTAAGACGGAACTGCAGATGCTGGTTTAAACTCAGCGGGCCAGGCAGCATCTCTGGAGAGAAGGAAAGGGTGACTTTTCGGGTTGAGACCCTTCAAGGGTCTACCTGTCCGCTGAGTTACTCCAGCTTTTTGTGTCTATCTGCAGATTCTACTTAATTTGTCCCATTGGAGGCATGTTCCCAATGAAGTGGGGTAGTTCCTTGCACTACCGTTGAGTTAGATGGAGTATATTGCATGTAGCAGTAGTAAGAAATAAATTATTAACCAGTTTTACAAATTTTCAAAGATTGCTAAGTCAGAAGTAGCTTGTGTCAATGTTCTTCGTAATGGTTGGGAGGGATGGGATCAGTCAGTTTGCTGTATTCTAGTCTATTTTGATGTAGCTTGAAGAGGGACCAAGAGATTAGTATTAGTTCGTTCACTCATGATATTTATCCAAACATTAGCCACTGCAGAGTATGGATTAGTTTGCAGGCACAAAACCATGTTGTTATTTTGTGGATACAAAGAACTGTAGATGCTGGTTTACAAGCATAGACACAAAGTGCTGAAGTAACTCAGCAGGTCATACAGCATCTTAGGAGAACATGGATAGGTGATGTTTCAAGCTTGGACTCTTCTTCAGACTGTTCAGTCATTGAGTTCCTTGGTTAAATTGTTTATATGGAGTGTTTTGATTTAGTGGAACTCTTGTTGGATATGAGCAAGGTCTTTGCATGTGCATTTATAGTGCTGGCTCTTGTAGAGTGACTGGCAGCTCAGTGTTGATCAATCAAAGTAACTCCAGAAAGATGCATTCAAACTGTAATCAAAGCCAAGCTCTTTAAAGTTATTCCCAGATTTCTGACAATGGAAATGAGACTCCAGGGTATGAATTTTGCTTTGTGCCACATACTGTTAAACTCAATGCGTTTTGTTCCCTGCAGCCCAATTGTACACTGATCTAGTAATTAGATGCTAAGGGAATAGATGGGGCAGAATTTAAGTGTGTCCGAATTAGGATGTATTGGCTGCAGCAGAGGTTGGACTGACTTGGATTGAAATGTTCTGATAGTCAGAACATTTTTCCCAGGGTGGAAATATCAAATAGCAGTGGGCATAGCTTTAGGGTGAGAGGTGCAAAGTTTCAAGGAGATGTGATGGAAAGTATTTTTTACAGAGGGTGGTGAGTGCCTGGAACACGAGACTAGGGTGGTGGTGGAGACAGATACGGTAGTGACATTTAAGAGACTTTTGGATAGGCATATCAATATGCAGGGAATGGAGGGATATAGAAACATAGACATAGAAACATAGAAAATAGGTGCAGGAGTAGGCCATTCGGCCCTTCGAGCCTGCACCGCCATTCAATATGATCATGGTTGATCATCCAACTCAGTATCATGTACCTGCCTTCTCACCATACCCCCTGATCCCTTTAGCCACAAGGGATCAGGGGGTATGTCACAACTCCCTCTTAAATATAGCCAATGAACTGGCCTCAACTACCTTCTGTGGCAGAGAATTCTAGAGACTATATGAATTGTATGCAGATGGATAAGAGTTGGTCTTGGCATCATATTTGGCACAGTCATTGTGTGCCAAAGGGACTGTTCCTCTGCTGTATTATATAGGTTGAACACTGGTTTTCAAGCAACTGATGGTCCTTCCCCCTTATAATGCAGACACAATTACAAGAGCTCAGTTGCATTTCCATGAGCGGTCACAGGTGATATTGCGAGTGGCAAGTGCTCTTTGTTTACATCTGAACATTGAAATCTCTCCTTGGCCTTTTCTAATTCTATTTCTTCTGGCTCAATGTTTAAGTGTTTCGTTTTTCAACTCTGCCTGGCCTCCACGCACCACCCCACAACTCCCTCTCCCACCATTCTGTTCAGTTTTTCTCTTACCCTCAGGAACTCCGAACTTCCTGTCAAGCCTGCTCTAATTTACTGGGCACCTTTAAAAGGCTGCTTCCCAAAATCCCATTTCAATTATGTTCTCAACCTTCTCTCCTAACTGTTTTGCAAAGGCAATACAGTAAACCCTCATTTTAATCGACCCATTTGTAACCAATTTCGGATATAGCGGATGGACCTGCCGACACGGTAGTGACAAGGCTGTAATTTCGGTTTCAGTTTAGTTTATTGTCACGTTTATAAATGAGAAATTATATATTTCTCATTTATAAACGAGAATAGTGAGAAGCTTTTGTTGCATGCTATCCAGTCAGCAGAAAAACAATTCATGATTTTAATCGAGCCATTTACAGTGTATAGATACATGATAAGGGAATAATGTTTAATGCAAGGTAAAGCCAGCAAAGTCCGATCAAGGATAATCTGAAGGTCATCCAAGAGGTAGATTGTAGTTCATCAGTGCGATAGGATTATTCAGTTGTTTGATAACAGCTGGGAAGAAACTGTCCCTGAATCTGGTGGTGTCCGTTTTCACACTTCTATACCTTTTGCCTTATGGGAGAGGGGAGAAGAGGGAGTTGTCAGGGTGCGACTCGTCCTTGATTATGCTGCTGGCCTTGCCGAGCCAGCGTGAGGTACAAATTGAGTCAATTGAAGGGAGGTTGGTTTGTGTGATGGTCTGGGCTGCTTCCACAATTCGCTGCAATTTGGATGGAGCTGTTCCCAAACCATACTTTGATGCCTCCTGATAAAATGTTCTATGGTGCATCTGTAGAAGTTAGTGAGAGTTGTAGGGGACATGCCGAACTTCCTAAGCTTTCTAAGGAAGTAGAGGCGTTGGTGTGTTTCAATATGGGTGGTCCAGTTGTTGGTGATATTAACTCCCAGCAATTTGAAGTTTTCAACCATCTCTACTTCGGCATCGTCAATGCAAACGGGTGTCTGAATATAGCTTCGCTCCCTGTCACTATCACTATCTCCTTTGTCTTGCTGACATTGAGAGAAAGGTTGGTGTGGCTCACATTGAAGCCCCTGGGGACAGTGATTTCTTCGGGTCGCTGACAAAACGCGCTCGGTCACCGTGGGGCTCCTTCCCTTCTCACCTACTGTCGCTTCGAAGGTAGAGTATGTCGGTGGCTTCGGGGGAGAAGGAGGAGGTGGTGGGGGGAAGTGGAAGGAGTGGAGGCATAAAGGCCGACTGGACAGATTAACGGGAGAAGCAGCCGGTCGATCGTGGAGCGGACAGAGCCATTGCCAACAGCTAGAAACAGCAGTTGGTGAGAGTGCCTTAGTTCGGAACCACCGGGGGTTACAACGTGAGCCACAACAACAGCCGTGTCACCGGACCTTGCGGTGGGTGCATCTTGGAAGTCGGTATTGATGTTTGAAGCCAGGGCTCTGAACATCTGGGAAGACAGTGCGAGCTGGGGAAGAGTAGACGGGTCATTCCATTCACATTCAGTTTACATATTATATTTGTTTTATTCAAGTATCTGGCACTCCATGGTGCTTTAGGGACACTGGAGAGGTATTTTTAGCGGGCTAGATGTTTATTGTCTTTTTATTATCACGACCTCTGTTGGTCTGGAAAAATAGATAATTCAGAAAGGCTCTGACAATAGACAATAGGTGCAGGAGTAGGCCATTCGGCCCTTTGAGCCAGCACCACCATTCAATGTGATCATGGCTGATCATCCCCAATCAATACCCTGTTCCTGCCTTCTCCCCATATCCCCTGACTCCGCTATCTTTTAAGAGCCCAATCTGGCTGTCTCTTGAAAGTATCCAGAGAACCAGCCTCCACCGCCCTCTGAGGCAGAGAATTCCACAGACACAACTCTCTGTGTGGAATAAGTGTTTCCTCGTCTCCGTTCTAAATGGCTTACCCCTTATTCTTAAACAGTGCCCCGTGGTTCTGGACTCCCCCAACGTCGGGAACATGTGTTCTGCCTCTAGAGTGTCCAAACCCTTAATAATCTTATATGTTTCAATAAGATCATCTCGTCCTTCTAAACCGCAGAATATACAAGCCCAACCGCTCCATTCTCTCAGCATATGACAGTCCCGCCATCTCGGAAATTAATGCCCCTGTCCCATTTAGGAAACCTGAACGGAAACCTCTGGAGACTTTGCGCCCCACCCAAGGTTTCCATGCGGTTTTCGGAGGTTCCCGGACGTTTTTCTCCCTAAGGGTCGAAAGTGGTTTCCGCTTCTTCGCTGGAACATAGAAGAAGCGGAAACCACTTTTGACCATTAGGGACACTGACAAAAACCTCCGGGAACCGCACGGAAATCTTGGGTGGGGTGTAAAGTCTCCAGAGGGTACCGTTCAGGTTTCCTAAGTGGGACAGGGGCATAACCTTGTAAACGTATGCTGCACTCCCTCAATAGCGAAGAATGTCCTTCCTCAAATTAGGGGACTAGAACTGCACACAATACTCCAGGGGTGGTCTCACTGGGACCCTAAACAATTGCAGAAGGACCTCTTTGCTCCTATACTCAACCCCTCTTGTTATGAAAGCCATCATGGCATTCGCTTTCTTCACTGCCTGCTGTACCTGCATGCTTACTTTAATTCACTGATGAACAAGGACCCCCAGATCCCGTTGTACTTCCCCTTTTCCTAACTTGACACCATTTAGATAATAATTCCTGTTTTTGCTACCAAAGTGGATAACCTCACATTTATCCACATTTAACTGCATCTGCCATGCATCTGCCCACACACCCAACCTACCTAAGTCACCCTGCATTCTCATAGCACCCTTCTCACAGTTCACACTGCCACCCAGCTTTGTGTCATTTGCAAATTTGCTAATGTTACTTTGAATCCCTTCATCTAAATCATTGATGCATATTGCAAATAGCTGGGTCCCAGCACCGAGCCTTGCGGTACCCCACTAGTCACTGCCTGCCATTCTGAAAGGGACCCGTTAATCCTTTCTCTTTGTTTCCTGTCTGCCAACCAATTTTCTATCCATGTCAGCACTCTACCCCCAATACCATGTGCCCTGATTTTGCCCACTAATCTCCTATGTGGAACCTTATCAAATGCTTTCTGAAAGTCCAAGTACACTACATCCACTGGCTCTCCCTTGTCCATTTTCCTAGTTACATCCTCAAAAAAGTCCGGAAGATTAGTCAAGCATGATTTACTCTTTGCATATGCATGCTTATTTGGACCGATCCTGTTACTACTATCCAAATGTGCCGCTGTTTCATCTTTTATAATTGATTCCAGCATCTTCCCCACTCTGGAACTGAAGATTCAGGAAAATCGGTCTTCAACCTGTACTATGTTCTCTAATTCTATCAATCTCAAGATAGTCATGGTAAAAAAATGGCTGGGTCTCAAATTAAAGCCCTAAATTGGGGGAAAGTACATTTCAATGGCATGAAATAGGGAATTGACTGCAGCTGCTGTTTGCAGATAAAGATGTGAAAGGAAGTGTTTGGAGCAAACATGAAGACAAAGGCTTTCACGATTGGGGAACCTTGACTAATGAGAGATATTGACAGCCTGGTAAGGAAATAAAGAGATTGTTATAGGATCTGGGATCGTGAGTCCATTATGAAGTATAAGGGATGTAGGCGTACCCTTAAGAAAGAAATTAGGAGGGCAAAAAGGGTCACTATATGATTGGCAGATGTGATAAAGGAGAATTCCAGGTAATCATCCATACATGATTACAATCAAATCGTACATGGGTACAACAGGAAGTGCAGATACAAGAAACAATGCAGTATATAGTATTGTAGCTACAGAGAAAATGTAGATAATAGTGAAGAGCGGCAATAAGATTGGGAGGTCGGCATTGCACCTGTTGAATAGTCTAACAGTGGGAAAGAAGGTTTCAAGATTTTGTACCTTCTGCCTGATGGAAGAGTTGAGAGGAGAGAATGACTGGGGTGAGTGGTCCTTGATCCTGAGCTTGGGTGCTCACTATGCAGTTTGCTTGTTCTTTCCATGACTGTGTGGGTGGGTTTCCACCAAGGTATTCCAGTTTCCTCCTACATCACACTAAATATGATTAATTGGATTCTGTAAATAACTCCCTGGGTTATTGGTAGAATGAGTCAAAGGAGAGTTGGTGGATTACGTGAGAATAAGTTGCAGGGATATGGGGAATGGGACTTTCCACCAGGGAGCTGGCATTGTACTGATTGGGGGCATGGACTCCTTGAGTGGTGTTAACTTCCACTTTTCTGAGTGAGGGAGCATTAGTTCAAGGTGCCTTAGTGAATTTGTCATGCAATTATGCAGCCCAACTTGTCCATACTTTTCTGAACTAGTCCTATTTGCGAAGATTTGGCCCATACTCCTCTAAAACATACATATCCATGAACCTGTCCAAATGTTTTAACCATTGTAACTGTACCCTGCTCTGCCACTTCCTCTGGGTGGTGTGGGGGCGTGAAGTACGGAATATCTCAACCTCAGAATATGGTGTATGCTGATCAGAACCAAGATTTGGAGAAATGTCTTTACCTAGCGGGTTATGAATCCTGTGTTCTCTATCACAGAAGACAGTGGGTGCCATGCCATCAAATATATTCTAGAAAGAGGCAGATTAATTTCTTAACTTGAAAGGAATCAAATAATGTGGGGCGAAAGTCAGAACTAAATTCTGAAGCTGATGAGACTGAATGGTTTGCTCCTATTTTCTGTTCCCATAGTGTTGGCAATCTTTACCAAAACATACCGTGCTGGATGAACTTAGTAGGTCCGGCAGCATCTGGGGAGAGAATGGACAGGTGACATTTTGGGTCAGAACCCTTCTTCAGAGTGATTGGAATAGGGGGAAGAAAGCTGGAAATCTAAATTCAGTAATCTTCCTATAACAGTTCTATAAAGCCCCATTCTGTGCATCAGTTGTCTGAGACTTTCATTGCTTTGGTGATTTCAGGTTGACAAAGATGTCTTTATTTAAAGCTCGAGATTGGTGGTCAACATCTGTAGGAGAACAAGAGGATTTTGACCAAGGATGTTTATGTGTTGCTGATGTTGACAACACTGAAAGTGGTAAGTGAAATAGACACCGACTCACAATAGTTTTGTTGTTGGATGAAATGGTGTTTTGTAATTAAAGAAAGGTATTGGTCAGTTGTAGAATTCGTAATAATGTAATTTAAACAAAATGTAACATTTCACAAAGACTTCCTTCCTCATTTTGATTGCTGAGAAATTAGCAAACTAGAAAAGCTGTGTGACCCCTCCTCTCTACCCAAAATCCTCCACCCCTCTATTTTTCTTGTTGCATTCAAATCTCCATCATTGGCTATTATGATATTCCTGGATACTCAGAGGAGAAAATATAAATATATAAAGAAATATATAAAGAGTGATTTGCTTCATTCTTGGATCTATCATTTTCCAAACACAAATTAACATTCAGCCTTAATATGCTAAAATATTGGTGATTAGAAGCAGCTAAATCTGGAACTGTGTTACGTTCTTACTGCCTTGAATAAAGTAGACCCATGGACTATGGTCAATATTGAAAATTAATATTATAATAATTATCAAATGACTTTGAAATTAATATCAGGCTTCCTGCTTTAATGAATTCAAGAAGACAAAATAATCAATTTTTTTTGTTTTTGTTTTTCTTGGTTCTGCAGATAAAATTATTGTTGGCAGCTATAAGGGGATTCTACGTATCTATTCTCCAAATCCTTCCAAACCTGGAGCAGCATTTCAACCAGAAGAACTTATTGTAGAACTTCAGTTGCAGGATCCGATATTACAGGTGGAGGTTGGCAAGTTTGTCTCGTAAGTAGATAAATTATTAAATAGACTGGGGAGAGTTATATTACCAGCCACAAATAACTGCAAGTGTAATAGTTTAAAACCCCTTATGAATATGGATTGAGTGAAACTAAATATGATTTTCACTGTGTCTGATTTTATCGCCTTCAAGATAGCACCTGTCTGTGGCGACAGACAGTTGCCAGCAGTACAGCAGAAAATCATCGAATATAATAGTTATCAGCTTACCTGTATAAAATAAACAGCAGAAACCAGCGCTGTGACTGACAAGCTCTCTCTCGTTTATCATATTGTTTACAGTGTACTATGTTTACACATTCTGTTATGATGCAGCAAATAAGAATTTCATTGTTCTATCTCGGATACAAGACAATGAAACACTCTTGATTCGTGGTAAGCACGTCCTTGTCTGATTATTGATTTTGGAGCAACGTCCTGAGCTAACATGGGGGAAATCAGTCAATTTTCATAGCTCTGCAACCAAATAAAGCTGAAGAAACTAGAATCTGAAATAACAGCAGAGATGCAAGAAGGACATAGGAAACCAAGTAGAATCTGCAGAAAGGGAGACCACCACGGTTTGAAATCAGCAACCCTTTGATGGAACTGGGGGAGAATCAAGGGTTTACAGTTTTCAAAGCAGAGTTGTGAGGGGGGGGGGGGGGTGCGGGGGGAAGTGTGAAGAGGGAAGGCTTATATGTGATAGATTAAGACAGATATGGTAACAAGGAACTGATCATTAGCAAGACATTTTAAAGAAATTGTCATGTGATGGAAGCAGATTTAGGCCATACGGCCCATCAAGGCTACCCCGCCATTCAATCATGGCTGATATATCTTTCCCTCTCAGCCCCATTCTCCTGCCTTCTCCCCATAACCCCTGACACCTCTGCTAATTAAGAATCGATCTATCTCTGCCTTTAAAATATCCATTGATGGCCTCCACAACCTTCTGTGGCAATGCTTTCCACAGATTCACCACCCTCTGACTAAAAACATTTCTCCTTATCTCCTTCCTAAAGGAACATCCTTTAATTCTGAGGCTATGGCCTCTGGTCCTAGATTCTACCACTAGTGAAAACACACTCTTCACATCCACTCTATCCAGGCCTTTCACTATTCGGTAAATGGGATGAGAACAGGATGTAAGCATGGTAATGGGAAACAATGAGAGCACAGTTTATCTGAATTTGGCAAATTCAGTATTTATCCAGAGGGTTGCGAAGTACCTAGATGGAAGATAAGGTGATGTTCCTCTAATTTATGCTGGACCTCACTTTAGCACGGAGGAGATTACAGACAGATCAGAACGGGGCTGGAATGAGAATTAAAATGGCATGCAACAGGAAGCTCAGTGTTCCTGGGTACTTCACAAAGTGATCACCAAATCGGCGCTTGTTTTCTCAATTTTGGAGGAAGCCACAGTGATGTACACAGGATTGGATGAAGTTCAAGTGATTACTATTTCACCTGGAATGAGTCCCGAGATGAAGGGAAGGGAAGTGAATGGACAGGTGATTGATGGGAAGGTGCCATGTAACTGGGGCTCTGCTAGATCTGAACAACAATTGAGTTCTCTTGATGCTCATATTCCATGGGACCAAGCAGCATTACAGCAATGGCCTGAGGAAACAGTTGAGCTACTATGTGACTGTATTAAGTTGTTCTGGTCCATGTGGCCAACCTAAATGTTGACACCATTGCTGCCTCAGACTTTATCAGCAAGTCTGTAGTGGCCTGTGTGCCAAAGAAGAACGTTTGAGAGTTTCCCAACCAAAAGCGATGTGCAAGGAAACGGTTCTGCCCAAGATCACAAGAAATTGCAGAGTTGTGAATTAAGCCGAGTACATCATGCAAATGCGTCTCTCTATTGACTCCATTTATACATCATTTTGCCTTGGGAAAGCACCCAACAAAATCAAGGACCACTCATACCTGGTCATAGAACATTGAAAGTAGAATAGTACAGCAGTACAACAGAGCCTTTGGCCCATAATGTCTGCACCGAACATGATGCCGAGACCAACTCTTGCCTGCCTGCACCTAATCCATATCACTGCATTTCCAAATGCCTGTCCAAAAGCTTCTTAAATGCCACTATCGTATCTGCCTCTACCATCACCCCCCCGGCAGCAAGTTTCAGGCACTCGCCACCCTCTGTGTAAAAAAAAAGTGGTGAGTCTCTGGAATTCTCTGCCACAGAAGGTAGTTGAGGCCAGTTCATTGGCCCTATTTAAGAGGGTGTTAGATGTGGCCCTTGTGGCTAAAGGGATCAGGGGGTATGGAGAGAAGGCAGGTACAGGATACTGAGTTGGATGATCAGCCATGATCATATTGAATGGCGGTGCAGGCTCGAAGGGCCGAATGGCCTACTCCTGCACCTATTTTCAATATTTCTATGTTTCTAACTTGCCCCACACATCATCTTTAAATGTTGCTGCTCTCACCTTACAGTGATGCCTTGATACTTCTGTCCTGGGGGGAAGGAGAGGGGGGCAGGTTATGACTGTCTGCCTTATCCATATCTCTCATAATTTAATATATTCTAACATATTCTCCCCCTCAACCTTCTGCATTGTGAAAACAATCCAAGTCTGTAGCAAATACCCTCTAATTCAGCATCATTCTGGCAAACCTCATCACCCTTTCCAAAGCCTCCACATCGTTCCTGCAATGGGGCAACTAGAAATGTACACAATATTCCTAATACGGCTTAACCAAAATCCTATCAAGGTGCATTATGACTTCCCAACTCTTATCCTTTATGTGTAGGAAGGAACTGCAGATGCTGGTTTACACCGAAGATAGACATAAAATGCTGTAGTAACTCGGAAAAGGAATGGGTGACCCAAAGGACCGAAGAAGGATCTTGACCCGGAACGTCACCCACGCCTTCTCTCCAGAGATGCTGCCTGTCCCGCTGAGTTACTTCAGCATTTTATATTTTATCCTTTATGACCTGACTTATGAGAGAAAGCATACCATATGCCTTGTTTACTACTCTATCTATTTGTGTTGCCCCTTTCAGGGAGTTATGGACTTGGACCTTAAGAACCTCTGTACATTAATGCTGTTAAGGGTCATGCCATTAATTGTATATTTTCCCATGCATTTGACCTCCCAAAGTGCAACACCTCACTTGGTCGGATTGAACTCCATCTGTCATGTCGCCGCACATTTCTGTGGCTGATCTATATCCCACTGTATACTTTGACAGCTTCATGACCCAGCAATCTTGGTGTTATTTTCCACCTTACTAACCAACCGTTTATGTCGAGTCATTTGTATATATCACAGATTACTGCAAAATTCCACTGATCATAGACTTCCAGCCTGAATTTTGTCTTTCCACCATAAACCTCCGTCTAACGGAGGATATCTAAAAGACAGTTGTGAATCCATATGACCAGATTATTGCTAATCTTGTGCATTTTAATCTTCTACATCAGCCTCTCATGTGGGATCCCATAAAACCTATACATAACTAAATCTCAGATCTTGTGCTCTTCTGGTTTGTGCGGTTTAGCTATTTGCGCAAAGAAGGTACCTGATAGCGCTACGATTTTTTTTACCAGTTCAATCACTGTTCTCCTGTGCTGTGAGTGCACCAAGTTTTGTTCCGATCGGTTGCATATTGTAAAAGTTAGCGAGGTTTAAAAATCTTAAAAACTGTGCGTGCGTAGATCGATCTCCCCTCCTGCCTCTTATCCTGTCACTCCGCGGGACAGCCTGCCCCTTCCTGTGCCATCCAGTCTTTACTGGAGTTGCGGGACGCTGCGGGTGGCTGGCGGAAGTCTCCTACCGTACACAATTTTCGGAGGGACCGTAAGCGGCCTGGCCCTGCACGGGAGATGTCACCAGATGGCTCCAGCCCCCCCCCCCCCCCCC
Organism: Okamejei kenojei; assembly: GCA_035221665.1. Classification (NCBI taxonomy): domain Eukaryota; kingdom Metazoa; phylum Chordata; class Chondrichthyes; order Rajiformes; family Rajidae; genus Okamejei; species Okamejei kenojei. Next base: position 80,815,100 of record CM069134.1, read on the forward strand.
CATGGTCCCCCTCGCCCCCCCCCCCCGTTCCCCATGAAACACCCTCTCCCCCACGGCTCTTCCGTCGTCTTTTCTCCGAGCTCTCCGCGCCGATGGCTGATGCTCCTCCAGGGCACGCAAGAAGAGAGAAGAGCGGTAACCTCGAGGTCCTGGGGTGGAAGAGTGGAGGTGGAGAGGAAATAGAGGGGGAGTAAAGCAGGGAGAGGAGTTAGAGAGGGAAGGAGTGACTGAGGGTAGAGGAGAGGTGAGGGAGGAATTGGGGGAGGGTAGGAGGAGAGGAAAAAGAAGATGGAGGAGGTGAGGGAGATTGGGGGAGGAGGGGGAATAGAGGGAGAGGAGGGGGGAGTGGGAGGTATGGAGTGGGGAATAGAGGGAGAGGAGGGCAGTGGGGGAGGTGAGGAGGGATAGTTGGGGGGATAGGAGGGTGTGAGGAGTGGGGGATAGAGGGATAGACACATAGAAAATAGGTGCAGGAGTAGGCCATTCGGCCCTTCGAGCCTGCACCGCCATTCAATATGATCATGGCTGATCATCCAACTCAGTACCTGCCTTCTCTCCATACCCCCTGATCCCTTTAGCCACAAGGGCCACCTCTAACACCCTCTTAAATATAGCCAATGAACTGGCCTCAACTACCTTCCGTGGCAGAGAATTCCACAGATTCATCAGTCTCTGTGTGAAAAACGATTTTCTCATTTCTCATCCTAAAAGACTTCCCCCTTATCCTTAAACTGTGACCCCTTGTTTTGGACTTCCCCAACTTCAGGAACAATCTTCCTGCATCTAGATAGGAGGGGGGTAGGGATGGGAGAGAAGTTATGGAGGGAGGGACAGAGTGACTGAGGGTAGGGGAAAGGAGAGGGAGTGAGAGTTGAGGGATGGATGGGGGAGGGGAGGAGGAGAGGGGAAAGAAGAGGGAGGGTGAAGAGGAGGGGGAGAGTGTGCTTGGGATGAGGGGAACTGAGCTGCGCCTGTGCAGTTGTGAGCTAGGGGTGAGTGGTGGAATATTGTGTTGGTGGATCAAGCCTACTGTGTGACAGGGACCCACTGGGTCCTACTTAGTCTAGCGCCTTATTAAAATCGATGTGGACAACATTTACCGCCCAACCCTCATTGATCATCTTTATCACCTGCTCAGAAAAAAATTAATCAAGTTAGTTAGACACAAAACTGATATGTATAAAGCCATGCAGACTGTTCCTAACTAACCCATTATCTTCCAAATGGGAGTAAATCCTATCCTGAAGAATCTGCTCCAATAACTTCCCTCCCAGTGACGTGGGGCTCATTGCCCTATAATTCCTTGCCTGAAAATTCTGTTGGAATTTTTCAAAGAGTTAACAAGCAGGATAGGTAGTCAGTGGATGTTGTTTACTTGGATTTTCAGAAGGCCTTTGGTAAGGTGCCACACGTGAGGTTACTAATCAAGATAGGAGGCCGTGGTATTAGAGGCAATGTACCAGCATGAATAGAAGGTTGGCAGACTGGCAGAAGGCAAAGAGTGGGAATGAAGTATATTGAAAGTGTAAAAAGCTTTGGGTTATTCTTTAATCCAACTCAGCAAAGCCATTTTGTGCCCCCTTTTGGCTCTTCTAATTACCCACTTGAGTTCTTTCTTAATATTCCTCCAAGGCTTGTCCTATTCTATCCTCTTATTTTTTTCACCAAATTTGTAACCTCTTTGGTCATCCAAGGTTCCCTTACTTTGCCATCCTTATCTCCCCTCCTTTGTGGAACATGCTGGTTCTGAACTTCGATCAACTGGCCTTTAAATGATTCCCATATATCTGATAAGGACTTACCCAATAACAACTGCTCTCAGTGTACCCTCCCAAGCTCCTGCCTAATAATCTTTAAGTTTGCCTTACTCAAATTTAGAGCCTTGCTGCAAGTCCAGCTTTCTCCCTATTCAAAATAACCTTAACTTAAGGAGGTGTGATCACTGGTCCCAAAATCTTCTTCAGTCCAGTGGTCTGACTCATTTTCCAACACAAGGTCCAGCAAGTTCCCTTCCTGGGTTGTATTATCCACATACTATTTCAAGAAATCTTCTAGGATACTTAAGGAAGTAGCTCAGGAAATAGTGGATGCATTAGTGATAATCTTTCAAAACTCTTTAGATTCTGGAGTAGTTCCTGAGGATTGGCGGGTAGCAAATGTAACCCCTCTTTTTAAGAAGGGAGGGAGAGAGAAAACGGGGAATTACAGACCAGTTAGTCTAACATCGTTAGTGGGGAAACTGCTAGAGTCAGTTATTAAAGATGGGATAGCAGCACATTTGGAAAGTGGTGAAATCATTGGACAAAGTCAGCATGGATTTACAAAAGGTAAATCATGTCAGACGAATCTTGTGGAATTTTTCGAGGATGTAACTAGTAGCGTGGATAAGGGAGAACCAGTGGATGTGGTATATCTGGACTTCCAGAAGGCTTTCGACAAGGTCCCACATAAGAGATTAGTATACAAACTTAAAGCATACGGTATTAGGGGTTCAGTATTGGTGTGGATAGAGAACTGGCTGGCAAACAGGAAGCAAAGAGTAGGAGTAAACGGGTCCTTTTCACAATGGCAGGCAGTAACTAGTGGGGTACCGCAGGGCTCAGTGCTGGGACCCCAGCTATTTACAATATATATTAATGATCTGGATGAGGGAATTGAAGGCAATATCTCAAGTTTGCGGATGACACTAAGCTGGGGGGCAGTGTTTCGCTGTGAGGAGGATGCTAGGAGACTGCAAGGTGACTTGGATAGGCTGGGTGAGTGGGCAAATGTTTGGCAGATGCAGTATAATGTGGATAAATGTGAGGTTATCCACTTTGGTGGCAAAAACAGGAAAGCAGACTATTATTTAAATGGTGGCCGATTAGGAAAAGGGGAGATGCAGCGAGACCTGGGTGTCATGGTACACCAGTCATTGAAAGTAGGCATGCAGGTGCAGCAGGCAGTGAAAAAAGCGAATGGTATGTTAGCTTTCATAGCAAAAGGATTTGAGTACAGGAGTAGGGAGGTTCTACTTCAGTTGTACAGGGTCTTGGTGAGACCACACCTGGAGTATTGCGTGCAGTTTTGGTCTCCAAATCTGAGGAAGGACATTATTGCCATAGAGGGGGTGCAGAGAAGGTTCACCAGACTGATTCCTGGGATGTCAGGACTGTCTTATGAAGAAAGACTGGATAGACTCGGTTTATACTCTCTGGAATTTAGGAGATTAAGAGGGGATCTTATAGAAACTTACAAAATTCTTAAGGGTTGGACAGGCTAGATGCAGGAAGATTGTTCCCGATGTTGGGGAAGTCCAGGACAAGGGTCACAGCTTAAGGATAAGGGGGAAATCCTTTAAGACCGAGATGAGAAAGACTTTTTTCACACAGAGAGTGGTGAGTCTCTGGAACTCTCTGCCACAGAGGGTAGTTGAGGCCAGTTCATTGGCTATATTTAAGAGTGAGTTGGATGTGGCCCTTGTGGCTAAGGGGATCAGAGGGTATGGAGAGAAGGCAGGTACGGGATACTGAGTTGGATGATCAGCCATGATCATATTGAATGGCGGTGCAGGCTCGAAGGGCTGAATGGCCTACTCCTGCACCTAATTTCTATGTTTCTATGTTTCTATGATACATGTCATAAATATTGCCCCTTCTAAGCTTTAGGCTAGGAACATATCTCAATCAATATTGTGGAAGCTAAAGTCACCCACTAAGACAGCCATGTTGCTCTGGCATATTTTGGTAATCTATCGACATATCTGGACTTCTATCTCCTGATTGTTATTTGGGGGGGGGGGCTATACTAGAATTCCATTAGAGTGCTTGCACCTTTCTTATTTCTAAGCTCTATCCATGTTGCCTCAACGGACAAACACTGCAGTATGTCCTCTCTGGATGCAGTCTCCCTGATTAGCAGTGCAATTCCTCCACCCCTTTTGCCTCCTTATTAAACACATCTGAAGCTTTGAAACTCTGGGAATTTGAGCTGCCGGTCGTGTCCCTCTTGAAATCACGTTTCTGCAATGGCCACAACATCATCATCAGATCCAGGCTCTAAGTCCATCTGCTCGGAAGTGGCAGTGATTAAATTGGAAGTGACAGTGATGTTAAATCGGAAGTGGCAGTGATGCAGCTTTAAATCGGAAGTGGCAGCGATGCAGCTGAACAAAGGGGATTATGAAGGCATGAGAGAGGAGCTGGCCAAGGCAGACTGGAAAGGGATACTAGCAGGAATGACGGTGGAACAGCAATGGCAGGAATTTCTGGGCATAATCCAGAAGACACAGGATCATTTCAATCCAAAAAGGAAGAAAGATTCTAAGGGGAGTAGGAGGCAAACGTGGCTGACAAGAGAAGTTAGGGATAGAATAAAACTAAAAGAAAAGATATATAACACAGCAAAGAGTAGCCGGAAGCCAGAGGATTGGGCAACTTTCATAGGACAACAGAAGGAAACAAAACGGGCAATACAGGTTGAAAAGATGAAGTACGAAGGGAAGCTGGCCAGGAATATAAAGGACAGTAAAAACTTCTTTAGATATGTTAAGTTAAAAAGAGTAGCAAAGTCAAATGTGGGTCCCTTGAAGGGACTGGTGAAATTATTTTGGGGAACAAGGAAATGGCAGAAGAGTAGAACAGGTACTTCGGATCAGTCTTCACTAAGGAAGACACAAACAATCTCCCAGAAGTACTGGAGGACAGACGATCTAAGGGGGTCGAGGAACTGAAATAAATTTTCATTAGGCGAGAAATAGTATTGGGTAGGCTAATGGGACTGAAGGATACTATTCCCCGGGGCCTGATGGACTGCACCCAGGATCCAGAGCCACCCAGGAGGTGGCTCTGGAAATAGTGGATGCATTGGTGATCATTTTCCAATGTTCAATAGATTCAGGATCAGTTCCTGTGGATTGGAGGATAGCTAATGTTATCCCACTTTTAAAGAAAGGAGCGAGAGAGAAAACGGGGAATTACAGACCAGTTAACCTAACCGGTGGTGGGAATGATGCTGAAGTCAGTTATTAAAGAGATAATAATGGGGCATTTGGATAGCAGTAAAAGGATTAGTCCAAGTCAGCATGGATTTATGAAAGGGAAACCATGATTGACTAATCTTCTGGAATTTTTTGAGGATGTGACAAGTAAAATGGATGAAGGGGAGCCTGTGGTTGTAGTGTATCTAGACTTTCAGAAAGCCTTTGATAAGGTCCCGCACGGGAGACTGGTGACTAAAATTAGAGCGCATGGTATTGGAGGTAGGGTGTTGACATGGATAGAAAATTGGTTGGCAGACAGGAAGCAAAGAGTAGGAGTGAACGGGTCCTTTTCAGAATGGCAGGCAGTGGCGAGTGGGGTGCTGCAAGGCTCGGTGTTGGGGCCGCAACTGTTTACCATATATATATTAATGATTTGGAAGAGGGAATTGGGAGCAACACTAGCAAGTTTGCGGATGACACAAAGCTGAAAGGCTGTGTGAACGGTGAAGAGGATGTTAGGAGGTTGCAGGGTGACCTGGACAGGTTGAGTGAGTGGGCAGATGCGTGGCAGATGCAGTATAATATAGATAAATGTGAGGTTATCCACTTTGGTGGCAAAAACAAGGGGGGAGATTATTATCTCAATGGGGTTAGGTTAGGTAAGGGGGAGGTACAGCGAGACCTGGATTTCCTTGTGCACCGGTTACTGAAAGTTGGCGTGCAGGTACAGCAGGCAGTGAAGAAAGCTAATGGAATGTTGGCCTTCATAACAAGAGGATTTCAATATAGGAGTAAAGAGGTTCTTCTGCAGTTGTATAGGGCTCTGGTAAGACCACATCTGGAGTATTGTGTGCAGTTTTGGTCTCCTAATTTGAGGAAGGACATTCTTGTGATTTAGGCAGTGCAGCGTAGGTTCACGAGATTGATCCCTGGGATGGTGGGACTGGCATATGAGGAAAGATTGAAAAGACTAGGCTTGCATTCACTGGAGTTTAGAAGGATGAGGGGGGATCTTAAAGAAACATATAAAATTATAAAAGGACTGGACAAGCTAGATGTAGGAAAATGTTTCCAATGTTGGGCGAGTCCAGAACCAGGGGCCGCAGTCTTAGATTAAAGGGGAGGCCATTTAAGACTGAGGTGAGAAAAAGATTTTTCACACAGAGAGTTGTGAATTTGTGGAATTTCCTGCCACAGAGGGCAGTGGAGGCCAAATCATTGGATGGATTTAGATAGAGCTCTAGGGGCTAGTGGAATCAAGGGATATGGGGAGCAGGCAGGCACGAGTTATTGATTGGGGACGATCAGCCATGATCGCAATGAATGGCAGTGCTGGCTCGAAGGGCTGAATGGCCTCTTCCTGCGCCTATTTTCTATGTTTCTATGCTTTCCCCACAATACCCCTTACGTTGAAATAAACACACCATATTCCGTCACTGCTCCCTGTGTGCTGTTCCTTTGAGACTTACTGGAGCTATTCTCCTTACAATTTCTGACCTCCTACTCAGGTTCCCATCAGCTTGCCTCTTTAGCTTAAACCCTCCCAAGTAGCATAGACAAACCTATGAAAGGATATTTGTCTCCCTCGAGTTCAGATGCAACCCGTTCCTCTCACACAGGTTACCTCTCCCAAAAGAGATTCCCGTGATCTATAAGTCTCAATCCCTACCCCTCTGATCATTCTCTCTTCTCTCCTTTCCCATCGGACAGAAGGTACAAATATTTGAAAGGGCATACTATAAGATACAAGAGCAGTTTCTTCCCACTGTTATCAGATTCTTGAACAGACCTTTTGCGTTAATGTTGATCTCCCAATCTTCCAACCTACCTCGTTGTGGCTCTTGCATTTTAAAGAAAATGTGCATTTCTCTGTAACTGAAACATTATATTCTGCTGTTTATACGCTTTTGCACTCCCTGATGTACGCACGTATGGAATGATTTGCAAAATTAGTTTTTTTCACTGTATCTTAGTGTATGTTACAATAATATTACTTGCTTTGTGATTTCCCTGGTATTCGCTGACACCAATACTCCCATCCATTCGCATGGGAGTATCCCATCCCAAAGAGTTCATTCCAAAGAAGAAGAAAGATTCCAAGGGGAGTAAAGGGCGACCGTGGCTAACAAGGGAAGTCAGGGACAGTATAAAAATAAAAGAGAAGAAATACAACATAGCATAGATGAGCAAGAGGATTGGATAATGTTTAAAGAGCAATAGAAGATAACTAAAAAGGCAATACGGGGAGAAAAGATGAAGTACGAAGGTAGCTAGCCAAGAATATAAAGGAGGATAGTAAAAGCTTCGTTAGGTATGTGAAGAGGAAAAAAATAATTAAGACCAAAGTTGGACCCTTGAAGACTGAAAAAGGTGAATTTATTATGGGGAACAAGGAAATGGCAGATGAGTTGAACAGGTACTTTGGATCCGTCTTCAATAAGGAAGACACACACAATCTTCCTGATGCATTATTGGCCAGAGGATCTGAGGTGATGGTGGAACTGAAGGAAATCCACATTAGGCAGGAAATAGTGTTGGGTAGACTGATGGGAATGAAGGCTGATATATCCCCATGGCCTGATGGTTTATTTCAGTAAAAAACACTGTCTAATTCAGTGAAAAACACTGACTCAAGCACTGGACCAACTAAACTTTAGAATGAACAGCAAATTCCCCAATACAATACCTGAACTACCATGGGTTCGATCCTTGTCTCTGCCTGGCCAAGCCCTTCAGCCTCGTGCAAGCAGACACACTCCAAAAGGTCACGCAGTCCCAAGTGTCCCTCCAGAAGATCGACATCGATCTAAAATGGTGCTACTTTTTATAGGTCCACGAACCTTGAGGGGCCAAACTACATAGTGGTGGTCTCCTTACAATCCAATCAAACATATTAATCACATCAATACATTACTGACAGTTCCCCAAACCAATTCCAGAGTCTCCCATACAATGTTTCTTGCAGAAGCTTCCGGAAGGTAACTAACTGAATAATGCAGCATTTACCCTGGAACTCAAAACAATCCTGCCAAGACTTAACACTTTGGCCAATCAACAAACAGCAGGGTAACTGTCTTGCAACATTATTTACATTATTTACCATTCTTTTGCAGCAATTCAATCATATCAATGCACTTAGGTTTGTTTGCAGAGTTTTTATACATTTTATCAATTAAGGGGAAATGAGGAGAACATCTGGATCTTTCACCATCCTGCATATCAATATAAGGCTCAGACCAGTCGACGCCATCTATAACCTGTAATTTTCCACTGACAATGGTTAAGCAATTCTGACAAATGCAGGCATTCTCCATTTCATAGTGGTCAATATTAACATGTCCCTGTTTTATCATTTATGATAACCTCCATCATTAATGATAACCCAAAATACAATAATGATTGCTTCACTCTAACAAATGTCCTAACAAAAAGCTGCTGATATATTTTCCCAGAACTTCATCAAGCTTCCTCAGTTTTCATGATTCCCGTCTGATGAGTCTTCACCTCCCAAGTTTTCGTGGGTGCGAATTCCATCCATCAATCTTGATAGTTCATCTGTGCTTGATCCATAATAGAGTATAGAGTTCCTTAGAGAACCTGGGATGAAGTAAGCTAACAATCCATACTTTCACTGATACTTTTACAGTGATGGAGATGTACCCATGCATTCTTTCTATCCTCTTTCACTGCTGTTGGAGTCATTAGAAGAACCGAGTAAGGTCCCCCCCAACGAACCTCCAATCCTTTCCTCACCCAATTCTTTATAAGGACATAGTCTCCAGATTTCACTTTAATGGGAGTTTCTAACAAAGGCATCTTGCTGTAGGCTGCTTTTACTCTACAATGTGAATCCCTTAAGGCTCTGGTCAAAGCTAGAATGTAGTCGGTCATCTCCGCAGTCATATGTTGGAAATTGATTATTTTCATCGCATTCTGGTTCCAAGGTGTTTTCAAGGGTCTACCATAAACAATTTCAGTTGGGCTTAATCTAGATTTCCCTACAGGCGTGCCTCTCATCTGAAATAAAGCTATTGGGAGTAATTTAATCCGTCCGTATCCGTCCAATCTCTGCCTTCAATTTGGCTAATTTCGTTTTAATGGTCTGATTTTCCCTTTCTACAAGTCCAGCAGCCTGTGGGCGATAAGCACAGTGTAATTGCTGCTGGAACCCCAGCTGTTCACAACATTCTTTTGTCCAATAAACTGTTATCTGAACTATGTCGAATGGGGATACCGAATCTAGGGATAGTTACAAACTTAAGCTCAGATAGTTTGTAATTTTGGATGCCACCTACTGTCCTTGCACCACAATTGGTTGCATAATGCATACACTCTATAACCCATAGTGCAAATGAATCTGTCATGCAGGTCTGCCCAGCTGGAGTAGTCCACAGTCCAGTACACACCCAAGTTCTCTCTATCTTTCCTTATCGCTGTCAGTAGCCTCCTCCTGTAATTGAACAATTTCTTGGGTGTTTGGCATCAATTTCTCTGAGGGGGACTTGTGAGTTATACTTTTAATATGCCTCATCATTTTGGGTTCCACCATCTTACATTCCCATGATACTTTCTTGGCTATTAAATCGGCATTACGATTCCCAATGTCCACTGGAGCCTGTCCTTTAATGTGGGCGCAACATTTCATATCAGAATTTTGTCTGGGTAGCATTAAGACCTTCAATATATCCATCACCAATTGTTTATTTGAGATTTGGGTTCCTGCGGAAGATAGAAATCCTCTATTTTTCCATAATTGTCCAAAATTATGCACCTCTCCAGATGTATACCGAGAATCAGTGTAAATATTTACTTCAAAATTTTCCCCAATAATACAAGCCCAAATTAAAGCAAATAATTCAGCTTGCTGTGCTGAATAAGGTGACTCAAAGGCAGCTGGTTCTACAATTTCTGCTTTCTGATTAACAATTGCATACCCAGACAATCTCTCGCCCCACGGTACAATAGATGTGCTCCCTTCCACGTATCATGTGATATAATAGAATCATCTATGGGTGCATCCCTCAAGTCCTCACTTACAGATGTTTCCTCCTCTATGACAAATAGACAATCATATCCTGCTTCTGATTGCTCTTCTGGGGGTGAAATAAATAGAATAGAGGCTGGGTTAATCAATGTACAATGTTTGAATTGCAGTTTTGGGTTGTTCAAAAGATAGATCTCATACTTATTTTGGTGGGCCATTGTTGCTGGGTTTGAAGTTGCCCCAACAATGCTGATACCGAATATGAGCTGTACGCTACAATCTCCTGCTGGAGGGTCAGATTAGGAGCTATTTGTAAATTATTATATAGTGCAGTAAAAATTTGAGTGCAAAGTGGATGTCCCCTGGCAACCGGATCTAATTTAGAGGAATAATAAACAACTTGTCTATGTCTATCCCCACGTCTTAGAGGCAGAATCGAAGTTGCACATTCAGATAAAATGGTGCAATAGAGCTGGAAAGGTTGGTTGTATATTGGTCTTCCCAACGCCGGGGCTTGCATCAGTGATCTTTTTAAGTTTTCAAAGGCCTCTTGTGCTTTCTTTGTTAATTTAAATTCACCCTCCTTGCTGGTATAGGGTGTTAGCTCCTTGGTATCCAGAGCTATGTTAGGGATCCAAGGTCTACAATAATTGACCATGCCAAGCCATTGCCTCATTTGTTTGGCTGCTTTTAGGATTGGGAATTTGCAGATGGGTTCAAGTCTGCTTTTCTCGAGACTCCTTTCGGTTGCCGAAATTATAATCCCTAAACATTTTACTTTCTCCTGGGCCATCAGTACCTTTGACTGGGAGACTACATATCCTAAATCAGCTAGATGATTTAGTAGTTGAGCAGTATCTTTCCGATTACTGGATTCGTTTTTGCTGGTCACTGATAAATCTTCAACATACTGCACAAATGTTGAATTTATTTTGAACTTTAAAGTACTCAATTGGTCTTGTAGATACCTGGAAAATAAAGTAGGCAAATTGATAAACCCTTGAGGTAATCTGGTCCAGGTGTATTGTTGGCCCCCATATGTGAAATCAAACAAATATTGGCTGTCTTCATGAAGAGGCAGAGAAAAGAATGCATGTTGCAAGTCGATTATCAAAAAGATTTTTGCTTCAGCCAGTATTTGGGCTAGGATATGGGCAGGGTTTGGCACTAGGGCATGGACCGGTTCTACAACAGTTAATTTCTCTCAGAGGTTGTACAAGTCGCTATTGGCCCTCCTTTCCCGGTTTTGGAACGGCAAGACAGGGGTGTTACAAATCGATTGGCACCACCAGTATTCCTTGTTCCAGCAAACCCCGAATTAATTTGTCAATGCTGCTAACGGCCTGTAATTTTTGTTGATATTGTTATATTGAAGGAAGTTGTAGATGGCTAACATGCAATAGCTAAATCAGAATGCTTAGTAATTAAAGCTCCGCCTAATTATATGATTTATAGTGTAAGAACTCACCTACTGTCTGGCAGTAGCTGCAGTAGAATGAATGTGTAATGTACTGCATATGTGATGATGAACTAGACAGTAACATCCCCGATGACCTAAAGGCATTGCTACTGTTAAATCTAGCGGGTCCGGAAGCAATGATCCGAGCAGACGCCTTTGAATTTGCACCAGCGCACCTTGACGCGAACGGTCTAGTATTGGTGCCAGCTGAAACTATCAACAACCCGACGGTCCTACTGAGAAAATTTAGAGTACTGTGCAACCTGCCATCGAATAGGATACTCGAGAGAACAAGATTTTTTGCCCGACAGCAACGGGCTGACGAGCCTGTCGAACGATTTATCAGCAACCTAAGACACATGAGTTTACGGTGCCGCTTCGGTGTGTTGACACATGAGCTTGTGCGAGATACAATTGTGGGAGGAATGAGCGACTGCAATCTAAGAGCTGAATTGCTTCGGAACGCTGAACTGACTTTAGAGCAGTGGAGTAAATGACTTTAGAGCAAGCCATTCATGCATGTCGAATGGCAGAAACTGTAGCACCACTAGCTGATTTTGACCCCACCAGTCCTCAACAGCAACATAACATAAATTTAGCTAACTACTCTCCGCAGAAAATTTTAAATGCGTCCCGCAAAGGTCCGAGTATGCCTGCCACGAGATGCCCAAACTGCAACTCTTTCCACTCTAGGGGCACCAATTCTGTGTTGCCCATGGGAAAGTGTGTCACAAATGCAAGAAACTCAACCACTTTGCTACTTCTTGTCATCGCGTGGGAACACTGCTTCAAGGACAAATCTGCACCTGATTCAACAAGAGCCATCTGATTCTGATTCCCAAGAGCACGACGATGCTTCCCACGGGAATGATTCCGATAACATAGACATTGACTCTACCGTACTCTCCCTAAACTTGCGCTCCCCAGGCAAACTGATGGATCCTGCGGTGACCATGATAATCAATAACAAGGCTTTGAATGCCAAAGTCGACACTGGCGCCAGAGTGAAGTTAATGTCACTCAAAGAGTTCAACAAGATAAGAACCACTGAACTCATGGAAAAAAGACTCCTCCACCCTACATGCTTATGGGGGGGGGGGGGGGGGGGGTTCTTCACCTGTTGGGTAAGGCTGATTTAAAGTGCTCTGTCCATGAGCAGAAAAAACCTAATCTTCTACATTGTCCAACCAAACTCAGAAACCTTGCTTGGCATCAATGCATGCCACGACCTAGGTCTGGTTTATTTCGGGCATGCTGTCCACAAACTCTGTCTGACAGAGAAACCAACACAGCAGCTATCCAATTATAAAGACTTATTTGATGACAAACTTGGCAAATTGCCTACGATATACAAGATCACTGAAGATCGTGCTGTCACCCCTATAGTTCGAACACCTCACCGCATTCCCCATGGTATGCGGGATAGAATACATGCCAAACACAAGCACATGATCTCCATTGGAGTCATTGCCGAGGTCAGCGAACCCTCGGATTGGGTTTCCACTATGGTCGTCACCACAAAAAAAGATAAGAAAGAATTACGGATCTGCATCAACCCTACAGATTTAAACACAGCAATCAAACGGCAATACTATCCAATGAGAACCACTGAGGTTGTAGCGGCACAGATCGGCAATGCAACAGTATTCTCAGTCCTTGATGCCAAAAGCTCTTTCTGGCAAATACCGCTGGACCGAGCATTGTCTGTCCTAACAACTTTTGCCACACCATTCGGCCGCTACAGGTTTTTAACCTTTGGCATCAACTCAGCCAGCGACGTCTTTCAGCGCGCAATGGAACAACTATTTGCAGAATATCCATGTGCCATCATTGTTGGCGACATCGTAGTAAACGGCCGCGACATGACTGAGCATGATGCCAACCTAAGAAAGATACTGAGCCGTGCCAGGGACATTAATCTGAAACTCAACTCTCTGAAATGCAAGTTCAGAGTCTCCGAAGTTACCTACGTCGGTCATGTGTTCATCAGCAACGGACTAAAACCTGATCCATTAAAGACTGCAGCCATCAACGAGCTGCCGGTCCCAACCGACGTCACCAGCTTACAACGATTTCTCGGCATGGTCAACTACATGGGCAATTTTATTCCCAACCTCAGTGAACTTTCTGCTCCACTATGACAATTGACCCACAAAGACAATGCATGGTCTTGGTACCCACAACACCAAACAGCCTTTGAGACTTTAAAACTCCAGCTTGTCAGCTCCCCGCACTGGCATACTTCAATCTCAGCCTGCCTGTCACTATCACCTGCAATGCTGCCCAGTATGGGCTAGGTCCAGTATGCCTACAGACATCCTTCAACGGCGATGTGATGCCCATCTCTTACGCATCGCATACTTTGACTGAAACTGAACAACACTATGCTCAGATAGAGAAGGAACTGCTTGCCGTGGTTTTTGCCTGCTCAAAATTTAAAGACTTTATCTTTGGCAAAACCTTCACAGTCGAGACCGACCACCAACCACTAGTTACCATCCTGAGCAAACCCATCCATGCTGCCCCTGCCCGGCTACAGCGAATGATGATGCAGCTGCAACGGTTCGATTTCCACATTGTCTACAAAAAAAGAAAAGACATGCACATTGCAGATACGCTATCCAGAGCCCCGCGTACCACCAGCGAACGACACCCATTTGAACAGGATGAATCCTTGGTCCTGAAGGTCTCCCGGACAAGCCCCCAATGAGATCCCGGACAAGCCCCCAATGTAAATACGCTCTTCTAAAGCTTACCCCCTTAGTTTAGTTCAGTAAAAAACACAGACTCAAGAACTGGACCATCTAAACTTTATTTTTAGAATGAACAGCAAATTCCCTTATACGATATCTAAGCCACCACGGGTTCGATCGTTGTCTCTGCCTGGCCAAGCCCTTCAGCCTTGTGCAAGCAAACACACTCCAAAAGGTCGCACAGTCCCAAGCGTCCCTCCAGAAGATCGACATTGATCTAAAATGGGGCTACCTTTTATACGTCCACGAACCTAGAAGGACTAAACTACATAGGGGTGGTCTCATTACAGTCCAATCAAACATATAATTACATTATTGACGGTTCCCCAAACCAATTCCAGAGTCTCCCATACAATGTTTCTTGCAGAAGCTTCTGGAAGGAAGCTAAATAACTGAATAATGCAACATTTACCCTGGAACTCACAACAATCCTGCCAGGGGTTTAACACTTTGGCCAATCAACAAACAGCAGGGTAACTGTCTTGTAACATTATTTCCATTATTTACAATTCTTTTGCAGCAATCCAATCATATCAAAGTCTTTAATTTTGTCAATATTAACAATCTCACTTCTTAAGAAAGCCGGTGGCGCTATGGAGCAGTAAGCCACAGCACCAGCCAGCTCCGCAAAAATTTTTCAAAAAACGGGGATTTAAACAGATTTAAAAGTACTTACCGATCGACTGCTTTCACTGTCTGCCGCCTCAACACCGACGGTACCGGCTGACGTCATCAGCCCTGCGACGAATTATGACGGCACGGAGCCCTACCGAGAAAACGAAGGGTCGAAAAACCCGGGCGAGACCGGGAGAAGGCCTGGGAGAAGCCTCGGACTCGAGTAGGGCCAGCTCCGTGGAAGACGTTTCCAGGAAAGCAGACACAGGAGGTGAGGACTTGAGAATTTTTATTTCTCATCAGATGGCTGATTTAAAACGTGAGTTCAAGGCAGAAATGAAAGATATAAAGAAAGAAATGAAAGTAATACAGGGAGATATAAAGGAAGAAATATCTCAAATTAATAATCAGATGGACTTGATGAAAAATCAATGGTGTGAATTTCAAAAAGATACAAAGACGCAAATTGATAATAATTCAAGAAAGAATCAGAAATATTGAAGAATGAAATCATTGATATGATTAATAACCTGGAACGCAAGATGGAGGGTAAAACTTGAAAATGTTAAAAAAAGACTTTAAACATAAGATTGACCCTATTGCAAAAGTGGTCGAACAACAAGTTGATGGCATTAAAAACCTTGAAAAGATAGCGGAGGCTAGTACTGTGTCTACAGCAAAGCTGATAACAGAACAAGAACGTCTACTGGAGTTGTTATCCAAAGTAACAGATAAATGCACGCAGCTGGAAGGCTATCAAAGAAGGCAGAACTTGAGGATTGCAGGGATTCCTGAAGGTTTAGAGAAACACGAAGACACTCGAGAATTCACTGCTAAATTACTGCAAGCTGTTTTATCTTTGGATGATATGCCTGTTTTAGCTCGTGCACACCGAGTCGGCAGAAGACAGACCAGTACAAACGCCCCCCCAAGACAAATCATTGTCAAGTTACAATATGATTTCACCCTCGAGGACATTATGCGAAGAGCCTCGAGAACAAAGAATCTGATGTTTCAAGGACAAAGAATCAGTATCTATCGAGACTATCCCCCAGAGGTTGCCAGAAAACGAAAAGCGTTTAACGAAGCCAAAAACCTTATGAGGGGTGTAGAAAACTTGAGATACGGTCTGAATTACCCCGCCATCTTAAGAGTTACTTATAACAAACGTGGAACACTTTTTCAAGACTCCAACAGAAGCAATGGAATTTGCAAAGCAGTTTGACACTTGAAAAACCATCTACAAGCAATATACTGCTTTTTTCTATTTTTAAAGACCTAGTACGGTCTCTTAACATTTTTATGAAACTTTATACGACAACATGGAATTAGAAGAAATCAGAAGGAATGGACAATGTCGTATGGAACGAAATGTTTTCCCGGATTGGAAGAAGCTCACCGAACATTGACAATTATTCATAATATACAACTAACATAAACAAATAACACACCTACTAAAATTATAACGCGGGTTTTATTATTACTATGACTGTTATTAACCAAGACTCTGCACCATTGCTAATTAATACTACTAATAATTAATATCTTATGTCCTGTTACATTTGGGGATATCCCTCCCTCAATATATTTCTCCCTCTTTTAATAATGACTTCTATTTTTTGTATTTAAAAAAAAAAAAATTCTTTAACTGTGGCTCTATAATTGGATTTTTTTTAAACTAACCTTAGATATATATACTTTTAATGATGTTTAATATCACTCTTTTCATTTCTTTAATACTATATTCCCGTTAAAATATTACTATGGAATAATAATTCCTTAAAAATTAGGAGCTGGCTAAATTAATAACATCAA
The DNA here is from genome assembly GCA_035221665.1 of Okamejei kenojei. Lineage (NCBI taxonomy): Eukaryota > Metazoa > Chordata > Chondrichthyes > Rajiformes > Rajidae > Okamejei > Okamejei kenojei. Next base: position 80,831,686 of record CM069134.1, read on the forward strand.
TGCCGGAAGCCTTTAGATTAATGGCCAACACAACTTGGCTTTCACAAACTACAAATATTTTATTTGTAGTTCTTCTATTCTTTATACACCTTTCTAAGCTTTTTATTCACTTCTCATTATTTTTTTATGTTTACTATATCTTTCAGTTTGAATGGAGCTATATACTGGAACAATGGAGATACACTCGTGAAGCACATAAGAGAGATCTAAAATTCATCTACTCGGTGTTCGGGTGTAAGGTTAAGTCTACTGCGCGGACCCTTGGACCCTATTCTAGATTCCCACAAATCTAAAATGCAGGATTTAAAAAGAAATATGGGGAACGAGGGATTAACCTTTTGCAGTTGGAATGTTAAAGGTATCAATGAACCAATAAAAAGAGGAAAAATATTGACACACTTAAAGGCAATGAAAGCTGATGTAATTTACATTCAAGAAACTCACCTAAAGAAAGACGCTGAAAATAGGCTGAAAGCTAAATGGATAGATAAAATATACCACTCCTCCTTTACACATAAATCAAGAGGCGTAGCAATATTATTTCGTAAAGGTACTTTATTTAAGCATATATCTACTATCTCTGATAAAGATGGCAGATACATTATTGTAATAGGAGAAATAAATAGGGAAAAAATGATTTTTGTTAACATCTATGGTCCAAATTTTGATAGTCCTTTATTCTTTAAGAAAGTACTTAATAATATTCCAGAATTAACACACTACAATTTGATAATTGGAGGAGATTTTAATTGTACATTAGACCCTTATTTAGATAGATCTTCAAAACAAAGGAAAAACTAAATCGCACTCTAGTGATTTATTAAACGCATACATTCAAACGTCTAACATTAAAGATGTTTGGAGAACAGAAAATCCTACTGGTCGAGAATATTCCTTCTAACTCGCCAGTACATAAAACCTATTCAAGAATAGATTACTTCCTAGTAGATGCAAAGCTTATCTCACTTACTTACGAATCCAAATATCATAATATTATAATTTCAGATCACGCACCATTAACATTTAAAATTAAAATAAATGGTAAAACAGGAAATCTAGGACAATGGAAACTTAATCCACAAATTTAAAAAAATAAAACAACTCAGGAATACATCATAACTCAGATTAAGATGTTTTTTTGAAATAAATGATCAACCAGAAATATCTCGCTCTTTATTATGGGAAACATTTAAAGCATATCTTCGAGGAATTATGATTTCTTCACAAGCATTCCATAATAAGAAGATTCGGAAGGAACAACATGACTTAGAAAGGGAGATCAAACAATTAGATATACAGAATGCAACAAAATCAGATATAATAATACATAATAAAATTGTAACATTGAAGTATAAATTAAATAAAATATATACTGATCAAGTTTTAAAATACTACCAACATACTAAACAATTGTTGTTTGAATTTGGAGACAAACCACAAAAACTATTGCTCGACAATTAAGGAAAATTGAAGCGGAAAAAATTATACATAGGATTAAATCACAAAACGGTGAATTATTAATACAACCCAAGGATATTAATGAAAGATTTATGCAATATTATAAAAATTTGTATACTGGTAACACACAACAGTAAATAAAACAGAAATAGATGCCTTTTTAAATGTATGTAACTTAAAAGAATTAGATTTACAAAATAGAGAATTTTTAAATGCCGATATTTCAATAAAAGAAATCCAAGAATTCTATTAAATCTTTAAAAATGGTAAAACTCCAGGACCAGATGGTATAGGCTCGGAATTTTATAAAATTTTTTCATGCCCAAATGGTCCCATATTTAAAATCATTATATGAACAGATATATATACAAGAGAAATTACCAGACACATTGAACGAATCTATTATAACACTTATACCCAAAATAAATAAAGATTTGGATGATCCAGGATCGTATAGAGCAATTGCTTTATTAAATACCGATCAAAAAATTTTAACAAAAATTCTTGCACAAAGACTAAGCAAAATTGTTAATGAATTAATTCATCCTGATCAAACAGGATTTATACCTAAAAGATATTCTTCATATAATTTAAGACGGTTATTTAATATTATATATTCGAAAAGAAGTGATAAAAAAGACTTAGTAGTCATCTCGTTGGATGCAGAAAAAGCTTTTGACCAGGTGGAATGGCCTTATCTATTTTCGGTGATGGAAGCCTTTAAGCTTGGTGATAAGTTTACTACTTGGATTAAATTATTATACGCAAATCCAACAGCTAGAATAATAACAAATTATATGTTATCAACTAAGTTTAGTTTATCTCGAGGTTGTAGACAAGGCTGTCCTTTATCACCATTACTGTTTTGCGTTAGCAATCGAACCCCCTTGCTCAAAGGGTAAGACTACATCCAAAATATATGGATACGATACTAAAGATACTAAGAATAAAATCTCGTTATATGCGGACGATATATTACTTTATATTACAAAACCGGAAATAAGTATCTGTAATTTGTTAAAAACTAATAACGGAATTTGTTTAATTTCAGGATATAGCATCAATTGGAATAAAAGTGAACTTATGCCAATAACCATGAATAATTTACAGATATTACAACAATTTCCTTTCAAGATAACAAATGAAAATATTAAATATCTTGGTATTTTTGTTACAAAAAGATTTGACTCTTTATTTAAATCTAATTTCCCGTTATTATTGAATAAATTAAATAAAAATATCTTATATTGGAAAAGCTTACCTATCTCAATGTTAGGTAAAATAAACGCAATAAAAAATGATTTTCCTCCCACAATTATTATATTTATTTCAATCAATCCCGATATATCTTTCTAAAAATTTCTTTAAAAAAGTAGACTCAATAGTCACTAACTTTATTTGGGGACTACAAAAATCATAGAATAAATAAAAAACATTTATGTAAAGCTAAAATAAACGGGGGCTTAGCTTTACCAAATTTTATGTTCTATTATTGGGCAGTTAATATTAGAAATATGAATTTTTGGTTAGGAGAAATAGATAATAAACCAAATTGGTTAAAAATGGAAAGAGAAGACTGTTTTCCATTTGAAATTAGCTCTATAATATTTGCTAATATTAATGTACCTAAAGAAAACTTATAGTGAAAATTTGATAATAGAAAGTGGAATACGTATTTGGAAACAAATAAAGAAAACACTAAAACTAAAATTTATACCGCTAGCTCTTACAATTGCCAATAATTTTACGTTTAAAACCGTCAATGATGGATAAAGCTTTTATACAATGGAAAAATAAAGGAATTCTAAATATAGGGGATCTTTATAAGGATAATTCATTTCTTTCATTTCAAGAATTACAACAAACTTACGGGCTTCATAATAATGAATATTTCAGATATTTACAAATCAGAAACTATATTTCTGCAAATACACAAGAACTTAGAAATAGAAAGAGTGAAATTTTAGATGAATGCTTGAATAAACACCCAAATACAGAAAAAATGATATCATACATTTATAATATTTTGTTGGAAAGTGATATCCCATCATCGGAAATACATAGACAGCGCTGGGAAAATGAACTAAGTCAAATAATAAGTCCAGAAATATGGGAAGAAAGCCTACAACATATACATTATTGCTCTTTAAACGCTAAACATGCACTTATACAGTTTAAAATCTTACATAGATTACATTATTCTAAATCTAAACTACATAATATATTTCCAAAACTATCACCTATATGTGATAAATGTCAAATCATGGAAGCAACTCTGTCACACTCATTTACTAATTGTACGAAGATTTTACAATATTGGAATGAAATATTCAAAATAATCTCGAAAGTTATTAATATTACTATGATTTATGACCCAAAGTTAATCATACTTGGAGTACCGGAAATGGAACAAATAATTACAAGGAATCATAGAACTTTTATCGACTATTCTTTAATAATTTGGGAAAAAATTAATATTAAAATTTTGGAAAGGCCCTGTATCCCCAACAATTAAAATGTGAATACAGAAATGACGGAGGACACTTCACTTGGAGAGATTGAGACTTGTCCTCATGGACAGGTTAGATCTCTTCAAGGAGATATGGTCTCCCTATATTAAATATCTACAGGGTCACAACGGTTCGGCGCAGGGACTTGACTGAGGCCTGAATATCTGAGTGGATGAAGAAATACACATAACAAATCATGAATGTATCTCCAAGATTGGATTTACTTAGTAATACTTCAATCTCCATCAAACTTTTCACACTTTCTTTTCTATTTTCTATTCCTTTTTTCTATCTCTCTAAAAAAAAAAAATAAATAAAAAAAAAAAAAAATATTAACAATCTCACTTTTTAAGAAAGGCGGGAGAGAGAAAACAGGGAATTATAGACCAGTTAGCCTGACATTGGTGGTGGGGAAGATGCTGGAGTCAATCATAAAAGATGAAATAGCGGCACATTTGGATAGCAGTAACAGGATAGGTCCGAGTCAACATGGATTTACGAAGGGGATATCATGCTTGACTAATCTTCCGAAATTTTTCGAGGATGTAACTAGGAAAATGGACAAGGGAGAGCCAGTGGATTTAGTGTACCTGGACTTTCAGAAAGCATTGGATATGGTCCCACATAGCAGATTAGTGGGCAAAATTAGGGCACATGTTATTCGGGGTAGAGTGCTGACATGGATAGTAAATTGGTTGACAGACAGGAAACCAAGAGTAAGGATTAATGGGCCCCTTTCAGAATGGCAGGCAGTGACTAGTGGGGTACCGCAAGTCTCGGTGCTGGGACTGCAGCTATTTACAATATACATCAATGATTTAGAGGAAGCGATTTAAAGTAACATTGGCAAATCTGTAGATGACACAAAGCTGGGTGGCAGTGTGAACTGTGAGGAGGATGTTATGAGAATGGTGACTTGGACAAGTTGGGTGAGTGGGCAGATGCAGTTTAGTGTGGATAAATGTAAGGTTATCCACTTTGGTAGCAAAAACAGGAAGGCAGATTATTATCTAAACTGTATCAAGTTGGGAAAAGGGGAAGTACAACGGGATCTGGGGGTCCTTGTTCATCAGTAATAAGCATGCAGGTACAGCAGGCAGTGAAGAAAGCAAATGGCATGTTGGCCTTTATAACAAGAGGAGTTGAGTATAGGAGCAAAGAGGTCCTCCTGCAGTTGTGCAGGGCCCTAGTGAGACCACACCTGGAGTATTGTGTGCAGTTTTTGTCCCCTAATTTGAGGAAGGACATTCTTGCTATTGAGGGAGTGCAGCGTAGGTTTACAAGATTAATTCCCGGGATGGCGGGACTGCCATATGCTGAGAGAATGGAGCGGCTGAGCTTGTATACTCTGGAATTTAGAAGGATGAGAGGGCATCTCATTGAAACATATAAGATTGTTAAGGGCTTGGACACGCTAGAGGGCTTGGAAAAATGTTCCCGATGTTGGGGGAGTCCACAAACAGGAACCACAGTTTAAGAGTAAGGGGTAAACCATTTAGAAAGGAGATGAGGAAACACTTTTTCATACAGAGATTTGTGAGTGTGGAATTTTCTGCCACAGAGGGCCGTGGAGGCCGGTTCGCTGGATACTTTCAAGAGAGCTAGATAGGGCTCTTAAAGATAGTGGTGTCAGATATGGGGAGAAGGCAGGAATGGGGTACTGATTGGGGATGATCTAGCATGATCACACTGAATGGCGGTGCTGGCTCGAAGGGCCGAATGGCCTTCTCCTGCACCTATTGTCTATTGTCTATTTTCTATTATCCCATTCGCATCCCATTCAGCTAGATGAAATTCATCATTTCGCTTCCCAGTAATCAGGTTGAACATTCTATGTGAAGAAGTGAGTCACTTGCATTTCATTCAATCTTGTGTACTGCATTTGGTGTTCACAATGTGGTATTATTTATTTTATTTAGTTTAGAGATACTAGATACTGCGCGGAAATAGGCCCTTCGGCCCACCGAGGCAGCACCGACCAGTGAACCCAGCACATTAACACTATCCTACACATACTAATGACAATTTACATTGATACCAGCAAACTATCTACAAACCTGTATGTCTTTGGAGTGTGTGGGAGAAAATCCAAGAACACGGAGAAAATCCATATGGTCATGGGGACAACGTGCAAACTCCATACTGACAGCACCCGTAATCTGAATCAAACCTGAGTCTCGGGCGCTGCAAGCGCTGTAGGACGGCAAGGTTGCAAATATAGAACAAATCTATATTTGCGCACTCTTCATTGGAGAGAACAAATATAGATTTAGTGATCACTGCGGTATACCGATCGTCAGTCATTCTGAGTGATCCTGGACTTCCTGTTGTATGCCATTTAAAAAAAAATCCCAATCCAATTCATACCTGTCTTATGTCCTCAATACTATAATGAATTTCAAGATTAACTAAACGACATTTTACCTTCTGTGTAGGCATTTGGCAATTCTTTTAGATGAACATTGCATTTTATAACTTCAGATAAAACCGCTCTATTATTGTTCCCCATTATCATGCTTGTGTCTGTTCTTATCACATTTCTTTAAAATATCATGCTAATGGTCAGTGCCCGCCCGCCCTCCTCATAACCTGATCTGTTGACCCACAAAGCATGTGCACTAACGTGGACTGCCAACTTGAAATTTACATTAATGTTCAAGTATCGTGGGCAAGGAGTACCAAAAAAAGAATGCTGTGAGCATACAACATGGAAATAGTCTGTAGGGAACTATATTTTTGCGTGAACAGTATTGAGTTTTGGGTTGTGTTAATCGAAGAGATGTGGTATAATCTGCAGTTGGCAGCAGTTTAATAAAGCGAAATTGCAGCATGACTGATCAGCAGAGGGAGCCATTTGACTTTGTGTGAACATGCAGATGTTTCGAAAATCTCAGCTACATCCTCCTTAATCTTTGCATGGTTTCCGAGTGCATTCAGATTTCTGCACTACAACTAAATTGGTTCCTAATTTAAAGACAAGTTGTACTTTACTCATTACTGTAATTCAATAACATGGATCAACTAAATTATCCAGAAATGCAACTATTGAAAGGCTCTAATTCCAGTTGTTGGTGCTGCTGTATTTAATTTTATCTCAAATGTTTATTAACTTCATTTTTAGAATGTCCAGTTGCATACATTACTAAAATTAAGAATAAGAGACAAATCTTATCTTATCATATCCTTATATAACTATAAAACTCTGATTTTGTGTGTTTGTGTGTGTGTGTATTTATTTGTTTGTGTGCGATCACATCTACTCGAAGAAACTCCACTGGAATATGTAAAAATGTTACCGTCAGTGTCGTTTTTTCAAGCAGTATGATTATACACAAGCAGTATGATTAACCCACCCACATTCAAGAACAGACTTTTAATAGTTACTAGACCAAGTGGGACCCTCTCTCCCTCCTGCCCTGCCGCTCGCAAGCCCGGCCGCGATGCTCGCAAGCCCTGCCGCTCGCCCAGCTCCCCTACCCCTCTCCTCCCTCACCCTCTCCTGCCTGGCTGCAAGCCCGGCTGCACCGCTTGCAAGCCTTGCTGCGCCGCTCGCAAGCCCGGCCACTCACCCGGCCCCTCTCCCCCTCTCTCCCCCTCTCCCCCTCACTCCCCGTCCCTCCCTCCCCCTCTCTTTCCCCCCCTCCTCCTCCTCCCCCCTTCTCCTCCCTTTCCCCCCCCTTCTCCCTTTCCACTCCTCTCCTCCCTTTCCGCTCCTCCTCCTCCCTTTCTGCCCCTCTCATCCCCTCTCCCCTTTTGCTATTCCCCCCCCTCACTCCACCTCTCTCTCTCCCCCCCTCTCTCTCTCTCTCTCTCTCTCCACTCTCTCTCTCCCACTCTCTCTCCCCCCTCTCGTCCCCTCTCTCTATAACATTTAGCTGTATATTCTCATATTTCAAAGCAACCAGTTTTCAAATGAAAAAATCTTTAGGATTTGTTGGGGGCAATCGGGAGAAAGGTGAACAGAAAAGACATCTTCAGCTCTCTGCTATTTTCTTGGGTTGACAATCCCATGGGTATGGCTATTTTTTTACAGAAGCAATATCAAATGTTTGAAGGATTTTTGAATTAACACCTGCAATGCAGTATTGAAGTTAATATTTTTATTCATAGTGTTTTAAGATTGTTCTATGAGGAAGGACCAACATTTAAATTGCTTTATTTTTTATTTGTGTTTTCAACTGAATGCAAACTTACTATTCAAATTTTTGCATGATGTTTACTTAGTTCCCAAAGACCAAGCAATTTATTGCACATCTTACAATTTAAAAAAATCCCTCGGTCAGAGCTGAGAGATACTGAACTAAAAAAAACCTAAATGATTGTGGATTTGCAGAAGCCTGTGTCTTGCACATCATGCCAGCATGATGTTGTACTGCAGGTAAAGACAGGGTTTAAATTGGCTTTTAGAAAAAGTTATTTAATAGACAACTATGAGCTGATTGTTATTGCATAGCTACCATGAGATCTTTTGTAGTTGGATGATTTTGTTTATTCTTGCAGAGGTACAGAACTCCTCCATATGGCAGTTTTACATCCAAGAAAGCTGTCTGTCTTTGCTGTTTCAGGTAATGTACACACTTCCAAACTGGTTCCTTGTTTGCCAGTGTTCTTTATTGCTCTTGTTGTAAACCTTTGATTTTTGCCCTTTTTGTTTATCTTCACTATTAAGTCTGACCATATTTGGTGAAGGTCTGTTCATAAATGTGAAAATGGTAGGTTTCATTCAGAAGTTGGAATTTTCAAAATACGTTGTTGTTATCCCTTAAAATACAAGAATGTTGCCATATTAAAAAAAGTAAAATAGTTTCCTCTGATTTCTCAGTCTATTAACCAGAAATCACAGAGCAAACCTTGGTGGGAGAATTTAAAGAAAACTTTCAAAAAATAAAATCACAAAGCTCCCGATTGGTTTCTTGTTATGCCTAAAATGCCAAGCTTAATCTTGCATTTGTTTTGAGGCAGTATAATTGTGGGAAGTTTCCATGTATGATTCCTTAGCCCTGAGGTGGAGCCATTAAAATAACTGAAAATGAAGTTGGAGGCTGGAACCAACAGACAGTAACAAAAACAAAAATAGAGTTTCTTTACCTTTTTATGCATAATTTGCTTTATGCCCTAACTGTGCATGTCTGGGCACAAATACATTGGAAATTCTACCCCCAAATTTTCAGATGTATAAAATACACAAACTTAAACCCTTTGTGTGAAGAAATAAAAAATGTGATTTAGCAAGCAATCTTTGTAGTGATGGCTGCCTACATTTATAAACCATCTAATTTAGTTTTATCTGTAAAATTTCAGGCACTCTTTTGAAATTTGCAAACATAATAACTCAATAATCTGCATTTATCATAGTAATAGTAATTTTTTGTTTAACTGCAGTAATGCATTTGGTGTGAATAAAAAAACTGTTTAAGAGTTTACTCTGTGTCATTTAAAAAAAAATGACTTATTGTATTTTGTAATAAGGTTTCAGATGCTAGACAATTCTGAATAAAGGAAATGTCTGGTTTGGGAGAATAGTTTGCCAGAAATGTTGGCTGGTGTGGGCAAGTTAGACCAAAGGGCCTGTTTCCACACTGTATCACTCTATGAACCGCTGATCAAATTTGGCTTGGATAAAAATCTTGGCGAAATCACATATTTATATGTGATAGATCTGTAATTAAGGAGAAATTTAAGGAGAAAACATGGCTGACTTTGTAAGTGTATTTAAAATTAGTAGGCTTTGAGATATTAAGGGAATTAAACACTTTTTGGTTGGTACAAGAAAGTGGTGCTGATCTTAAGGACCAGTTATTATCTTATACAATGGCAGGGCAAGGGTGAAGACCTGAATGGTCAGTGTCTTTTTTTTAAATGTTTCTACCTGTCAGGTACTCTACAAACCTTAGAAATGTCACCTTGTTTATTAATTGATGCTCACATAAGAAATCTTTGAGAGTCTTACCCATTGTTATCAGAGTGAATTCCTTCACGTGGACTATTACGGAATCTGCCTCTTTTATTTTGGACCTCTGTGAAATGTAAGAATTTCAGAGGACCCACAACAATTTAATGTTCCAAATCACAATATTACGATAGTAAACCATTGTTATTATGGACCTCTATAACCAATTTTAGTTATAGCAGATGGACCTTCACTGCCAGGCCTGTTTGCCAAAACAATCGGCACTAACGGACACCATACTCTTCCTCCCCCGACATGGTCTGTTAGAATGAGGGTTTGCTGCGATAGACAGTCAAATGAAGATCCAATTGTGCAGCTGTTGGGAAGCGATTACGAGATATTGGCAAATATTCACATGGATGTTCTGTAATTTGGATTGTTCTTATTTTTTCCATGTTTCTAACAGTTATGCAAGTGTAATTTGATACTTGGAAGCGATTCAATCATTAGCCTTAAATTTCTGGAGCGATTTTTGTTTTTTTAAGCAGATGGCTTTTCTTTCATTTTTCAATTATTTATTTTGGTTAACAGGAACTATGGGTACTGTTGAACATGGAAACCAATATCAGCTGAAACTAATTTATGAACACAACCTTCAACGAACAGCTTGTAATTTAACATTTGGAGCTTTTGGTGGTGTAAAAGGTGAATATGTCTTATAATTTTTCTCATGCTCCTAAGGAGAATGTGAAAGTTGAACGATGATTAAAGTAAAGAAAACCAGTTGATTTCTACAGAGGGCAGACCATTGCAACAGTAGATTCATGTTTGCATGGCAAGTGGAAAATCCATGTATTTTGCAACTTGTGCATTTTCATCTTTTTAATCATGCAGCCCTAAGCTTGGCCTTTTAAAGAACCAGAGTAAAAGCCTGCATAACATCTTGACCTATTTGAGGTGCTGTATAAAACTTATTCTTGTTGTCATGTGATCAAGTTAATGTTCTGCAAATTCTCTGAACATTTATGGCTTTTTTTTGGCTCTAGGTAAACTTGTAACGTAACATTACTGCCACAGTCCTTTCTCTTTGCATATGATTAGTCATTTAAATACCGAAATTGGTGTTTGTCACACATTCTCGAGTAAGATCACGACATCTAGTCTTATAGTGTTGTGATATGTATGGAGGTGGCAGTTTAGACAAATCTGGGATCAAATGTTTCTTCTATGCAGGTGACAAAGATGTAGGGTTTGTGTTTCATCTGTGGTTTTTGATTTTCGACACTCTCTTTTCCTCTGCTTCCTCCATTCTAACTTTCTCATATGAAGGACCACCACTTATATGGGTACACATAACTGGACGATCCAATACATTGTTCCCAATATTGGAAATCTTCGGGGATGTTCTAAGAGAATCTTTGAATCTATTTTTCTGCCCATCACTTAATTGTTTGCCCACAGTCAGCTCTCTATAAAGTAACTGCTTTGTACTGTATCATTAGACACACTTCTGACATGTCCTGTCCAGCAGATTATCTCAGCAATATGTAGATGGTGGGGAGGTTTATCTGGGATGGAATCCGTGTGTCTAGAATCTTGTCTTACACGTGATTATGAAGTATACAGCATGGACAGGTCATGTGGAAATGGATAAGATGTCTGGTATGTGTACCATACACTATCCACATCTCAAGCATAGGGTAAGGAGAGTATATTATGCTTCTCTGAAAGATTAGATTGCATGAGATCCAGAAAGAGAGCTAGCCAACTGCATAGAGAATTGGCTTTGTGGAAGGAAGCAGAAGAAGGTGATTTTTCGTACAGGAGGCCCGTGACTAGTGATTTGCCTCGGGGATTGGTCCTGAGCCCCTTGCAGTTTGTGGTTTATGTTAATGATATGGATGAGAATGTACAAGGCATGATTGGTAAATTTGCAGATGACACCAAAGTCGGTGCATTTATGGTTATCAAAATTACAGGAGGGCCTTGATCAGCTGGGCAAATGCACTGAAGAATGGTTAATGGAGTTTAATACAGGTAAGTACGAGGTGTTGCACTTTGGAAAGTCAAACCAGGGCAGGATCTTTATGCTGAATTGCGGGGCCCTGGGGAGTATTTTGGAGCAGATGGATCTAGGAATGCAGGTGCATAATTTCCTGAAAGTGGCATCACAGCTAGATGGGGTGGTCAAGAAGGCTTTCGTACATTGGCCGTCATCAATTATGGTATTGAAAACAGAAGTTGGGATGTTATGGTTATAGCCGTACGTGGCATTTTGAGTATTGTGTTTGGTTTTGGTCACTCCATTACAGGAAGAATGTTGTTAAGCTGGAAAGAATGCAAAGCAAATTGAATGAATGAATAAGTTTATTGGCCAAGTATGTACACATGCAAGGAATTTGCCTTGGTGCTCCGCCCGCAAGTGACATGACATACAGTGACAGTTAGGAATGACACATAAAACATTAATAATAAAACATTATCAATTAAACATGTGAATTAAATAAAATACCAGAGCAAAAAGAGGCTACAGATTTTTGGTTATTGTGTACAGCTACTACTCGTGTAAAAAGCTGTTTTTATGTCTGGCTGTGGCAACTTTGACAGTCCGGAGTCGCCCTCCAGAGGGAAGTGACGATTTGCAGAGGGAAATTCACGATTATGTTGCCAGTACTTGAGAGCCTGAGCTCTAGGAAGAGGTTGAGCAGGTAAGGACTTCATTCCTCGGATTATAGGAGACTGGGGGTGTTTGTGCTAATATCAAGAACAAAGTTACCACAGGCTCTGGCTAAATTTGTCCAAGCTTTCCTGCAATTCAGCTTCCAAGCTTGTATTGTGCACAGTTATCAACAAAGAGGAAGATCTTTTGGGAGGCTTCTCATTCTTCGGTTTTGACTGCGTCTCCTGAGAATAAAAGGACCACTCAGTCCTGTCTATGTTGATTCCATCTTCTTTACCAGGGTAGGCTTCAGATACCATTGTAGTGAACATAATGTGAAACAATATGGTGCTTTGGTGACAAGAGTAATGGTCGATGGAGAGCCCTCACACCATTCCTAGTCAATGGTGTGACACAAGGCTGTATGCTTATCCCATGTTGTTTACTATGATATTTTCTGCAATGCTGTCTGAAATACTGAAATGACTACTTGTTCGCAGCAGGCAAAGCTCAGTAATTTATGACAATCCACATTCACTCTGCAATCACACATTTTAGCTAAACTGATTGGCCATACTATATTACTATGCCACAGTCATTACCTTGCAGCACCTTATCTTGGGTAACTAGGTATGAGCAAAAATGTTTACATTGCTAGTGGTCTCAGCACCTAACCTCCAAACTCCCACCCATTTCAGATGCAGAGAGGTAATGAAAGTTTGTCAGAATATATGGTGTTCTGCTATTTGGCAGTGGGTCTTGTAACGTTCCTTGCATGAAGGGAATCAGATTGGGCATTATTTTGTGAATGTGAGCGTTATAACCTTGAAACAAGAATACATTTGTTTTCAGTATTTCTCTGGAAGAGGATTAATGCAGTGCAGGATAGATCTGGTTTTGTGCACCAATGAGAAATCTGCAGCTGCACTGTTAAGGCTCCAAAGAACCACTATCCGACACAGTCTCACTGTTAAATGTTTCTAAAGATTTTTTCCTACAAGGTAAAATTTGTAGCCAATGGGATCATGCTGTTGTTTGTCATAGTATGGGCCGTGGGGGGCTGGGGGGACTGCGGGCCTCCCACTTTTTTGGCTAGACATGTTTCAATGTCTCCGGCTTTGGATGAGGCGCTGCTGTGCTCTGAGCAACCTGGTCGTGGGTGTTGGAGAGCCGGGGGATGGAAGCAGAAGCAGTGGCGGGAGCAGATGTGGATGGGAAGCCGGGGCTGACGAGTGTTTGCCAGGCTGGCGAGTTGCTCGCTGCAGCTTTGGCCATGGAGCAGCCTCAAGAGTCCCGGGCCGTCGGAAGCGTTGCACGCTGCCGTGAGAGTCTCTGCGACAAATTCACCCTGGTGTCCAGCATGGATCAGGCTGTAGCTAGGTGCATCCTGGAGGACATCCAGTGGCTGCTGGAAGTAGGTACCAATCACTGGGTAGAAGCGGTGGAAGACAGTGGCCTTCAAATGGGGGTGGTTGGAGAAAGCATCCTGCTTGCCTGCTAGATTCTCACTTACTGTAACTGCAGGAAAAATGCAGATGGATGGGGAATATATCCCCCACACTTTTTGAGGTGGGGTGATGGCTTGTATTATTATCCCCCAATTTTTGGAGGTCGAGCAATAACAATAATAATAATAATAATAATAATAATCACCTGCTCCTATCTCTCCTACATTCTTAAAAATACTTCAAACAAAAAACATTGAAATCATACTTCTACAGTGCACTAAAACATCGTTTTAATACATCAAATTTCAAAAGATCCCTATTGAGGCCCACCGTAAATTGGAGGAGCAGCACCTCATATTGACATGGGTAGTTTACTACATTGACTTCTCCAATTTCAGGTTGTCCCTGCTTTCTCCTTCTTTCCCCTTTCCCAGCTCTCCCCAAGGCCACTGTCTCCGCCTCTTCCTTTCTTCTTCCCACCCCCCATCAGTCTGAAGAAGAGTCTCGAACCAAAATGTCGCCCATTTCCTTCGCTCCATAGATGCTGCCTCACCCGCTGAGTTTCTCCAGCATTTTTGTCTACCTTCGATTTTCCAGCATCTGCAGTTCCTTCTTAAACAAAAGAACATTAACGCATACTTTTTAAAACACTAAAAATAAAAAAAAAAACAAAAAGACAGACAGACTGCAGGCGAGGCTGCCAGGCTGGCAGCACCACCCAGATGTATCTCCAAGATTAAAAAAAAAACAATCAATGGAGTCACACCTATGACCTTGAAGAAGACCTTTGACAGTGTTACATAGATGATCAGTTCTTTGGCTGGAATATTGACAACATCATATCATTTTTACATCCTTTGTGAAGCACTGACCAGGAAAAGCAGAGGATTGTTAGTAATTTCTTGATTTTAAGTTTTGATAATTTCCCTTAAATCCAAAATTGGTCATTAGTTGACAAAACTTCTAAGTATTACCCTTGCCTGTCAATATTACAATGTTTTATAAAGTGAAGAAAGCATGCTTTAAGTTGCAGAAAGGTAAAGAAAACAAAGGGAATGCACATGTGGTGATGGAAACAAAACTATGAAGTGATACAAATGCTGTTGGTTCCCTTGGAGGCTGTTGAGTGCTTGTTAATTGGAGATAATATGAATAGATGTCTAAATAAAGCACTATAGATGAGTATAGGAGAATCAAGATATAGGAAATATGCTTGTATTTAAAGAATAGAGGGATATTAGTCAAATAAGACTAGCTGAGAAAGACATCTTGATTTGCAGGGACAAGTTGGGCCATATGGTCTGTTTCCATGCTGCATATTTCTGACACTATACCATGTAAACCGAGCACAGGAACAGGCCCTCGGCCCATGATGTATTTACCAAGCATGATGCCAAATTAACCTAATCCATTGTGCCTGCACATGATCCATATACCTCCATTCACATGCTTTTCTAAAAGCCTGTTAAACACCACCATCCCTGGCAGAGCTTTCTCGGCACCTACCATACTCTGTGAACAACACCTTACCCCACACATCTTCTTTACATTTTCTATTTTCAAATCCTCTAGTATTTGACATTTCTTCCTGGGGGAAACGATTCTGACTGTCTGCCCTATCTATGCCTCTCAGAATTTTATATATTTCTCTCACGTCTCACCTCTGCCTTCGATACACCAGGCAAAACTATCCCAGTTGTTCAATCTCCAACTGGTCATAACTCTAATCCAGTCAGCCTTTTCTGCACTTCTGCACCTTTGAGTGGCACAGTTGGGCAGTGGTGGAGTTGTTGCCAAACAACGCCAGCGACTCGGGTATAATCCTGACTACAGGTGCTGTCTGCACTGCGTTTCTATGTTCTCCTTGTAACTGCATGGGTTTCCTCCCACATCCCAAAGAACTGCAGGTTTGAGAGTTAATTGGCTTCTGTAAATTGTCCCTTGTGTGATAGAACTAGTGTATGGGTGATCGTGGTTGACGAGGACACATTGGGTCGAAAGACCTCTTTCCATGCTGTATCTCCAAACATAGTAGCCTCCACTCCATTCCTGTAATGGGGTGACCAGAACTGCATGGGGAGCTATGGACTTGAACTCCAAGGCCCCTCTGTACATCACTATTAAGGGTCTTGCTTCCCCTTAAGTTTGACCTCCCAAAGTACCATATTTCATACTTTTCTGGATTAAACCATATCTGCGATTTCTCTGTCCATATCTCTTGAGTGCTTTCTTCTCTGCCTGCAACTCCAATTTTTATGCCATTGTAAACTGAACCTACATTTTTCTCACAATAGACAATAGGTGCAGGAGTAGGCCATTCGGCCCTTCGAATCAGCACTGCTATTCAATGTGATCATAGCTGATCATCCCCAATCAGTACCCCATTCCTGCCTTCTCCCCATTTCCTCTGACTCCACTATCTTTAAGAGCCTTGAAAGCATCCAGAGAACTGGTCTCCACCGCCCTCTGAGGCAGAGAATTCTACAGACTCAGAACTCTCTGTGAGAAAAAGTGTTTCCTCATCTCCATTATAAATGGCTTACCCCTTATTCTTAAACTGTGGCCCCTGGTTCTGGACTCCTCCAACATCGGGAACATGTATCCTGCCTCTAATGTGTCCAAACCCTTAATAATCTTATATGTTTCAATAAGATCCCCTCTCATCCTTCTAAACTCCAGAGTATACAAGCGCAGCCGCTCCATTCTCTCAGCATATGTCAGTCCCACCATCCCAGGAATTAACCTTGTAAACCTACGCTTCACTCCCTCAATAGCAAGAATGTCCTTCCTCAAATTAGGGGACTAAAACTGCACACAATACTCCAGGTGTGGTCTCACTCGGACACTATAAAACTGCAGAAGGACCTCTTTGCTCCTACACTCAACTTCTCTTGTTATAAAGGCCAACATGTAATTTGCTTTCTTCACTGTCAGCTGTACCTGCATGCTTACTTTCATTGACTGATGAACAATGACCCCAGATCCCATTGTACTTCCCCTTTTCCCAACTTGACACCATTTATGTAGTAATCTGCCTTCCTGTTTTTGCTACCAAAGTGGATAACCTCACATGTATCCACATTAAACTACATCTGCCATGCCTCTGCCCACTCCCCCAACCGGTCCAAGTCACCCTGCATTCTACTATCGCCCTCCCCACAGTTCACACTGCCACCCAGCTTTTTGTCATCTGCAAATTTGCTAATGTTACTTTAAATCCCTTTATCTAAATCATTGGTGTATATTGTAAATAGGTGGGTCCCAGCACCGAGCCTTGCGGTGCCCCACTAGTCACTGCCTGTCATTCTGAAAGGGACCCATTAATCCTTCTCTTTGTTTCCTGTCTGCCAACCAATTTTCTATCCATGTCAGCACTCTATCCCCAATACCATGTGCCCTAATTTTGCCCACTAATCTATGTGGGACCTTATCAAATGCTTTCTGAAAGTTCAGGTACACTACATCCATTGGCTCTCCCTTGTCCATTTTTCTAGTTACTTCCTCAAAAATTTCCAGAAGATTAGTCAAGCATGATTTCCCCTTCATAAATCCATGCTGACTCGGACTGATCCTGTTACTGCTATCCAAATGTGCCGCTATTTCATCTTTTATAATTGAGTCCAACATCTTCCCCACCACCGATGTCAGGCTAACTGGTCTATAATTCCCTGTTTTCTCTCTCCCGCCTTTCATAAAAAGTGGGATAACATTAGGTATACTCCAATCCACAGGAACTGATCCTGAATCTATAGAACATTGGAAAATTATCACCAATGTGTCCACGATTTCTGGAGCCACTTCCTTAAGTACCCTGGGATGCAGACCATCAGGCCCTGGGGATTTATCAGCTTTCTGTCCCATCAGTCTACCCAGCACAATTTCCTGTCTAATGTAGATTTTCTTCAGTTCCTCCTTCATCCCAGATCCTCTGGTCACTCACAAACTGAACACCACTGGTCACAGACCTCTAACCAGAATCACACCATTCAGAACAATTTTCGATCTTCTATGGGTAAGCTAGTTCTGAATCCAATCTACCAAGTCAGTGTGAATCGCATGTTTATCAATGTTTTGGATCAACTAACCATGAGGGACCTTGTCTGTCTAATGCTTTACAGGTTCATGTAGGAAACATCCACTGGTCTACCCTCATCAATCATCTCCCCCCATATATTCTGAGATTTGTAAGACATGAACTGCCCTTCAAAAAGCCATCTGGGATCTGGCTAGGGAGTCTACAAAGAACTTTAAGCCCCCTGCTTTATCTGCTCTTGCCTCTCTCAATAACCTGACATGCATCTCATCAGTCCCTGGGGATTTATCAACCGTAATACTTTAAGAGACTCAACACCATTATCTTGATCTCAAAATGTCCCAGCATATTATTACAGCATGATCTCACCATAATGACCTCACTATCTCCATGTCTTTTTTCTTGGTGACTACTGTTGCAATGTACTCATTTAATACCTTGCGATATTCTCTGATTCCAAACATAAATGACATCCTTCATCCTTGAGTGCCCCTACCTTTGGCCCTACCTAAGGCCTTGGGATTCTCTTTAATCCAATTTGCCAATGGCATTTCTTGACCCTTTTTGCCCCCCCTAATTTCCTGATCGAGTGTTTCCTGCCTCCTCCTTATTCCTCAGGGGTCTTGTCTGATTTAATTTTCCTAACCCTTACATAAAACCTTTCTTGTCATCCAAGATTTGCTTACCTTGCCATCCTTGTTCCTCCTCATTGGAATAGTTTGATCTTGAACTCTGATCAGCTGGTCTTTAAATGATTCCCACATGCTAAATCTAGATTTGTCCAATTACAGCTGCTGCCATTTACTCACCCTAGTTCTTGCCTAATTATGTTTAAGAAGGAACTGCAGACGCTGGAAAATCAAAGATAGACTAAAATGCTGGAGAAACTCAGCGGTTGCTGCCTCACCTGCTGAGTTTCTACAGCATTTTTGTCTTGCCTAATTATGTTGTGATTTGTCCTCCGTCAGTGTAGTCTTTCCTTCAAGGTCCAGACTCGCCCTTATTCATAATCCTTACATAACTATAAAATCCTTATAAAACTTCTGATCATGGATGTGGGTGTGTGTGTTTGTGTGTGTGTGCGCGTGTGTGTGCGCGGGTATGTCTGTGTGTGTATTTGTTTGTATGTGATCAAATCGACTCGAAGAAACAACGCACTAACGGGAATTTTTTTACATATTCTGGTAGAGATTTACCTCCTGGAGTCAAAAATCGGCGTAACTGAAAATTTCCTGCTTTATTTCTTGAGTAATTAATAAAAATGTTCACAAATCCCATCAAAATTTGAAATCAAAACGCCTGTTTTTTTTGCTGATGACGTGACAATGGATCTGCCTGCCTGTCGTGCCATCTGCTCGTGCTGCGACTGACGTCACCGCCTATCCCTTCCTCCTCCCGCCACGTCGAGTGAACACCGAAGATCATTGCTGAAGACTGCAGCACGAGCTGCGAGTGAAGAACGAGCAAGTCCAGCCCTGTATTAGAGACCCTCCACCAGTCTCAAGAAGGGTTTTGGCCCGAAACGTTGCCTATTTCCTTCGCTCCATAGATGCTGCTGCACCCGCTGAGTTTCTCCAGCACTTTTGTCTACCTGTATTAGAGCTGTCGGGTCCGTCTCGGCTCTCGTCCGTCGCTGCCGAAAAAGATTTGAAAAAACCCCCGCTATCCAAAGATTATAGAGCACTGTGTTCTTGCTCGCGCTGCGAGTGAAGTCACCTCGCCTGAGCACTCCCCCCGTACTCGGGCCCTGCCTGCCAAAGATCATAGAGCGGAGCCTGGAGGTTCGGGAACCAGCCCTCTCCTCTGACGACGCGCCCCCCAACCTCAAATTCTACCCCCCTCCCTCTCTGCCCCCTCACGCTCCCTCTCTGCCTCCCTTGGACGGGTGCGTTTTGCAGTCGGGAGCGAGGGATTATTGCGTTCGGGAACCATCCCTCCCCTGTGACAAGCGCCCCCCCATTCCTCAAACTTTCCCCCCGCTCCCTCTCTGCCCCCCCTGCTCCCTCTCTGCCCCCCCCTTTCTCTCCCCCTCTCTCTTTCCTGCCCTTTCTCGACCCCCTCTCTCGACCCCCTCTCTCTCCCCTCTTTCTCTCCCCCCCCTCTCCCCCTCCTCCTCTCCCCCTCCTCCTCTCCCCCTCCTCCTCTCCCCCTCTCCCCCTCCTCTTCCCCCCTCCTGCTCTCCCCCCCTCCTCTTCCCCCCTCCTCTCTCCCCCTCCTTTCTCCCCTCAAATTCCACCCCGTCCCCCTCCCTTCCTCCCTCTCCCCCTAGCCCCACCCCCTCCCTTCCCCCTCCCCCCTTCTCTCCCCCCCTCTCTCTCCCACCCCTCCCTCTCTCTCTCTGCCCCTCTCTCTCTGACTGCCCCTCTCTCTCTCTGTCTCTGCCCCCTCTCTCTCTTCCCTCACTCTCTACCCCCCTTCCCTCTCTAGACGCGCCTGCGAGTTGGGTGCTATGCGTTAATGGATAGGGCAGGGATGGTGTAAAAGGAGCCAATGAATAATATTAATATAATATCAAGGGGGTGGTTTGTGTGTGTGTGTGTGCGTGGAGTAGTTAGTGTGTGTGTGTGTGTGTGTGTGGGGGGTGGTTAGCGTGTGTGTCAGGCCGCAGGTCAAACGTCACAAATTGCTGGAGTATCTCAGCAGATTGAATCAGTTTGAAGAAGCATCCCAACCTTACCTCAACATGTTCTCCAGCGACGCTGCCTGACCCATTGAATTACTCCAGCACTTTGTCCTTTTGTGAACTAACCATCACCTGCAGTTCTTTGTTTCACTGTCAACGGACAATCGGCAATAACCCCCCGTATACAAACTTTCCATCCTTATCCCTCCTTCTTCTACATAATCTGCCCTTCCCTTTTTCTTTTTTCCTCCCCTATTTTCCAAAGATTAGTGGAGGTAGCATCTGTGAAAGCATCTAAAGTGTGGATTGATAAACAATTTTAAGAGAGTGTAAGGATACGAGTGGAGAGAAATAAAGTGATGATGATGCCAAAGCTGAATCATCTGTGATCTTAATTAATGGTGGGGTAGCCTTGATGAGCCCATTGAACTACTCTTCTGTTTCTTAACTACTATGTTCTTGCAGTAAGGAATGTTGTATTGTCTTGCTCTTGCATTAGTCTGTAGTGTATACTATAATGTCGTTTTTAAGTCTGAAATCAAACTTTAACTGAGCATGATGAATGTGGAGTAATGTTGATTGAAGAATAACGAAGATGAGAATGCTGCTATTGTCTATTTAGTTATTCTGCTGTGGTGCGGCTGGACTTTCTATGCACCCAATTTGGAACTGACATTTCATTTCTAGCTCCAGGGTGTTGATAAACAACTTTTCTTCGCTACTAAACCCATTTTTTTCTTTTTAGTATTTTTGCTTTTTTCTTGTGCACTCTCGAACTGGTGGTTTGTTTTTTTGTGTTCCCTGTGAAACTTTACACACTTGCTTTTTTTTTTGCTATGATGTTCATTCTTGTGCCTGCAAATGCCTTTAACACTTCAGGAAAAGGGGATAAAATTCTGAAGAGGTTGTGCGATAATTAAACAATTTTTTTGCCATTTTGAAATATAATTTTAAGGTGTTGTTTTAAACATAGGTCGTGATTTAATTTGCATTCAGTTCATGGATGGGATGCTGATGTTCTTTGAGCAGGAGAGTTTTGCTTTTGGGCGTTTCTTGCCTGGCTGCCTTTTGCCAGGCCCACTGAAATACTGCTGCCGGACAGATTCCTTCATTACTGTCTCCTCAAGTCGACAAGTTGAAAGTTACAAGTGAGTATTTATTTCTTGTCTTGAATGTTTTGATACATTGATGAGAAAAATAATTAATCCATATGAATTACCTTTCTACTTCGTAAGTTCATAAGACATCGGAGCAGAATGAGGCCATTAAGCACATCAGGTCTGCTCCGCCATTCGATCATTTTAACCTTATCAACCTCATTCTCCTGGTTTCCCCCTGTAACTTATGGCACTGC
This sequence comes from Okamejei kenojei, assembly GCA_035221665.1. NCBI lineage: Eukaryota > Metazoa > Chordata > Chondrichthyes > Rajiformes > Rajidae > Okamejei > Okamejei kenojei. The sequence goes on from CM069134.1 coordinate 80,853,661, forward strand.
TATATTGTATGGGAAATAACACCAACAAATTACATTCCATTGTATGTCATTGTTTTGGCTTGGGAAGAAATAACGGCTGATGTATTTTGGAAACTTATTACTGAACTATATTGATTTGGTTATTTATTTGAAACATTTGGGCAAAATCTCTGCCATAATGGCATTAAAGACATATTTCCTGAAAATATTTTCAAGACAATAAAATCTAATTTTTTTATCACAGTGTCCATGAACACAGTGACCATGTGTTTCTTAGCTCAATGTGCCTAAATCTTGTACTCTGCTGAAGAACATTCTATTTATCCTAGAAACAAATTAGAACACAAATATTGCATTGGCATTATGTGTTTAATGCAGAAACACATAAAATATGCAATTGTATTTAAAAATGTGGTATACTTGAACAATGATTTTCTCTATTATTTTGATATCTTTTGCTTTCTGCTCCATACCAAAAGACGAATAGAGTCTGCCCCTGGTTAGATTCAGATCGGTTGATTGTCATGTGCAATTCCATGTTTTCATGAAGCTCGTATAGTAAATAGTGTGTATAATAATGATAGACAGTAATAACTTTAACAACAAGTGCAACGCAGCTGAATGGTGCAAAGATTGTAGTGCATTCCGAAGCAATGTAAAACCATATTAAAATACCAAAATGGAATAACCAAATTATGTAGAGTTACGAGCAAGAATACATGGCAGAACCTCCAGGAAGGGGTGTGAAAAAGTTGATTGGTTTAGGATTGTGAAGGCAGTGCGGAAAAGCTGTTTTTAAGTTAGGACATCTGAGTTTTTAAGCTGCCGTACCTTTTCCCGGGAAGAATTGGGAATGGCCAGGGTAACAGGCATCCTTAATTGCATTTCCAGACTTCCTGATGCAACACATCATGAAGATGATGCAACACACCAATGAAGTAGCATGAATTGCACCCTGCACTTTTTTAGGACAACGACCATTTCTTTCACCTTGTTAATGTTAAAGATGAAGTTGTTCTGACACCACGACACAAGATTCCCAACCTCTTTCCTCTACCTCATAGCAACATTATTGTTTGTCTGGTTGACAACAGTGGTATCATCTGCAAACTTAAAAATCGGGTTGGCACTGTAATTAGCCTGTGTACAGACATGGTTATCACCCGTCGTCTGTAAGATTCAAATAGGGAGAGCTAATTCCTCTATTTAGATAAACAGAGATTGCGTTTTTCCTCTAGGTATCTGCCTACTTTATCTTGATTTTTTTTTAGTACCAGTCTTCTTTTGTTCCTACTTTTCATCATCTTCATCTGACACATATTTGCACCATTACTAATTTTCCCTTATTGATTCTTTTAATTCTTGCTCTTATTTTTCTGCCTAAAACTGGAGCATAATATTCCTTTAAGTCATTCAAATAACTGGTAATTAGAAGTGTCTTGGTACAGTTCCCTTGGCATCTACACTGGTCATACTCCACCTTTTTTTCTTTTTTCTTTTTTTCTCATTCACCAATAAATCGTCAATACAAGCTAACGTAGTGCAAGAGCAGTCTTCCTCATGACATTTCTCCCTACTAATTCGTCTACGTGAGAATTAGTAGGGAGAAATTATTAATTAAAATGATCCTTGGAGATTGAAATTTTGACGTAGGAGCACCAAGAGCATTGCCACTGCTTGAGAATAGACATAATGCAGAAGAAATGTGTTTGATAATAAGGTTTCAAAAGTAACAATTCTTTAAGGAGAGTGCACAGTATTTGAAATAATTTTATTTTTTATCTGAATTGCTACAGAAGGCAACTGCCAAAGTTCTATTTTGTGATACATATGCCAATGGGTTTAATTATATGGTTTCTTATTGCCTGAGTGTGTGGTGCATTTAGTGTTACTGAAAATAACCTCCACACTTGGTCCTGAACATCTTCACAGCCTTCCATTTAAATAGCATTATCAACATTTGCAAAACAAAGTTCTTTGGAAGCACAATCAGGAAATTGTGTTTTCTCTTATCAGGTATCAGGTGGTAGCTGTGGCCACAGATGCAGAAAGCAGGCACGATTCTGAGCAGCAGAAGTTAGGGTCTGGGAAGAGAATCACGGTGAGTTTTTAGTTATCTTGCGTTTGAACATATTCAGCGTGTTTGTTGTGCTGAACAGCTGGCTACCTGTTAAACTTGAATAGTCACCTTTGTGGGGGGGGGGAGGTGACTGGAGCAAGTTGATGGTGAATATGATACCAACAAATATTTTTCCAGTTTTAATCAGACCAACATGAAGATACAGGTTAAAGGTATTCAGGAGAATTGTTTTTGAATGTATTGGTAGCACACAAATGACCTGTACTTTGCTAAACTCCTCCAATCAAAGCATGTTTTTACGTTTTTTTTTCTGTTTAGTGTTTACTAAGTGACTGATAACAATAAGGTGCTTGGATGTTATTGCAGTTCAGGGCAAGGTTATATTTCAATTTAGTGTGTATCATTGACCAACTATATGATATCTTATTATGTATATATTTAGTGGCATTTGGCCTGTAATCAAAATTAATTCACCTAGTTTCTAGATGGTTTTCGAATGTGAACCTTTATCTACTTTAATTTAGTTTAGAGATCCAGCATAGAAACAGGCCCTTCGGTCCAACGAGTCCGTGCCGAATAGCGATCCCTGCACACTAAAACTATCCTACACACACCAGGGACAATTTACAATTTTACCAAGCCAATTAGCTTACAAACCTGTACATCTTTGGAGGTTGGGAGGAAACTGGAGCACCCGGAGAAAACCCAATGCAAATTGCAGGGAGAACATACAAAAACTGTACAGACTGCACCCATAGTCAGGATCAAACCCATGTCTCTGGTGCTGTAAGGAAGCAACTGTAACTCTGAGCCACCACTCATAGAGTTAATGTTTTAATTTTAATTTTAACGTTTATTATTCAGGGTGTTGGTTTATTACTCAGGTCATTGGATGGTTAATCCTTGTCCTTCTCTTAAAATAAAAAGCATGGGTGGGATTAAATATCAGTGTAACCAAGACCAGGAAAGTATTTTCGAGTTGATACACTTTTACCATTTTCTTTTACCTGATGTGCATCTCTTTGCATTTACAGATAGACTGGATGGTGAACATTGGCGAGCAAGCATTAGACATATACATAACACCATTGAACCAAGCTTCTGCTTCCATATTAATACTTGGTGAGAGAAACCTTTACTGCTTCAAAGAAAATGGGCAGCTTCGCTTCATGAAGAAGCTGGAGTACAATCCAAGCTGCTTCTTGCCATACACTTCAGGTACAGCAAACCCTTGTGGTAACGGAGTACTTTCTAATCAATTTAGATTATAGCAGATGGACCAAACGGTGGCCGATGGTTGCACCTACCGACACACCGCCTCCCTGACCGCCTGCTTACAGCCCCCGCTGCCCATGCCACCCATTGCTTCCACAGATCCAATCTTTGCTTGACATTGGCTATTCGCTCCAACTAATTTGTGTTGCATGCATCGCCACCCCCTCTCTCCCATCCGCACAAGACCCCCAGCACCTTCAGATAGTCAGGTGATAGGGGACTGAAAATCAGTAATCCACGAACATTAGCATGACCTATGTTTTTTATTGTCCAAGATTGTTATTGTGGAGAGCCAGCGAGATGCATCCCCCAATGATCTATTGTGGTGGGCAAATTTTGATAGGTACTTATAGTTCTTGTCATGTTGGACTCTGGTATCAATGTGCAGATCAGATCGGGCTGTGGAATTGCATGAAGTTGAGGACAAGGAATTTAAATTCACATTTTCTGGAAACAGTCTGATGATTCTGTATTTTTTTTTTACAAGGCAAATACACCTTTCAGGCTGTATTGATAGAGATATGTTCAAACTTTTGCATGTCGGACGAAAATATTATCATGACAACCCAGTGAGAACCTGAACTTGTGTGACACTTTTTGTACCATCAGAAAGTCCCAAAACTTATTGCAGACAATTATTTAACTATATTACTGTATTTAAAGCATACTCTAGATTTTCAGTTAACATATTGTCCACAAGGTGGCTCCTCTGCCATTCAATACTCTGAAGAATCAACCAGACTCTGCACTGAATCAAGAGATTACACAAGATTGTTTATTTGTTAACTTCACTGGAACAGAACAATGTAAATCTTTCTTGTTGCAGCTTTATAGGCAAGAACAACAAATATACCATAATTACGTAGTGAAGAACTTCAGATACTGGTTTATACCGAAGATAGACGCAAAATGCTGGAGTAACTCAGGCAGCATCTCTGGAGAAAAGGAATAGGTGGTGTTTCAGGTTAGAGCCCTTCTTCAGACTTAAAGATTGAGAAGGCCAAAACAGGGCCAGCAACAGATGACCTCAGCAATGGTGGAGTCCATAATGCCCCATTGTTGGCTGGGGAAGATGTGCTGACGTCAGGGATACAAGGATGAGAACAGTACAACTGGAAGAACGACTAGGGTGGGGGAAGAGCGGGTGGGGGGAAAGAAATGCAGCAGTTACTTGAAATGAGATAAATCAATCTTTTTCGATGGGTTTTTAGCTGCCCAAGCGAAATGTGAAATGCTGTTCCTCCAATTTGCATGTGTCCTCATTCTGACAGTGGAGGTCAGAAATGTCAGGGTGAGGACAGGAAGGGAAGTTTAAATGTTTGGCAACCAGGAGGCTAATGCGGACTGTGCGTAAGTGTTTAGCGAAGCGATCACTAGGTCTACGTCTTCTCCCGGTAAACAAAAAAATCTGCATCATCAGTGGACACATTAGGAAAATACAATTAGTTTGAGGAACTGCTCGAATTCCTCAATTGCTCAGCTTGGTTTAAAAGTCATCTGACACTTGTTCCAGAAACCATTGCCAATTTATATCAAACAAAACACTGCAATCCTATTCATTTGTGAGTATTCCAGGCATTCTGGCAGTTCGTGGAGAAATCTATTCAAACTATGTTTTGAAGCGTTTTGTTGTTTTAAATAAATTATAACATGTTTTAACCTCTGCATAGTCTTATGTAAATTGTTATTGATCACTGGTGAACTAAAGTAGGAATGTGCAAGGCTACATTGTATATGGTGCTTATTTTGTTGAGGAAACAAGTAATTTATTTCTTCCGTTGTTTACATTGTAGTGTTGGAAGGAACAATAAACATTCTGGTTGGCAATCACAATAACAAGCTACTTGTATACCAAGACGTTACTCTGAAATGGATTGCTCAGCTTCCCCATGTTCCTGTGTCGGTACAAGTCGCCAATTTCCAGTGAGTATCCCAGTCTTTCATTGTTTAGTTTATTATACATGTTTGCATTTAAGCCTTTCACAATGTACAGATAAAGGTTATAACATTTAGTGTAAGATACAGCCTGATTTAAAGATAGTTCAAAGGCCTCCAAATAGATAGGATCGCACTCCAGCTGATGAGAGGACAGTTGACTGATAACAACTAGGAAGAAACTGCCCCTGAATCTAGAGTGAGGTGTTTTTAAACTTCTGTACCTCCTGCCTGATCAAACGGGGAGAAGATGGAGTGATCAGGGTGAACCTAATCCTTGATAATGCTGGTAGCCTTGCAAGGCAGCATGAAGTGTAGATGGACAATGGAAGGGAGGTTTGTTTGCATGATGGTCTGGGCTATAGCCACAACTCTCTGCAATTTCTTGCTCTCTTGGACAGAGCTGTTCCCAAACCATGCTGTGATGCATCCTGAAAAAAAGGCTTTCTCTGACACATCTGTAGAAGTTGGTAAGGGTTGTTGGGGACATGATGAACATCCTGAAGTAGAGGCATTGGTGTGCTTTCTTGGCCATAGTTTTTGATGTGGCTGGTCAAGGGCAAATAGATAGTAACATCTCTTCCTTGGAACTTGAAGCTTTCGACCATCCGAACCTGGCACCATCAATGTATACCGGGGGTGTGTGTACTGCGTCCTGAAATCAATCACAATCTCCTTTTGTCTTGCTGACATTGAGGGAGAGTTTGTTGTCTAAGCAACAGGTTACAAGGTTCTCAATCTCCTTTCTGTATTTTGTCTTGTCGTTATTTTCTAACGAACTTGTAAATTGATTAAGATTGGTATTTAGCTGCACAGTCACGAGTATATGAAGAATATAGTAGGGGGCTGAGAACACATACTTGTAGAACACCAGTGTCATTGGCCCTGCTCTTCAGCAGGATATATGTCTTCTACACTTATCAAAGGCTTATCTGTTTACTTGTTGCTTGTAGTGATGCTGTGGTGCAAATTTTTCACCTAGGTAATATTTATCGTACTGATCATGGTGACGACTGGAAGAATGGCATAACCAATCATCTATACATAACTAAAGCTCTGATTTTGTTATCTTCCGGTTGCGCTGGTCATTCTATTTGCGCAAAAACGTTACGCGATAGCGCTACGATTTTTCGCCAGCTTACTCACCGTTCTCCTGTGCTGCGATTGCACCGTTTCGTTCTGATTGGTGGCCTAATGTAAACGTTAGCGAGGTTTAAAAATCTTTAATACCGCGTGTGCGCAGATCGATCTCCTCTCCTGTCGTTCAGCGCCACGTGGATTGGTATTTTTTCCTGTCACTCCGTGGGACGGTCCACCCCTTCCTGCGCCATCGCATCTTTACTGGAGCTGTGGATTTCCAACCAGACACAATTTTTGGAGGGACTGGAAATAGCTCAGTGCAGGAAATGTTGCCAAACGGAAAGCGGAGAATCTGATCCCGGCGGAGGAGAACGACCAGCGTCCAGCAGTCCAGCGATCAGCAACCAGTGACCGCTGTGCGTCCACTCCAGCCCCTTCCCCTTTGGTCTCCCTCGCTTGCCCCCCTCCCCGTGATATCCCCCACAACCCCGTCTTTTTTCTCCGAGCTCTCTCTCCGCCCCTGCCCCCACACCCCAACCCCCCCTGCCCACACATTCCCCTCCCCTCCCACCCACACAACCCCCTCCTCCAGCCCCCACACACCCCACCCGCCCACACACCCCCCTCTTCCCACAACCCCCCGCCCACACACCCTCCTCCCACACCAACCCCCCTCCCCCCCCCCACCCCACCACCCCCTCCCTCCCCCACACCCCACCCCCCACCCTCCAATCCCCCCCCCCCCACCCCCCCTTCCCCGACCTCCACCCCCCTCCCCCACCTCCCCCCCAACCCCCCTCACACCCTCCTCGCCCCACACCCCCTCCCCACACCCCACCCCCCTGCCACACCCACACCCCTCCGCCCCCACCCCTGCCACCCCCCCCCTGCCCCCACCCCCTGCCTACAAACCCCCCTGCCCACATCCCCCCCTCCCCCCACAACCCCCCCCAAACCAACACACTCACCCCTCCCCCCCCGCCCACAAACCCTCCGTCTCGGGCTTCCACAACGTTCACTGCCCCCCCCACCCATTCCCCCCACACATACCCTGCCAACACACCCCCCCCCTCCCCACACCCCCTCACAACTGCTCTCCCCTCCACACCCCCCTTCCACACACCCCTCCGCACACCGCCCCTCCGACTCCTCCCCATCCCCCCCTCCCCCACATCCCCCCATCCCCCACACACCCCCCCACCACACAACCCCTCCGTTACCCCTCCCCCCTCCCCACACACATCCCTCCCCCTCTCCCCAATATTCCACCACACACCCCCCCTCCCACATTTTAAGCTTTGATAAATCCCTTTTCCACTTGCCCTGCCCGTCAGCTGCGCCTGCGCAGTAATACCTGTGTGTTCTGTCACAATGGGAACCCAATGGGCGGGAATGGCTGCGCCGCCGGAGAGCCGCTAAGAGTGGATGGGGGGGGGTGGGGCGGAGTTGAGGGGGGATGGAGTGTGTGCATGGGGGGGGAATGGCAAGAGGCGGAGTGGGGGGGGTGAGGAGGTGGGGGCGATCAGGGTGTCACAATGGGAACCTGCACCGCACAGTTAGGGGCTATGGGTAAGTGGTGGAATATTGCAATGGGGGAACGGGTGAGTGGTGGAATATTGCGTTGGGGAATGGGTTGCGTTGGGGTACCAGGCCTCCCGTGTGACTGGGACCCAACGGGTCCCACTTGGTCTAGTATATTCCATCTCAAAATGAGATTCTCTGCAATTAATACTCTTAAAAAAGAAAGGGATGACTGATTCTGAATAGTCTAATGTCTGACTAAACTAATGAACAATCTTTCATTGTTAATTCAAGCAATACGAGATTTCTTTCTCCATTTAATGGGCTCTGAAACAGAACTGACATAAATTGGTATTAATGTTTTTATTGCTTGGTAATCTTGTTAAAAATTGCATTAATCTTGATTCCCTGTGGAATAGTAACATTTCTCTAAGTTTAGCAGTATTAGGATAGTTAATTTTTGAGCTATTGAAGTTGGTTCTCAACCTCTTGTTCTGTTCCCTCCTCCCTTCATTGTTTATACGTTCACATATAAAATGATAATTAACCACACACTGTGTGGTTATATGCACAAAGCTCCGGTTAATGATTGTCTACACACAGTGTGATTATTTGCACAAAGCTCTGGTTTTCCAATTTTTCCATGTGAAGTTTCAATTTACCATAACGGTGCATTCTGTTCAACCTTCTCCTGAGTGGACAGTTATAGTGTAAATAAGACAGATCAGGGAATCAAAGAAAATGTTTGAGAAAGGGGGATGGTATTTGATTCATTGTGTCAAAGATATATGTCTAATTTTGTCTTCCAGTCATAGAGTGATACAATGTGGAAACAGGCCCTTCAGCCCAACTTGCCCATCACCGGCCATCACTAGCTACACTAATCCCACCTGCCTGCGCTTGTTCCATATCCCTCCAAAACCTGTCCTATCCATGTACCTGTCTAACTGTTTTTTAAATGATGGGATAGTCCCAGCCTCAACTACCTCCTCTGGCAACTTGTTCTATACACCCACCACCTTTTGTGTGAAAATGTTACCCCTCGGATTCCGATTAAATCTTTTACCCTTCACCTTAAACCTATGTCCTCTGGTCCTCGATTCCCCTACTTTGGGTAAGAGACTCTGTGCATCTACCCGAAACTATTCCTCTCATGATTTTGTATATCTCTATAAGTTCAACCCTCATCCTCCTGCGCTCCAAGGAATAGAGACTCAGCCTCAACTTACTCAACCTCTCCCAATACCTCACACCCTCTAGTCCTGGCAACATCCTTGTAAATCGTTACTGATCCCTTTCAAGCTTGACAATGATCTTTGCTATAACATGGTGCCCAGAACTGAACGGAATATTCTAAATGCGGTAGAAACTAACGTCTTATACAACTGCAACATGACCTCCCAACTTACTCAATACTCTGACTGATGAAGGCCAATGTGCCAAAAGCCTTTTGACCACCTTATCTACCTGCGTCTCGACCTTCATGGAACCATGCACCTGCACTCCTAGATCCCTCTGCTCTACAACACTCCCCAGTCCTGCTGGTCACGGCCAATTGCTGTTCAAAGGTAATGAAGATTTCTGACTCCAAGTATGATCTCCACAAGGTTATCAGGGATACCAAGAGAGAATTCTAAAGCAAGCTTGAGAGTGAATTCAAACAAGTGGATGCCAGGCATCTGGCAGGGCTTCAATGCCGTCACAGGCTTCAACCTGAAATCAGGAGTGATATTTGGAAATGATATATCTCAATTGGATTAGCTCAATAACTTTATGCATGTATTGAACAGACAAAATTCTGCCTCTGTGTCACTCCATCTTCTAGTGGCTCTATACTGTACATCTCATAATCATAATTTATTAGCCAAGTACGTTTTGCAACATACGAGGAATTTGGTTTGCCATACAAAATCATTAATTTTCCTTCGCCGCTTTTGGACGTTCCTGAATATAAAATAAAACCCCGTGCGATTTGAACTTTCGGTTGATTTAACAAAATGATAATCCAAATTGGTTCCATAGATATTTACATCAACATTAACGCTGTAACAATTATATTTTGACTATATATACATTACCTTCGTGCATCTTGAAGGTTTGTGGTCCTTTGGGTGTGCATCAAGAAACCAGACCAAAAATATAACTTTTTTTAAAGAATATCTTAGCTCCCCGAGTCGGTTGAGTGATATGACAGTACTGGTCATTTTGCGCTCGGCGATTTCCTTCAGGTTGGAAAAGTGGATCGGTTATAGAGAAAACCTTTATCAAATGCATTGGGCAACACATTTCGGAACCAGCTTTCGTCTGATCTAACCGACCACATCAGCAATATTTAGCTTTGCAATAGGAAATACACTCAGGGTGATAGGGGAAATTGTAAAAAATATGCAGTATCACCAATGCCAACCATTTGCACGAGTTTGTAACTGAAGGTGCGGAGTACAAAGGCAAATGAGAGAGAGGGAGAGAGGGGGAGAGGGAGAGAGAGCTTACTTGCAAATGTCAGCCATTCTGAAAGCCCCATACCACCTCCAGGATGACTTCCATGTTTCTACAGATGTCCAGCGGTTCCATCAATGTTGCTGTCTTTCAACAATTTGTCGTTTTCATGCCATTCTTTATGTGGCACATTGGAGAAGCTGCAACGGTTCTGATAGAGCCTTAAGCACGGAAACTTCCATTCGCTCCACCTCATTCACACGTGACCCATACAATTCTGTGTCTAAGCAATGCAAGCGCTCATCTAGAGATGTCTTAAATGTTATCAGCAAACCAGCATTCCTGTTACTCGTCATGCTCTGGGTATCTATCAGTCGTGTCCCCTCTTAATCTATACTCTGGGGAGAACTTGGTTCTGGCATTGGACCTTCTCAATGGCATTGGATCTTCTCAAACCGTCCAGTTTTGGTTTCAATATATTTATTGCCCATCGCATTGCTCAGAGTCCCATCAGAGAACACATGGAAGAACCTCCCACTATGACAGAGATTCAAGATGCCATCAAGAGCCTTAAGAACAACAAGGCTACTGGTCCAGATGGGATCCCAGCTGAGATCTTAAAGGAAAATGGACCAGAGCTGTTGTATCACACCCACACCCTACCCCTCAAGGTCTGGGAAAAATAAGAACTTCCCTCAGAACGCAGTGATGCTTTAATAGTGACCACTTTCAAGAATGGGGACAAGGCTGAATGTGGAAACTACAGGGGCATCTCGCTACTGTCAACATTAGGCAAAGCCCTTGCTCGTATCCTCGCAAACCGACTTCTACCACTGTCTGAGGAGGTACTCCCAGAACCACAGTGTGGCTTCTGCCCATCCAGAGGTACAGCAGGCATGATATTTACAGCACACCAACTCCAGGAAAAATGCCGTGAACAAAGGCAGCCTTTGAACATAGCCTTCATAGACCTGACAAAGGCTTTTGACTCGGCAAACCGCCAGGCTCTTTGGAGCATAATATCAATATACGGTTGCAAGTACATCAGAATATTGAGGCTTCTACATGATGGCATGTTGGGCACAGTGCTCAGCAACTGCAGCTCTGAGTCCGACCCTTTCACTGTGGAAACGGGGGTCAAACAGGGATGCATCATCGCACCCACCCTGTTTGTCGTCTTCATTACTGCCATACTTCACCTCATTGGAGAAGAGCTGCTACAGGGGATCTTAATCCTCTACAGAACTGATGGTGGACTCTTCAACCTTAATAGGTTGAAGGCCAAGATCAAAGTCAGTAACACTGCCATCATGGAGTTTCAGTACGCGGATGACTGCGCCATTGCAACAAATTCAGCAGAAGACCTCCGGGGCATGCTGAATGCTTTTGCCAAGGCATACAGAGCCATGGGCCTAGTCTTAAACATTAATAAGACCTACATCAACCTCTACCCAACCAGCCGTCTACCCAGCCCACTATAAAAGTGGATGACACCACTCTTGAAAACGTTGACCACTTCCCCTACCTTGGCAGCATTCTTTCCTCAAAAGCTGATGAAGGTCTGAGGTCAACCATCGCCTGAGTTGTGCCAGCGTAGCCTCCGCCAGACTCAGGGAAAGAGTCTTTGAAGACAGAGACATAAAGGCTCAAACAAAACTGCTGGTCTACAGAGCTGTTGTCCTACCCACTCTGTTCTATGGAGCTGAGTCATAGACCATCTACTGCAGGCATCTGAGAGCCCTGGAACAATACAATCAAAGATCCTTACGAAAGATTGTGCGAATCAGCTGGGTGGGCAAATGCACCAACATCAGCGTTTTGGAGGAAGCCAACATGACCAGCATCACCACCATAATAATGCAGCACCAACTTCGATGAACTGGCCATGTCATCCGCATGTCCAACAAACGTCTCCCTAAACAGATTCTGTACTCTGAACTGAAGGAACGACGGCGTGCCCCTGGCGTGCCAAAGAAACGCTTCAAGGACAACATCAAGAACAGTTTGAAGAAATTCCACATCACATCGAGCAACTGGGAGCAAATTGCACTGGACAGGCGCTCCTGGAGAAAGTCCGCACAGGAAGGAGCTCATTATGAAATGGAGCTACGCCGTGTCGCAGAGACAAAGCGACAGCACCGTAAGGAGAGAGAGAGAAGCGGGCCCGACGACAACCAACCACCGCCAATCTCCACTGCCCACGTTGCACCAAGGTGTGTGGATCGCAGATCGGCCTCGACAGATATCTGCAGACCCACAAGTAGATGGCTCTATGGAGAGGAGAGGACAATCATACTCGTTTCGAGTGACCGCTGATGATGATGATGACATTAACATGGATCTCAATGAGAGGTACAAAGAAGGATTCATGGAGATAATACCAAAGACTATTGGCTTTAGTTACAAGGAAAATACAATGGAGAAACTTCTTGTGTTTTTTTATGTATAATTTATAGTCAAGAAGTTAAGAGAAAAAATTGGAAGGTTTTGAGATTTTAAACTGCAAATACCTAGTTGATACATGGATGATTCAGTTGATGCCACACAAGCTCGGTTACAAATTGTAGCCATTTAATGTTGTTCAGACCAATTAAAAAAATGTATTGGTCCAAATTAAATTGAGTCCATTGTCTGTAATGTTACAATTTTGTATTTGTACATTTCTGTTTATGGTCAATTTTATTAAATAAGGGTTTAAACAGCAGTGGTACTTTATAATGAATGGTAAGGTTGGAACAATTTAGTAGGATTATTTGATTGGCAATAAGAATTTTAGACAATATTTTTATCCATTAGAGATTTTGCAGCTGAGTTATTTTGTCTAGAATAATCTAAAGATTTGCTCAAATCTAAAAGGAGCTCTACAGCAGCCAAAGCCAGATCTTTGAACAGCAGCTTTCTTTGCTTTGTAGTCTGTCATGGGTCATTTGATTCTTTTTTTACTTATTGCCTTCCCTGCTTACAATATTGTCGCCACATTAAAGAGACAATCTGTCAACAGTGCTTAAATGAGTTGTCCCATGTTCTACAATTCCTGTTGTGTAGTCTGCAAAAACATCTTGAGCAAACCTTTTTCTTAAACAGATCTTTACCGAACCACCCATTTCAATCCATGTATCATTCAATGGTTGCATGTAATATTAGCTTTTGTACTAGATTTAAAAACAGGGTGCTATAACTCAACACCAGATAGTGTATCGATTTGGCTTTGCATTGCATTGAATATGCTGCAGTTGCTTTTGTCACAAGGTGTGCAGTAAAACTGATGCCTGCTAAATGAACTTCAGAAATATTTGGCAAGTCGATGTAAGAGACAGTGTTCTTTTATCACAGTGCCGGCGTTGGGTTAAAAGATATGAAGCTGTTTGAAGTCTGTTGGCTTTATTTTATTTTATCAACTATATCTCCACTTTCACTGTTCTTAATGCAGACAGTCCTTTTAGGCACCGACCTCCTAAGCTGCGAGTGATGATAAACTGAAATTTGATGCAACAGATTTTTTTTTTAACTTCTAGGTAAGATAGGTGTTCCTTCTCGGCTCACAAAAGATTGACATGCTTAAAGAATTTTGAAATAAAAATAACATTTTATAAACATTATTTTTTTTAGCCCAAGCTTGAAATAGTTATCATGAAAAGAAATGCATGGTTGACAATAATAACATGCAAAATGTTTTTCAAGAAATAAATTCAAATGCAGGATCATTTAATAATATGTTATTTATAAAATAAGATGTCAGCTGTAATATTTAAGCTTGCCTTTCAACTTTTGCATTGGTGCTCCTTCACTTGTGAATCAGCAACAAAGCAAATTGCTTCTCTACATTGTTCATAGCTGGTACAAGGAAGTCTTATTTATGGTAATGTTCCTTTTAAAAAAGGGACTCATTTTGAACCCATACACCAATTGACCTTATTTCTCTTAGCCTTTACATATAAACAAAATAGCCCAGGTAATGATTTTAGGTATCACTAGGTTATATTATCTTGAAAGCTGTAGCTTAGCAAAAACTGTAGCTTAGCAAAAGCTAGAATGCTACTGTGCTGTAGAATCTGGCTATGTGCTGCATTTCTTTGCATCAGATTTTAAACTTTACCATCTGCATTTGTTTAAAAGTTTGCAGAAAAAAATACATTTCTGAGGATTGATGACGTATTAATTAATTTGAGCAATGTTTGCATATACGTAATGTACTGAACGCAATATTTAAAAAAAACAGATTTGCATCAATCATTTGATATGGATGTGATTTATGTGTTATAAAAATGGGTAACTGGAGGCCATCTTAGATCAACTCATGAGGGATTGGGGACAATTACCTGTCCAACTAAGAAAGAGCTCCTAGAAGTGATTACTGGGCTGTGGCAGTGAGCTGAGGAGAAATATGTCAGCATAAATTACAGTTGAGCAATGTATGATCTTTGAAATACAGAGGCCATATCAGTGCACAAAATGTGTTGCATACTATTTATTTTTCTTTGTAGTTTCTCCTAATATTTGTATTTGCAGTAGATTAGTTGTAGCCTGAATAAGGCCAGGGCTGCCAACATTTTGGAGTGAGAAATTGCGAGAGACCAAGCCCGAAGGAGCATAATGATGTGGGGGGTGGGGGGGGGGGGGGGGGGGGGGGGGGGGGGGGGGGGGGGGGGGGGGGGGGGGGGGGGGGGGGGGGGGGGGGGGGGGGGGAGTGTCTCCCCTCACATTGGTACAGAACTTTTGCATTTTTCAGCTTGAAATATGGTGCATACTGTAGCGAGTCTTTTAACTTACTCTTGAATGCAATATATATGCTTTAAATTGGATTAGCTACGAATTAGAGTAAATTACATTCCTAATTACATTCCACATTAGAGCCCAGGCTCTGATCCATACGCGCAGCACATAAATGATCTTAGTGTATTCATGTATGGAAATCAGATTATAATCAAGCACTTGGCCCATGTTGACCAACCTGGGTCTCACTGCACACCTGGTACTACTCCTGGCCCTGACTCCAGTTGCATAACTTATCTCATTCCTGTCCCTGAGTCCAGCCTTACACCTGGCCCCCCTATTCTACCCTGGTGATAGCTGCTTACCTGCTTAGGTTCCCAGTGCTGAACACACCCCTGGTCCCAGCTTTGACTACACACCCAGTACTATTCCAGACCTTGACTCTGGATGCAAACTTGGCCTTGCTCCTAGCCCCTTTGCACTGACAATATATCTGGCCCACACATAAAGCCCCATATCTGACTCCCTGGACTTAACCTATTACGTTCAAGTCCACAGGTGCTTATCTAATGCACTAATCCTTTATGGGGCACTTCACAGACCAAATTATGGATAACACAATTTGCTACATTCATTGGCTACCTTGTTATCTAACAGAAACATAGAAAATAGGTGCAGGAATAGGCCATTCAGCCCTTCAAGCCAGCACCGCCATTCATTGTGATCATGGCTGATCGTCCCCTATCAATAACCCGTGCCTGCCTTCTCCCCATATCCCTTGACTCCACTAGCCCCTAGAGCTCTAGCTAACTCTCTCTAAAATGCTAGTTACTTTGTCAAAGAAGTCATCAACTGGTTAAACACAATTCCCATCCATAAAATTAAACTCACTCAGCTGTATAAGTATTCTGATACAATTTATTTCATTTTCATAACAAACTGTCCTGAAGTCATTTTCCCAATATTTTCCCAATATTTTCAGTATTTTGCTGTCTTCCTCTCAGCTGCGACTTTTCCGAAAGTCCAATAACTATATATTTAAGCAATATTATTCTATTAACTGTGATCTTGAGAGTACATAATATTTTCTGTGGTATTCATAACACAACAATGATAGAAAGATCTTTGTTTTGATTGCACCTACCAACATGCATACATTATTACATTACAGTTAATATGTACTGATGGCAAATTTTTGTTCCAATGCTCCCCATTCCAAATTACTTTTACATTGAAGTGATTGAAATCCAGTGGTATCATAAAAGTAAAACCTCCAGAATGGATGATATTCATTACGTGGTTGGTTGGGGTCAGTATCAGCACAATTAATATATTGAACTTTGAATTTCTGTCCTGGTTCAAGCTAAAACTAAAGACAAATAATAATCTCCTCACACATTCCCCTGCAAGTATCTCTGTCACTCCTTTAAAATATGCCCTTTCTTTGAACAAGCTCCTAAATATCGCATTTGAATCAGTTTCCATCTGATTACACTCCTTGAGGATATTCATCTACGTGTTCAATTTACTTCGGAGTCACGTGAGTGACTACGTGAAAACCCCGCCAGCACGCATGTGCGACATATCGTCGAACGCATTGCGAAGCGAGAGGCAGGAGGAGCGCCGCTCCTCCAGCGTAAGTTTAAAAATGGCCCGCAGGTATGTCCTTACCAGCCTGAGGTCGTTTGTCGGCTCTGTGTGTTGTTGTGTTTCAGAGCGCACCATGGAGTCCAGGACAAAGTCAAAAAGAGCCGCTGCTAAAGTTGCTGCTGAGGACCGCGATGGAGGCAGCCAGCAGCGGTCAAGTTCTCCTGAGCTGCTGGTTCAATCCGCAGCCCCCGACTTCACGCCGCTATAGCCCGTAGGTGCTCCTCGGACTGGCGGCAAAACCACCCGGAAGTCGGGCAGGTCCGCTGACTCGGCTGAGGCCGGACCGGAGGACACGCCGTTCGCAGGAAGCGACGGCGGTCGACTGTCCCGCATGGAGCGGATGGTGGAGCGATTGCTCCAACGTGACCTACTACAGCAGGGTTATGGTCACAGTGGGTCTCTTAGCAGACCCACGGCAGCATCCTTTTCAGAACTGCCAAATGTGCAGGCTCGAAGGGCTGAATGGCCTACTCCTGCACCTAATTTCTATGTTTCTATGTCTCACCCTCCTTGCAGGGGAGCATTAGGAGTCAGAACTGGGCTGACTCTGAAGAAGGGGGCATGGCTGAAGATACATCTATGCTAGGGGTGCCAGAAGAGGAGCTATTGGGTATGGTCACGAAGTTTGCGTGGCCTACCCAAAAGGGGCTGCCGTTACATCCAAAGTTGGCCGCCAGTATAAATTACATGGCAACAAACCAACTGCAAGAGCAAGCCATCAATGACACGGCAGCAAAGTACCTAGCTCCGGAGAATTGCATCTCCCTCAATGTGCCTGCTGTTAACAACCCCATTTGGGGTAACATGAGCCCTGGGATCAGGAGCCAGGAAGTCAAACACCAGAAGATCCTCAAACTGCTGGCTGCTGGGATTACGGCTGTTGCCAGGACAGTTGATGGAGTTGATATGCCAGAGGAGCTGCAGGACGCGCTAGCTCTCCTATGTAACACTCAATATGAGATCAACAGTTACAGGAAGAGTGTCATCCGGCCTGCACTCAACCCCAGGTTCGCGGGGTTGTGCAGACTTAGCAGTGCACAGCCGCCAACATTGCTATTTGGGGACAACCTGCCTAAACAGGTCAAAGACCTCGACGAAGAGGCGAAGGCAATTGGCATGATTACGGTGCCGGCTGCCACCAAGTCCCCATACCAGCGGCGGCAGCACCCCTATGCATCCACCAGCAGACAACGCGATAGACCACCTGCTGGTGAAAGCTCGAAGGCCGGACAACCTGCTCAACGGTCTTTTTTAGACCATGGCCCAGCACGGCCTTCTTGGAAGATGCGTCAACCCCACACCACAGCGCCTCCGCATCACAAGAAACAAGGACAGAGGCAACCAACGCAGCACCGCCGGTAACCATGGAGGTAGGTGGGTCTGGTTGCATCAGGAACATCGCATGTTTAGACTCCTCATGGGTTGGGGGACGGTTGCACTTGTTTCGGGATGCATGGAGCACTTTAACTTCTGATCCTTTCATACTGGAAAGTATTCAGGGATATAAAATTGAATTTGTTCACAAACTCCCTTCCCCTGTTCAGCATACACCTAGTCGGAAGTTTGTACTTTCACAGAAAGAAAAGACAGGAGGTCATGCTGAACTCTTAAGACTAAATTCAAAAGGGGTAATTGAGAAAACCAAAAGAGAGTCTCATGAGTTTCTATCGAACATTTTCACTAAAAATAAAAAAGACGGCGGATGGCGCATCATCATAGATTTGACTGAACTGAATACTTTCGTGCAGTATGCCCATTTCAAAATGGAAACCTTTGTCACGGCCAAACAACTAATTTCCAATAGGTACTTCATGCTTGCATCGACCTAAAGGATGCATACTATTCAGTACCAATAGACAAGGATCATCGCAGATATTTGAAATTTGTCTGGATGGGGCAGTTCTGGCAGTACAAAGCACTACCTAATGGATTGTCATCAGCGCCCAGACTGTTTACCAAATTATTAAAACCAGCTTTAGCGTGTCTCAGGAAACAAAAACATATTGTTATGGCTTACCTCGATGAGATTTCAATCGTGGGAAAAAAATTGGAGTTGGCCAAACTGGCCGTCTCAGCCACTGAGCACCTATTTCAAAAGCTGGGATTTGTCATTCATCAAAATAAATCAAAATTGATGACTTCTACTACTATGGACTATTTGGGTTTCACAATTGATTCTGTTCATATGTCTGTCACTTTGCCACCAAGCAAAGCGTCAGACTTGATAGAAGCATGCAACAGCCTAACTGGCATCAGGAAACCATCTATTCGGCAAGTAGCCAGAGTGATTGGGAAGCTAGTGGCTGCTTTTCCAGCCACACAATTTGGCTCACTACATTACCAAAACCTACTAAGGGCAAAAATAGCAGCACTCAAGCACCATGCGGGCCATTTTGACAGGCCAATGCAATTACCAGGGAAAGCGAAAATGGAATTACAATGGTGGATAGACAATGCTCGACATTGCTCTAACGGCATCCTAATCACAAATCCCTCGGTTATACTACAAACTGATGCCAGCGCAAAAGGTTTGGGAGCAACTAATACCACCTCCAGTTGTGGTGGTAGATGGAGTGCACATGAATTAACCCTACTTCCGGCACTAGGAATTAATTATCTAGAAATGCTGGGAGCATTTCATGGACTCCGGGCTTACTGTTCTGGACATGCACCATCTGCACGTACGTTTACAGATTGACAATACCACCGTGGTGGCTTATATCAATCATATGGGTGGAATAAAGTCGATATCCTGTGACGAATTTGTCAATATAATCTGGCACTGGTGCCTAGAAAGGAACATTTGGATATCAGCCACTTACCTTCCAGGTAGGCTAAATACAGTGGCGGACACCAGGTCATGCAAATTTAATGACAACACCGAATGGATGTTGGACCGAAAAGTGTTTGCCGACACTGTAGATCGGTATGGAACACCAGATATCGACCTTTTTGCAACCAGACTCAATCACCAAATATCAACATATGTTGCATGGGAACCAGACCCTGGGGCAGTAGCGATGGACGCTTTCTCGCTACACTGGGGGGATTTGTTTTTCTATGCATTTCCCCCCTTCTGCCTCATCAGTCGGGTCTTGCAAAAAATTAAACAAGACTCCGCATCGGGTATTCTGGTTGTTCCCGACTAGCCTACTCAACCATGGTTCCCTGTGGTACTGGACATGGCCACAGAACCGTGCATCCCAATAAATAAACGTCCGAGTTTATTGGTACACCCTGTGACAGGGGAGAGTCACCCGTGCCATGACCGGATAAACCTATTGGTTTGCAGGGTTTGAAAAGGCCACTTCTGGATTATGGACTCTTGGACCGAATAATCAATGTCATCACAGCATCGTGCAGGGAGTCCACCGGAAGACAGTACCTCACTTACGTGAAGAAATGGGAGGTGTTCTGCACAAAAACAAACACCACATATGACACAGCCACCATCACGGAAGTGCTGGAGTTCCTGGCAAGCCTTCATTTCGATGAAGGTTTGAGCTACAGTGCCATCAACTGTGCCAGAAGTGCCCTATCCAACTATCTCGGGCGAGGTTGCGATCACCTTACAAAGGATCTCACCCTTTGGTGTCAAAATTAATGAGGGGAATATTTAATTAAAATCCCCCCAGGCCTAGATATTCCCAGACTTGGGATATCAGCATTGTACTAACCATGCTCCGAGGGTGGGCACCAATAACGTCTCTTTCATTGGACAAACTGACCTACAAAATGGTCATGCTGATGGCACTCGTGACGGCGCAACGGTCCAGTCCCTACATAAGTTAAGTATGGACGCCATGGTCATAACCAACAGCAAGGTAACTTTCTTTATAAAGGGGTTACTCAAGCAAGACAGGACTGGATCATCTGGCCAAAAGCTGGATTTCCTGGCCTATCCCGTAGACAGCCGTTTATGTATCGTGACCCACATTTTACGCTACAAAGAGGTCACCAAGAGTCTCAGCGGCACGGAGAGGGCTTTGCTCATAAGCCACAAACGCCCTCATCATAGAGTCACCGTGTAAACCATTTCAAGATGGTTAAGGGTGTTATTGGGTGCAGCGGGGGTGGACACTAACGTATTTAAATCTCACTCCACCAGGGCTGCATCCACATCGGCGGCAAGGATGATGGAAGTTCCAATGGACCACATCCTTTCAACAGCGGGTTGGACTAATGAAAAAACCTTTCAGCGGTTTTACAATAAACCCGTGGCCACACCTGAGACGTTTGCGGAAAAAATATTAAGTTCTGTTTTATAATTTCTCCAATGTAGGGGTATTATTATTTGGTATTGTGAAATAAATACCTTTTTGTTTTTCAGCACAGTTTCATGTCTGATATACGTTAACATACTTCCTCCATTTCTCATAATGGCAGTGTGTGAGCATGGATTCGTTCCAGGGCATGAAATCACAGAGCTTTGAAATCTTCACATAGTCACTCACGTGACTCCGAAATAAAATAGTAAGATTAAATGAGAACTTACCAGTTTGAAGTTTGATCTTTATTTTATAAGGAGTTACGATGAGGGATTATGTGCCCTCCGCTCCCAAACCCTCTATTATAAAGGTCAACTGATATGCTAGTTCTCTTATCTTACTATGTTAGTCAACTCTGGTATCTGTGATTTCACACCGCTGCTTTGAAGAATGTCGTGCTGGCGGGGTCTTCACGTAATCCCTCATCGTAACTCCTCATAAAATAAAGATCAAGCTTCAAACTGGTAAGTTCTCATTTAATCTTACTATTAATAAAACAACGAGATTGGGGGCATTTCTATTCAACCTGTCAAAGGAATTGGGGGGGGGGGTTTAGAAATAGTCAGTGAGGCAAACAAACATAATAATTGCGTGGCAAATGACAATAGTGCCACCTTCCCAATATTTAACTGAAGGAAATAATGGGTTATCAGGGCTGCATGTTGTGACAGACAGCCTTACACCTTGCATGTCATTTAATATTACACTTATCCCATCCCCCTGAATATTCCGGATTAATAAATTAAGGTTTTGTCAACTAATTACAAATCAGGCTAATTACAAATCAATAACATTAGCCAACTCTGAAACATGAAGCGCTGAGCATTGGGATCCAGACATCACGGACAACTGGCCTCAGTTCGCCGCTCACATCCGGTAGTGTTCTCCATCTGAACCAGGGGCTGCGGAGCGTTTTCGAAAGTGGGGAGACTGAGCGATCACTGATCACTGGCCTTAGGGGTACCCTGTGAGGGAGTGGAGCAACCGAGTGGGGACAGGCTGTGAAAGAAGGGTGTCCCCCCTCCAAGGGTAGGAACATTTTGAAATTTGATGTATTAAAATCGTGTTTTAGTGCATTGTAGAAGTATTATTTCAATGTTTTTTGTATGAAGTATTTTTAAGAGGTAACATTTTAAGGGGTAACGTTATGCACAAGGAACAAGCTGCCAGAGGAGGTAGTTGAGGCATGGACCATCCCAACATTTAAGAAACAGTTAGACTGATACATGGATAGGACAGGTTTGGAGGTATGGACCAAAAGCAGGTAGCGTAGCTGGGACATGTTGGCGGGTGTGGGCAAGTTGCGCAGAAGGGCCTGTTATCACACTGTATCACTCTATGATGACATTATACCTCCACCATGCATGAATGCTTCAAAATCAAGTGAATCGAGTTTTATTGCCATATACTCAAGCATAGAAACTTGGAAAATAGGTGCAGGAATAGGCCCATTGGCCCTTCGAGCCAGCATTGCCATTCAATATGATCACGGCTATTCATCTAAAATCAGTACCTCTTTCCTGTTTTTTCCCCATATCCCTTGATTTCGTTAGCCCCAAGAACTAAATGTAACTCTCTCTTGAAAACAGCCTTTGAATTGGTCTACACTGCCTTCTGTGGCAGAGAATTCCACAGATTCACAACTCTCTGCATGAAGAAAGTTTGTCCTCATCTCAGTCCTAACTGCCCCCGCCCACCCCCACCCGGCTTTATTCTTAAACTGTGACCCCTGGTTCTGAACTCCCCCAACATCGGGAACATTTTTCCTGCAGTTACTGTAAGTGAAAATCGAGCAGGCAAGCAGGATGCTTTCTCCAACCACCCCCATTTGAAGTCCACTATCTTCCACCGTTTCTACCCAGCAGGGTACCTACTTCCAGCAGCCACTGGTTGTCCTCCAGGATGCACCGAGCCGCCGCCTGATCCATGCCGGTCACCTGAGCGAATTTGGCACAGAGACTCTCACGGCAGCGGCGCAAGGCGTCCGACGCCTTGTACTGAGGCTGCTCCATGGCCGGAGCTGCAGTGAGCGACTCGCCAGCCCGGCAAACACTCGCCAGCACTGCTCCCCGTCTGTATCTGTCCCCGTCGCTGCTTCTGCTTCCAACACGCATGGCCCATGCAGTTGATATGAGTTTTGAAATTTTCGTTAATCACAGAATTTCTCACGACAGAGCGTGAGAAATTTGTGATCAGCGTGAGAATTTGGCGAAATGCGTGATTCTCACGCTCAATGCATGGGAGTTGGCAGCCCTGCCTCTCTATCCCTCTCTCCCCCTCTCTCTCTCCCCTTTCTCTCCCCCCCTCTCTGTCTCTCCCTCTCTCTCCTCTCACCCCCCTCTCTCTCCCTTCCCTCTCTCTTCTCTCCCCCTCTCTCTCTCTCCCCTCTTTTCCTCTCTCTCTCTCTCTCCATTTCTCCCTCCCACCTCACTCTCCCCCTTGCTCTCTCTCCCCTCTCTCTTTCTCCTGTCTCTATCTCCTCTTTCTCTTTGCCCCCCATCTCTCTCGCTTTCCCCCGGTTCTCTCTTTCCCCCTCTCTCCCACTTCCCCTCTCTTTTACCACCCCATTCTCTCCCATTCTCTCCTCCCTCTCCACCCCTCTCCTCCCCTCTCTCTCTCTCTCTCCCCTCTTTCTTCCTTCTCACTCCTCTCTCTCTTCCCCCTCCCTCTCCCACCTCACTCTACCCCTCTCTCTCCCCCTACCTCTCTCCCCCCGCTCTTCTCTCTCCCCCATTCTCTCCCCCCATTCTCTCCCTCTCATTCTCTCCCTCTCATTCTCTCCCTCTGTCTCTCCCCTCTCTTTCCTCTCACCCCCCCTCCTCTCCCCCCCTTGTCTCCTTCCCCTCTCTCTCAACACAGAGCATGAGAAATTTCTGATCAGCATGAGGGCGTGAAAATTTGTTAAAATGCGTGATTCTAATGCTCAAAGCGTGAAGGTTGGCAGCCCTGATAAGGGTCTCGACCTGAAATATCACCTATCCATGTTCTCCAGAGAGATACTATCTAACCTGCTGAGTTATTCCAGCACTGTGTCCTTAGTTGCAGTGTTTATTCAATTTTACACCTTAAAGAAATTTCTGTGTAACAATGCATACTGAGTCTGGACAGTTTTTCACCGGTGTGAACGGATTCTTGCCGAATATGGAGAACAGGTTGGTGGATCATCTGCCTGCAGGTGGTGATGTTAGATGAGAACCCCATTAAGGAGTGAAAAGTTTATGTTCAGTCTCTATTATTAGAGACTCTGCTCACACTACCTCAGAGTAATTCCATAACCATATAAAGTAAGGATTGGGTCTTCCTGGACCGTTTGCTGCCCCATAGCGCTTGTCCACCACCTAGGTTAGGCATTGAGGGCCAGTCTCACTGTATTCCAAGTGTGGGCAGCTGGCTTACCAGTGAGACATGTAACAACTATTAAAATTGATGAAAAATTAAAAACAATTAATTGTTATAACTTTTAAATATTAATTCGATAAAACTAAAACTAAATAATTTGTAAACATGCAACTCAAAATATTATTTTGAAAAGGACCTTTGCTCCCTGATCTGCTGGCCAGGAATCTTCATTAAACTGAATGTGGACTCATCCTATGCCAGGGCTGACCTGATGCAGGATAGAACATACAGCATAGAACAACACAGCACAGAAATAGGTCAGTTGGCCTACCCTGCCTTCACCGTCCATAATGCCAATCAAAATTATTCCTATCTGCCTACACATGGTCCATGTCCATCTCTTCCCTGCCAGTTCATGTCTAAGAACCTATTGAGCTTTGCTATCACTGCTACATCTACCACCTCCCCTGGCAGTGCATTCTAGGCACCTACTTCTTTCAGTATTAAATTTGCCTTGGAAATATGCTTTAAATTATCCCCCTTTTCGCCTTAGACCTATACCCACTAACTTTATCCTTTCATTGCATCTGTTCATTTTATATGCTTCTATTAGCCCTTAGCCTCCGGTCCATAGAAAATGATCCAAAATTTTCCAACCCCTCCTGAGAGCTAATAATGTCAAATCCAGGCAACATCATGGTGACCTGCTTCTGCACCTTTTCCAAAACCTCCACATCCTTCTAGTAGCATAGCGACCAGAATTGCACTCAATACTCCAAATGTAGCTTAACCGAATCATTAATACATCTTAAAAACAGAAGTTTTAGCGCTAATGCAGATGATACTAAGATAGGTGGTATTTGAAGAGACAATGCTAGAGAGATTTGGGCCATAAAAGCTCAGATGGAAATGCTGACTTTGCAGGACAAATCAAAATAGGACGTACATTGAGGAATGCTGTGGAACAGAGGGATCTCCATGTAGATAGGGTGGTAAAGAAAGCCTTTGGTGTGCTGGATCAGAGCCCATCGGTTAAGACCAATTCTGGAGTATGGTGTACAATTTTGGTCGCCTAGTTATAGGAAGGATGTCAACAAAATAGAGAGAGTACCCAGGGTTTCCAGCCAGAGAAAGGTTGAACACTTTATTCTTTGGAAGAAGGTGGGGGGACTTGATTGAGGTCTTTAAAATGATGAAAGTGGATAGACCCTTTTCCCATTGAGGGTAGGGAAGGATTCCAAGAGGGCCATGAGAATTAAGGGACAGAAGTTTAGGGGTAATGTGAGGGGGAACACTTGGTGGCTGTGTCAACTCCAACCAATGTAGCCTTAAATCTCTAGTCAGAAAACTCCCCTCATCATCACCCACTGTCTAATTTTGGGTCCACTCATCCACTTGGACTCAACCTTCTGGCCCAGCCTGCTGTGAGTGATCTTGCCAAACTCTGTAGTAAAGTTCATGGTCTGAGTGTAGGTAGATGGGACTAGGGGAAAACAAATGGTCGGCACGGACTGGAAGGGCCGAGATGGCCTGTTTCCGTGCTGTAATTGTTATATGGTTATATGTAGACGTGACCTCCCCTGTATGTGGCTATGCTAACTATCCTTAATAAGCCTGTGTTTTTTTAAAGTGGTAATAACCTTGCAAAATGCCTAGAATTCCTTTTAAGACAGGACCTTGTGACTGGACTCCTAGTGAGTTCTGAGTTGGAGTGTATTGACTGATGTGGCACCATCGACATTACAATAAGGATCCTCATAAATCCCGGTTGCCTGCAATGGAAATGGCTGGATACCAGTAGTTCTGAAATCCAAAGAAGTTGGAGCGGGCGCAAGCTATATATTTCTTTTGGTGTAGAGTTATATCTTTAATGCAATTTCTTGATCTAATCTTTGGCCTAAATTCCACTTTCCTATCTGATCCCTATAAAACCTGAGACTGAAAGTTCCAATTTTTTCTGCTCTTTAAGGAGAATAAATATTGTGAATTTAAATTATCTGCATATTGTCTGAAAACAATGTAATTGAACTCGGGATTCATGCACCTGTTCAGTCCTCACAATCACCTCTCAAAGTTAAACTCCTGATGGTGTAAGCCCATTCTGCTCAATACATTGACATGAGACAATAACCTACACCACTGTGTCTGAAGATCAGTTTTCACATTGATCATGTTATGAACAAAGATCAGCTTGATTTTGTCAATTCTAAATTGCTAAATTGATCCTGTGTCTTTGATATTGCCTCACAATAGAACATGCAACAGTACAGCACATGAGCAGATGTTTCAGCCCATGATGACGGTGCTGAACACAATGCAAAATTAAACTAAAGCCTTATGCATGCACAACATTCATGTTCCTTCAGTCTCCACAGATTTATATGCCTAAATAAAAGCTGCTTAAACACAACTAACATACCTACTTCCACCACCACCTCTGGGAGTCTATTTCCACCGCACTTTGTCTTGTAAATTGCCACGCCTTTAAACTTTCAGCCTCTCACCTTAAAGCTATGCGCTCCAGTATTTTGCATTTTCATTTGGGAAAATATTTCTGATTGTCCTATCTGTACTGTTCATAATTTTGTAAACTTTTATGAGGCTCCTCCTCCTCCTTCGACGTTCCAGCTAAAACAATTGAGGTTTGTCTAGCCACTCTTCTTGTAGATAATATCCTTTAATCTGGGAGCATTCAGGTCAACCTCTTCAGTTCCCTCTCCACAACTTCCACATCTTTCCTGCCAGGCCGTGATCAGAACTGAACATGATACACCAATGCAGCCAAGCCAAAGTTTTATAAAGCTGCTGCATGACTTCCTAACTCTTATATCCAACACCCCAAATGATGAAGGGAAGCATATCATATGCTTACTTTACCACTTTTGGTAAACTAGCATCTGCAATTCCTTGTGTCTCCATCTATATTTTCATCCAAGTTATTAATAGATATTACAAACGTGGCCTGTGTTAGCTGAAATTATTAATGGGTATCTGCAAAACACAATACCAGAGAAACAATATTTGAGGTTAAACCAGAATTAGAGACCAGGAAAAGCTCATGGTTTGATCCATTGGATACTGTTCTGATGGCAAAGGTGACAGCAATTGGCGACCTGCAAGAATCAAAATAAAAACTATTTAATAATTTACTTTTTCTGTGGTGTTATTCTGTTGTCTGTTTCTGGTACTTGCAGACACAGAATAAGTTTCTGTGGAGTTGTCTATGGCTGCCAAGAAATTTAATGTTTACATTGTTTCCTCATGTACATGACATTAGATGTTTTAGCTGTATATTAATGACAGCAAACAGAACAATAGTATATGATCATATATATTTTCTATATAAGGTCTTATTACACATGTGATTGTTTCAATCTATTTCACATGCAGGAGCTTAAAGGGAGTGATTGTGACCTTAAGCGACAGTGGCCACTTGCAGTGTTCGTACCTCGGCACGGATCCTTCCTTCTTCCAGGCTCCAAAAGTAGATTCCAGGGAACTAAATTACGATGAGATGGAGTCTGAAATGAAAGAACTTAACAAGATTATCAGGGTAGCTGCTAAAACCTCAGGTACTTAATTTATTGAAGGAGGTGAGATGCCCTCAAAATCTGCAACAACGCAAACTCTTATGATCCCTGTCTGTTATCTTCACTGCCCCCTATTGACTTGTGTTCTCACTTTAAGGTAGATTATGGACTTGCATCCCCAGATCCATAGTTATACAAAATAGAAACGGGCCCTTCAGCCCAACTCGTTCATGCTTATCAGGTTGCCTAACCAAGCTAATCCCACTTGCCCGTACCTGATCTATATCCTTCCAAGCCTTTCCTATCTCTCTAAGTGTCTTTTAAATGTCATAATTGTACCCACTCCTACCACTTCCACTGGCATTCTATGCATGCACAATCCTCTCTGTGAAAAAGTTTTCTCTCAGATCCCTTTTAAATCATTCCCTCTCACCTTAAAACAATGCCCTCTAGTTTTTGACTCCCCTACTCTGGCGATAAACTCTATGCATTTACCCTGTCTATTCCCCTCATTATTTTCCCCTCATGATCTCTATAAGACCACCCCTCAGCCTCCTGCACTCCAAGGAAAAAAGTCCTCTCCTGCCCAACCTCTCCTTACAGCTCAGATCCTCGGGTTCTGGCAACATGTTGATAATTTCCTTACTTTGGTTTTTACAATATTGCTGTTATTTTTATTTTGATGACCTTGCATTGTTTTTGAACTATTTCCTAAAATGTACGGTAATGGTGTTGAATCAATAGACCTTCTTCACACTATTTTTGTAGTTCTTCTCAATTGTGGAGGATCTCTGATTCTCTGCCAGTTACCAGAATGTGCTTTTTATAATTTTTGTTATCCTTTACCTCTTTTCCTATCCATGGCTGTTTATTTAAGTGTTAGAGGTATAATAGTGAAAGCATTACAATTATTTCAGCATCACCACAATCATTTCAAATTTACCATATATTATGTGTTATATTAGATAAAAGTGGCACTTGGAATTCAAAACGAGCTGGCTAATTGAATTTAAAATTGACTTGGTGTTAGGAATAGAGGATAGTGGTGGCAGGATGCTTTTCTGATGGCGTGTCTGTGTGACCCGTGATTCACTGCAAGAATTAGTACTGGGAGTCTTGCGATATTTATCTACGATGTGAGTGTAGGTGGTATGATTAGTAAGTTTGGAGATGACATGAAAGTTGCTGTGAATAGCAAAGAAGTTTGCCTAAGACTCCATCGGGACTTAATCAGATGGATGGTTGAGTTGAATGTTGACAGATAGAATTTAATTTCAACAAGTGCGAGGAGATACGATTTGGAAAGTCAAATAGGGGTGAGATGTATACAGTAAATTGTAGGACACTTAGGGATGTTTATGAACAGAGGGACCTAGCAGCTTGAGTCCACAATTCTCTGGAAAAAACAACGTAGGTAGAAAGAAAGTGAAGATGCCATATGGCATGCTTGTCTTTGTAGATTGGAGCATTGATTATAAGAATTGGGACATTTTGGAAGGCGGAGCGGGTTGATGAAGGAAAGAAACCAGGATCCAAGGATTATAGGTGGAATGGAAAACAGGATTAGTAAAGTTGGATGAGAATTAGAGGGTTTACAAATTCAGGCAAAAAGTATAGAATATGAGCAAATTATTGGTTGTTAAAACAATGGGGTGAATGTTCAGTCTACATCCCAGGAAACAAACAGCTGATTACAGTAAACATAACAGTTATTGAATGTTTTACTATCTTCAGTGTTTCCACAGCATTTTAACAGGAAGAAGCAAAATCATAATCATACTTTATTAGGCAAGTATATTTTGCAACAAATGAGGAATTTGATTTGCCATACAGTCAAACCAATAAAAAGCAACAAAGCAAACAAAATACATTTTAACATAAACATCCACCACAGTGACTCCTCCACATTCCTCACTGTGATGGAAGGTAAAAGAAAGTTAAATCTCTTCCCTTCTTTGTTCTCCCGCGGTCTGGGGTTTCGAGCCTTCCGTTGACAGGACGATCTTGGTTCCCGTAGCCACCGGTCGGGCCCTCCGCGTCGGGGCGATCAAACTCCTACATCGGGGGGGATCTTGGCTCTCCCGCACCAGACGATCGGACCCCGGGTCGGGGCTCGTCAACCTCTTGTGACTTTGGAGCATCCCGACATCGATCTCTACCCGAGACAGCGAGCTCCTCGATGGTGAATGGGATGGAATGGAATGCCTTTTATTGTCATTCAAACAGTTTGGTTTGAATGAAATTGCATTTCTACAGTCTTACATTACAAAGCCAATACCCACACTTAACACAGTTTACACAAACATCAATCACAGTGAATCTCCAACACCTCCTCACTGTGTTGGAAGGCAAAAGTCTTATCTCTTCCCTTTGTTCTTCTCCCGCGGTCCAGCAGTCCAACTGCTGCGTCGAGGCGAACTGGGGCTCCCGATGTTAAAGCACACGGCGGGCAAAGGTAAGTCTCGTAGTCGTTTAAGCCACGTCGGGCGATGTCAGGCTCCGCTCAGAGTCCTTTAAACCCGTGCAATTCCAGCGGGAGAAGTTGCCGTTGCGGGTGCTCCGAAAAGCGGTCTTCCACCAGGGACCTGCGAGCTCCCGATGCTCCTGTCCACTGGGCCTGCTCCGAGTCGGGTTGCAGCCGCGCGCCACCACAGCTCCTCCCGTTCCGAAGAAGGCCAGCTCTGCGATGTCAGGTCCGCGACTGGAGCCGTCAGATTGGTCCCGGCCGGAGGCCACCGCCGGCTCCACGATGTTAGGCCCAACTACATTGGTGACCCAACAGGGAAAAGGTTGGGTCCCCGTACAAAGAGACTAATGGTTTCCCCCACCCCGCCCCCACCCCCCATATATACACAGCTAAAGAAAAATAATAAAAACTAGAGTCTAGACATACATTTAACAAGACAAAAGTAAAAAAAAGACAGACGGGACTGTAGTCGATCCGCTGCCGATAGGCGCCGCCACACCACGCCTGCAGGCCGTGTGGTGTTCCGTGGTGAACTTCGCAGGCCGTGGGTTGGAGCGTCGATCCCAGGCAAGGGATCGCAGGCTCCGATGGTAAGTACACGGCCCCATGGTGTGGCTCAAAGTCAGTCTCGAGCAAGTCCGCCAGCTCCATGACGTTGGGCCGCAGAGCGACCGGAGATGCAATCCGGAAAACAATCGCATCTCAGGTAAGGTAAGAGATTGAAAAAAGCTTCCCCCGTCCACCACCCTCACCCCCCACATAAAACAAACCAGAGAACATCAACACATTCTTTTTAAAACACACTAAAAATACACAAAAAGACGAAAAGACAGACAGACGTTGGCGAAACTGCCATCATTGATTGCGCCACCCGGTGAAAATGGAGCAGATAGTTAAATGGATTGGAAAATCACAAATTTTATATTTTTTAAATTGTGGCTGTAACTTTCTTATCAGTTAATGATTATTAAAATGTGGCCCGAATTGTTGCCATAAAAGCCCTTCTAGAGAGAAGAAAATATGGCTTCCTTGCCAATTCAGTGAGGCAGAGGTTCACATGCACTTCCTCCAACCTCATCTACTGTATCCGTTGTTCCAGGTGTGGATTTCTATATTTTGGTAAGACCAAGCGCAGGCTCAGCGATTGTTTCGCTGACCTCTGCTCAGTCCGCCTAAACCTACCCAATCTCCCGGTTGTTAAACACTTTTACTCCCCTTCCTATTCCCACACCGACCTGACTGTCCAAGGCCTCCTCCATTGTCAGAGTGATGCCCAGCACAGATTGGAGGAACAACACTTCATATTTCGCTTTGGCAGCTCACACCCCAGCGGTATGAATAATAAACTTCTCTAACTTCAAGTAACCCTTGCTTTTCCTCTTTCTTCATCCCTCCCCCTTCCCACTTATCCGATCAGTCTGTCTGTCCTCGATTACATTTTATTTCTGTTTGCTTTGTTGTCACCTTCTCCTAGCTAACAATGGCGTATTCTATATTTTCCTTGAACAGCATTTCTTTTGATGTCTTGTTTTCACACCTTACCATTCCTTATCCCTGTGTCGTTTTCCCCTGACTCTCAATCTGAAGAATGGTCTTGACCCGAAACGTCACCCGTTCCTTCTGTCCAGAGATGTTGCCTTAGTTATTCCAGAATTTTGTGTCTTATCTTCAGTGTAAACCACCACCTGCAATTGCTTCTTATACACTTCCATATATATATGTAACTTCAGACCACAATGCAGTTAACTTTTAATTGTCTTTAGAAATCATGTACCAAGCTTGTCAGTTCAAGGGAAGCAGGGATGAGAAAGAAATACCACTCTGGTTACATCATCATCTTGTGTATGAACTTTAAAAAATGATTTAAACAACTTATTTTGCTCTTTTCTCAGGTAAAAGCATCATGCAAACGTCATTTCTAGAGTAACTTTCCTTAGCCAGTTCAGGATGCACAATTCTTCAGCTTTCCTTCCTTGACAGCAATGAACATCTCAAAGCCCAATTTTGGCCTGTTTCATACTCAATGATAAATACATATGCAGTATTTGTATTTTCTGTTATAAAATGTTGTGACTGATCAGATTCGTTGGCTCGTTTTACTTGGATTGATAGAAAATTAGTTTATATGTCATCTCTGGCAGTGTGATTACATTTTATTATTATTAAGTAATAACCTTTGCACTTTTCATGAATCTACGCCATTTTCTTTCAGATATTTTGCCTAAAGCAGAGAACAATGATGATTTGAACGTGACTGTTGTTGTCTCTCCTAATTTGGATACCGTTTCTGTATGTACAACTGAATAAGTATTTGTTGCAATTTTTTTTAAAGGTTTAGTAACTGACTGATTGTGTTGTGGGATGGGTAGAGAAAGAAAACTTGTTAACACTTGAATCGTAAATTGCAATTTCTCATGGACGTTATAAAGTGCTTTGTATTTGAGTTTCTGTTCAGCAGCTGGAGAAGAAAGACAATGTCTAAACTGCTTGATAAAGGAGCAATGTTATCCTACCTATCTAATTCCACATTCAAAGGCTTCATCTTGTGCAATAAAAAAACAAGTAAAAAACATCTGAGCCTGATTTTGAAATGTATGGTCATAAGTAGTAATTTTGTTTATACTAGAAAAGATGAACGAGCAACTTAGAAAGAAGGATGTGGGTTTATGCTGTAAATGCACCAAGTATTTTAAATCAAGTTAATGTTTATTCTGCCAGCACTGAGCCTTTAATTTGAGGTGTGCATTGATGCAAGACTGAAGCCCATAAATGTCACACATGGATGGATTGCTTGGTGCTTTACAGATAGTGCACTTACGTTGTTTATTAGAGCATCGGTTGCTAACACAGAGCTGTCAGGCATTTAAAATAATTAACAATCATGAAGGTTATTTCCCTTTTTCTTTAACAGAAAGTACCTGACGACTTAATCGATGTACCTGTTCCTTCGATTTCACTGAAGGTATTGTACATTTGCTTACATTTTCATGAGGGAATATAATTCAGAATGTAATATCAGTGTAATGTGATTAATAAGACAAGTGCGGAATAGCCCATCGAAGCTAATTCATAGAACATACATCACAGGAACAGACCCTTCGACCCACAATATCCGTACCAAATATGACGCCTGGGTAAACTAATCTCTTCTGTCTGCACAAGATCAATATTTCTCCATTCTCTGAATATCTATATGCCTGTCTAAAATCCTCATAAATGCCACTATTGTATCTGCCTGCAGGCACCCACCACACTCCGTGTGAAAAAAAATGTACTCCTCTTACCTTGAAGCGCTGCCCTCTAGTCTTCAACATTTCCACCCATGAAAAAGCCTCTGACTGTCTACCCTATCTAAGCCTAAATAATGTGAGCACATTCATTTGACATTAATGTAGGGAGGGATTCTAGAGTTGGGGACCAATCGGCATTTGTAGAATTTAATAGTCTAAATCTATTCCAGCACCAATTTATTTCATCTGTTAAGGACACAGTTAACCCACTTCTTGGATTCCCCAAAATATGTTTCTGTAATGGACATCAGAACTTGATGTCCATTACAGAATTGACTGACGCAGTCCACCACCTCCCACCATGTCCCTTGCAAGGACCTCATCCATTTATCGTACTTTCTCTATCCCCTCCACTTCTGTTCTCAAAATGAGGCTTTCCACTCCAGGACATTGGAGATTTCTTCTTTCTTCAGGAATCAAGATTCACCCTGCAGTCATGGATGGAACCCTTACCTACAGTGCCCTCCATAATGTTTGGGACAAAGACCCATTATTTATTTATTTACCTCTGTACTCCACACTTTGCGATTTGTACATTTGAACAGTATTTATACATAGTCCCCCCATTTCAGGGCACCATAATGTTTGGAACACAGCAATGTCATGTAAATGAAAGTAGTCATGTTTAGTATTTTGTTGCATATCCTTCGCATGCAATGACTGCTTGAAGTCTGCGATTCATGGACATCACCAGTTGCTGGGTGTCTTCTCTGGTGATGCTCTGCCAGGCCTGTATTGCAGCCATCTTTAGTGTATGTTTGTTTTGGGGGCTAGTATCCTTCACGTTTCTCTTCTGCATATAAAAGGCATGCTTAATTGGGTTCAGATTGGGTGATTGACTTGGCCACTCAAGAATTTATCTTTTTAAGCTTTGAAAAGCTCTTTGTTGCTTTAGTAGTATGTTTGGGATCATTGTCTTGCTGTAGAATGAACCGCCGGCCAATGCTTTTTGAGGCATTTGTTTGAACTTGAGCAGATAGGATGTGTCTATGCACTTCAGAATTCATTCTGCTACTACCATCAGCAGTTGTATCATCAATGAAAATAAGTGAGCCAGTAGCTTCAGCAACCATACATGCCCAGGCCATAACACCATAACACCCCCACCACTGTGTTTCACAGATGAGGTGGTATGCTTTGGATCTTGGGTAGTTCCTATCTCCTCCATACTTTGCTCTTGCCATCACTCTGATATAAGTTAATCTTGGTCTCATCTGTCCACAAGACCCGTTTCCAGAACTATGGTTGCTCTTTTAAGTACTTCTTGGCAAACAGTAACCTGGCCATCCTATTTTTGCAGCTAACCAGTGATTTGCATCTTGCAGTGTAGCCTCTGTATTTCAGTTCATGTCGGTCATTGACAAATTCACACCTGACTCCTGAAGAGTGATTCTGATCTGTCGGACAGGTGTTTGGGGATTTTTCTTTATTATAGAGATCATTATTCTGTCATCAGCTGCGGAGGTATTCCTTGACCTGCCAGTCCCTTTGCAATTAGTTAAATTCACCAGTGCTCTCTTTCTTCTTAATTATGTTCCAAACAGTTGATTTTGGTAAGCCTAAGGTTTGGCTGATGTCTCTAACAGTTTTATTCTTATTTCTCAGTCTCATAATGGCTTATTTGACTCTCATTGGCACAACTTAGGTCCTCGTGGTGATAAATAGGTATACAAGTTTCCAAAGACGATGGAAAGACTGGAGGAAAGACTAGATGCTGAGAGCTCTCGAGCACCTTAATTAAGGAGGCATTTAAACACACCTGAGCAATTACAAACACCTGTGAAGCTATGTGTCACAAACATTATGGTGTCCTGAAATGGGGGGACTATGTATAAACACAGCTGTAATTTCTACATGGTGAAACCAAAATGTATAAAAATACCCTTTAATAAAATCTGACAATGTGCACTTTAACCACATGCGATTTTTTTCTATTACGAATCTCAAATTGTGGAGTACAGAGGCAAATAAATAAATAAATGATGGGTCTTTGTCCCAATGGAGCTCTCGGTCAGTTTAATTCCCCTTCACCTAGTGGACCTGTCTATCCTTGGCCTTCTCCACTGCTAGAGTGAGCACATATGCAAACTGGAAGAACAAAATTTCACATTCTTGGGCAGCCTACAACCCTATGGTATAAACATTAAATTTTCCAATTCAAGATACATTTATTGCCCTCCACATTTTCCCTGCTTCCATCCACTCCTGCGCACATCTTTCTTTCCACTTCCCCTGCTCCCATCATCCAGTCCCTTTTGCTGCTTCTTTCTGCACATTGTCCACTGCTCCCACAACTTTGGATCCCCTATTTTCTACTTGCCCTTCCACCAGCCTTGTTACCTTCCACCTACTGTCCCTCCCTCTGGTTCTGTGTTTCACTCCCCACCTTCCATTTCTCATTTGCACCCTTTTGTCTTCTCCATATCACCTCAGCCTTGTGTACTATCTCCACCCTTCTCTCCCATTAACTCAACTGCCAATCAATCCCTCCTCACCTGGCTTTGCGAATCCCTTCGGCAGCATCACTGGTGGACACTGATAGGTGATGTTTCGCTTCCCGACGCGAAACGTCACCTATCCATGTTTTCCAGAGATTCTGCCTGACCCGTCGAGTTACTCCAGCACACTGTCAAGTAAGTGTCACGCAAGGTACCAGCATCTGTAGATCCTTGTATCTACTCTTTGACATATCACTTGCCAGCTCTTGCCCCACCCATTCCTCTCACCTCTTTCCTCCAGTTATCTTCACTCTATTCTGAAGAAGGATACCTATCTGATATAGCGCCTATCCATTTTTCTCCATAGATGCTGCCTGACCTGCTGAGTTCCCCTAGTGGTTTGTTTTTTGATTAACTCGCATACAGGATTGATGTACTAATTTGCATTATATCAATTTGTCCCAGAGAAGTATACAAATTAGGAGGAGGAGAGGGCCACTATGCCCTCAGAGCCTGCTCTGCTCGTCTGTAAGATTGTAATCTCTACGCCAGATTTCTGCCCATTTCCGAAAAAGTTTCTTACACTTGAGTATCAAGAAACAATTTACTTCTGCATAAATATTATATAAAAACTCACATTTGAAAGTAAATGCAGTGAGGGAATAACTCAGCAGGTCAGGCAACATCTCTGGAGGACATGTTGAGGTGGTGTTTTTGGTCGGGACCCCTTTTCAGACTATTCTACTTCCACTGTACTTAAAGAAGAGAGTTGTGTACGTGGTCCACACATAAAAGGAGTCGCCCAAATATTTCAAATGGTTGTTGTAGTCATTATGTCTGTGTATAGAGACTCATACAAATGTTAATAAACATTAGTATTCTGGCTCAAATGATGTACACTGCAAAGTATAGTTTACATATGTATCTGTGAACTCTGCATTTTAAACTTTTAGGAGAGAGAGATGGATTTGTGGCACAAGAGAGGAATGGATTTTACTTGCATTATTCAATTGCACCAAGATTGTCCTAATTGTTAAACCCTCAAAATTATGCAATGTGCAGAATAGAAATATGACACAATTGTTTTCTTGAGTTAAGAGTGTTTAATGCCATGTGTACTGACAACAGAATACTTAAATTCCCGTTTGCAGCAGCATAACAGGAATGTAAACACAGTACTCAGAGATAACAAAATAAAACCAACAAATTAAAACCGCAACGCTAGTGCAAAAAGCCCAAAGTCCTTCGTGCAACCAAAACAGTTCATAGTTCAAAGTTTAGTTAACGTTTCCTCAAGGGCTTCAGTGAAGACATTCCACATATAAAACAGAAAATGATGGAAATATCCAACAGCCCCACCAGAATCTGTTCAGAACCATTAACTGTTTCTGGCTATACAAATGCTGCCTGACCTGCGAGTATTTGGAAGATTTTCTGTTTTATTTCAAATTTCTGATACACAAAGTATTCAATTCAATTCAATTCAATTCAACTTTAATGTCATTGCACAGATACAAGTATGGGTACAACGAAATGCAGTTTAGTGACAGTACGAAGTGATAGCAATATATAGGTAAATACGGATAAATAAATACAGGTGTGGAAATCTATCGGCGGGACTCTGAATTCAGCAGTGCGATGGTGTTATTATTTAAAAAGGGTTCAAAGAATAAACCTAGCAATTATAGACCTATTAGTTTGACGTCAGTGGTGGGCAAATTAATGGAAAGGATACTTAGAGATAATATATATAAGCATCTGGATAAACAGGGTCTGATCAGGAACAGTCAACATGGATTTGTGCCTGGAAGGTCATGTTTGACAAACCTTGAATTTTTTGAAGCGGTAACTAGGGAAATTGATGAGGGTAAAGCAGTGGATGTTGTCTATCTGGATTTCAGTAAGGCCTTTGACAAGGTTCCCCATGGAAGGTTGGTTCAGAAGGTTCAATCTTTGGGTGTTAATGGTGGAGTAGCAAGATGGATTCAACAGTGGCTGAATGGGAGATGTCAGAGAGTAATGGTGGATGGCTGTTTGTCAGGTTGGAAGCCGGTGACCAGTGGGGTGCCTCAGGGATCTGTGTTGGGTCCACTGTTGTTTGTCATGTACATCAATGATCTGGATGATGGGGTGGAAAATTGGATAAGTAAGTATGCAGATGATACTAAGATAGGTGGTATTGTGGATAATGAAGTAGATTCTCAAAGTCTACAGAGAGATTTGGGCCATTTGGAAAAGTGGGCTGAAAGATGGCAGATGGAGTTTAATGCTGATAAGTGTGAAGTGCTACATCTTGGCAGGACAAATGAAAATAGGACGTACATGGTAAATGGTAGGGAATTGAGGAATGCTGTGGAACAGAGGGATCTAGGAATAACTGTGCATAGTTCCCTGAAGGTGGAATCGCATGTAGATAGGGTGGTAAAGAAAGCCTTTGGTGTGCTGGCCTTTATAAATCAGAGCATTGAATATAGGAGTAGGGAAGTAATGTTAAAATTGTACAAGGCATTGGTAAGACCAATTCTGGAGTATGGTGTACAA
This sequence comes from Okamejei kenojei, assembly GCA_035221665.1. NCBI lineage: Eukaryota > Metazoa > Chordata > Chondrichthyes > Rajiformes > Rajidae > Okamejei > Okamejei kenojei. The sequence goes on from CM069134.1 coordinate 80,892,206, forward strand.
TTTTGGTCGCCTAGTTATAGGAAGGATGTCAACAAAATAGAGAGAGTACAGAGGAGATTTACTAGAATGTTGCCAGGGTTCCAGCAACTATGTTACAGAGAAAGGTTGAACAAGTTAGGTCTTTATTCTTTGGAGCGCAGAAGGTTAAGGGGGGACTTGATTGAGGAAAATGATGAAAGGGATAGACAGAGTTGACGTGGATAAGCTTTTCCCATTGAGGGTAGGGAAGATTCAAACAAGAGGGCATGACATGAGAATTAAGGGACAGAAGTTTAGGGGTAACGTGAGGGGGAACTTCTTTACTCAGAGGGTGGTGGCTGTGTGGAATGAGCTTCCAGCAGAGGTGGTGGAGGCAGGATCGATTTTAACATTTAAAAGTAAAGTGGATAGGTATATGGACGTGAAGGGAATGGAGGGGTATGGTCTGAGTGCAGGTAGATGGGACTAGGGGAAAACAAATGGTCGGCACGGACTGGAAGGGCCGAGAGGGCCTGTCTCCGTGCTGTAATTGTTATATGGTTATATGGTTATATGGTTATTATAGAAGCTACTCCTCATCCTGCTGGTGCGGGACCTGAGGCTCCTGTACCGCCTCCCCCATGGTAGGAGGGCAAACAGTCCATGGTTAGGGTGGGAGGGGTCCTTGATGATCTTCCCAGCCCGTCTCAGACACCGTTTTCGGTGGAGGGCATCCATGGCAGGGAGCGGGGCACCGATGATGTGCTGGGCGGTTTTCACCACCCGTTGTAGTGCCTTCCTGTCTGCTACGGTGCAACTGCTGTACCATACCGTAAAGCAGGTGGTCAGGATGCTTTCAATGGTGCATCAGTAGAAGTTGGTCAGGATCAGGGGGGACAGGTGGGCTTTTTTGAGCCTCCTCAGGAAGTAAAGGCGCTGCTGCGCCTTTTTGATCAGCTTGGAGGTGTTGAGGGACCAGGACAGATCCTCCGAGATGTGTACTCCGAGGAATTTGTAGTTGGAGACCCGCTCCACCTCAGTCCCGTTTATATGGATGGGGGTGTGTCTGCCCCCTCTGTTCTTCCTGAAGTCGACAATGATTTCCTTCGTCTTCTGGGAGTTGAGGACGAGGTTATTATCGGCACACCAGGTTGTCAGGTGCTGAACCTCCTCCCTGAAGGCTGATTCGTCGTTATCGCTGATCAGTCCTACCATCGTGGTGTCGTCGGCAAATTTTATGATGGCGTTGGAGCCATACTTAGGGATGCAGTCATGGGTGAAGAGAGAGTAGAGGAGAGGACTGAGCACACAGCCCTGTGGCATGCCAGTGTTCAGTGTTATAGTGGAGGAGGTGAGGTTGTTGATCCTAACAGAGTGTGGTCTGTTAGTGAGGAAGTCCAGTATCCAGTTGCAGAGGGGAGATGCCAAGACCGCTGAGTTTGGTGATCAAGCTAGCGGGTATGACAGTGTTAAAGGCGGAGCTGAAGTCAATGAACAGCAACCTGATGTAGGTGTTATTACTGTCCAGGTGGGTCAGGGCAGAGTGTAGGGCCGCCGATATGCCGTCCTCTGTAGGCTTGTTGGACCAGTAGGCAAACTGATGGGGGTCCAGTGTGGGGGGTAGGCTGGCTTTGAGGTGAGCCAAGATCAACCGCTTGAAGCACTTGGCTATGACAGGGGTGAGTGCCACTGGCCGGAAATCGTTGAGACTCCCTGTCGCTGATTGTTTGGGCACTGGCACAATGGTAGATGTCTTGAGGCAAGTGGGGACGACACCCTGGGCCAGTGACAGATTGAAAATGTCAGTGAGGACCGGGGATAGTTGTCCAGCACATGCCCTGAGCACCCGCCCGGGGATGCCATCGGGGCTGGCAGCTTTGTGCTCATTCACCTTGCTCAGTGCATCTTGTACAGCAGAGGTGGAGAGACTGAGGGGTTGTTCACGCGGGGGTGGAGCAACTTTGATGGCTGGAGTTTTGTTGGCCCGGTTAAAGCGGGCGTAGAAATGGTTTAGCTCGTCAGGGGGGGGGGGGGGTGTTGACTTTGTGGTAATTGGCAATGGATTTTATTTCTTGCCACATGCGCCTGGGGTCAGAGTTGTTTCGGAAATGCTCCTCGATCCGTCGTTTGTGATTGAGTTTAGCATTCCTAATTCCCTTTTTCAGATTGGCCCTGGATGAGCTGTATCCCTCAGCGTCGCCAGATTTAAAAGCGGCGTCGCGAGCCTTCAGCAGGAGTCTGACCTCCCTGCTCATCCACGGCTTCTGGTTAGGGTAGGTCTTTATCTCTTTGTGGGTAGTGACGTTGTCCGTGCAGAATTTTATATAGTCCAGAACGGTTGAGGTGTATGAGTTGATGTTCACTTGGGAGTTGAAGGTGGCCTGAGTGGCAAACAGACTCCAGTCTGTTTGCTGAAACTGTTCCTGTAAGACAGAGACAGCCCCCTCAGGTCAGACCTTCACTCTCCTCACTGAAGGTTTCACGCGTCTGATCAGAGGTGTGTATTTGGGGAGCAGGAACAGAGAGAGGTGGTCAGACTGTCCCAGGTGGGGGAGGGGGAGGGCTTTGTATGCTTCAGTAATATTGGTGTCCAGAGTCTTGTTTCCTCTGGTTGGGCAGGAGACATGTTGGTGGAATCTGGGGAGTACAGTTTTAAGGTTGGAGTGGTTAAAATCACCTGCAACAATAAAAGCCCCCTCTGGGTGTGCAGCTAGTTGTTTGCTTATAGCAGCTTGCAGCTCCTCCATTGCTAGCCTGGCATTAGCGTCTGGGGGTACATAGACTGCAGTGATAACAATCGATGTAAATTCCCTGGGCAGATAGAAGGGCCTGCACTTTATCATCAGGTATTCCAGGTCAGCAGAGCAGTGACTACCAATCCTGACAGCATCTGTGCACCAGGCGTTGTTCACATAAATGCACAGTCCGCCGCCCTTGGTCTTACCGGAGTCCTCCGCTGTTCTATCGGCCCTGAAGACAGTGCTCTCCTCCAGTTCGATGGCGTTGTCGGTGAGCCATGTTTCTGTGAAGACCATGGTGTTGCAGTCGGCGATCCGTTTGTGTGTGGTGATCCGCAGCCGCAGTTCGTCGACTTTACTCACCAGGGACCGGACATTTGCTGGGCAGAGCTGGCTGGTGCGGGTTTGATCTCAGCCTAGCTCGACAGCCTCCGCGCTTCCCCCGTCTTTGTTTGCGGTCCCTGCGTCGCCTCCGGGCACTTCCTGTCGGGGGAGCTAGCCCGCTAGACCCCGGTGTCCTGACGATCTCCGGCGGCAGTTGAAAGTCGCTTCTGGGGCTCGTTACGTAGAGACGGCCGAGCTCCAGTAGCTCCTGACGGCCGTACAGAGTCTTCGCTCGAGTGCTCCGGGCGAAAACTAAGTTAATTATTAACAGAATTTTAAAAAAATTGCTAAAACTACGGAGACACAGAGCCTCGCGTTGTGCACGCGACGCCATCTTGGATCACAATGTATTATGCTTTCGGAAGATATTCCTAAGTGACCACCTTGTTTTCAATCTCACAGATCAGCTTTTATAGTTAGTTGGTGACCTCAGGGAAAGCTTATTTTTCAGTTTTTTCTGCAACAGTTTGTAGCAGCCTGTTTCCAGCTGTAATTTACAGAGTTATGCAGCATGGAATCAGATGCATTGTGTCCCTGCTAGCCAAAGTACCAATTCCATTTACCAGCATATGGCCCATTTCCCTTGCCATTCCGTGGTGATTTAAGATATTTTAATGTTATAAGAGTACCTGCCTCTACCATTACCTGAGACAGTATGCTCCAGTTTTCACCACCCTCTGGGTGATAAATTTGCCTTAAACCCATTGTTTATTATGAACAACACTGTTTGGAGGAAAGGTTTTTTCATGATCTACCTTATGCATGCCCCCTCCCCCACTTAATTGTTAACATCAACCATTTCTGCTCCGAAATTAATATACCCAGCATCTCCTGTCTCATAGCTCCATCTCAGGCAACATCCTGATAAATTCCCTCCACATCCTCTCCAGTGTAATTAGATCCTTCCTATAGTTAGGTGACCAACTATGGCTTAAATAATGTTTTATAATGTGATACTATAATCTTCCTCTTATAAACTGTCTCATCTAATGAAGGAATGTATCCACAATACCTTTGTAATCATTTTCTCTACCTGCGTTGCTGCGTTCAGGGATTCTGGGATTTATATATCTTTGTTTTAATTTCTCATTCAAATTTCCCATCATATTGTTACCTCCTTAAAAAAAAATGTAAACAAATTAGGCAGGATCTCCCTTAACAAAATTATTGACCATCTATGACAAAACTTGGATTTCCAGGTGCACATTAATCATGTCTCTTAGATTTCTTTCCTTTCACTTATGTTATCTCACTGTTGCCTGTTTGCAACAAATTGTCCATGCCAATGATTACACTCCACATGAGTTTCTTCTCACTGCACTCCATTGCGCCTGCTGAAATATTTCCCCGTTTAGCTTCTTTCCATTTTAATCCTCTGTGCCGTGATTTGATAATGCATTTACGCTGCAAATCTGCCCATTTGAGTCAAAACAAGCTGAGATAATGATCTTAGCAGATATAACCTTTAAAACATGTTGTATGGTGATAAGCATTGGTCAGTAAATGGTTAGTTATCCAAAAATATAATAGTAATTCTACATAATTCTTAAACCCAGGTGACGATCTGGAGCCAATTTGCTGTTCAGGATGTGAAGCTGTCAGTTTGTGTGCAGTCTCCACTGGCAGTAACTCAGGACCAAATGTGTTTTGCTGCTATAGGTAAGCCCTGGATCACGCCCACACTGAAACCTTTAGTATTAGATGTGTGCTTTTCTTCCATTTGTTGAAAATAATTGTCATTTGGTTTATTTTTGTGGATATTTGATTTTAACCAAATCTGGTGGTTTATACCACAATAACACCATAAACCATTCATATTTGTAATAAAGTTTGTAAAGTGAATTTGGGTCAGGTTGAATTGACTGCATCTAAAATGTAATTATCAATTTTTGTATACATCCACTACTGGAGAGGGATGGAAGCAACTCATCCTCAGTCCTGAAGTCTGAAGAAAGGTCTCGACCCGAAATGTCACTTATGCCTTTTCTCCATACATGCTGCCTGACCCGTTGAGTTACTCCAGCATTTTGTGTATATCCTCAATCCTCAAGCACAGCCGAATAAGTAGATTTCTTAAAGTGCAAATATAGCAAAATAATATTTTGACTTTTTAATTTCTAATTTTTAATTTCTGTTTCTCAGAACCTGGAACATCAAGAAGTGTAACTTTATCTGTATTCCTGAAGGAGAACTTCCCACCTGCCATTCTTGGGGGAGATACTGCAGTATCATATCGTACACCAACAGGTACAAACAACAATTTTCTATTGTTTAACTGTCAAACCAGATTTAATCCAGCCTAGAAATTGTTATCTTAGAGAATCTTAGCACAGATTCTTTAATCAGCATGCAAAGTACTTTTGGGTCAGGTTGAATAGACTATAGCTATAATGTGTATATTAATTTTCATAAATGTTCAATTCAGAGTGGAATGGATGCAGCTTTTCTTCAATCCCTACCTCAGAAGTGGAAGATTTCCGAAAAATATATAAATAGTAAAATAATAATATTTTGAATTTTGAAATTCAAATATATAAACGAGAACTTACTATATATAAATCGCTGCATAATTTTGAATAATAAATAGTAGCGCGTCGATAATTTGGCCCTTTATGTCTATAATAACTGACGTTCTTCTGCTCAATGCCATTTTACTGCATTAATCCCTGATGCCATTAATATTTAACAAATGTATTTATCTCTGCCATGAATCAAGTCTGACAGAACTCCAGGGTAGTTATCATTTGGGATAACTCTATTAGTATCCAGCTTTAGGTGGTACGAGTGGATTAATGTACAATAATGAATGCTGGACATTAATTTTGTAAATTGCTTTCTACTTTGCAGCTCTGTCAAAGCAGCAGCTCATCTTAGGAGTCCAGACACATTTAGTATTTATTCTTGAGGAATTATGAGTTAGGAGGAGAATACACCAGCTTGCCCCACATTTAATAAGATAATACCTGATCTGAATTAAACTTTAACTCTGCATTTTTCCAGTAACCTTTCACCCACTTGCTTGGAAAGAATTTACCTCTGTCTTAATATAGTTCATTACTTCCACCTTCTTGTGTTGAGAAATAGTTCTAAATTCAGCACCTCTGAGAGAGAAAATGTCATCGCATCTATTTATTAAATGGGTAAGCCCTTGTTTTAAAAGAGTGATTCCATAGTTTTAGATACTCTTATGCATGTTCTTAGTGCTGTAGTGCTTGTCCAGAGATAATTGAGTTTGAGCTGATCATATGAGTGGAATAGATTTTGTTTCATTGTTCGACTTGGGTTGTGCAGATTGCCTCCTACATACAGTCCACAAGAATTTATCCCCAAAAAATGGATAGTGTTCTGTAGGGATCAGTAATTGGTCCAGTTTATGTACTGTTATATTATCTGTATTTTTAAACTGGAAGGGAATAGCTCCTGCCATCTACTGCTATTCAAACTTCACCACTTTAAAAACCCTGGGTCTTAAAGTAAGTGAATCCATTGGAAAAGAGATAAGACAATGGTCTGATCTCTCCTTAATTCACTCTCCTTAATTGTACTGTTAACTATTTTTTCAAAAAATAAATCAGTGAGATGTTGGCGCAAGATCTGGAGTAAATCTAGAAGTATTTCTTCTAGCTCAAAGAAACACTCACCTTGAACCATTGTGTAAAATTCAACTTTGATTAGTCTTTCATATTGACTCACATTTAAAAATTATTACACTTTTAAAAAATAATCCTGCTATGAAAACAACCCAAATAACAATATGAATTAAAAATAAAATCCTTAAAATATGAAAAAATATAAAACAATTGCATACATTAAGCCTGCTTTGCAACATTAATTGGACAGCTCTGAGGAAGGACATTATTGCTATTGAGGGAGTGCAGCACAGGTTCACCAGTTTAATGGCGGGACTGACACAAGATGAAAGAATGGGTCGACTGGGCTTGTATTCACTGGAATTTAGAAGGATGAGAGGGGATCTTATAGAAACATAAAATTATTAAAGGAATGGACAGGCTAGATGCAGGGAAAATGTTCCTGATGTAGCGGGAGCCCAGAACCAGGGGGTCACAGTTTAAGAATAAGGGGTAGGCCATTTAGGACTGAGATGAGGAAAAACGTTTTCACCCAGAGAGTTGTGAATCTATGGAATTCTCTGCCACAGAAGGCAGTGGAGGCCAATCCACTGGATGTTTTTAAGAGAGAGTTAGATTTAGTTCTTAGGGCTAAAGGAATCGAGGGATATGGGGAAAAAAGCAGGAATGGGGTACTGATTTTAGATGATCAGCCATGATCATATTGAAAGGCGGTGTTGGCTCGAAGGGCCGAATGGCCTACTCCTGCACCTATCTTTCAATGCTACTATGTTTTTTCTATGCACAATTATTTTTAAATGTGATTTGCCAGAGACATGCAATTGTGCCTTGCACCTCACCATTGAAATAATTGGAGTCACTGAACCATCAGCAGGTCTGCTTGGCACATTTCCAATGGATTGATGTATTAGTGTAACTGCAGGGTCCAATGAGAAACAGTTGGAATGACAGGGGCAGGAAGTTCACTTGCATATTCACATGAGTATTCCTCAGATATGTTTTGGATTGTTGATCTGGCCTTCCCTGGAAAAGGATGTGCATCACTGTTAAAAACACAACCAGGTGGATGCCGTGTAGTGATTTTGCTACCAGCAGATAATGGGTGGAATGAATCTATAATGGATTTTAACAGAGTCCTGTAACTAAATTTCTATTATACATATGCTAAAAGATCAAAATTAAGTAATATTTGAAGGAAGCTTTGATTAATCTGACAGCTCATTGTTTCTGCAGATTTAATTTAAAGGATAAAGCAGCGTTATGATTGTTAATGAAGTTTAATGTTTGTCACAGCAGCTGTGGAATTGGATTTTAATTTGTGAGATATGTCAGGAGTGAAAAAAATGGAAGGAGATAACTGGTTTGCTATTCAAAACCCTATCTGCCCAGTCTGATTATAGACCATATTCCATATTTTCTTCTGACAAGGAAGTAATCCATTCAGTCCATCTTATGCTGGCTTTTCAGAGCAGTCCAATTGATGTTACAAACTGTGTTCTGTTTTTTTTTGTGCTTTCTTTCGGGAACAGAGCGAAACCCTGAAGGTATGTTGGACACTTTCTATTACTTTTTTTTGAGAAATGTATACGTCTACATTTCAATATGTAGAAAGGAACTGCAGATACTTGTTTAAACAGAAGATAGACACAAAATGTGGAGTAACTCAGTGGGATAGGCAGGATCTCTGGAGAGAAGGAATGGGTGACATTTCAGATCGAGACCCTTCTTCAGACTGAGAGATTGTTTCGGGTTGAGACCCTTCTTACACCTCTGCTCAGTCCAAGTGCAGGCTCGGCGATCGTTTCGCTCTGCACAGTCCACCTAAACCTACCTGATCTCCTGGTTGCTAAACACTTCAACAGCCCCTCCCATTCCCACATTGACCTTTCTGTCCTGGGCCTCCTCCATTGTCAGATTGAGGCCCAGCGCATATTGGAGGAACAACACCTCATATTTTGCTTAGGCAGTGTAGATTAACCCTTATTAATCCATGTCATTTATAATCTACACTACACATATATGCATGCCACCCATTACATGGTATTATGGTACTACACGGTATGACACTAACAAGGTCAGCCAGCTCACAGAAGCCACGCCGAGCTGGATATGAATGGCTGGCAATTTAAATGTTCTGGATTACTTATGAAATAAAGACTAATCTTTCACTATGTATGTTGTCGTGGATCATTCACAAACATGGTGTCAGAATCTTTGAGCCACGTCTCCAAATCTTTTGCCTGAATTTATTTGAGTTTATTTTTTTACAACGGCCCATTGCTCTGTTGTCATGGCAGGATCGTTTCGTAAACCCGATCCTCTGATATTCGACAGTGAGGTGAGAACTGAGGTGGAATTCAGAATTTTCTTTGATGCTCCCCACACCGTTGCATCAATTCTCCTCAACGTAGCGGGCACAGAGGCTGCTCTGCGGGTACAGGATTTCTATTATGCCCCAGACATACTGATGCGGTAACACAGGTTGTGACCCTGGCAGAGTCTATCGGAGACCACACCTGCCTCCTCCGAAGGTTCCGTGACCTGTGCCAACTTCGCACTAACGATATCATGGAGCACCACAACTTATTTTCCTGTAGCCAACACGAGGACGAAACGGTCGAATACTACATCGGTGCCGTGAAGTGCATCGATGCAAGATGCCACTTCCAGGACCGCGACGTACTCCTACCGGCAGACTCATATATGGCATCCTGAATGACAAGGTGAGAAATGAACTACTCCGGGATGAGAAGCTCACATTAGCTAAGGTTGAACGTGCCTGCGAGTTGCAGAGTACACTGACACCCATACCAAATCCCTGGGATTGGGACCCCACTCTGCCTACGATGTCCATGCCTTCTATAGGTCATCACGACCAACATTAACAACCCCTCGACAACCGACTCTCTGGTCCATAACTGTGGTAATTGAGGCAGCTTGCACCCGAAATTTCGTAAGCAATGCCTCTCTTACAAGCAATACTTTTTCACAACTGTAAAAAGAAAAACCACTTTATCTGGTGTTGCCGCGCTCGTGGTAACAGGGCCTAGCCACCACAATCTCTCTATGTGCTCGAGCACACACTTTCCCATGAGGTACTGACTGAAATAACAGCTCCAGCAAAACCACAACCGTAGCATCTGCAGGAAGGCAGCCAAAATATACATTCCTGTATACCCGACTCACCGTCTAAAAACCGTGATCCCTTGACAACGCTCAGTATTAACAATACCAAAGTCGCTGCAAAGATAAATACTGGGGCACGGTGCAATGTTCTGTCCTTATCGGACTTTCAAATAATTCACAACAATGGAACTCACAAAAAAAAACTCCAAGTTACATGCATTTGGTGAGAGGAAGTTGAAACCGGTTGGAAAAGTCACACAACAATGCCATCTAGCGTCTCAAGTTTACAACCTGGAATTTTTCATTGTTAGAGGGGAAGTACCCCTCCTACTGGGCATCGATGCATGCCATGATATGGGCCCAGTTACCTTCGGCAAAACTGTGTACCAACTATCTACATCTCAAAATTCCACCCAACAACGACTCGTGCAATACAAAGACCTTTTTGACAACCAGCTGGGCAAGCTTCACACAGAATATAGTATTGTAACCAACAAGGAAGTTATACCTGTCGTTCGTTCTCCACACCAAATCCCGCACACAATGAATGACCACGTCAAAACTGAACTAGACAGAATGGAAACACTGGGCGTGATAGCCCCTGTCAACGACCCCTCCTCCTGGGTCTGCACCATGGTCGCAGCAGTCAAGAAGAACAAAAACGAAATAAGGATTTGCATCAACCCTAAAGATTTAAACACTGCCATCAAACGACCACACCACTCGATGCAGACGGTGGAAGAGGTCGCAGCCAACCTGGGTAAAGCCACAGACTTCTTTGTCCTGGATGCAAATAACTCATTTTGGCAAATACCGCGAGATCATGCATCCTCCATGTTAACCACATTCGCGACGCCCTTCGTACGTGACCGATTCTTACGAATGCCATTTGGCATCAATTCAGCCAGTGAGGTTTTCCAACGTACTATGGAACAACTCTTCACTGGCTACCCATGCAACATAACCGTGGACTACATCCTGATCACCGGGCACAACGCACAAGAACATGACTCAAACTTGAAGCGGATTCTGGATCGTGCCAGAGAGGTAAACCTCAAATTCAACCCCTTCAAGTGCAGGTTTCGGGTCGCCGAAGTGACTTACGTGGGCCACGTGTTCACTAATACGGTCTCAGGCCTGACCCTTCTAAAACGATTGCCATCAATGAAATGCCAGCACCTACGGATGTGACAGCTCTACAACGATTTCTCGGCATGGCAAACTACCTGGGAAAATTCATCCCAAACTTCAGCGAGCTGTCAGCCCAGCTGCATCAACTGACCTACAAGGATGTGCACTGATCCTGGCACCAGCACCAGCAGAGGGCATTTGAAACCCTCAAACAACTAATGTCTTGCGCCCCAATCCTCACATCCCTCGATGCCGGGTTACCTGTCACCCTCACCTGTGATGCTTCCCAGTATGGACTGGGTGCCGCTTGCTACAAGACGACGGGAAGAGTCCCAGACCGGTGGCCTTTGCCTCCCGTACCATGACCAACACTGAACAGCGCTATGCTCAAATCGAGAAGGAGCTACTTGCGGTAACTTTTGCCTTTAAGAAATTCTAGGACTTTATCTTTGGCAACCCGATCACGATAGAAACCGACCATCAGCCCCTGGTCAGTATCCTCAGTAAACCGATGCACACGGCAACAGCACAATTACAACGCATGATGATGGAACTACAGAAGTATGACATCAGACTAACCTACAAAAGTGGTAAGGACATACACTTAGCTGACACCCTCTCAGGAGCACTTTGCCAAACCTGCGAAAAACACCTGTCTGATGATGAGGATGAGGGGGACACGGTTATGATGGTCTCCTCCCTTCCTTCCGCGGGCTTAGACATCCTAGTGGCACAAACAGCTGCAGACGAAATGCTACAATTGCTAACCATTGTCATCTGCCACGGCTGGTCAGACAAACAGCACCACCTGCCGTTGGCTATCCCCCCTGTTCTACTCTGTCCATGACGAACTGGTCATTCATGACGACATTATAATGAAAGGACATAAGGCAGTTATCCCGACGTCTTCACAACAAATACTTTGATATTGTCCATGGGGGCCATCCTACTGCAAAAATAATTCTCCAACATGCAAAATGTATGCTTTTCTGGCCTGACATGGCCGACTACATTCTCGAGAAAGTTGTTGCCTGTCCGATTTGCAACAGCCTAACTCCGCACCAACAGAAACAACCACTTCTCCCGCCACGGACTTACGCTTGTCCACAGTAGCAGCCGACATCTTTGAGTTGCTTGGCAAACAATACCTGGTTGTTGTCGATTCCTACTCAGGATAGTTCGAAATCGACCTGCACAGCAGCCCGATCTCAGCCATGGTCATTCAAAAATTCACTTGCCACTTTTCTGTCCACGGAGCACCCCTCAAGCTACTCTCAGACAACCGAACTCAATTCTCCAGTCAGCTCTTCAAGGATTTTAGCGAAACGCTAGGATTTTCACCACAACACCAGTAGCCCCGAGTACCTGCTGCCCAACGGCCTGGCCGAGCGCGCGATAAGAAGTGCAAAATAACTAATGGAACGCTCACACAGAGCCGGCTCTGATGTCTATCTTGACCTACTTAACCTGCAAAACATTGTCCGTGACCCTCTCCTGGGATCTTCGACTGAACGACTCACATCATGGTGAATCAGCTCCATCCTGCTTATGGCCAAGCAACTGCTAGAACCACAAGTTCACTCGCCGTCGGCGATCCAATCCCAGCTCCAACACCGCCGTGACATACAAGGAAAATACTATGATAAAACCAGCTCTCTGCTTCAACCACTCAACAAGGGACAGGTTGTCCATTTACGGTCGCTCAGAGCCTATGACCACTTCGGAGTCATTCTGGGGTCAACCACGGAGCCACACTCTTACCTGGTCAGTGTTGACAACGGCATCTATCGATGCGCCTGCCAACACCTCCTCCCGGTTAACGAACCGGCACCTTCCCGTCCTTACCTTGACCAGCCTGTCAGTCTTCACTCACGCTCTACGAATGCCACGCCAGCAATTCCTCTACCGGTGCCAGCGCCATCCCTGCCTTCCCCGATGGCCCCATCTCCACCGGTTTCTTCTCCTCTGCGTTCACCTGATAAGGAACTGGTTCCTCAGAGAAGGATGAGGCGCACGAGGGGTACAACCGTACACGTGAAGGTCGTGTCTGCAAGCCGAATGCTCTGATTGGAAAGTTCACCGGCTATACTTGAACTGTGCATGACCCGTTTTGTTTCATGTGCTCGTATATGCACAAGCATGTACAAGTAAAATAAAACATGTACACACCTTATACTGGTGTTTTACAATACTAACCACTCTATATATGCTTTGCTTCTTTAAGAGGAAGGATGTAGATTAACCCTTATTAATCCATGCCATTTATAATCTCTGCTACGCATATATGCTTGGTATTACAGTACTACACGGTATTACACTAACAAGGTCAGCAAGCTCCCAGAGGCAAGGCTGAGCTGGATATGAATGGCTGTCAGTTTAAATGTTCTGGATTACATATGGAATAAAGACTAATTTTTCACAATGTATGTTGTCGTGGATCATTCACAAACAGGCAGCTTACACCCCAGCGGTATGAATATTGATCTCATAAGTTCATAACTGATAGGAGAAGAATTGGGCCATTCGGCCCATCAAGTCTACTCCGTCATTCAACCATGGCTGATCTATCTCTCCTTCCTAACCCTATTCTTCTGCCTTCTCCCCATAACCCTTGACAACCGCACTAATCAAGAATCTATATCTATCTCTGCCTTGAAAATATCGATTGAGTTGACCTCCGCAGCCTTCTGTGGCAATGATTCACCACCCCGTGACTAAAGACTTTAACTTCAAGTAACCCTTGCATACCCTCTCTCTCCATCCCTCCCCTTCCAATTTCTCCGACCAGTCTGACTGTCCCTTACTACATTTTTTCCCAGTTTACTTTGTTGTCACCTTCTCGTAGCTGACAATGATCTATTCTACATTTTCCTTGATCTCCATCCCCTTTCATGTCTCGTTCTCATACCTGCCACTTCCGTATCTCTGTATTTCCTTCTCCCCCTCCCCTGAAGAAGGGTCTCGACCCAAAATATCACCCATTCCTTCTCTCCAGAGATACTGCCTATACCGCTGCGTTACTCCAACATTTTGTGACTATCTTGCATCTAGATTTCAGTGGCTTCAATGAAGAAGTTTAACTCAGATGTTCTGCACATGTATTCTACACTGCATTTGATGAAGGGTTTAGTTCTCGGGCTTCAAATTAGCTTTGATTTTGGAATTTTCATTGGGAGATGTTTGTTATCAGATTGCTGGCTTGTGAATTTTGATGGTATTAATTGAGTAATCTGTCAGATGAAAGGAAACTTAGTCTGGGTAAAATCATTGGTATAACCACACTATTCTAGATGTGTTTTAGTGACATAGTACTGGGATTCTATTCTAGCTTCTTCCACGGTCCCCAACCAAGCAAATGTAGGGTAGTAGCTGGGTATTAAAAACACCATAATGAATCAAAATAAAAACAGAAAATACTGGAGAATACTTCACAGGACGGGCAGCATCTGTCGAGGGAGTGCATAATGTTAACATTTCAAGATGAAGATATTTCATAGATATTAGCATCCAAATGTGTTTTTAAGTTATGGGGTGGGAGATGGGGTTGGAGGAGGGGAGAGGGACAGTGGTGGTGGTAGTATCAACTGAAAGGGGTTGGTGAATAACTTGATTATTGCATTCATTCTGTCTGGAAGTAATATAAATGTAAAGAGATTCAAGAGAACAGAAGAGAGCAGAAAATAAAATCCAAGCTAGAACCATGAACTAGCAAATGTTGTTTTTACTGAAAATATAACATTCATTCAAAAAATGATGAAAATCCCCAGAAAGTTAGGCAGCATTAATTGAGAGAGAAATACACGTTACACGTTGGTGAACACTTATCAGATCTGTAACTTTATCAGAAATTGGTGAATATACTGTTGTCCTGAGGGCTGTCATGTGTCAAGATGCAATCACTGAGTTGATCTTTGTATTTGTTTTTAGTCCAACGGAGGTGAGGTCAGAGTGGGGTGGATAATTAATATGGCAAGCAGCTGGAAACTTCTGGTCAATTAGAAAGTTTAGCACCAGAGAACCAGCTTTTTTTTAATTGAACAAATCCTTTATTTTACTAGTTCACAATGAAATGTATTGATTAGTGCAATGTGGACTTTTGCATGTACTTTTGTAGTGTCTTTGACAAGATTCCACATGGAAGGCTGGTGAACAAAGTTAGGGATCAAATGCAAATTGACAAATTAGATCCAATATTGGATGATAATTAGGAGACAAAAGATGGTGGTGGAGAGGGAGGTGTTCCTTTGTTATTGGGATCAGTGTTATAGATATTAATGATTTGAATATGAATTTAAGGGGTATAATTCATAAGCTTGCAGATGGGTAATCTTTATTATGAGGATAGTTGTAAAATAGAGGATTCTTATTGATCAGGTAAGATGGGCAGAGCATTGGCAGATCAAATTTAATCTTGACAAATGCAAGTTGATGTACTTTGAGTGGGCTAATATGAGCAAGATATATTCAATGAATAGTTGGGCCCTAGGAAGTATTAAGGAACAGGGAGGCCTTGGTGCAGGCATCTAAGAATCCCTGGAGGTAGCAACACAAGTGAATAAGATAGTGAAGAGAGCATACAAGAGACTAGTCATCATTCACCAGGGCATAGAATATAAATCCGTG
This sequence comes from Okamejei kenojei, assembly GCA_035221665.1. Taxonomy (NCBI): domain Eukaryota; kingdom Metazoa; phylum Chordata; class Chondrichthyes; order Rajiformes; family Rajidae; genus Okamejei; species Okamejei kenojei. Next base: position 80,907,756 of record CM069134.1, read on the forward strand.
AGGCATTGGTGCAATTTTATAAAACAGTGGTTTGGACAATAGACAATAGACAATAGGTGCCCTTCGAGCCAGCACCGCCATTCACCTTGATCATCCACATTCAGTACCCCATTCCCGCCTTCTCACATCCCCTGACTCTGGTATCTTTAAGAGCACTATCTAACGGTTTGGTCCAGCTGGAATATTCTACACAGTTCTGGTCAGCACACTCCAGGAATAATGTGATTCCACTGGAGAGGACGCAAAGCTGAATCACCAGGATGTTGCTTGGGTTGGGATGGTCCGGTTAATAGTGGAGATTGGATAGGCTGGATTTGTTTTTTCTTTGAGTGGATGAGGCTGAAAGGTGATGGAGGGGAGGGATGGGGGAGGGTGTGTGGTGGCTGAAAGAAATTTACAGAATTATGAGTCGTGCATTTGTAGTTACGCCCACTGTTAGCGTCGCGGTCTGCTGCATTCCGTTAGTCTTAAAGTGAACTCTGAAGTGAGAAGTTGTATTGCTGGTTCCTAATAAACTCTATATAACCTGACATGGTGTGAGGCCACTGTTATTATAAGGGCCACAAATCGACAGAGGGACACAGAAGAACATTTTTTCTCTAACAGGTGCCTACAATTAGAAGGCATGGATTTAGAAGAAGTAAGATTGAGAGAGGATCTGAGGAAGAACTTGTTCACTCAAAAGATGGTTTAATCTGGAAGTCACTGCTTGAGAGGATGGTGGTGGCAGGTAATCTTTCAACACTGAAGCAGTACATGGATCGAGTCAAGAGGGCTTTATTGTCATATGTCCTGAAATGGAGCAATGAAATTCTTACTTGCAGCAGCACAAAGAAAAATCTATATATTGTACCCTGTAAAACCTATAATAAAGAGCCAAATAGTTATATATTGTTAACATATTATATAAACAATAATAGTACAAAGCCAAAAATAATGCCTGCAAGTGTATGTAGATCAGAACCTAGTTGGAGGTTGTAGTGTTAAATAGCCTTATACTAAGAGGGAAGAAGCTGCTCCTGAACATTACAGTTTTCAGGCTCTATACCTTCTTCCCGATAGCAGAAATGAAACAAGAGCGTGACCAGGATGGCGTGGGTCACTGACGATGCTGGCTGCCTTTTTGAGGTGGTAACTTTTGTAGATACTTTCGAAAGTGGGGAGGTTAGTATCCGGTATTGACTGGGTAATTTTCACCACTTTTTGCAATCTTCTTCATTCTTGGGTGTTTCTGAGCCAAAGCATAGAAGACTTGAACCAGAACTGGTAAATATGATTAATGAAGATGGGTAGTTGATAGTTGGCCTGGACATGGTGGGATAAAGGGCCTGTTCTCTGTACTATATGACTCTTATGAAATGTACATAGATACATAGACAATAGGTGGAGGAGTAGGTCATTCAGCCCTTCGAGCCAACACTGCCATTCAATGTGATCATGGCTGATCATCCACAATCAGTACCCTGTTCCTGCCTTCTCCCCATATCCCTTGATTCTGCTAGACTAAGAGCTCTCTTTTGAATGCATCCAGTGAATTTATGTGACTTAAAGGCTTTCCTTTTCCGTAGATGTCTGATTATGCTGTTGTAAAGGATTTGAAAGAAATGTTTTATGCTGTTCTATGCAGCAGTGTTATTTCCTGTGTTTGCCTAAATGTTTAGCATCATCAGCTAAGTGGAATAACACTATGAATGTTTATGAGCCAAAGCATAGAGTAACCTACCAGACATAACAGGAAAAGATCAGGGAAGTTCTAACAACTAGCTTTGTGCTGGTGCTTTTGGGCCATATTTCATTTCCCTGTCAAACGATTGATTTGGGCTGTGGTGTTTACTCAGGACACCACAACAATCTATTCCACTTCCATACATTCTTTAGCAGTAGCAAAGATTTCAAAGCAACACACACACATTAGAAAAAATTGGAGAGATGTGGATTATATTCTGATGAACACAAAAGAAAGAGAAGGCAATTGATGTACTTTCCATCAATGGTGGAGTTGTTTGTAGAGTTGAGTGTGATTGCAGGCAGCTTGAGTTGGATCCAGAGGCCATAGATATGAACGTAGGACTGCAGGAGGCAGCAGAGTTTGGATGGGAGAACATTTAATAATGGAGAGGAATTCAGAATACAGTTTGTTGGTTATCAGAGAGCTTGTAGCAAATAGTGCATTATAGAGTCTTAGAGCGATACAGTGTGCAAACAAGTCCTTCAGCCCAACTTCGCAGTCAGGCCAACATGTCCCAGCTGCACTAGTCCCACCTGCCCACGTTTGGTCCATATTCCTCCTGACATGTCCTATCCATATACCTGCCTATGTGTTTCTTAAATGTTGGGATAGTCCCTCCCTCAACCTTGTCTGGCAGCTTGTTCCATACACCCTCTACACCTGTCCTTTCCATGTACCTGTCCATATGTTTCTTAAACATTGCGATTGTACCTGCCTCAACTACCTTCTCCAGCAGCTCACTCCATGCACCCACTACTCTTTGATTCAAAAAGTTACCCCTCAGATTCCTATAAAATCTTATGCCCTTCATCTTAAACCTATGTCCCTTGGTCCTCAATTCACTTACTCTGGGCACGAGACACTGTGTATCTACCCGATCTATTCCTCTCATGATTTCATACAACTCGAAAAGATCACCCTTTATCCTCCTGAGCTGCCAGGAATAGTCCCAGCCTACTTAACCTCTAGTCCTAAATCTTGGGGCATTGTGTTGTGCGGGCATTCTGAGAAATGGTGTAGGCAGTGGAGATTTGGAGTGACTCAAAATGCAGATAAAAGGACATTAGAGAAGTTGAATTTGGTACATTTTTAGGGTTGGATAATTTATACCATTTGAATTAGTTTTTAATATTTAGTTTAGTTTAGAGATACAGTGCGGAAACAAGCCCTTTTGGCCCACCGGGTCCGCGCCGACCAGCGATCCCCGCACATTAACACTATCCTATACCCACAAGGGATAATTTTTTACATTTACTAAGCCAATTAACCTATATACCTGTATGAGGAAACCGAAGATCTTGGAGAAAACCGAGATCTTGGAGAAAACCAATGCAGGTCACAGGGAGAACGTACAAACTCCGTACAGACAGCACCTGTAGTCAGGATCGAACCCAGGTCTCCGGCGCTGCATTCACTGTAAGGAAGCAACTCTACCGCTGCACTACCATGCCGCCCTATATTGCAGATAGAGTTTGATTTATCTGCCTGTCTCGCCGGGTTAACCTACAGCCCTGCTTGGACTGACGGGACACCAGTCCGGAGCCATGGAGCTAGCGCTGCTTCTCCACGCTGGTTGTAAATCTGGGCCGTCGTTGGCAGGCAGAGTTGACAGGCAGAGTTGAGCTGGGTTTAGCGTTGCTTCTCTGCGCTGGCTGTGGGCCTGGGGGCACCACTCCTGTCTGACCCCCGACGTCTCTGGCCACCCCGGGCATGGAGGGGGTGGGGGGGCACTCGAGTGGGGACTGGGATGGTCCATTGGCCGTTCGGCAGTGATTGCGGCGCTGGAGACCCGGGATCGATCCTGGCTGCGGATGAGGTGCAGGTCTGTGTCCAGGGCTGCCGAGTGTGTTTTTCGCTTGTGACCTACGATCTGGGCATGCAATTCAAGCTCTGCTCTATGGTCTTTGCTCCACGGACGTCTCCCTCCTCCAATCACCGCACTCTATCCTCAGTCCCACCCCCCAAATTCCGCCTCTGACCGACACCTCCCTCCTCCAATCATCACGCTGAATCATCATGTCCAATCCCTATTGCCTGCTGACCGACGTCTCTCTCGTCCAATCGGCGCGCTGGATCATCAGTCCCACCCTCACTGTCTCGCGGAAAAAGCGGAGATTTCACCGAGTTTAAAAATCCAGATTACAAAGAATGGGGGGGGATCGTCCCCCACCTCTCAAAACGAGGGGGGGGGGTGACGTGTCCCCCCTGGCCCCCTGGGATTTCCGCTCCTGCCTCTAGACCTATCCTTTCCATGTACCTGTCAAAATGTTTCTTAAACGTTGCGATAGTACCTGCATCAACTCTCTCATCCAGCATACACCCACCACCCTTTGTGTAAAAAAAGTTGCCTCGGATTCCTATGAAATCTTTCCCCCCTACCTTAAACCCATGTCCTCCCGCTCTCGATTTCCCCTTCGCTGGGCAGAAAAAACTTTGTACATACGTTTACCCGATCTATTCCTTTCATGATTTTGTACACCTCTATAAAATCACCCTTCATCCTTCTGCGCAATCCCCCTATAGCTCAGGCCCTCAAGTCCTGGCAAAATCCTTGAAAATCTTCTCTGCACACTTTCCAGCTTGACAACATATTTTGTATAACATGGTGCCGAGAACTGAACACAACACAAAAGCATTTTTGTTCACTCTATGTACCTGTGGTGCCACTTTTAATGAACTGTGTACCACCACTCCTAGATCCATCTCCTCTACAACACTCTCCAGAGCTTTACCATTCACTGTGTAGGTCCTGTCTATGTTATTTTTCCCAAAATGCAGCACCGCACATTTCATTGTATTAAAGTCCATCAACCGTTCCTCAGCCCACCTGTCCAACCGATCAAGATCCAACTGCAACTTTAGGCAACCATCTTCACTATCTACAATACCCCCCACTTTTGTGTGATCTGCAAACTTGCTAATCATACCATGTACGTTCTCATCCAAATCATTGATAAAGATGACAAACATCAATGGGCCCAGCACCAAACCCTGAGGCACACCCCTGGTCACAGGCCTCCTGTCGTCAAAGCAACCTTCCACTATCACCTTCTGCTTCTTTACATGAAGCCAATTTTCTATTCATTCGGTTATCTCTCCTTGGATCCCATGGGATCTAACCTTCCAGAACTGTCTACCATGAGGAACCTTGTTGAATGCCATGCTGAAATCCATGTATAGACCATCTATAGCTCTCACCTCATCAATCTTTTTAGTCACATCATCAAAAAACTCAGTCAGATTCGCAAGGTGTACCAGAATGAGGGGTAAAATTGTGAAAATATCGCTAGCTATTTAAATTTATGTACCTGTCATTAAAATCAATTCCCCAGATTAAACATTACCAGTTCTTCTGTCCTGTCCATTTTAGTACTGTGCATTAAATGGCATAATATAGTTGGTTTAAATATAGATGTGAATTATGGCATTTAGAATAATCAAAAGTATTGCACGAAGCAGCATGTATTTTATATGGGAAATTATTTTGAGTTAAAGCATCTTTGCTTTTGCCAGAATCCACAGAAGTTGCACAAGCCTTTCATTTATTAATGAACTCAACATTGACCTGTGCTTACTTTAGGTCAAATGGATTTTCTCTTGTTTCCTCCTAAATGCATCTCTGTCTGGAATTAAATCTATGAATTCCTTTTCATTTCCTTTGTGCATAAAAATAAATTATTTTTGTCGAAGTTACTTATAAACAAATGTCAGGAATAAAGTTTCAGTCAGCACAGAGTTTGACAGAGAATTAAGCTCCTTCACTGTATGAATGGATAGGGGTTCACTTTCAGTTTGTTGCTCCTTTATGTTAAGATTGAATTTGTTGCATATAAAAAGCCAACTTGGAAGCAAAATCACATATGGACATATAAATTAAGAGCAGGAGTAGGCCATTTTGTCTTTTCATCCTGTTCAGACATTCAATGAGATTGTGGCGAATCTGTTTGAGCCCACAACATATCACTCCCGTCTAACCACATAACCATAATATAACCGTTCACCTTATTACTTATCAAATGTCTATCCGCCTCTGCTTCTACTATTCTTTGAAGATGAGAGTTCCAAAGACTCATGAACATCTGAGAAAAAATAATTTTCCTCATCTGCTTTAAATGAACAGACCATGTACTTTAAAAGAGGAACCAACGAGAGAGCAGGCTATTCTAGCCTTGTTGTACGTGGCCCCTTGGGCAAGAGTGGCCATAATATGGTTGAGTTCTTCATTAAGGGCCTGTCCCACCAGCATGCGACTCCATGTGGTGAGCGCGATCAAACTAGAAGCGGGGGCCGCACGCAGGTCGGGTGATCCCTGCACAGGGCCGTTCCCAACAGCATGCGCCTGCATGCGAAGAGCGCGACCAAACCGGCAGCAGGGGCCGCGCGGAGGTCGGGTGAGTGGCGCGACGCGGCGCGAAGTGTGGCAAACTTGGAGCAAAGTCTGAAAGGTAAGTTCGCCAGGACAGAGAGGAACACACAGAGAGGGGCACAGAGGCACACACAGGGAAGGCCATGGAGCCACACACAGAGAGGGTCATGGAGGCACGACATCGAGGCGGTGCGTAATACGTCGAGGTGACTGCGAGCCGACAAGCCGCTGCCGCGCGGAATTTTTGAACGTGGTCAGTTTTTCGGAGCTCTGCGCGATGTCGGGACAACTCCACAAGGCTCCGGCGATCGAAGTGGGACCGGCCCCCCGACGCCGGACAGCTCAAGCGACCACGTTAGGTCGCGCTCATTGCATGGAGTCGCATGCTGGTGGGACAGGCCCTTTAGGATGGAGAGTGACATTGTTAATTCAGAAACACGGGTCCTGAATTTAAAGAAAGGTAACTTTGAGGGTATGAGACGTGAATTGGCCAAGATGGACTGGCAATTGATTCTTGAAGGGCTGACGGTGGATATGCAATGGAAGGCATTTGAAGACTGCATGGATGAACTACAACAATTGTTCATCCCAGTATGGCAAAAGAATAAATCAGGGAAGGTAGCGCATCTGTGGATAACAAGGGAAATCAGGGATAGTATTAAAGCAAAAGATGAAGCGTACAAATTAGCCAGAAAAAGCAGCCTACCAGGGGACTGGGAGAAATTCAGAGACCAACAGAGGAGGACAAAGGGCTTAATTAGGAAAGGTAAAATGGAGTATGAAAGAAAACTGGCAGGAAACATAAAAACTGACTGCAAAAGTTCTTATCGATATGTGAAGCGCAAAAGATTAGTTAAAACAAATGTAGGTCCCTTGCAGTCAGAAACGGGTGAATTGATCATGGGGAACAAGGACATGGCAGACCAATTGAATAACTACTTTGGTTCTGCCTTCACTAAGGAAGACATAAATAATTTGCCGGAAATAGCAGGGGATCGCGGGTCAAATGAGATGGAGGAACTGAGTGAAATCCAGGTTAGCCGGAAAGTGGTGTTAGGTAAATTGAATGGATTAAAGGCCGATAAATCCACAGGGCCAGATAGGCTGCATCCCAGAGTACTTAAGGAAGTAGCCCCAGAAATAGCAGATGCCTTAGTGATAATTTTTCAAAACTCTTTAGACTCTGGAGTAGTTCCTGAGGATTGGAGGATAGCTAATGTAACCCCACTTTTTAAAATGGGAGGGAGAGAGAAAACAGGGAATTACAGACCAGTTAGTCTAACATCGGTAGTGGGGAAACTGTTAGAGTCAGTTATTAAAGATGGGATAGCAGCGCATTTGGAAAGTGGTGAAATCATTGGACAAAGTCAGCATGGATTTACGAAAGATAAATCATGTCTGACGAATCTTATTGAATTTTTTGAGGATGTAACTAGTAGAGTGGATAAGGGAGAGAAGCAGTGGATGTGTTATATCTGGACTTTCAGAAGGCTTTCGACAAAGTCCCACGCAAGAGATTGGTATACAAACTTAAAGCACACGGTATTGGTGGTTCAGTATTGATGTGGATAGAGAAATGGCTGGCAGACAGGAAGCAAAGAGTTAACAGGTCCTTTTCAGGATGGCAGGCAGTGACTAGTGGGATGCCGCAAGGCTCAGTGCTGGGACCCCAGCTATTTACAATATACATTAATGATTTGGACGAGGGAATTAAATGCAACATCTCGAAGTTTGCGGATGACACGAAGCTGGGGGGCAGTGTTAGATGTGAGGAGGATGCTAGGAGGCTGCAGGATGACTTGGATAGACTGGGTGAGTGGGCAAATGCATGGCAGATGCAGTATAATGTGGATAAATGTGAGGTTATCCACTTTGGTGGCAAAAACAGGAAAGTAGACTATTATTTGAATGGTGACCGATTAGGAAAAGGGGAGATGCAACGAGACCTGGGTGTCATGGTACACCAGTCATTGCAAGTAGGCATGCAGGTGCAGCAGGCTGTGAAGAAAGCGAATGGTATGTTGGCATTCATAGCAAAAGGATTTGAGTACAAGAGCAGAGAGGTTCTACTGCAGTTGTACAGGGTCTTGGTGAGGCCACACCTGGAGTATTGCGTACAGTTTTGGTCTCCTAATCTGAGAAAATACATTCTTGCCATAGAGGGAGTACAGAGAAGGTTCACCAGACTAATTCCTGGGACGGCAGGACTTCCATATGAAGAAAGACTCGGCTTGTACTCGCTGGAATTTAGAAGATTGAAGGGAGATCTCATAGAGACTTACAAAATTCTTAAGGGGTTGGACAGGCTAGATGCAGGAAGATTGTTCCCGATGTTGGGGAAGTCCAGGACAAGGGGTCACAGTTTAAGGATAAGGGGGAAGTCTTTTAGGACCGAATGAGAAAATCGTTTTTCACACAGAGAGTGGTGAATCTGTGGAATTCTCTGCCACAGAAGGTAGTTGAGGCCAGTTCCTTGGCCATATTTAACCATATAACCATATAACAATTACAGCACGGAAACAGGCCCTCTCGGCCCTTCCAGTCCGTGCCGACCATTTGTTTTCCCCTAGTCCCATCTACCTGCACTCAGACCATACCCCTCCATTCCCTTCACGTCCATATACCTATCCACTTTACTCTTAAATGTTAAAATCGATCCTACCTCCACCACTTCTGCTGGAAGCTCATTCCACACAGCCACCACCCTCTGAGTAAAGACGTTCCCCCTCACGTTACCCCGAAACCCCTGTCCCTTAATTCTCATGTCATGCCCTCTTGTTTGAATCTTCCCTACCCTCAATGGGAAAAACGTATCCACGTCTATCCCTTTCATCATTTTAAAGACCTCAATCAAGTCCCCCCTTAACCTTCTGCGCTCCAAAGAATAAAGACCTAACTTGTTCAACCTTTCTCTGTAACATAGTTGCTGGAACCCTGGCAACATTCTAGTAAATCTCCTCTGTACTCTCTCTATTTTGTTGACATCCTTCCTATAACTAGGCGACCAAAATAGTAAGATTAAACGAGAACTTATCAGTTCGAAGTTTGATCGTTATTTTATGAGGAGTTACGATGAGGGATTACGTGAAGAGCCCGCCTGGCGCTGGCAAACGGCATACTTCAAAGCAGCGGCATGAAAAACACAGAACACCAAATAGCCGAAGTAACATAGTAAGGCTCATAATAGACTTAGAACTACCAGATGATCATTTATTTTATGAGGGTGGGAGTGGAGGGCACGTAATCCCTCATCGTAACTCCTCATAAAATAACGATCAAACTTCGAACTGGTAAGTTCTCGTTTAATCTTACTATTTTACTTCGGAGTCACGTGAGTGACTACGTGAAGATTTTAAAGCTTTCTGTGTTTTTTATGTCGTAGAATTAATCAGTACGACAGTCCGGCTAAGTAAATACATACATGAGAAACCAGACTAATTTTAGTTCTTTCCATAATTAATTTTTAATGGTTTAAAGAACATCACAATAACCCTCCTTATATCCGAGGGATCATTACAAGTGATAAAATATATAAGTGACTACATAACTGATTATAGCAATCAATAGTAAACAAAGCAGGTGACTATAGTGATCCAACACCGCGTGGCCAAAACTTGTCATAGTGTGAACAGGTTTATTGTAGAACTTTGAAAAAGTTTCTTCTTTACTCCACCCTGCGATTTTTAAAAAAAATATGCTCGAGCGGTACGTCCCGCACCTTCGCCGCGGACGTAGCTGCTGCCCTGGTGGAGTGAGATTTGAACACATCAGTGTCTACTCCTGCTAACAGTAACACCTGTTTCAACCACTTTGAGATAGTTTGAACTGAAGCTTTAGTGTGTGGTTTTTTATGCGTAATCATTAACGTTATTTCATTTCCTCGAAGAGTTTTGGTAACTTTTATATATTGGTTCAAATGTCTAACCACACATAAAGTAGGATCAATAGGATAAGCTTGAAAGATTACCTTTGCTCCAGTTCTTCCTGGTCTGCTTTGTTTGATCAGATCGTAAACATAGAACACAATGTTATCTGTAGTCACATGCATACAGTCTAAACGCAACATTTGTAAAGTTTGCACTCTTTGAGCTGAAACCAATGATATTAACATTATTAATTTGAATGTTAATCTTTCCAATGACAATCCTTCAATTGGAGTCCACTTTCTAAGTAAGGTAAGTACAATGCTCACATCCCAAATCTCTGTGTATCTAGGTTTGGGTGGATTAATGTTAAAGATTCCTTTCATGAATCTAGATATTAGTGGATGTGATCCAATTGATTTCTGGTCAGACATAAGTCCTAAATAAGATGATAAGGCACTGCGTGCAGTGTTAGTGGCACTGTAACTTAAATGTTGCTCAAAATGCAATTTAGCAAGGAGCTCCAATACATTTTTCATGCAATATCACAGTATCACAATATCAAACATGCAATATTCACAGTATCATAAGAAATATTTGACTGTGTGCAAAATTCTTCCCATTTCTTAATATGTGTCATATATTGTTTTTGTGTGTTATCTCGCCATGATGCGACTATAACTTCCATAGTTTTGTCCGACAATCCCAGCTCCTGTAGTGGTCTGGTCAAAACCTGCAGATTAATAAATTCATATATGCATATAATGGATACATTTCTTTGGTTACTGGATTAATCAAAATATCACTACAGTTAGGAATTGACATATATGGTTCTTTAATCATATTCAGCATTAATGGGAACCAAGGTTGTGTTGGCCAATTTGGAACTACCAACAATCCTGTGGCAGAATCTTGTTCTATTTCCTTCAGACATTGCTGAACCAAAGCAAAAGGTGGAAAAGCATAAAAAAACATATTCCCCCAGTTCAATGAAAAAGCATCTACTGCTACTGCATCTGGATCGTATTCCCAAGACACATATTTAGGCAATTGATGATTAAGCCTTGATGCAAACAAATCAATTTCTGGTAAACCAAATTGAGTTACAATATTCTAAATATTGCTGGATTAAGCATCCATTCTGTGTTATCTTTAAATATCCTTGATCTTTTATCTGCCACCACATTGTCTTTACCTGGAATGTAGTTTGCTGAAATCCAAATTTGGCGATCAATACACCATTGCCATATTTCATTGACCAGACAATCACATGATACTGATCTGACTCCCCCCATGTGATTAATATATGCAACAGCCGTTTTATTGTCTAACTGTATTAATACATGTAGACCCTTTTTTGAACAGCAATATGCTTTTAGACCATAGAAAGCACCCAATAACTCTAAATAGTTAATACCATAAGTTTGAAAAAACGTTTCTTCTTGGACTTTCCATCTACCTCCACAACTGGAGGATGAATCTGTTACCCCCCCCCATCCGAGAGCATTAGCATCTATTTATAAACAATTTCAGGCTGTTTAATCAGAATGTTTTTAGCAGCTTGTGGGACATTTTTAACCCACCATGGTAATTCCAACAAAACTTCTTTTGTTAATTGCATAGGCCTATCAAAGTGGCCTGCCCTCTCTTTGAGAGCTCTTATTTTGTCCCTTTGAAGATTTTGATAATGTAATGGACCAAATTCTACTGCAGGAAATGCTGCTACTAGTTTACCAATAGTTTTCGCTACTTCTCGGATGGAAGGATAAGTTTGTGAATGAGATTATTACAAGTCACCAAAAAATCATCAACTTTATCTTTGTTGGTAAAGTATTAACATAGTTTCTGAGTTAATTACAAACTCCAAATAGTTAATTGATTGTGCTGGCTGCAGCTGGGATTTAATTGGATGAATCAAGAACCCTAGCTTTAACAAAGCTTTGTACTGAAACTAATTCTCAGCTGACTCTTGATTGCCATAAATGATTAGAATGTCATCGAGATAAGCCATAACGATGTGTTTTTGTACTCTTAATTGGGCTAAAACTGGTTTCAACAGTTTAGTAAAGAGCCTGGGAGCTGAACTCAATCCATTTGGCAAAGCTTTAAACTGCCATAATTGTCCCAGCCAATTAAATTTTAAGTACCTCCAGAAACTGATGTATTGGTACAGAATAATAGGCGTTTTTCAAATCAATCGTAGCCATATAACAACCTGCTGATATTAAATATCTTGCAGTATTAAATGTTTCCATTTAAAAGTTTGTATTCTACCACTTATTTAGATCTGTAAGGTCCAGAATAATTCTGCAATCACCATCTTTTTATGTCTTTTGAAATATCTTAGACACAATTGATGCTCGTGTTCATAAGTTTTTTCAATAACCCCTTTTCAGATAATTTGTCAATTTCCACATTAATCTCTGCTTTTCCAATTGCAGTAAACACAAAAGCATAGGCAGGTTTATCTGTACTGGAGGATTAACCCCTTCTTTAAATGTAATAGTGGCTCCTGAAACTGCTTGTAAAAATAAACCGATCAGAAGTAATAGTAAGCCAGTCTTTATAAATTTTTTGTAATCTCCCTCCAACTGGAGATTAATCCGCAGTTTCTTTAAGGATAGAACAAGTCTTTAATACCTCTCCATATGAGCGTGGTGGTCTCCTTTTCCCCGAATACGGGTAAGTATTGGGCTGTGCAGTACAATAATATTTCCTTGACATATTTCTGCCTCTATTTCCAAAATCAAATCCCCTTCTGGGCGAAAAATACCTTTTTTGTCCTAAGACGAAGGTTTCATGCAGCTAAAATTTTTAGCTTCTTCATCCAATTTTTAATAATTTAGGCAGATTTACTCCAAACAGATAACCAGGAGCTTGAACACCACTTGCTCGACACAGGCTTGCAAACCTTGGGTGAAATATGGGCCGAATAGCCATTTTCCTCATACAATAATTTCATAGAAAGAATTTGCACAATAGGCCCTCTTTCCTAAACTTATCCATCTCCCCAAAGCCATAATGGCAGCAGAATAATTTGTGAGGATTTTTGAACCTCACTTCTTGAGCTCTCATATTTGGGGTCATGGATGCCCATATCAACGGATAAACCGTAGGCACTTCCAATGAGGCACAATTTCCTGTGCGTTTATAATTCTGATGTTTCAATCATCACAGAATCATGAAGTTGGTGAGATACCATATATTAATGTTGGCAGCTAGGTTTTCTTCCATAGCCTCACCACTTCCTTCATATATAGCAAATTCTTTTGCTATCCCAGGCACATTTGGCCTTTCTTTTATTTTGTGGTGTGTTTTCAAATGCAAATCACCATCAGCAGGGTCTGCCTTCTGCAGCCCTAAATCAATTGGGATTTCATCCCATGAGACTTCCTTCGGCCCAAATCCTGGGTCCGGAGTTCCAACTCCCAATTAGGCCCACAGCCATATTCAGAATAATTAAACCCCTCAGGGCTTTTTTGGGAACCTTCTGGGTACTGTGACCCTAGTCTCATAATTTTTTGGAGAACTTTCTCCATATGCTCCATTATTAGTTCCACATAGTTTAATTATCTAGAGGACTTTCAGTATCAGAGTCATCAGAACCACGGGCCTCTCAGATTTCTTTTACATTTTTAGGAGCATTTCTCTCCGTGGTTATAACTTCTGGAGAATCTAGAACTCGCTAACGGGTATATCAGCGGCCACCGGTATCGGAACCGGATCCACACTAGCTTTTTTCCCGTATTTTTATTTTCACCCCGGGAAGCTCTTTTTACCCGCGAATTTTCTTTGCCGATTTCTCCATTTCTTTCATTAATCTGTGCTAAACAGCACTTTAACGTGACTCTGACTTTTATTTTACTTTACTTTTACTGCTGGACCCACCCAGCGTACTCTAACGAACGTCCCGACTTTGCCCCACTTACCTGCAGGTCCGTTCCGACCGCTGCGAGGAGCTGCTCCTTACTGCAGCTCCTCCTTCCGCCGTCAGCGTCGACGTAATGCCGTTTGCCAGCGCCAGGCGGGCTCTTCACGTAGTCACTCACATGACTCCGAAGAAAAATTGTACACCATACTCCAGAATTGGTCTTACCAATGCCTTGTACAATTTTAACATTACTTCCCTACTCCTATATTCAATGCTCTGATTTATAAAGGCCAGCACACCAAAGGCTTTCTTTACCACCCTATCTACATGCGATTCCACCTTCAGGGAACTATGCACAGTTATTCCTAGATCTCTCTGTTCCACAGCATTCCACAATTCCCTACCATTTACCATGTACGTCCTATTTTGATTTGTCCTGCCAAGATGTAGCAATTCACACTTATCAGCATTAAACTCCATCTGCCATCTTTCAGCCCACTTTTTCAAATGGCCCAAATCTCTCTGTAGACTTTGAAAATCTACTTCATTATCCACAACACCACCTATCTTAGTATCATCTGCATACTTACTTATCCAATTTTCCACCCCATCATCCAGATCATTGATGTACATGACAAACAACAGTGGATCCAACACAGATCCCTGAGGCACCCCACTGGTCACCGGCTTCCAACCTGACAAACAGCCATCCACCATTACTCTCTGACATCTCCCATTCAGCCACTGTTGAATCCATCTTGCTACTCCGCCATTAACACCCAAAGATTGTACCTTCTTAACCAACCTTCCATGGGGAACCTTGTCAAAGGCCTTACTGAAATCCATATAGACAACATCCACTGCTTTACCCTCATCAATTTCCCTAGTTACTGCTTCAAAAAATTCAAGAAGGTTTGTCAAACATGACCTTCCAGGCACAAATCCATGTTGACTGTTCCTGATCAGACCCTGTTTGTCCAGATGCTTATATATATTATCTCTAAGTATCCTTTCCATTAATTTGCCCACCATTGACGTCAAACTAATAGGTCTATAATTGCTAGGTTTATTCTTTGAACCCTTTTTAAACAATGGAACAACATGCGCAGTACGCCAATCCTCCGGCACTATTCCCGTTTCTAATGACATTTGAAATATTTCTGTCATAGCTCCTGCTATTTCTACACTAACTTCCCTCAATGTCCTAGGGAATATCCTGTCAGGACCTGGAGACTTATCCACTTTTATATTTTTCAAAAGTGTCAGTACTTCCTCCTCTTTGAATCTCTTAGTTTCCATAGCTACTCTACTTTTTCCCCTTAACTCACAGAGTTCAATATCCTTCTCCTTGGTGAATACCGAAGAAAAGAAATTGTTCAATATCTCCCCCATCTCTTTTGGCTCTGCAGATAGCTGTCCATTCTGGTTCTCTAATGGTCCAATTTTATCCCTCGTTATCCTTTTGCTATTAATATAGCTGTAGAAACCCTTTGGGTTTATTTTCACCTTTCTTGCCAAAGCAACCTCATATCTTCTTTTAGCCTTCCTAATTTCTTTCTTAAGATTCTTTTTACATTCTTTATACTCCTCTAGCACCTCATTTACTCCATGCCTCCTATAATTATTGTAGATATCTCTCTTTTTTCGAAACAAGAGTCCAATTTCCCTTGAAAACCATGGCTCTTTCCAATTTTTACTATTTCCTTTCAACCTAACAGGGACAAAGATTCTGTATCACAATTTCCCCTTTAAATGTCCTCCATTTCTCTTCTACATCCTTCCCATGAAACAAAGTGTCCCAATTCACTCCTTTAAAATCCTTACGCATTCACTCAAAGTTAGCCTTTCTCCAATCAAAAATCTCCACTTTAGGTCCAGTTCTGACTCTCTGCATAATTATATTGAAACTAATGGTATTGTGATCACTGGTCCCGAAGTGCTCACCAACGCATACCTCCGTCACCTGACCTGCCTCATTTCCTAACAGGAGGTCCAGCACTGCCCCTTCTCTGGTCGATACCTCTATGTACTGCTGCAAAAAACTATCCTGCACACATTTTACAAACTCCAAACCATCCAGCCCATTTACAGAATGTGTTTCCCAGTCTATTTTTGGAAAATTGAAATCTCCCACAATCACTACCTTATGCTTACTACTAATATCTGCTATCTCCTTACATATTTGCTCTTCCAATTCATGCTCCCCATTTGGCGGTCTATAATACACCCCTAAAAGTGTTGCTACACCGTTCCCACTTCTCAGTTCCACCCAAATAGCCTCCCTAGACGAGCCCTCTAATCTATCCTGCCAAAGCACTGCTGTAATATCTTCTCTGACAAGCAATGCAACACCTCCCCCTCTGGTCCCTCCAATTCTATTTAAGAGGGAGTTGGATGTGGCCCTTGTGGCTGAAGGGATCAGGGGGTATGGAGAGAAGGCAGGTACAGGATACTGAGTTGGATGATCAGCCATGATCATATTGAATGGCGGTGCAGGCTCGAAGGGCCGAATGGCCTGCTCCTGCATCTAATTTCTATGTTTCTATGTTTCTAAAATGTCTAGTTCTAGATTATCCTAAAAGAAGAAACATCCTTTCAAATCCAGATACAAGATGCTGGAATTTGGAGCAAAAAACAAACTGCTGAAAGAACTTGGCTAGTCAAGCAGCATCTGTGGAGGCAATAGGGTGATCAAAGTTTCAGTTCAAGACCATGCATCAGGGCTGAGTACCACTACACACTTGATACTGTCTAACCCAGAGTTCTTTGAGCAGTTTGTTTCTTTTCTTCTCAAAATCTACCCTGTCAAAGCCTAAAGGGCCTGTCCCACTTACGCAATTTTTTCGGCGACTGCCAGCACCCGTCATAGTCGCCGCCAGGTCGCCAAACATGTCTCGGGGTGACGCCTGTCACCCAAAGAGTCGTACCTTTTTCTGGTTGCCGCTGGATTGAAAATTTTCAGCGACCTGCTGCGATTATGACAGGTGCCGGCCCTTTAATGATCTTTATTTGTTTCAATCAAGTCCCTTCTTGCTCCAAGGCTCTTCCCAGGTACAAATCCAACCTGTCAATCTTTTCTTACTAGATAACTGCCTATTCCAGGTGCTCTGAACTACTACCAATGCAATCATATCCTTCCTTAAAACAGGTCAATACTGTACATGTCTCCTCAATGGTAGACAAAAATGCTGGAGAAACTCAGCGAGTGAGGCAGCATCTATGGAGCGAAGGAAATAGGCAATGTTTTGGGCCAAAACCATCATCAATGGCCTGTTAAACTAAAGAATAACCTCCCAGTCATTGTATTCAATTATTGATAATAAACAACAATATTCTATTATCTTTTTGATTTACTTCCTGTGCATGCATCATAGCCTTCCATAAATCGTGTCTTGGACATTCAGATTCTT
The DNA here is from genome assembly GCA_035221665.1 of Okamejei kenojei. Classification (NCBI taxonomy): domain Eukaryota; kingdom Metazoa; phylum Chordata; class Chondrichthyes; order Rajiformes; family Rajidae; genus Okamejei; species Okamejei kenojei. The sequence continues at coordinate 80,924,995 of CM069134.1, forward strand.
TAAAATTAAGCTTTGTAATCTCTCACCATTCAGATAATTATTTTATTTTCCTAACATGATGGACAATGTTACAAATGCTCACATAATATTCCATTTTCGAGAACCTTATCGATTTTCATAATTAATTCAGTAATTAGCATTGTTTCCTGCCTCACTATCCACCAACTACCCTTGCCCTAGGCATCTCCCCACCATCACCCCCACATCTTAACAGACTTTACAATACTTTAATTTTAGTTACCAGTTGCGGGTTCATCTTAATTATTTGTCTTGGATGTTCATTAAAATAATTTTAAATTTTATGTAGACAAAAGAGACTGCAATGCTGGAATCTAGAACAAAAACAGAACATTGGAACAACTTTGCGGGCCAAGCTACATCTGCTTGGAAGGAAATGGACAGTCAGAAGAAGGGTCCTGACCTGAAACATCACCTGTCCTTTTTCTCTAAAGATGCTGCCTGACCCGATGAGTTACTCCTGCACTTTGTGTTGATTTTTGTTATAAACCAGTATGTGCTCCACTTTTCAGACTGATGGAGTAGAGGAGTGAGGGAAATGAGAGGGGCAAGAACCAGAATGTGATAGATGGATTGTGAATAGGGGTGATTGGCAGAGACATATACAGGAGACCAAAGGGAGCAGATGTGGAATTTAATAAGAAAGGAAGATGAGGAGTGAAATGTAAAACCAGAGGGAGGGAAAACGGGTAGAAGGGGCAGAGGGGTAGAAGGGAACAGGTGTGGGGCGCATGTGAAATAGGGGACCCCATTTAGAAGAGCAAGGGTATGAAATTAAGCAGATCAAGGTGGGGAAATTAACTGCGTGATGGGGCAGGGGGAGTATTAAATAAATATGAATTTTACTGTGATATTTGATAACACAATTTTACTGCATTTGGCATTTTACTGCATTTGGCTGCTCTATCATAACAAAAACCAAAGTCATCATCACAACAGCAAAAATCCTAATCAATGTACAGACACTAATCTTTGAAGTAGAATACTTGAATTTTCTAATAGTGTCAATATTGTGGAATCGGATCTCCACTAAATGTGTTTGTTTGCATCTTCATATAACTAAACATAAATAATTTTCATGGGGAAATCCTCTGATTGTCATTGAGCCAGTCCTTTAGCAAATATATATTTCATATGGTATAATTAAAAGCTCTTTGAGGAGAACACATTCCAATGCTGGCCCATTCAAATCCTGTCATACTGAGCATAACCAATAATGATTGCAGAGAACTTTAGAACAAAAGCATCTTGTGTCATTGCCAAGTATGAGAGTGTAAAGATCGGGAGATTCCAATCATGCGGATATGATTACAAAAGCAACTGGGGTGGGGATGGGAGTAGGGGAAAGACACGGAATATGGGAGGGATTACTTGAAATTGGAGAATTCAATCTTCATTGGGTTGTAAGCTATCAATGCAGAATATGACGTGCTGTTCTTCCAGTATCCTTGTAGCCTAACTCTGGCAATTGAGGAGACCACAAAAAGGTGGGAACGGGAATAAGAAGGGTAGTTAAAATGGTTAGCAGCCAGAGGCGGGCCTTGGCATATAGAGCACGTGTTTATTTAAGGAGGAGAAAGACAATAGGATGAAGGACTGAAGGTACTATCGTGTATGAAGGTAGACAAATCTCCAGGGCCTGATCAGATATATCCAAGGACATTGTGGGAAACTAGAGAGGAAATTGCGGGTGTCCTGGTCGAAATTTACAAGTCATCCATAAATACAGGAGAGGTGCCAGAAGACTAGTGAGTGGCAAATGTTGTAACTTTATGCAAGAAGGGCTGCAGGGAAAATGCAGGGAACTATAGTCCAGTGAGATTAATATGTGTAGTTGGAAAGTTACGAGAGAGTATTCTAAGGGATAGGTTATACAGCCATTTGGATGGGCAAGGGCTGATTAGGGACAGTCAGCATGGTTTTGTACGTGGGAAGTCGTGTCTCACAAATCTGATTGAGTTTTTTGAAGACATGACCAAAAAGGTTGATGGGGGCAGAGCAGTAGAAGGCATTCACCAAGGTTCTGCATGATACGCTGCTCTGGAAGGTTAGATTGCATGTGATCCAAGGAGAGGTAGCTGAATGGATAGCAAATTGGCTTCTTGGAAGGAAGCAGAGGGTGATGGTGGATGGTTGTGTCTCGGACTGGAGGCCTGTGACTAGTGGCGTGCCTCAGGGTTCGGTGCTGGGCCCGTTACTGTTTGTTATCGACATCAATGATTTGGATGAGAACCTGCAGGGCAAGATCAGCAAGTTTGCTGATGATACAAAAGTGGGTGGTTTTGCAGATAGTGAAGATGGTTGTGAAAAATTGCAGCAGGATCTTGATCGATTGGCCAGGTGGGCTGAGGAATGGCTGTTGGAATTTAATACAGAGAAATGTGAGGTGTTGCATTTTGGGATGAGGGAAGGACCTACACAGTGAATGATAGCACTCTGGGGAGTGTTGTGGAGCAGAGGGATCTAGGAATGCAGGTGCATGGTTCCTTGATGGTCGAGTCGCAAGTAGATAAGGTGGTCAAAAAGGCTTTTGGAACATTGGCCTTCATCAGTCAGAGCATTGACTATAGAAGTTGTGAAGTCATGTTGCAGTTGTATAAGACGTTGGTGAGATCGCATTTAGAATATTGTGTTCAGTTCTGGGTACCATGTTATAGGAAAGATATTGTGAAGCTTGAAATGTTTCAGATACGATTTACCAGGACTAGAGGGTCTGAGCAATAGGGAGAGGTTGAGTGGGCTGGGTCTCTATTCCTTGGAGTGCAGAAGGATAAGGGGTGATCTTATCGAGGTGTATAAAATCATGAGAGGAATCGATCAGGTAGATGCACAGAATCTCTTGCCCAGAATAGGGGAATCGAGGACCAGAGGTCATAGGTTCAAGGTGAAGGTCAAAAGATTTAATAGGAATCTGAGAGGTCACGTTTTCATACAAAAGGGTAGTGGGTTTATGGAACAAGCTGCCAGAGGAGGAAGTTGAGGCTGGGACTATCCCAACATTTAAGAAACAGTTAGATAGGTACATGGATAGGACATGTTTGGAGGGATATAGACTAAGCGCAGGCAGATGGGACTAGTGTAGCTGGGACATATTGGCCGGTGTGGGCAAGTTGGGCCAAAGGGCCTGTTTCCACATTGTATCACTCTATGACTATGTGATTGTCTAAATGGTCACCTATTCTAAGCTTGGTCTCAATGATGTAAAGAAAGCCGTTAAGGAGTTTACCTGTAAGTAACCTTAAGATGATAATACAAACAGAATATGTTGGAAGTACTCAGCAAGTGAGGCAGCACATGGGAGGGGGGGCGGTGGGGGAGGAACAGAGGTGATGTTTAAAGTCAATGATCATTCATCAGGTCATTTTTTTGATTATAGGTTTAAAAATTAAAGCTGTCAAATGCAAATTTTCATTTGGAAATTTTATCAGTAATCTTGCTTTGCAGGTGTTCCTCGAATTGCACAGTGCACATTTAGTTTGCCTCTCAAGTTAATTTGCCAACCAGTTCAACCATCTAAGAATGCTGTTCACAAAATAACAATTGACATAAACAAGCCACCTGTAAATATCTCCGTTCTTTTTCCAGGTAAGCACTCCACACCAGTAATAGTTTTTGTAAATAATTACGACATACCAATTGTGGCTGCATGTAAAATTAATATTAATATAACACATTTAGTTGCTAAAACATTTTTAATTTTCCATCTTATTTCATCTATCATTTTTCTTCTGCTGGTGAAGATCATTGCAGCTCATTCACAGCATTTAGAATCAGTTCAGCATTGGTATAGGCCCACGATGTCTGAGCCAAGCATGGCCTAAATTAAACATCCCTTCTGCCCGCACATCATCCATATCCCTTGTCTCTTTGTACATTCATGTGCCTCTCTTAAAACCACCATAATTTCTGCTTCCACCGCTACCACTGACAGTGTGTTCCAGGCACCTGTATATTAAAAAAAACTCACCCCACACATCTCTTTTAAACTTTTCTGCCTCTGGTCTTAAAGGTATGCCCTCATCTTTGTCATTTTTATCCTCCAGAAAAAGGTTATGACTGTTTACCCTATACATGCCTCTCATCATTCTGTATAATCATATCTAGTCTCCCTTCAACCTCCAACACTCCAGCAAAGATAATCCAAATTTGTCCAACCTCTCTTTACAGTTAATATTCTTAAATCCAGATAAACCTCTTCTGCACCCATTACACAGCCTTCCTGTAATTAGGCAATTAGACTGCACACACCAAATGCTGCCTAACCAAAGTTTTATAATGCTGCAAAATGACTTCCTGCCCAATCGATCAAGACAAGCAGACATACACCTTCTTTACCTCTCAATCTACTTTTGTTGCCACTTTCAGGGTGCTATGGATCCTACACCCAAGATCCTTTTGTATATCTATGTTGTTCAGGATCTTGCCGCAAACGGTACACATTCCACTTACATTTGACCTCCCAAAGTGCAACACCTCACATTTGCCTGGATCAAACTCCATCTACCAATTCTCACCCATATATGTATCTGGTCTATATCCTGCTGTATCCTTAGCATTTTATGTTCTGGTTTAATCTTTCATGTTAGTTAGTGAGTGTGGCAGCTGAAACAAATTTTGTTCTTGCCTTTCACATTCAGCAAAACTTACTAGACAACAATCCCACTCATTCTCATTAACCTAGATATTGAGCTCAGCTGCAGCACTGGGGTTAATGAAATCAGAACTGGACCCAAGATCTTCCAGGGCAGATGGATACGCAGAACCTTAGTAGATCTTTTCCATTTGGAACTTGTAGAAAGCTCAGTATAGGTAATTGTTATCATGTGTATGTAATATAGAGTTACATTTTCTACCCCTCAGCTATGCTTTTATAAATAACACCAAAATTGTTTTCCTAAACTGTGCAAGACAACATCTTTATAGAGCTGTAATGGGATATTTTTGTCTCTTGAAATTCACCTTCAATTTTAAAACATGCTGATCAATCAATTCAGGAGTGTATATCTTATCACATTCATTAAGTCTAGCGAGTAACTTCGATGTTGAACTTATGGCAAAGGCTTTCTGTGTGGGTAATATTTAGTTATGCTTACACTTAGGCTAATTTCCCATTTTTCTTTATAAAAACAGATTTTCTTGGAGAGTCAGATCACGAGCAGATGAATGTCTTGGGATTTAAATTACTCTCAGGGTCAACGATTACACTTTTATCCTCAAAGACATCAAGTGAGTACGATCTTCTGTGATTATCTCCATTAACTGCCTTCAAATTAACTAAGAACAGCTACCCCTCGCTTGTAACATGTAATAAGGGAGCATATCTAATTTCAGGAATTATAGTTACTCTTTTGAATCTACTTCCCAGTGTTGTGCTTCTGTCCCTTCCCACTGTTAATCACAATGTACACCATCATATAGAATAAGTAAGTTTGCAAAGTAGTATCAGCTCCTAAATTGCAATTATAAGAATGTTTTCACAAAGTTATCTGATAGGCACTGTTTATGGGGAGACAAAAATGTCTGGTTTCAATTTTTGATACTTTATGGTTCACTTAAACCTTTTACTCTAAGTCAGAGGGTTTTGTGATCTTCTGGGATCACTACTGACCTTGTGCCAGTGCCTCTGGCAATCAGAGAAGAATTGCAGGTTATGAGAGAATGGCTCAGTTCTGCTTAGGATTATTTTAAAAGAGTCTGTTAATTCATGTGTTTAGGTGAAGCAGTGTGTGACGTATATAATTAAAAGTAATCTGTACTAGTAGTGGTTCTCTCATTGATTTGATTGTTAGTTGTCATATTAAAATTCTTATTGTTATATATGACCTTTTTGAAGCTTTTGGCATTGTGGTTCCCATTGTATTGAGCAGAAATGAGGTGCAATGTTGACAAAATTATTTTTTCCCCAGTTGGTTAACAATGTGACACCAGGAAATAGGATATCACACTGAATATTGGCAAAGGTTGAACTTGTATGGAAAGACTTGTTCTATCCTGACGATGAGCACGGATGTCTGGTGCCAAATAGTCCCTCTGCTTTTTAAGTTTGTGTGTGGAATTAACATAGTGGAATTGACTCTTGCCTACTTATGCCTTCTATTTCCAACTCAAAAGACTAGCATTTATGATTGGCTCCTGCTTTCCTGTCCTCTTCTGTTATTCATGTTTCAACAAGGTTGATACCAAGGGCATAATTCCTTTCCTGATTACTCTGTCTCCTGCATGTTATCCAGCTACATTTAAAGAGGTTATAATTGTGAACACTATGTTCAGTTCTTCAGTTCACAGCATTATAGAATTAGTGTTCCCATGCTGGCTGGCAGGGACATATCACTGGAAGGCCTTGACGCTTGGCCTTTGAAAAGGATTGCTGTATGGTTTTTGGAAAGAGTCCTGTTAATAATATTCACAGCTGCAGAATGGTTAAGGCCATTAAATTCTAATACATGCCTTTGCATTTCATTCCAGAAGTGCAGAGGGATTGTTCATGAGATCTTTGGAGACATGAGTGACAGCACATGCTGGAATCTGGAGTAACCCTGATTGTATACAGCATTGGTGCAAACAGCTGCTCTCCACTAACACTCTCCTCTGCCTGGCCGAACTTGTGCTTACTTTGAATGACCTTCCTTTTGATTCCTCCTACTTTCTACAGACGAAAGGGATAACCTTGGGTACTCCCATAGGCCATCGGTAATTCAACTTTTTTTGGCTACACAGAGCAGTCTTTCAAATCTACTCTGGCACCACTTCCGAGCTCTTTCTCAGCTATAATGATGACTGCATTGGTACTATACTCCTGTACTTGTCAATTTCATTAACGTTGGCACTAATTTCCACATTGCCCTCATTAATAATTTCTAATTTCTAATTACGTCTTTCTCCTTTCTGGAACACTCTCTCCACGTTGAGAAAAAAACTGTCTATTTATATGTACAACAAACCCACTGGCTCCCACAGCTACTCTGACCACATTTCCTCCCAACCCTGTCTCTTGTAAGGTCACTATCCCTTTCTCTGTTCCTGTCTCTTCCGCATCTGTTCTTGAGATCAAGCATTCACAGGACATTCAAAGGTCCTCCTTTTTCAACAAATGATGGCCTGATGGCATTAACACTGAAATCTTTAATTTCATATAACATGCTCATCCTGTTTCTTTGATTGAATTGATTGAAAAATACCATCATTGATCACCATTCACACTAATTCTTTATTATCCCACATCTGTATCCACTCCCGACACATTAGGGGCAATTTACAGAGGCCAATTAAATGTGCATGTCTTTGGGATGTGGGAGGAAACCTGAGCAACTGGAAGAAACCCATACAGTCACAGGAAGAACATGCAAGCTCCAGACAGACAGCATCAGAGGTCAGGATCAAACCTAGGTTTCGGGCCCTGTTTTGGCAAAATGGTCGCCTAGTCCATGCTTGGTTCTGTCGATGTAAAGCAAGTAATAATGGGATGAGTCCTCCACTATCCCACCCCCCTTTCCATAGAGAGTACTTTCACTGTAACTCCTTGGTTCACTCATCCTCCACACCCAAACCACTTTCTCCCCGGGTGTTTAAGCCTGATTTCAAGAAGATATAACCTCTGTCCTTACGCCTACTCCTTTACATCCACCCAGGGACCCCAGCAGCCCTTCCAGGTTTGGTTTTGTTTAGTTTAGTTTAGTTTAGAGATAGTGTGGAAATGGGCCTTTCGGCCCATTGAGTCCATGCTGATCAACGATCACCCATATACTAGTTCTATCATACACACTGGGGACAACTTACAGAAACCAATAAACGGGAACATCTTTGGAATGTGGGAGGAAACTGGAGCACCCAGAGAAAACTCACAGCCTGAACATACAAGCTCTGTACAGACAACATCCAATGCCTCTGGAGTTGAAAGCCGGCAATTCTACTGCTGCATCACTATGCCCCTGAAGGTTGCAGATGAGTAGCAGATAAAGTATTCTCTTTGATAAGCAGAAGAGGCGTCTATGTGGGCCTCCTCCGTATATGGCCTCCTTTACATTGGCAGGACTAAGTATAAATTAGGCAACCATTTTGCCGAACACATGTTCGATCCGCCAAGGCCTACTGGGTCTGCCAATTGCAAACTCTTTTTAACTTGTTTCCCATTCTTTGCCATCCGAAGGTGAGACAGACGTTCACATGCGCCTTCTCTAGTCTTATCTACTGCGTTTGGTGTTCCCGATATGGCTTCCTTTACATCGCCGAGGCCATTTAGCCAAACATTTACACTCGGACAGTCAAGGTCTATTAGATCTTCCGTTTGCTAACCATTATAACTCCCCTTCCCATATCGATCATTCCCATTTCAATCTCACCCCTTTGTACCTTTTCACCTCTATCACTTCCTCTGGCTTCACATTTCACTTCTCTTCTCTTCCTCCATTTTACACTTTTGTTTTTATCTCTAACCTTTTTCCATCCATCTGCCAATCAGAAATCCCCCACACCTTTGTCCACCTATCATTTTCCAGGCTTTGTCCTGCCACCCCCCTCCCCGTCACCTCTCTTTTGCAGCTTCCCTACTACAATCCGTCTGAAGAAGGGTTCCAATCCGAAATGCCAATCTATCCATGCTAGAGATGCTTCCTAACCCGCTGAGTTACTTCACTTTGTTTTATGAGGAGACTTTGTGTTGTTTTTGACATTTTGAAGACATTTAGAAAAGTTAGTAATTTATTGCTGTTTAAAAAAAATAAAATTTGTGATGATTTTAATGGGGTTTATATTCATCAACCTTGCCTAAAATATCAGGGATAGTCTTTAGAACTGGGAAAGTTTGCAAGGTCTCCAAAGTTATGATAACTTCAGAAAGGGTTAAAGTTCTGTGAGAGGCAGAACATGTAACTCGAGTCAAGTCAAGTGAGTTTATTGTCATGTGTCCCTGATAGGACAATGAAATTCTTGCTTTGCTTCAGCACACAGAACATAGTAGGCATTTACTACAAAACAGATCAGTGTGTCCATATATCATTGTATAAATACATACACACATGAATAAATAAACTGATCAAGTGCAAATAACAGATAATGGGTTATTAATGATCAGAGTTTTGTCTGAGCCAGGTTTAATAGCCTGATAGCTGTGGGGAAGTAGCTATTCCTGAACCTCGTCGTTGCAGTCTTCAGGCTCCTGAACCTTCTACCTGAAGGTAGCGGGGAGATGAGTGTGTGGCCAGGTTGATGTGGGTCCTTGATGATGCTGCCAGCCTTTTTGAGGCAGCGACTGCGATAAATCCCCTCGATGGAAGGAAGGTCAGAGCCGATGATGGACTGGGCAGTGTTTACTACTTTTTGAAGTATTTTCCTCTCCAGGGTGCTCAAGTTGCCGAACCAAGCCACGATGCAACCAGTCAGCATGCTCTCTACTGTGCACCTGTAGAAGTTAGAGAGAGTCCTCCTTGACAAACCGACTCTCCGTAATCTTCTCAGGAAGTAGAGGCGCTGATGTGCTTTCTTGATAATTGCATTGGTGTTCTCGGACCAGGAAAGATCTTCAGAGATGTGCACGCCCAGGAATTTGAAGCTCTTGACCCTTTCAACCATCGACCCGTTGATATAAACGAGACTGAGGTCCTCATCCTCCTCCTTCCAAAGTCCACAATCAGTTCCTTGGTTTTGCTGGTGTTGAGGGCCAGGTTATTGTGCTGGCACCATATGGACAGTTGCTCCATCTCTCTCCTATACTCTGACTCATCCCCATCAGTGATACATCCCACAACAGTGGTGTCGTCAGCGAACCTGATGATGCAGTTCGCACTGTGACCGGCTACGCAGTAATAGAGTGAGTACAGCAGGGGGCTGAGCACGCAGCCTTGAGGTGCTCCCGTGCTGATTGTTATCAAGGCTGACACATTTCCACCAATATGAACAGACTGTGGTCTGTGAATGAGGAAGTCGAGGATCCAATTGCAGAGGGATGCGCAGAGACCCAGATGTGCAAGTTTGGTAACCAGCTTGGAGGGGATGATTGTGTTAAATGCCGAGCTGTAACCAATGAATAACAGCCTGACATATGAGTTTTTGTTGTCCAAGTGGTCCAGAGCGGAGTGGAGAGCCAGCGAGATCGCACCCACCGTTGATCTGTTGTGGCAGTAAGCGAACTGCAGTGGGTTGAGGTTTTTGTCGAGGTAGGAGTTGATTTGCTCCATGATGAACCTCTCGAAGCACTTCAGCACAGGTGTTAGTGCCACTGGTCGATAGTCATTGAGGCACGTCACCTTACTCTTTTTGGGCACTGGTGTAATTGATGTCCTTTTAAAGCAGGTGGGGACCTCAGACCTCAGAAATGAGAGGTTGAAAATGTCCGTTAAAACTCCAGCCAGTTGGACCACACAGGTTTTTAGAACACGACTGGGTATACCATCAGGTCCAGGCACTTTTCGAGGGTTCACCCTGAAGGATTTCCTGACGTCGGCCTCTGTGACTGAGACTGAAATACCATCACAGCGAATGGGGGCTCGGGAAGGCACATCAGTATTCTCCCTATCAAAGCGTGCGTATAACGCACTGAGCTCGTCAGGGAGTGATGTTTCGCCGACATTCGAACTGCCTCCTGGTTTCGCCTTGTAGGAAGTGATTGCATTCAGGCCCCGCCACAGCTGCCGAACATCTGTCTCGTCCTCCAGTTTGGAGCAGAAGTCCCTTTTTGGCCTTTTTGATGGCCTCACCAACATCGTATCTGTACTTCTTGTAGTCCACTGTAGCATCAGACGTGAATGCTCGGTGTCTGGACTTCAGAAGAGTGCGGATCTCAAAGTTCATTCAAGGTTTCTGATTGGGAAATACTTGGAAGGTTTTTGTAGGGATGCAGTCCTCCACACATTTCTTTATAAAGTCTGTAACGACTATGGCGTATTCGTTCAAGTCCGTTGCCGAGTCCTTGAACATTGCCCAGTCTACAGACTCCAAACAGTCCTGGAGTTGTTCCAAACAGTCCTGGATGTGTTGAGAGAGAAAATTTGCGTTAATGTACAGGTGGATAACCTTGGATCAGAAATGGCCACTTCTGACAGAAAAGGAGAAGATGATTCTCTAGCAACTAAAGAATTTATATTCAGTCCCAAGGGCTGCAATGTGCAAAGTTGGAGAGGAAGTGTCCCTCAAGCGTGCATTGATGGAATAGCAGAGGAAGAAAATGTCTGTAAGTTTTCCTTTAAGTGGTACAAGATGACGCTGATAACATGGCAACTTTTGTGTCCCACTTGGGCATCTTTTGCGCGTCATGCCTCACCACGTGCCATGTGCGAGTCATGCACGCCATGTGCACGTAACGACAACCAATTTTTAGGATGTCGCGTAAATAACACGCAAATGACGCCCAAGTGGGACAGCCCCTTGACTCGTACTATCTTACATTCTTGATATGATTGTGCCTAATGTATAGTGGGATTGCAACTGAACTATATACAAACAAACTTTCACTTTCCTTGGGTACATGTGACAATGAAGTACAGTTGAACAATCAACATTTAAAAGCAAATAAATATAGGATGTCAATGATGGAGTTATTGTCCAATAAGTAATGAATAAATATTAATTCTCTGAAAACTGCTACTATTATATTTTTCATTTAACTTTTCAGGTCGGTACAGAATTCAATGTGACCAATTTGAAGATCTCTGGCTAATCACAAAAGGACTTATTCAGCATTTGGAAGAGACATTTGCCGGTGAAGAGCATAAAGACTTTGTGTGCACCTTTCCTGGGCCCATCCCTTTGCAGGAGTACTTTCAATTAGTTGATCGGCACTTTGAGGTCTGTAGCCTGGGGATTGTAGCGTATTGTTGAAGAATCTATTAGTCATAGTCACATGTATTCATAGCATGAAAACGTGCCATTCAGTCCACCACGTCCATACCGATCAGTGGGCATACATGTGAATTAATCCCATCTTCCAGCAATGTCGCATTCAAGTGCTCATCCAGATGCTTCTTAATTGTTGATAGTGTTATTGCTTCTACCACATTCCAATGCAGTGCATTCCAGATCCTCATCATTCTCTGGGTGAAAAAGAACCCCCATTAAATCCTCTCTAAATCCCTTCCCTCTTGCTTAAACCTTCTGAGGGGAAAAGATTCCTACCATTTTCCACATATATACGCCTCGTAGTTTTATATACTTCTATTAAGTCCCCACTTAACCTTCTCCACTCCAAGGAAAACAGACTCGGTCTATCTTTATTAATGAAATGCTGCCACCTTGGCGACTTCCTGGTGAATCTTCTCTACACCTCTCCAGAGCTACCACAACATTCCTATTGTATGGTAACTAGAAGCCAATTGTACTGTAATAACCTCTTTAGAATATTTAAAATATAAGATTAGTGAAGACAAATGTAGATCCTTTACAGTCAGAGACAGGTAAACTTATAATGGGAAACAAAAAAATGGCAGAACAATTAAACAAGTACTTTGGTTCTATCTTCACTAAGGAAGAAACAAACGATCTCCCAGAAATACTAGGGGACCGAGGATCTAGTGGGAGATTTGAACGGAAGAGTATCCACATTAGTCAGGGAATGGTGTTGGGTAAACTGTTGGGACTGAAGGCAGATAAATCCCCAGGGCCTGATGGTCTGCACCCCAGAGTACTCAAGGAGGTGGGTATAGAAATCGTGGTGATCATTTTCCAATGTTCTCTCGACTCTGCATCAGTTCCTGTGGACAGGAGGGTAGCCAATGTAACTCTACTTTTTAAGAAGGGAGGGAGAGGTAAAACGGTATTGTAGACCAGTTAGCCTTACATCAGTAGTGGGGAAGATGGTTGTCGATTATTAAAGATGTTATAGCAGTGACAGAATCAGTCAAAGTCAGCATGGATTTATGAAGGGGAAATTATGCTTGACTAATCTTCTGGAATTTTTGGAGGATGTAATGAGTAGAATGTATAAAGGAGAGCCATGGATGGATCCATTTCTATATGGATTTCAGTAAGGCCTTTGACAAGGTTCCCCATGGAAGGTTGGTTAAGAAGGTACAATCTTTGGGTGTTAATGGCGGAGTAGCAAGATGGATTCAACAGTGGCTGAATGGGAGATGTCAGAGAGTAATGGTGGATGGCTGTTTGTCAGGTTGGAAGCCAGTGACCAGTGGGGTGCCTCAGGGATCTGTGTTGGGTCCACTGTTGTTTGTCATGTACATCAATGATCTGGATGATGGGGTGGAAAATTGGATAAGTAAGTATGCAGATGATACTAAGATAGGTGGTGTTGTGGATAATGAAGTAGATTTTCAAAGTCTACAGAGAGATTTGGGCCATTTGGAAAAGTGGGCTGAAAGATGGCAGATGGAGTTTAATGCTGATAAGTGTGAAGTGCTACATCTTGGCAGGACAAATCAAAATAGGACGTAAATGGTAGGGAATTGAGGAATGCTGTGGAACAGAGGGATCTAGGAATAACTGTGCATAGTTCCCTGAAGGTGGAATCGCATGTAGATAGGGTGGTAAAGAAAGCCTTTGGTGTGCTGGCCTTTATAAATCAGAGCATTGAATATAGGAGTAGGGAAGTAATGTTAAAATTGTACAAGGCATTGGTAAGACCAATTCTGGAGTATGGTGTACAATTTTGGTCGCCTAGTTATAGGAAGGATGTCAACAAAATAGAGAGAGTACAGAGGAGATTTACTAGAATTTGTCCAGGGTTCCAGCAACTATGTTACAGAGAAAGGTTGAACAAGTTAGGTCTTTATTCTTTGGAGCGCAGAAGGTTAAGGGGGGACTTGATTGAGGTCTTTAAAATGATGAAAGGGATAGACAGAGTTGATGTGGATATGTTTTTCCCATTGAGGGTAGGGAAGATTCAAACAAGAGGGCATGACATGAGAATTAAGGGACAGAGGTTTCGGGGTAACGTGAGGGGGAACTTCTTTACTCAGAGGGTGGTGGCTGTGTGGAATCAGCTTCCAGCAGAAGTGGTGGAGGCAGGATCGATTTTAACATTTAAGAGTAAAGTGGATAGGTATATGGATGTGAAGGGAATGGAGGGGTATGGTCTGAGTGCAGGTAGATGGGACTAGGGGGAAACAAATGGTCGGCACGGACTGGAAGGGCCGAGAGGGCCTGTTTCCGTGCTGTAATTGTTATATGGTTATATGGATGTGGTGTATCTGAACTTTGACAAGGTCCCACTCAAGAGATTAGTGTGCAAAATTAGAGCACATGTTATTGGCAGTAGGGTAATGACTTGGATAGAGAACTGGTTTGCAGACAGGAAGCAAAGAGTAGGAATCAACGGTTCCTTTTCTGAAGAACAGGCAGTGACTAGTTGGGTGCCACAAGGCTCGGTGCTGGGAACCCAGTTATTTACAATATATATTAACGATTTAGACGAGGGAATTAAATGTGACATCTCCAAGTTTGGCAACGGTGAACGTCAGGGACTGACACCCGTAGTCGCCCTAAAAACTGTCAAGTTGTACGACACTCCGCTTCACCGTCAAGTCAAGCTACCACACTCGCCTTCACAACACAAGAAGATTACACCGAAGAATAATAATCACATTGGAAATGAACTTATCTACATTAAATCTAAGGACCAATAACTTTTTAAGAAATAAATTGTTTATTCAATGTTGGCGTCACCCGCAGGACGGTACACGTCAACGTGTGACAGGGTGCACGACATAAGACACCCAGATGTCGCCTGAACTTCCCAAATCCGGGTGCGGCAGGGAGACACCGCGCATCACTACAAGCTGCACCCCGCGTCACGCTGCCCGACTACGCCGTGACAACCTCTTTTCATGCTGTCGCCGAAGATGTCGCCCAAGTGGGTCAGGCCCTTAATGGGTAGGCCATTTAGGACTGAGATGAGGAAAAACTTCACCTGGAGAGTTGTGAATCTGTGGAATTCTCTGCCACAGAAGGCAGTGGAGGCCAATTCACTGGATGTTTTTAAGAGAGTTGGATTTAGCTCTTGGGGCTAAAGGAATCAAGGGATATGGGGGAAAAAGCAGGAACGGGGTACTGATTTTAGATGATTAGCCATGGTCATATTGAATGGCGGTGCTGGCTCGAAGGGCTGAATGGCCTACTCCTGCAACTATTTTTCTATGTTTGCATGTTTCCATAACCTTCCTGCTTTTGTATTCAGTATCTCATCTAATGAAAAACAGCATCCCATATACATTCTTAACCACAATGTCTCCTTGTAACCTTCAAGGATCTTTGGACTTGTACAAGGTCCCTTTGTTCTTCGATATTCCCAATAATCTTGGTGTATGTGTTGAATGGTATATGTTGTAGCTCATTAGTATTCCCAAAATTAATCACTTCACATTTATCAGGATAAAATCTTCAATTTCACTTTGATATCACCTGATAGCTGAGGCTACCTTTAACACTGCAACCACTTCACCAATCTTTGTGTCATCTGCAAACTTGCTGATCATGCTTCTAAATCCACATCCAAATCATTGACAGCAAGGGTCCCAGCACCAATCCCAATGGAACACCGCTAGTTACTGGCATCCATTCACGAACTGACCATCCACCATTGCCCTTTGTTTCTATTGCCAAATCAATTTAAGATGCAATTTTCCAACTTGCCATTGATATCTTGGAGCCTAATCTTTTAGACCAGTCTCCTTTGTAGGACCTTGTCAAAAGCCTTACTGAAGTTCATGTGAACCGCATCTACTGCACTATCCTTTTTGTTACATGCATACTCAAAACAAAAAGCTATTATTTCTGTTAAATGGAAAAACTGGCAACATGCTCTAAATTATACAAGGGCAGCTCCATTCCTTTCTCAGGTATTTTAAGTTCTGGAAAGTGAAAATCTTGAAAGTGCTAAGAGCTTCACAATTTTACTGCTTGCCTGACTGCAAAGATCTTTGTGCAATGTGATTTCATTTTTGAATGAAGTGTTATAGAGATTTTGAGTCGACTGATTCCATCAAGATGATTCTTTCAAAATGTAACCTTTTTAAGATTAGTTAATTATTTTAATTTGTTCAAGTTTGATATTTTGGCTACCACATTAATCGTGTGTGTATATACCAATCTTTATGTTCTCGAGTGTTCAGAATACAGATGCCATCATTTTTTTACATCAAGCCTGCTTGAAGCTATTCCTCTGATCTGATAGTACTGACGCCAGAATTAAATAAACATTGGGTAAGGTGAAATCCACACTGTGGAGATCACTAGATTTTTAGAGGTTTTCTTTTGAGGTCAGCAGTAAGCACAATTTATTTGCCACAGACCATAAAATCCAGGTCATTGACTGCTTCTTCCATGGTTCAGATAAAGTGAATGAGAATTTTATTTATAATTTGAACAAATACATTTAAAGGATTTAAAAAAAAAACTTTTGAAAAGCAGAGCAATGTTTGAAGTCCTTTGTTATTTTTATAGCTGCGCTTAAATGCTGAAAAATATAAAGAACTTCTTTCAGAACGGGCAGTACAATACAGAGCCATCCAAAGGCGACTTTTAACACACTTCAAGGACAAAACGCCCTCACCTTTACGTAATCTAGATACATTACTGGATGGAACATATCGGCAGGTGAGTGCTTTTAGCAACTTGCTCGTTGCCATGTTTCTTGAATATTGTATGTGACACTATTCTAATTGTGTAATATTGACAAAAGAATCACTGCTTCCTGTTGTTCTGTGTTAGCTGATGTAGAAAAGATAGTGCAGTTGAGATTTTTAATGATTTGATCATAGATAAGTATTGTTCCCTTGTGTGTGTTTGTTGCAGCTGTAGCCAAGCTGAAGTTGATCAATAGCTGGTGCCAACTTCTCCATTTGGTTTTCGGTTTCATGATCCAATGCTTGGTGATACTATAAACTTCATAATGTCATACAGTAGGGGAGCAAACATGTTATCAACTCGTCCTTGTCATAGATTCCATGGATCACTGTTAAACTCTGCAATGTTTCTTAATGTCACTTTGGAATATTTTCCAAGGTCTTGTCAAAATGCACAGAATATATCAAGGGACATAGAAACAGCCATTCGAATGCAGTGTCTTGAATTCCTGTTTTATTCAACATAGTGTGTGTGTTACTGTCATCATTATTCTTCTGGCCAACTAAGTATGTTGGAAAGGGCAGAGATATCTGGAACAAATTTAACAAATAATGAAGTCTTCTGATTTATCTTGAATTGAACTCTACTTGGTATGAAGATGTGTTTCTTTATATTAGTTTTTTTGTTTTGAAAAGAATGAAAACTTGAAGATCTGTAATTAAAATTTGCCAGGTGATGCCTAATAAACTGGTGTGAGGCAGATGCACTGCTGTGGCTATTTAAGAAATCACCGAGAAAAGAACATCACTATCGTTTACTTGGGCAGTTCATTTATACCCAGGGAACTTTGTGGAAAATGCTGGCAATCTCGCAATGAACTGTTGACATTCTCTCTTTTAATATATTATGTGTGTGTGAGCGCACAGACACAGACAGTTTTGGCTGGCCGTTCTGGTTTCCTCCCACACCCCAAAAGTGTGTGGGTTGTAAATTAATTGCCCTCTTTAAATTGCCCCTTGTGTGCAGGTAATGGATGTGAAAGTGAGATGGCATAGGATTAGTGTGAATGGGTGATCCATGGCCAGCATTAACTTAGTGGGTTTAAGGGCCTGTTTCTATGCTGTATCTTTCAATCAATCAATATAAGCTCTGCAACAAACTAGATTCCCACCTGATCACAGAGTTTAGTTTAGAAATACAGCGCGGAAACCGACCCTTTGGCCTGCCGAGTCTGCGCTGACCAGCGATCGCCGCATATTAACACTATCCTACACACACTAGGGACAATTTACATTTAAGCCAAGCCAATTAACCTACAAACCAATACGTCTTTTGAGTGTGGGAGGAAACCAAAGACCTCGGAGAAAACCCATGCGATCACGGGGAGAACATACAAACTCCACAAAGACAGTACCCATAGTCAGGACCGAACCCCGGTCTCTGGCATTGAAAGTGCGGTAAGACAGCAACTCTACTGCTGCGCCACCGTGCTGCGCGTTCCAAATGTATTGGCTTGTCTTCACATAAGAGTTTCCTAACATTATGATGTGCTGCTATTCAAGAAGTGCTGCGTGTGCCTCTATTCAAGTAGGGTTGCAGGAAAAATGCTGGGAAATATAGGTCAGTGAGTTTGACATCTGTAGTTGGAAAGTTACTAGAGAGTATTCTGAGGGATATAATATACAGGCATTTAGCTAGACAAGGGCTGATTAGGGATGGTCAACATGGTTTTCTCCATGGGAGGATGTGGCTCACATATCCGAGTTTTTTGAAGTTAGACCACTTGGGATCCAAGGAGAGATAGCTCAATGGATAGAAAATTGGCGTAATGGAATAAAGCAGATGGTGATGGTAGAAGATTGCTTTGTGGACTGGAGGCCTGTGACTAGTGATGTGCCTCAGGGTTCGATGCTGGGCCCGTTACTGTTTGTCATCTACATCGATGGTTTGGATGAGGACTTGCATACATGCCAAGATTAGTAAGTTTGCTGATGATACTAAAGTTGGTAGTTTTGCAGATAGCGAAGATGGTTGTGAAAAATTTCAGGAAGATCTTGATCGATTGACTAAGTGGGTTGAGGAATGGTTGATGGAATTTAATACAGAGAAATGTGAGGTGTTGCATTTTGGGAAGTCAAATATCGGCAGGACCTACACGGTGAATGGTAGGGCTCTGGGAAGTGTTGTAGAGCAGAGGGATCCAGGAGTGCAGATGTAATCAGAGTTTATCCCGAACAGTCTGTGGGTGATAGTGCTGTGACCGGTAGCACTATGTTGCAGCACGCTTTTGCATTGGGAACTACAATAGAGGTAGCAGTGTCACTCAGATGCTGTCCCACCTGGAGAGGGAAATGCTGGAAACAAGAAGGGCAAGGAACAGACCAGCCATGTTGTACAAGATTCAAAAGGGGATCGTCGGCATAACTGCGGATAGATACATAACATACTCAACAGAAAGGAGAACAAGAGAGATAAATGATATGCAAATAGAAACCCGATTCGCCAGGACAGATATATATAAGAACTAATTCTTTGTAAGAACCTTAATGGAATGGAATAAACTAGACGACAATATAGTCACTAGACAGTTTTAAGGGGGCACTAACAGCACGTTAGTATGCACAACACATCCAAGTTTGCAAAATGCAGAGTACTGCCCTGCCGACTACAAGTTCAGAAGGTGAAGCCTCATAGGGGAGCTCGCTCGGATGTAGGCCCCTACCATTGGTTGCAGTTTGAATTTGGAAGCGGTGCTATTGGCCAGGACTTAACGGCGGTTATTTTCAACGGCTGCTATAGAGGCAGGCCCCGGGGTGGAAGATTACAACCTTCACGTGGTCCGCCCTGTTTCGACTAATGCAATCAACTCGACGTGCACAAACGGAACATCAAATAGAACAGGTTGTCCAACAGCTTTAGGCTCTACACGCCACACAAAAGAAGAAG
The DNA here is from genome assembly GCA_035221665.1 of Okamejei kenojei. Lineage (NCBI taxonomy): Eukaryota > Metazoa > Chordata > Chondrichthyes > Rajiformes > Rajidae > Okamejei > Okamejei kenojei. The sequence goes on from CM069134.1 coordinate 80,944,462, forward strand.
AAGAGGCAGGCGCTGGTAAGCCATAAGTTCGTTCTTGTGGGAGAGGGGTTCACCAACGGGCTGGGTCATGATCAGTGCCGTGGACGGAGGCAGAGAGAGAGGTGTGCTGCTGTAAAACGGGTCCTGCGCATACCAAGGCAAGTATTGTTTTTGTTCTCTCTCTTGCCAATATGTTCTCTCTCTTGCCAATAAATCAGATTTGTAAGTGAGACGAGTGAGCATTTTTCTGTTCTACTAGTCAAACCCTTGAACCTGTTCCCTTGTAACAGCTGGTGCATGGTTCCTTGAAGGTGGAGTCACAGGTAGGTAAGGTGGTCAAAAAGGCTTTTGGCACATTGGCCTTCATCAGTCAGAATATTGAGTATTGAAGTCGTGTTGCAGTTGTATAAGATGTTGATGAGGCTGCATTTAGAGTATTGTGTTCAGTTCTGGGCACCATGTTACAGGAAAAATGTTGTCAAGCTGGAACGGGTAAAGTAAAGATTTATGAGTATGTTACAAGGACTAGAGGGTCCGCGCTATAGGGAGAGGTTGAGTAGGCTGGGACTCTATTCCATGGAGCGCAGGAGGATGAGGCGTGATCTTGGAAGTGTATAAAATCATGAGAGGAATAGATCGGGTAGATGCTCAGAGTCTCTTACCCAGAGTTGGTGAATCGAGGACCAGAGGACATCTGAAAAGGTGAAAAGATTTAATAGGAATCAGAGGGGTAGCCTTTTCACACAAAGGGCGACGGGTGTATGGAACGAGCTGGTCTTTCCTGGTCCAAGAACACTGATGCAATTATTAAGAAAGCACATCAGCGCCTCTACTTCCTGAGAAGATTATGGAGAGTTGGTTTGTCAAGGAGGACTCTCTCTAACTTCTACAGGTACACAGTAGAGAGCATGCTGACTGGTTGCATCGTGGCTTGGTTCGGCAACTTGAGCGCCTTGGAGAAGAAAAGACTACAAAAAGTAATAAACACTGCCCAGTCCATCATCGGCTCTGACCTCCCTTTCATCAAGGGGATCTATCACAGTCGCTGCCTCAAAAAGGCTGGCAGTATCATCAAGGACCCACACCACCCTGGCCACACACTCATTTCCCCGCTACCTTCAGGGAGAAGGTACAGGAGCCTGAAGACTGCAACGACCTGGTTCAGGAATAGCTACTTCCCCACAGCCATCAGGCTATTAAACTTGGATCGGACAAAACTTTGAACATTAATAGCCCATTATCTGTTATTTGCACTTGATCAGTTTATTTATTCATGTGTGTATATATTTATAAATTGGTATATGGACACACTGATCTGTTCTGTAGTCATGCCTACTATGTTATGTTGTGCTGAAGCAAAGCAATAATTTCATTGTCCTATCAGGGATACGTGACAATAAACTCTTTTGAATCTTGGGATATGTTGGCCGGTGTGGGCACGTTGGACAGAAGTGCTTATTTCATCCTTTTCTAACAAGAGACTTTATAATTAGCAAAACAGCAGAAACCACTGTAGCAATTAATGGAACTTTGCTCTAAGTGGAGAATTATACTGCTGCTCACGTTACTGAAGTTTAACTCTTCAAACTCTCCAGTGGCAGTCTTTTCCCATTTATCTGTTCTTGCAACCAATTCACAGCTCTACGATTGAGTCCAAGCAACCAATCTCCCCCAGTGAATGCAAGCCTTGACAGAACCTGGCACACAGTCTCTGGTGAAGCAGTGGCAATGTTGCATCAACCTTTATGTCCACACCATTTTGTTTGCCAAACACCAGTAGGTGCTCTTGGGTTGACTATTTCAAATTGTATCTTGTACACGCATCAGGCAGGCACTTGCACATTTCCATGTGTCGGGTATTATAGGGAGAAGCAGGAGAATGGGGTTAGGAGGGAGAGATAGATCAGCTGTAAATTGAGAGGCAAAGTAGACTTGATGGGCCTAATGGCCTAATTATGCTCCTTTCACTTATGAACTTGAACTTGCAGACTAATGGGCATCAGCTGCTACGTGGCATCAAATACCTGTTTACATTTTAATTATTGGTTAAACACTTAACAATAAACAGTTTTATAAACTTGTGTGACCCCTCTTCTTCCAGGAGTTTTCCATTTCAAGCTGCATGACAGTGAGAATTGTGCTGAAGTGAATGGGGTACTAAAGAAAGAAGAAAGCACAACCTAGAGTGCTGTACACCCACTGAAGTACCCTACAATGCTTTCACTTTTTTAATGAAGGGAATTTAACAACCAATTGTGGACAGTAAACATGCACGAACAGTGAAAGTCCCATCCAGAGGATCAGATAATTGGGCCCCACTGGTCTGTTCCCTGAGATCATGGCAGATCTGGGTTCTAACTCCATATGCAGTGCATTCAGAAAGTATTCAAACCCCTTCACTTTTTCCACATGTTGTTACGTTACATCCTTATTCTAAAATTGATTCTTTTTTTTTAAATCAACAATCTACACACATTACCCCAGAATAAAAAAGTGAAAACAGGTGTTTAGAATTTTTTGCAAAGTAATTAAAAATAAATAACTGAAATAAAGTCAAGTCAAAGTCAAAAGAGTTTATTGTCATGTGTCCCTGACAGGACAATGAAATTCTTTCTTTGTATAGCACAACAGAACATAGTAGGCATTGACTACAATTATATTCGTAAATACACACATTAATTAATAAAGTGCAAATAATAGATGGATTGGTATTAATGTTCAGAGTTTTGTCAGAGCCAGGTTTAATAGCCTGATGGCGGCGGGGAAGTAGCTATTCCTGAACCGGGTCGTTACAGTTCTCAGGCTCCTGTGCCTTCTACCCGAAGGTAGCAGGGAGATGAGTGTGTGGCCAGGGTGGTGTGGGTCCTTGATGATGCTGCTGCCAGCCTTTTTGAGGCAGCGACTGTGGTAGATCCCCTTGATGAAAGGGAGGTCAGAGCCGATGATGGACTGGGCAGTGTTTACTACTTTTTGTAATATTGTCCTCTCCAGGGCACTCAAGTTGCCGAACCAAGCCACGATGCAACCGGTCAGCAAGCTCTCTACTGTGCACCTGTAGAAGTTAGAGAGAGTCCTCCTTGACAGACCGACTCTCCGTAATCTTCTCAGGAAGTAGAGGCGCTGATGAGCTTTCTTAATAATTGCATCTGTGTTCTCGGACCAAGAAAGATCTTCACAGATGTGCACGCCCAGCAATTTGAAGCTCTTGACCCTTTCATCCATCGACCCGTTGATATAAACTGGACTGTGGGTCCCCATCCTACTCCTTCCAAATATCACATTTACATAAGTATTCAGACCCTTCATTCAGTACTTTGTTGAGGAAGCTATGGCAGCGATTATAGCCTCAAGTCTTCTTGGGTATGACGCTATAAGCTTGGCACACCTGTATTTGGGTAATTTCTCCCATTCTTCTCTACAGATCTTCTAGCTCTGTCAAGTTGGATAGGGAGCGTCAATGCACAGCTATTTTCAGGTCCCTCCAGAGTAGTTCGATCAGGTTGAAGTCCAGGCTCTGTCTGGGCCACTCAAGGACATTCACAGACTTGTCACAAAGCCGCATTGTCTTGGCTGCGTGGTTAGGGTCGTTGTCCTGTTGGAAGGTGAACCTCCGCCACAGTCTGAGGTCCAGAACGCTTTGGAGAAGGTTTTCATCAATGATCTCTCTGTATATTGCTCTGTTCATCCTTCCCTCGATCCTGACCAGTCTCCCAGTTCCTGCTGCTGAAAAACATCCCCACAGGATGATGCTGCCACCGCCATCCTTCACTGTAGGTATGGTATTGGCCAGGTGATGAGCGGTGCCTGGTTTCCTCCAGCCGCGATGCTTGGCATTCAGGCCAAAGAGTTCAATCTTGGTTTCATCAGATCAGAGAATCTTGTTTCTCATGCCTTTTGGCAAACTCCAAGTGGGCTATTATGTGCCTTTTACTGAGGAGTGGCTTCCGTCTGGCCACTCTATCATAAAGGCCTGATTTACAATATACATTAATGATTTAGATGAAGGGATTCAAAGTAACATTAGCAAATTTGCAGATGACACAAAGCTGGGTGGCAGTGTAAACTGTGAAGATGATGCTATGAGGATGCAGGGTGACTTGGGCAGGTTGGGTGAGTGGTCAGATGCATGGCAGATGCAGTTTAATGTGGTTAAATGTGAGGTTATCCACTTTGGTAGCAAAAAACAGGAAGACAGATTATTATCTAAATGGAGTCAAGTTGGGAAAAGGGGAATTACAACGGGATCTGGGGGTCCTTGTTCATCAGTCAATGAAAGTAAGCATACAGATACAGCAGGCAGTGAAGAAAGCAAATGGGCTCATTGGCCTTCATAACAAGAAGAGTTGAGTATAGGAGCAAAGAGGTCTTTCTGCAGTTGTACAGGGCCCTAATGAGAGCACACCTGGAGTATTGTGTGCAGTTTTGGTCTCCAATTTGCGGAAGGACGTTCTTGCTTTTGAGGGCGTGCAGCGTAGGTTCACCAGGTTAATTCCCGGGATGGCGGGACTCTCTTGTGTTAATAGAATGGAGCGGCTGGGCTTGTATACTCTGGAATTTAGAAGGATGAGAAGGGATCGTATTGAAAAATATAAGATTATTAAGGGTTTGGACACGCTAGAGACAGGAAACATGTTCCCGATGTTGGGGGAGTCCAGAACCAGGAGCCACAGTTTAAGAATAAGGGGTAAGACATTTAGAACAGAGATGAGGAAAAACTTTATCACACAGAGAGTTGTGAGTGTGTGGAATTCTCAGACGGCGGTGGAGGCTGGTTCTCTGGCTGCTTTCAAGAGAGCTCAAGAGGGGCTGAATGGCCTACTCCTGCACCTATTGTCTTTTGTTTATTGTCTATTTGTGGAGCGCTGCAGATATAGTTGGTCTTCTGGAAGGTTCTCCCATCTCCACAGAGGAACTCTGTCAGAGTGACCATCGGGTTCTTGGGCACCTCCCTGACCAAGGCCCTTCTTCCCCAATTGCTCAGTTTGGCTGGGCAGCCAGCTCTATGAAGGGTCCTGGTGGTTCCAAAGTTCTTCCATTTAAGAATGACGGAGGCCACTGTGCTCTTCGGGGCCTGCAATGCTGCAGAAATTGTTCTATATCCCTCCCCAAATCTGTGTCTCGGCATAATCCTGTCTTGGAGGTCTACGGACAATTCCTTTGTCTTCATGGCTTGGTTTTTGCTTTGTCATGCACCGTCAACTGTGGGACCTTATATAGATAGGTGTGTGCCTTTCCAAATCATGTCCAATCAATTTAATTTACCACTGGTGGACTCCAATCAAGTTGTAGAAACATTTCAAGGATAATCAATGGAAACGGGATGAACCTAAACTCAATTTTGAGTGTCATAGCAAATGGTCTGAATACTTGTGTAAATGTGATATATCTGTTTTATTACTGTGCAAAAATGTCTAAACACCCGTTTTCGCTTCTTCATTCTGACATATTGTGTGTAGATTGATGATTTAAAAAAAAAGAATGTAATCAATTTTAAAATAAGTCTGTAATGTAACAATGTGGAAAACGTGAAGGGTTCTGAATACTTTCTGAATCACTGTATCTCCTTTTGTTCTGTTTTCTTCAGTACTTAGGGTAATTGATCTCAGATTTTAAATGGATCTAACATCAGAGATCTTGATTCCTTTCATTAGTATTTTGTCCTTGTGCCTTTGTGTAACAAATATCTGCATCATGGTCTTGATCACATTTGACTTCCCAGCATCCATGTGGAGAGTGTGCTCAAATTTTCATTTTTATTTTTATGAAGTAGTGCTTTCAAATTTTACCCCCAAATTATCTGGCTTTCATTTTACATTTGCTTGTCTGAATCCCCACACCCATCCCTGCCAATCAGAAGAAGTAGTTTCTTTACATAATTTTGCAATCCACAGCCAGACTACTCTCAGCACAAATCTTTTATCTTTGGTTCATTTTATGCCCCAATCATTGCATACCTGTCTTGTCTCTCCTTAACTACTTTGAACCTCTGTCAAAATAACCAGCATCTCCTTGTTCTAACAAAATAATCAGTTTTACAATTCTTTGTTTGTATTTCCTCAAATGAGGCAGAAACATATTGAATTTATGGCATATCCACTGCCTTGACATCCTTTCTCAATAACTATGATAGTTGTGACTGTACTAGGATCTGAAATTGTAAGTTTGATTTAAATATCACTTTTACCACACACTTCTAAATTTATAGAGCAGTTACTCAGATTTGAAAAAAGCAGCAGATGTAGAATTGGTGCTGTCACAGTTTCATATTTGTATGTTTTTATATGGCACAGAAAGAAGCATTGATTTTGTTGGGTCTAAATGCAATCTCATCCATCCCATTCCTCTACATTTCCCAGTAACCTATTATCTTAATACTTCCCTCATCTTCCAACTATGCAGCTACATTAGGGATAATTTATACTGACCAATTACCTTAACCACCAACACATCTTTGGGATGTGGGAGGAAATTGGAGCACCTTGGGGAAATTATGCAATTGGGGAGAGCGTGCAAACTCCACAGAGGCAGCACCTGAGAACACATTTAAAACTGGGATGGTGAAGTTGTAAGGCAAAAGCTTACCTACTGCATCTCTCTAGGTTGACATACGCATTTTTGTAACAAATGTATAAGTTTGTATATTACAGAATATTTAAGCATGATAAATTATACTCAATTTTAGATTAAATATTTTTTTTTAGTATTGTTTTCATTAAAGTATATCTGTTTTTAAGTGCTGGAACAAACTTATTAACCATAATAAACAGCTGTTGTTTCCTATAGCAATGCATTGGGTTTTGTACATATTTTAAATTCTAGCTTTGATAAACAAGCAAGTCTTCACATGTTCTTTTCTCTAATTACTTGTATATTGCTGAGCTTTCTTCCTCAATTGTCAATTATTTTGAGTGAGGTTACTTTTATAGTGATCTATGGAACAAAATCCCAAAGACATTGTAGACCAGAAAATAATACTTTATGTTGTACTATCAAAAAAATACCTCACTGAGGACTTAATTTCTCCTGGATATGCACAATACAACTATTTTGTCAACCATGGATGTTAGTAACTTGTAGATCTCTATGTTGTTGGTAATCATCCACTAGTACAATAAAACTATTTACTTGGATCATTAGAAGGAAATGATAGTCTTATCTGCATGACTCGGTGATGATAGGAAAAAAGATGAGTTTGCTTTATACTGTCAGAAAGCTTGAAAGGTTTTCTTGGTAGCATTATCAGTCTTCCTGTTTAACTTAGATCAGGGTAATTATTTCTTTTATGCTGACTTTTATGTGCAGAGTTCTGAATACACATGACTCAACACTGGTAAGTCTAATGGCTATATGTGATACCACATTCTGTTACTTTTCAAAAACCCATTAAAACTAATTTGTTATATAATTGTTTGCCACGACAAAGGCAGAAATTGCTGTCTTGGGGATCCCTTGAAAGTGCCAGATAATTACATTGCTTACAATAGAAAGATCTGAATGCTTGTAAACTTCAGCATCTAGTTGACTTTGAAAGTACAAAGCACAGAAAAAGTAACTTAAGCCTTTTTTCCAAAATAGTTGGTGCCTTTTAAGATACTAAGAATGAAAATCTAAGAGTGAGGAATGATTCTCTGGACACTTATTATTTACTGGACATTAGTCATGTTGAAGAATGCTTAACAGATCCTGAATATAATATCCATAATTCAATCCCAAAAAAATGTAAACTGGAAAGCAAGTAAAAATAGAACTTGAACATGTTGAAAGAAGTATTATTTTGCTAAAAATTATTGTATCATCCACTGTAACATATGGCTCAGTATTTGTTCCAGATCAATCAGCACCCACGATACATTACCAAACTCACAAACAATCGTGACCAGAGAGAGCCAAAAATATGTCTGACCTTCAGAAACTGTTTGGCTGATATTGAAACTCAAAGTGCTGGATAAACTCAGCAGATTGGGCAGCAACGGTGGAGGGAAGGGTCAGGACCCTTCTTCATTTTGTCCATTCCCTCCCTAGATGCTGCCTGACCCACTGAGTTCCTCCAGCACTTTATATTTTTCTTAAGATTCCAGAATCTGCAGTTTATTCTGTCCATGACCAATATTGAATGTAATTTTCAAATCTTAATTCTTTAATGCAATTCTCAGAGCATTAATCCAAATAAATTTTTTTGCAAGTTCTTGTTTTTTTTTTTTTAAACCCAACAACACAGAATATAACTGGATGAGTAACAATTTTATGGTTGATGGGACCTACGATATTAATGCAAAAATTAATGGAACCAAGGGCCGAATAAAACAGTAATTGGACCACAGCTGGAGAGCAATGAACAATATTGGTCAACACATTGCAGAAAAGATGTGGTTACATTAGGGAGAACCAGAGGCGGTTTAGAAATACATTATCAAGGCTTTGGAGATTATGAGAAGAGGCTTAACAGCATATTTTCTTTGGAACCAAGAAGCCTTGATCATAACGTCATTGGTGTACACTGCGTGAAAGTCATGTCATTAATTTTTTCGAAGTTGTTTATGACTGAGAACAGATTGATGGGATTATCATTGCATTTTAATTTGTCTGGCTTTTATGTACAGGACAATCCTGGACAATTTACCAGATAACCAATAAATGCTAATATTGTAACTGTACTGGAACAGATTAGTTAAGGATGTGCTGATTCTGGAATGCACAACAGCTGGTGTTTTGGTTCACCCCTTGGTCCTTGTTATATCCATATCTCAGCACTTCTTTGATGTCATGATAAGTGAATCATAAAGAACTTAGTATTATCCTGGAGCATTGTCTCTACAAAGAGTGCAAAATAGTCGCTCTGTTAGCAGTGCAATCAAACAACGGTGCATCTGCAGCTGGTGGTGGCTCTCCCATCATGTGCAGCAATCCAGAAAGGCACCTTCTGCCTCCACAATATAGAAAACTCGGTCCTCTTCCAAGTGATGGTCAACCTCATGGAAGGTAGACAAAAATGCTGGAGAAACTTATCGGGTGAGGCAGCATCTATGGAGCGAAGGAATGGGTGACGTTTTGGGTCGAGGCCCTTTTGACTACCTTCGATTGTTCCAGCATTTGCAGTTCCGTCTTAAACATTTCGTCAACCTCATGGAGGCTTGATTCATCAGCCGAGGGAGTGTTGAGAAGTTATCTGAGACTTTATAGGTCACAGTCGATGGTGAACAGTTGAGTTAGTGGGAGTCTGGTAGTTTTCCATTGGGTTCAGTATAATAGTAATAATGAAGTTTCTAATAAGAATCTAACATTTATTTTAGCAGAGTAGACTTGATGGACTGAATTGCCTAATTCTACTCCTATGCCTTATGACCTAATGGTCATGTTGGGTATTTTGGATCATTTCAGTTCACTATTCAGTTTATGAAATTGTGATCAACGATAAAGTGCCTACTATGTACATATCTCTGACAAAAAAATGTTGTAAATATTATTGTTTGCTGAAGAGAAAGTTTAGATAAAATGCAGATTTATTTCTTATATTTGAGTTTATAGGATCATTTGGATATGGATGTTAATGAAAAGGCAAAATTATTATCTGGTTCCAAGGTTCTTATACAGACATTTATCCAGTTGCATCAAGGATGATCTCCATTGTGTTGTGTATCATTATAAATATTCTAAATGAGATAGTCTCAACAGATCTGGCTGCTCACACTGAGCCTCCATGAATCACTGTGGACCATCAGTAGCAACAGAAATATATGGCACCGTAATCTGTAACCTCAATCTGTAATCTCATTGACTAGAATGTCCCTCACCCTAATGGTACTGTTAACAAAGGGGATCAATCCTGGTACATCGTTAACAGGCGAGATGCAGAGAAGATTCATCCCCTGGTTGCGGAGTCCAGGATCAGAGGGCAGACTGTGATGGGGGTGGTGAATATTTTAAATTCTCTTTCCCATAGCGCTCTTCATTTAAAACACAGATTGATCGATTTTTGAATATTGTGGGAGTATTGCGAATAGTGCTGGAAAATGGAATGAAAACAAAAAATGCTGCAAACATTCATTAGGTCAGGCAGCATTTGGGGAGAAAGAAACAGGATTAATGTTTTGGGTCTGATGCCCTTCATTGGACACTACTCATTTTGCTCTGGAAAATGGCACCAAGGCCGATCAGCCATGATCTAACTGAATGGCAGAGAAGGTCCAAAGGGTTGTACAGTTTACTTATTTTCTCATGCAGACTGGGAGCAACATCTGGCATGAACGAGGAAGTGCTAAACTTCTGAAGTTGCAACACGGGCCCACATATGAGTTAACAGCAAAATCAACGTACTGTGTTTGCAGTCTCACAACTAATCAGTTGAAATTCTACAGTGTTATTCCATTTAGCCATGAATAGTACAATTGGACAATTAAATAGCTGGCAGGAGAAGGAGGTTTCAAGAACAATTTAATGGCAATGGCAAAACTCACCGTGTGTGTATCAAAGAGGAGGCTGGGACATTTGAGTCACAAAGTGCTAAGTGGATGATCATTCTCAGTTTCCTTTTGAAATCCCAGCTTTCAATTCACTCAAGGCCTGTCCCACTCTGGCGACCTTATTGGCGAGTTTAGGAGAGTCTGTGCTCGCCACAAGCTCGTAGCATGGTCGACACATGGTCATAGCTGGTCTCTGGTAAGTCTCCTTCATGGTCGAGAGGTGTTCCCGCATAGTGGTTACTACTTATGGCCTCTAGTCGCGGAAGGTTTTTCAACATGTTGAAAAATTTTCTGCAAGCAAAAATTGGTCAGCATGGAGAAAATCAATATTTTTGAACTCGTAGTGCAGTGGTAATGGGGTCACCATGTCATAGTAGGTAGTCAAGTAGGCGTAGGGAATCTCCTTTGCTGACCGGGCATTTTAATTGGCGCACTGGGGGAAAAAAAAAGTATGCATGAGTTTTCAGAACCAAGGAAATGTTAAATGCCTGCTAAACTTCACAGCTGTGTATCTCTGGCTTATTAAAAGTGTCTCCACTCCTTCTCTCCCCTCCTCTCCCCCTCCTGCTCTTTTAAAGGACTTACCGTGCCAGCTGTCTTTAACCTTCCTGTTCATCATGGGTATCACCTTGGCTTTGCACCGTGTGAATTTCAGACAGTGCTCCCCCGCTTACCCTGGCCCCCGCCTTTGCAATATGTTTGTGTGTCCAGCGCTGACGGTCGATCCAGCTCGCGGTTTTTCAGGCAAGTGCCCCCGAGCTTGAAGGTCGCAGACAGTTTGCTAAAAAGTCCCTTACGTCAATTTACACCATGTGAATCAAGAAATGGCTGAGAATTCTGGATGCCGTAAAGGCCAAGGAACCTGGCAAAATCACAGCTGTACTCCAGAACTGGCTGCACCTCTGGAGGAGCTGCTCCAGTATAGTTAGAGCACCAGCATCCACTTGACAAAGAGGAAAAAATGCCCAGGTACATCACGCTAAAAAAAACAGCACACGTCTAAACTAGCAAGTTACTGTTTCATCTTAATCATTAGCAAAGTGATGATAGTTGTCTTTCATAGTGCTATTATATTGCACTTACTCACCAGTAACCTGCACACTGATGCCCAATTTGGGGTTTGCCAATACTTATTTGACTGCAGACCCTACCACAACTTTGATCTCACCAATAGGCCAAAGAGCTACTGAATTCCAGAGGTAAGGTGAGAGTAACCAGTCTAACATCAGGGCTGCATTTGACCAGTATGGCATTATGCACACGGTGAAACTGAAATCAATAGACCTCAAAGGAAACATTGTGATAGTTGGAGTGACACAGAGGAAGATTGTTGTGTTTTTTAAGAGGTTAAATATCCTAACCTCAGAATACACAGCAATGTCCTGGGCTTAACCATCTTCAACTGCCTCATCAATTACCTTTCTGCCAGCAGGTCATCAGAAATAGACATATTTGAGATGAATTTCTATTCAATTCCTTTTCAAATTCCGCAACAAATGAAGCATTCCATATATGCATGCAACAAGACTGAGACAATATTTAAGTAGGGACTGATAAGTGGCAAATAACAGTCATACCGCAGCACAAACCATCAACGTCGACAATCTGACCACCCACTCTTGACATTTAACAGCATTACCCTTGCAGAGTCCCTCATTCGCAATGTCTGAAGTCACCGTTGACCCAAATTTCAACTGGACCAGCCATTATATTCCATGGCTATTAAAGCAGAAGTTGGATTCTTTGTGAGAATGTCTCATCTGATATTGAAAGATATTTTCACAATCTACAAGGAATTAATGATGACTGAGATGGAATATACTCCATTTGTGATGGAATATACTCCACTTGACTGGATGAAAACATTGTAACCAGCTATCAGGAAGCTCGCCAGTGCCGAGGACAAAGCAGCCTGATTAGCATCACGTCAATCGCCCTAACCTGTACTTCCACCAGTGTCCAGTGGAGCGTATACTTCCTCCAAATTGTACTGCAATTACTTTCCTTGGCTACTGAAAGCACCTCAAAGCATTTCACAAATCTGCAACATTCAACATGAAAGATGAGGGCAGCAGGTGCAACATCTCCACCTGCATGTTCCCTTCCGAGTCACACACCATTTCTGACTTGGAACAATGTGACTGGTCCTTCATCTCTGGATTTAAATTCTGCAATGTCTTCCTCACTAGCAGCGAGAGTACCTTCACTTGAAGAAATGGAGCAGTTCAAATAAGCAGCTCACCACAGCCTACAGAAGGGCCATTGGAGGATAAGCAATAAATGTTGCCATTCATCTTAAATTTATAAGTAAAACATGATTACTACATTGGATCAAATTAGTGTTTGGGCTTTTTAAATAGAATTTTTGATTCACACAAAAATGCTTCATCTGTGGCGGGTTAAGAAAATTGATGGTTTGGGTCTGCAATCATTAACCTAGAATATAAATCCAAAAGCAAATTATTACAGATGCTGGTAATCCTGAGATAAAACCAACGAATATTGAAAATACTTATCAGGGCAAGGAGAATCTGTGGGTTCGCCTTCTGTCTCCAAACCTGCAGTCTGACCCGCAAAGGATTTCCAGTACTTTTTGATCTTTTTGCCAGTTCAGCATTACATTTTACTTGAAGCACTATATTATATGACGTTTGAAAGGATGAAATTTTATAATAGATAAAAAAACTTTACATCTACACACCATTCCAGTCACATTTTCTGTTCTTAATTTCGGCGCAACATTTTCTGAAATTTTCATCAAAGTTCTGAATTTCCTGTCCATAAAACAACCAGTGTATCCCTAGTCATGTGAGTGCATTCGTTTGATAAGTTTATTAAGGTAATTTCAGTAATTAATTGCAAAGATTTGCATCTCAAAAAACTCCAATAAAAGCTTATTATCTTCTTGTCGGGCTTTTGTAATGGTCACGATTATCCTTAGCTCTTTGTTTAATATGTATTGTTCCTTTTGAGTATAAAGTAAATCTATTTTTTGCAGTTCCCACATTGAGAACTCAAACACAGAACCTGGGTTTGATTATGATGTGAACATCTGGACTTAAACTCATGACAAAACATTTTATTATCAATGTGAAATGATTCTTCCCTCTGGTAGCAATCTTCAGATTGATGAATTATAGTTTGATCATTGTGAGCCCAGGAATTTGTATTGACAATGTATGATGGAGTCTGTACCCTCATTTTTCCTGGAGGCGATATTCTGGCCTGGCTCCCCTTGTGCAATGCCACAAGGGATTGTCCATACACTTTGAAAGTGAAATTGAGCACTTTTGACCATTAATAAATGCCAGATTTTAATTTATGTTTCTTTGCCCCTCAAACACTGTGGTTGAAATGCTCCTTCATCTTCCTCCGAAGTCAGTATGTGGGCATAGCAAATTAACTTTATACTGTCCATAAACCTTCTCATTTCAACATTGTGCATTTGTTCTTCTTTTCTTATCCTTGCATTTAAATGTTTTTTATTCATGGTTTTGCTTCTCCCATTTGTCAGTAACATTCAACTGCCAGTCATTCTCAACTCCAACACAATCTTCTCCATTGGCAACTGAGTTCAACCTATCTGAGCCTTGTATTGAAGTATACTTCTTCTCCATTTAGAACAGCACAGGAACAGGCCATTTGACTCACAATGTTTGTGCCGAACATGATAAGGACATACGTAATAGGAGCAGAATTAGGCCATTTGGCCCATTAAGTCTCTGCCATTCAATCATGGCTGATCTATCTCTCCCTCTTAACCCCATTCTCCTGCCTTCTCCACATAACCCCTGATGCTAAGGCCATGATCTCTTTGCAAACCCTCCTTAAAAAATATCTGTTAGACTTTTCAGTTAAAATGTTTAATATGTTAACTCCTCTCTCTTTTTCTACATTAAAGGTGTAGCCATGGCCCCAGCTCTGCCTGCTATTTTGGTGGTTACATTGGACTGTCCTTGTTCCAAACATACACTGCCACCATCCAATAATTTGCAGTAATATTTGGATTTGTGATGGTGCAGAATGATTTTAAAAGTTTGAGTCAAATGAGTGACGTACAGATGATTGGATCATTCATGATTATAAATGTGACTCTGGGAGCAATTGAATAGGGGTAACTGAATCTGTGGTTTTCTAATGTTGACTGTGTTCTTTGAATCCAAGACCCACATTTGTGTGAAGAATGCACAATACAAAAATGCAGAGGAGTTGAATTTATTTAATTTTTAAATGATTTTTAATGTTGAACACCATTGGAGTTCACTTATTGAGTGGGAGTTGGTTGTGTTATTTCCCCTTGCCAGTTTACTGATATGAGAAGTGGAAATCCTAATATTGAATGTTCCAGGGATGGATAGGCTTTCTTACCCTTGTCTGAATGACAGGGGGGGGGGATAGTTAGGTAGCTATGTGAAAATCCACAACAGTTGAAATATCTCAGATCTGCTGAATTCGCTTGGTATGGTAGTTGTTATTTTGAAAGAGAAATGGGAACCAAGCTAGTACCACTCCTGGAACATATGGAAGTAATATAGACTGAACAAATGGTAACTTGTTCAGTGACTGTATAGAGGCAATATACATCTAAATCTGAAGACAATTAATATGTGTAGAAGAAAGAAATAGAGCAAACGTCAGTAATAATGCTTTTGAAATATAGATATTGATGTACAATTGGATAATGCGGTAGCCAGTTTGTGTATAGTATCGCAAATGGCCAAGAATACGTAATTGGATATGGTGTTTTATTACAGTTGGGTGAAGGGTAAATGGTGACCAAGCTACCTGGGGAAAACAAATGGTCGGCACGGACTGGAAGGGCCGAGAGGGCCTGTTTCCATGCTGTAATTGTTATATGGTTATATGGTTACCTCCTCAGCTCTTCTTTGAATATTCCATTCTTGGGTTAGAGTTTAATGCATCAAAAGGAAGATTGCAAGTCTCGCAATGTAGCTCACCCATTTGACTACATTGAATTGTTGGACATCTATGTTGCCTGACCCATGGAGTTACACCAGCAATTTTTTGTTTTTTTTATTACATAATTTAATTCAATTTCATATGACTCCATTTTAGTGCTCCATTTTCATTGAAGGTCCCAAACTGAAACATTGCCAATCCATGTCCTCAAGATATGCTGCCTGACCTGCTGAGTCAGTCCAGCACTTTGTCTTTTTTGAAAAATCAGCACCTGCAGTTCCTTGTGTCTCAGTATCATCCATGTCCGATGCAAAGTGCATGCTAATCTTGCTCCTCGCATACATTTCTTCCTTTGTGCTTGAGTGTACCTATCCTTTCCTTAGCTAAACTCTTGCTCCTAATATATGCATAAAATACATTGGGATTCTCCTTACTCCTACTTGCCAAGAACATTTCATGTCCCCTTTTAGCATTTCTAATTTCTTGTTTAACTTCTTTCCTGCCTCCTTTATATTCCTCAAGAGCTTTGTCTGATCTCGGATCCATTAACCTTACATATCCTTCGGTTTTTTTTTATGTCCCTGAATAAGAAGATTAATGGCAAGCGATTAAATATTACTGATTCACCACTTAGGGCAACTCAGATGCAGATTGTGTGGTTTGCATGTTTTGGTTGTCCTGCAAACTCGGAAAATGACATTACTGAATATTTACAGGGTCTGTTTTCATAAATGTCATGACAAATCTAAAATGTATCATTGATATAGCCCCTGTGTGCTGTCTGTCTGTCTTTCAACTATGCCTTAAATCCAGTCATAGTTTCCCTGCGGAATGTAGAAAATCTCAATGTTGGAGAGAGGAAATTTAATCATTAAAATGTAGACATGCATTACTACAGTTAATGTTGAAACTAGCTCAATTGACACAGGAAATTGCACATGAGCAAAAGCAAAGTTCTGGAGGAACTCGGCAGGACAGGCTGTGGAGAGAAGAAAATGGTTAATGTTTCTGGTCAAAACCCTGCCTAACGGACTCTGATGCTGCGCCTTGCCAATTCCTTTCACTCCGCGGATGCTGTCTGACCTGTTGTGTTCCTCCAGCAGTCTGGAGTCCCTAGTGCATCCAATGCTGTCAAGCTTCCAATGCATCAGCTGCATTCACTGCAAGATCATTGCATACTCATTAAACGGCACATTATCTGCATTCAGGAGAGCAGTGAAAAATATTCTAAGAGAAAGTTTCTCGAGGCCTTAATATTAAAAAAAAATGTAGCAACCTGTATATACAAGGGGGCATGCACAAACCAACTGGAGAAACGCCAGTTTACAATTACTTTATTCATTGTGAATGATTGAATAAATAGCTCGCTTACTCATTCACTTCCGTTGCCCTTGAAGATTTAAGTCCAATGTTTTTTTTCACCCAACTCAGAGGTTAGTGGGAAGAGGGTTTTGGAATGTCCCTGTCATACAAGCTGTGAATCTGGGAGCTCCTATGCCAGTGCCAATGGCCAGCGGGTGCAATTCCAACATGACGAGTTTACATAAAAATCTGCTAAGTGTTTTTGGATAAGATCTTTCCTGTTTACTTTCAGTGTTTTAAACCACAGCTTTCATTTTGTTATTCCTGGCACTCCATCACTATTTATTGGCATATGTCCCAGGTCTATCCCCGTAATCTGATTCATTACTTTCCATCATCTGGCCAGTCCTTATTGCCTACAGTTTTTTGGGGTAGATCACTAACATATCCTTAGAACAACTGTTGGTGACTCCACCGGTCTCAAGAAGACCGTGTCTATCATATTGAACAGACATGCATATCCCTAAAGGGCCTGTCCCACTTAGGCGACTTTTTAGGCGAGTGCAGGCGATTCTGTGCTCACCTCATGATCGCCACATAGTCGCCACATGTTCGCTGGTGGTCTCTGGTGAGTCTCCTTCATGGTCGCGAGGAGTCCCCGCATTCTGGGAACTAGTCACGGCCTCAGTATGGTCACCGCAAACATGTTGAAAAATATTCATGGAGAAAATCGATAATCCTGTAGTCGTAGGTGCAGTTGTAGTGGGGTCACCATGTAGTTATGGGTAGTCGTAGGTAGCTTTAGTTAATCGCCTTTGCTGACCGGGCATTTTCATTGGGTCATTGTGGAAAAAAAACATAAGCACGAGTTTTCAAAACCAAGGATAACCGACAGGTAATGTTAAATGCCCGCCAAACTTCACAGCTGTGTATCTCTGGCTTATTAAAAGTTGTCTTGCTTCTTAAAAGTGTCTCCACTCCTTCGACCCCCCCCCTTCGAACCCCCCCCCCCCCTTCGAAACCCCCCCTTCGAACACCCCCCCCCCCCCCTCCTCCTCCCCCCTCTCCCCTCTCCCCCCCCCTCTCCCCCCCTTCTCTAATGTTTTCTGAGAATGTGTTTTTGTTAACCTGCTGAAAGCACGATTTTCATTGTATCTATACCTCACTGTACTTGTGCGCATGATAATAAACATAACTGAACTTGATGTATCTTTTTGAGTTGATTCTCCACTTTGTCTACCAATTTTTAAAACTGCTGTAAATATAGTGATATTCTAACAATGAAACATAGGATGCCCTGCTTTCTAATTTGTGTATGGGCACTATTCTATGTGTGTATGGTCACTATTGCAGATTGTGTTTTATCTTACCGGCTCCCAGATTTTATCCCACTCTCAGATGCAGGATGTTGAAAGTGTTCAATCATTCCTTGTGTTTATGTTTGTGATGGAGTGGTTAGTTTCCTTTGCTGTTCACATGCCATACTGTTTGTACACCTCTGAAGATTAGTAATCAGAGAGGCCGGCCTGCTCTACTCCATTCTGGGCCATTTTTCATTATCACAAAATAGTTATGATTTTTTTTTTTTGAGTGGTTCAAAACCTCTTCTGTCTTCCCTGGTCTGTTATATTATGAACAGAGGTAAAGCACTTTAATAAATAAATGTAATTGACCAATTGTCTGCTTTGCTGAAATTGTTAAAGTTGTGAATTATCAGTATCTGTGCACTTGCAGTTTTGCGTGTGAAGTATAGATTACAGTATAAGATTTTATACAAAATAGGACAGTATAGAAGTTGTTATTTGATATTTAAGAATTGCACTATTCCAACAATTCTTATGGGAAAAACTTTTTGTACACTATGAATATAGCCCATACATGCCAAGCAGTGGATGTGGTCACTTTTGATAATAAACCTCAAACCCAAGGCCAGATATTTGAACGACCATTTTTAAAGAACCTTTTGGTTTCCCAGTAAACTGATATGATCCTTGCAACAGTTTTGCTTTAAATGTTTGAAGAGGTCATGGTCATGTTCTAATTTCTTCATAACTAAGTTGGTCGAGTAATATTTAACATCGACGCAGAAACATAGAAAATAGGTGCAGGAGTAGATCATTGGGCCCTTTGAGCTAGCACCGCTGATAATCCAAAATCATTACCCCGTTCCAGCTTATAGAAACATATAAAATTCTTAACGGATTGAACAGGCTAGATGCACTAGCATTTGTCCCGATGTTGGGGGAGTCCAGAACCAGGGGTCACAGTTTAAGAATAAGTGGTAGGCCATTTAGGACTGAGTTGAGAAAAAATGTCTTCACCAAGAGAGTTGTGAATCTGTGGAATTTTCTGCCACAGAAGGTTGTGGAGGCCAATTAACTGGATGTTTTCAAGAGAGATTTAGCTCTTAGGACTCAAGGCATCAAGATCAGCCAGGGTCATATTGAATGGCAGTGCTGGCTCGAAGGGCCGAATGGCCTACTCCTGCACCTATTTTTCCATGTTTTTATGTTTCTGTGACTGCTCTCCAGTTGGTGATAATATGGTCCAGTAGTCTGGTACCAGCTGGGATGAAACTGTCCCCAAATCTCCAGGTATCTATTTTCACATTTCTGTACCTATTACCTTAATGAAGAGGTTAGGAGAGGGATTGTCTGAGGTGAGACTTGCAGTTGATTATGCTGGTGGCCTTGCTGAGACAGTGTGAAGTGTGGATGGAGTCAATAGAAGGGATGTTGGTTTATGATGGTTTGGGCTGCATCCACAATCTCTGCAATTTAATTGCGGTCTTGGCTGGAGCTATTCCCAAACCATGTTGTACTGCATCCCGATAAAATGCTTTCTACGGCGCATTTGTAGAAGTTAGTGAGAGTTGTCGGGGACATGCTGAACCTCCTAAGCCTTCTAAGGAAGTAGTAACATTGGTGTGCTCTCTTAGCCATTGCTTCGATATGGTTAGTCCAGGACAAGTTGCTGGTGATATTTACTCCTGGGAACTTGAAGCTTTCAACCATCTCTTCTTTGGTGATGTCAATGTAAGTTTCTTAAGTATGTTCTGGGTATGTTTCTTGAAGTTGATCACTATCTCCCTTGTCTTGCTGACATTGAAAGTAATAAAAGAATAATAGAAGATAATAGAATTGTCAGAGTAGAAGACTATAATTTTCTTTATATTGAATGGGACTGCCTCAGTACTAAGGGCTTGGATGGGGCAGAAATTATTCTGAATCTTGGCAAGTTTCTTAAAGTAACATCTAGATGACCTCGTCATCATTTGATATCAGGCCCACTACGGTGGTGTCATCTGCAAATTTATAAATTGAGTTGGATTTGTACCAGGCTGCGCAATCGTGGTTGTATAAGGAGTAAAGAAGGGGGCTAAGAATGCATCTTTGTGGTGCTCCAATGTTGAGAATTAACGTAGAGGATGATTTGCCACCTATTCTCACTGATTGTGGTCTGTTGGTAGGTGAGTTGCTATTGTATAGAATGGATGTAGATTTAAACCAAATGTCTTTCTCCATGCTGCAACCATTTTGTGATTGCATGACTTAATGTCCCTTCAGGACTCTACCTTGTGATTTTCAGTGCTTCTGCCAAATGTTTGTTCAATATGAAGAAATACTGATTCATCAATTATAGGAAATAAATGGGTAGTAATCAGGAAGTTCATTTTGACCTTGAGTCCAGGAAAATT
This sequence comes from Okamejei kenojei, assembly GCA_035221665.1. Lineage (NCBI taxonomy): Eukaryota > Metazoa > Chordata > Chondrichthyes > Rajiformes > Rajidae > Okamejei > Okamejei kenojei. Next base: position 80,964,820 of record CM069134.1, read on the forward strand.
TCTGGAGTCTGAATTCATTTTGGAAGGGTCCACTCTACACTTTCCCACCTGCATACCAACTCCGGAGATGGGGATCTGCAGTCCTAGCAACTGGAGGTAAGAGTCTAACATGTTGTCTGCAAGATATAATGCTGTGTGTACATGTCCAGCTGTTGCTTGATAACTTTTAAAGTTTTTGCCTGTATTCAAATTGCTGTGTATGCTCAGATGCTACAGTTGTGTTAAACATCGAGCTAAGAGAGGAGGGGAATTGTTTTTTTGATTTGGGAGGACATTGCAACAGTACTTGGAGTATATTCCTAGTGTGTTGGTCCAATGAGGTTATATGCGTGAAACTTAGAAATAAGATGATAAATAAGGGGGTGATCACTTTAATACTTTGATAAGCTTCGACAATATCCCCCCCCCCCCCCCCCCCCCCCACTAGTCAACAGGAATTAGAGGAGTAAATATATAGGGAGATCACAGATAGCTTTAATAATAATAGAATTGTGAGTAGAAGGTTACAATTTTCTTTCTATTAACTGGGACTGCCTTGGTGTTAAGGGCTTGGATCGGGCAAAAATTGTTCTAAATCTAGGCAAGTTTCTTCAAGTAACATGTAGATGACCTTGTTAGCGAAGGAGCTATACTGGACCTATTGGGAAACGAGGTAATAGGCTACTGAAGTGGTGGTGGGGGATCAATTTGGGACCAGTGACCATAATTCTGTTAGTTTTAAAATTGTTATTAACAAAGATAGGAAACTAGTCCACAAATTAAAGTCCTAAATTGAGGCAAAGGTAATTTAGATGGCATTAGACAGGAAGGGTGATTGGGAAAGGTTGTTTGTAGGAAAAGGGATATCTGGCAAGTGGGAAGTTATTAAGGAAGGCAGGGAATTTCAGGGCCAGCATGTTGTTGTGAGAGTAAAGGGCAGGAACACTGGTTGACCAGGGATATTGAAGGTTTGGTCAGGAAAAATAAGGAGCCATATGTCAGGTGTAAGCAACTGGGATCAAATGAATCACGAGCAATATAGCGGATGTAGACTACATTTAAGAGGGAAATCAAGAGGACAAAAAGATGTATGGAATGAGCTACCCAAGGAAATTATAGAGGTGGGTCCATTACAATGTTGAAAAAACATTGCAACAGGTATATTGATAGCAAAGGTTTGGAGGATATAAGCGAGGGACAAGCAAGTGAGACTAGCTTGTTCAGGCAACTTGGTTGGCATTATGAGTTGAGCAAACGGGCTGTTTCTGTGGTGCATAGTTCTGTGATTCAAGAAGTAGATGGTCTCTGAAAACGGTTTTTGGTACTGTAGCTTGTACTTAAGATTTGAACATGCATGATTTTTTTATTCTGTGATGGAGGAGTCTTGTGCAAATCAAACTCTACCTTGTTCATTGCAAGTTAGTTTACCTGTTTGTCTACCTGATCAGGGTGATATAATTTGTGGAACATGGGCCCAAAGGTAACAGTTTGATTGTTTCCTTTGTAAGAGTTTGATGTGTCATAGGTGGATTGCTCATCTTTAGTGTTGTGTTAATTTTTAGTGTCTATCACTTTCCCAGCAACTTACTGTGACCAAAGCACAGCCACTGTTTGCTCAAGTTCTATCTGAACTTGCAGATACATCACTGCTCCTTCAGTATCTCTGGGTTGTGAGACTGGAATTTCTTGTGTCGTTTAGTGAGAACCATAGCATAAGATTCAAAGAAAATGCTCAAAGCACACGATGAGAACTAACAAAATGTCAGTGAACTCTCATTTTGACGGCAAATGAGTTGTGTTAATTTGTTCTGCATTCCATCAAAACTGGATTTTTGTCCCCTTTTCTTGTTAGAGGATCATGAGGTCATTTGTAGCTAGTCTACCATTTGACAGAGCACTGAGATAGCATCAGTAATTTAAACATTTCTCTGTTCTTGCTCTGTGCAGCTTATTAAAAGGTTGAAATCTGTGACAAGGAGCCTTTTCATTTTTCATATTAAGAGTGCACAGTGATTACAGAACTGTCTACTCCAAACATGCAAAATCCAGTAATTAGGCTGATTGGTGTGGATGTTATGAAAAGCGTTTGTTTGCATTTTTTTTTAAAAGAAGCTGAAGCTGACTACCTTGTGCATGTTAACATATTTCCCTAAGATCTTTATATGGACATGTATGATGGATGTTCAGAATACCTGAGTCTCATTATATTAATCAGATTACGATAGCCCAATGCCTGTTAAAATCTGCTTTCAGTAACTGTCTGCGACAGTTAAGGAAAGACATGAAAACAAAAGGCCTTCTGTTCATTTTGTTTAGGAATGGTAACTAAATACCCAACCACTTATTAGTCTGTTTGCTAAGGTTCTTCCTCTTCCAAATAAATATCTGGTACCTTTGTGATAGTTTACTTCGGTGGTGAAAGTTCATTTTCAGCACTGAAGTAATGTGTTACACAAGTTTTTAATGATTTGTGTTGCATTTAATTTTTCTTAATGAGCATTTTAATATCCTGTATTTGGAACTGAGTGGTCTACTTCTGACTCTTTCATTTTCAAATAGAGTTATTTGGCCATTATGGAGCTTATAGTTAGTTTTAATTGTACATTGTGGGGAGAGAAGGTGCCACTTGTAATCTGTATGTCAGATAATTTTTGTTCCCTATGTATTAATGTATTTTGTTGCATTGACAACATTTCCTCCTTTTTATTTTTCCTTACACAATTTGAGTAATACAATTGCAGGACACGGGTGAACCTATCAACAATGCCGAAATTTATGCTGTGGAAATTTAAAGTCAGATTATAAGTTGAAAATTGTTTTGATAATGAGGATCACAAACTTATCAGACTTATAAAAACCCATTATGTTCACATACGTCCTCCAGTGTCGGAAATTCTTTTTCTTATTCCTTACCTAGTCTGGCCTGCCTGCTTGCATCTCTAGAATTCAGCAATTTGGTTAATGGTGTACAATAACTGATGCAATAAAACAGAAAAATAAGTAAATTGTTTGAACCACCTGCCATTGACCTTGGCACCAAAGACAGACACTGTAGTTTCTCTTCAAGGTTTCAAGGTCACTTTATTATCACATGTTCCAATTAAGGTACAGTGAGATTTGAGTTACTATACAGCCATAACTAAGTGAAAAGCAAGACACACAACCACATAAAAGTTAACATAAACTCTCATCACAGTGGATTCCACATTCCTCACTGTGATAGAAAAGATAGAAAAGGCAATAAAGTTCAATCTTCTTTGTCTTGTTCTCCCACGGTCGGGGCAGTCAAACCATCCACAGTCATGGCGATCAAAGCCCTGCAGCCGACGATCGAAACCGTCAGGGAGATAGAAACGCTCGCGTCGGGGCGGTTGAAACTCTCTCTGCGGCATGGAGCTCCCGAGTCGGCCTCCTCTTACCAGAGACCGTGGGCTTCACAATGTTAAAGTCCACAGGCCCTGAGGTTGGAGCTTTGATCCCCAGCAAAGCTCCGCAATGTTAAAGCCCCGCAGACTCTTGCGGCTTGGAGTACCCGTCGGTCTCCAGGAAAGGCCGCCAACTCCATGGTGTTAGGTCGCAGTGGGGACGGAGATACGATACGGGAAAAAATCGCATCTCCATCGAGGTAAGAGATTGAAAAAAAGTTTCCTACAACTCTCCACCCCCACATAAAACAAACAAAGGAACACTAAAACATACTTTTTAACACATACTAAAAAGAATAAAGGACAGACAGACTGTTGGCGAGGCAACCACTGCTGCCAAAAAATTAAAAGATTTTTTTTAATGTACCAGCAACTCCAAAACAGTACACCAGCATCTCTACTTTCTTATAATTGTAAGGAGATTTGGCATGTTACTTGGTACTCTAACAAACTTGTATACATTTTGTAAAGTATCCTGACTGGTGGCATCGTGGCCTGCTACGGTAATTCCAATGCACACGAGTGCAAGAGGTTGCATAGAGTGGTGACCTCAGCCCGGCCTCCTCATCAAAAGTCACATTTGATGAAATGATTGACATAAGTCACTGCCTCAAAAAGGCAGCATCTGTTATCAAGGATCCCACCAACGGGATCAAGCCGCCTTCTCACTGCTACCATTGGGCAGGCGATTATACAAGCCTGAAGTCCCTCACCACCAGGTTCAGGAACATCTGCTTTCCTGCAGTTATCAGGTTCTTGAACCAATCTCCACAACCCGAAACCTACCTCAACCACAGAACACACCAGACCATCGCTTGTGTTACCATGGATGTGTTCCTTTACCTAATTGTATTTTCCTAACTGGTGTCTTGTTTTTGCACTCTTTTTTTCTGTTTGCTGTCTTGCAGAAGTTTATACAATTAGTGTTTCAGTATGTTTGAATGAGTCTTTGTGCCTGCGGTGCTGCTACAACTCAGATTTTCATGGTACCTGTACCTCATCGTACTTGTGCATATAACAATGTGCACATAATAATAAACTAATGAACTAGACTTGACTTGAAGTTGATTTTGCAAACACCTGGAGGACTGGTGTCAGAATTAGGAGAGCTGTCCTACAGTTTCATCAAGCTATTGGCGGACATGGCATACCTGCAGAATTTGAGAACCCCCCCCTCCATCATAATCCCTGGGTATGTCTTGTTCCTCCGCATCAGACTGAGCAACAGTGTTATTCAGGCAGGCGATCATGGCACTGGGGCTTTTACTGCTGACTTGAGTCCCCATAAAGAATCATGGGACAAGCTCCAACATGGTTAATGAAACATCCTCTTGTCCTTCCTCAGCTGATAAATAACACTTGGAAGCATCACTGGAAATAGCAAGGATACAGAATGCATTCTGGGCGGCAGACCAAAACTTTTACCACTACTGATTGAGCTTGCAAAGCCTAGCAGCTGCCAGTTAGGGTCAAGAGTAATTTATTGTCATGTGTTCCAAAACAGAACAATTACATTCTTACTTGCAGCAGCACCACAGATATGTAAACAGAGTACTTTGTAAAATCCACAAAAAAGAACAGAAAAATCCACAACAAATCCAAGACCAAAAGGTTATTTGAAAGTTGTAGTGTTTAATAGCCTGATTGGTTATAGGGAAGAAGCTGCTCCTGACCAGGGCATTACAATTTTCAGGCTCCTATACTTTCTTCCCAATTGCAAGAGTGAAGAGATTATTACCAGGGTGGTTGTGTTCTGATGATGCTGGCTGCCTTTTAGAGGCAGCAACTGTTGTAGATTCCTTCAATCGTGGAGAGGCCAGTCCCAGTGATGAACTGGGCAGTAGTCACCAATTTTTGCAATGGTCTTCATTCATGGGCATTCGAGTTGTCTGAGACAGATAGTGAATGAACAAACAGAAGGGATAAATCCAGTTGATCTTCTCTATGCTAATATACTTTATGAAGACAAAGCACCAATTGCACAATTTGTCATGTTCTGTGGCACTAGAATCAAGCTAACTAAGATAGAATAGAACTGGCAGTTCAAAGCAGGGCATGAAATAAATGGTGGAAGGTCTTGCTAATGGTGTAAAATTATGTCAAGCGTCATTTCTTCAGCATTGACCTGCTAACTCAGTTTGCGTTTCACCAGGACAGCAGGATTCTGGCAGTCACCATTAACAGAAACTCAACTGGACCAGCCGCATAAATAATGTACAGTGACAGAAAGAAGTAGAATTAAGAATAAGCCTATGTGGCAGCAACTCCAGGAATGCGCTGTGTAGAAATGGCTGACTCAGGAATCTGATAGTGATGCAGAAGAACTTGTTCTTTAGAATGGAATGTTACAGGCTTAATTATCAAATTAAGTTTAATACCAAGCCATGTGAGGTAATATGGCAGTACCAAAAAAGGAGAATTTTGGCGAGGGAAACAGAGGGACTGGAATGATAAAAAAATGGGCAATGCAAAAAAATACAGGAATTAGAAGACTGCAGATATGTTGGAGTTGTAAAGAAGCAAAATACTGCAAATTTGGTAAATCAACAACCTGAAAAGTTAACAGTTTTCCGTCCACTTACATTGCCTGACCTGCTGTGGATCTGGAGGAAATTATAAAGACCGGAAAATGCCAACATCTTCGAGGGTTTTGAAAATAGAATCACGTTTCGGCATTGTGTAACTGGGAGCGAATATTACCAGTGAGCAGAAGCATGATGATGAATTTGGTGCAACTCAGACGTGAACAGCAGATTATTAAAATTTCTACCGGGGAGGCCAGTCAGCAGAGCTTGAATTCCAAAAGCAGGTGTTGAGTCAGATGATCAGAGATTGAAATAGACTTTCTATGTAGTGTGTTGGTGGAAAGAAAATGTGGTCAAAATTTTGTCTCTGAATCTAGTAAGATGCTGATGGTGTGAGCGTTCGGATGTTTTACATTTGCTGATATTGTCATGGAGCTTCCTCACAGTCTGCAATTCCAGCAATCTTGGTGTAATCTACATACTCACTAAACTACATATCTACATTTACATCCAAGTCCTTTATATTTTTCACAAACAGCAAAGGTCCCAGCAGATCTCCACTCGTCACAGACCTCAAGACTGAATTTTGCCCTTCCATCACTACCCTCTGGCTTCTACTAGCAAGTCAGTTTGAATCCATACGACCAAATTACTGTTAATCCCATGCATCTTAATCTTTTAGATCAGCCTACTATGGGAGACTTTATCAAATGCCTGAATAAAATCCATGAAGACAGCCTATCCACCGCCCAACTTTCATAGATCACCTTAATCACCTCCTCAAAAAACTCGTAGATAAGACACGACCTGCTGCAAACAAAAAAAACACGTTGACTGTCCCTGATTAACCCACTCTCTTCCAAATGGGATTAAATCCTATCCCCAAGAATCCTCTACAATAGCTTCCCTACCACTAACGCGAAGCTCACTAGTCTATAATTTCCTGAATATTCTCTACTTCCGGAACAATATTAGCTGTGTAGACGCTGGTTTATACTGAAGATAGACACAAAATGCTGGACTAACTCAGCAGGACAGGCAGCATCTCTGGAGAGAAGGAATGGGTGACATTTGGGTCAAGATCCTTCAGTCTGAAGTTACTCCAGCATTTTGTGTCTATCTTTGGAACAACATTAGCTATTCTCCAGTCTCCAGGACTTCATCAGTGGCTAGAAAGGTGCAAAGAACCTTTTCAAGATTCTGGCATTCCGACATTGTTGTTCAGAAAATTTAGTAAGCTCAAAATCTAAGACCCTTAGTTTCCAGATTTTTGTTTTCAGATTTTTGCACCATATGTGTATTTAAAAATGTTTTTTAAAACAGACTAAAAAAAATCTAAACAAAAATGGGCTTGGCAATATTTACATTAAAAGGATTAAAATAAAATTTGACTTTTAGGGAAAAAAGCATTGACTGGGACTATTCTAAATGTATCAAGGTCTATTAACTGTTGAACTGGTGAAACGGAAGTGGCCCAATTAATCATTGTTCTGCCAAAGATGTTTCTTTAAAAGTCCATTATAGTTATCCACTGTGTTTGAAAGTAGAATGCTTGGTGTGGGAATCTCTGAGGGCATGAGAAAGTGAGACGTGTCAAAATTAATTAAACGCTTCAGACTCAATGGTTGATACCTTGGGTGTATCTTTAATCCTTTAATTATATTTTGAATATTACCTTTATGTTGTATTTGCTATTTGGTTGTATTTGTCCCTTACATTTAACTTTCCAAAATGTTGTTTGACCAGTTAATGATACTTTATGAAACTGTTATTGGAGCAGTGGTAATTTTGGAGACGCAAGACTGCAGGTGGTGGAATCTTGAGCAAAAAAAACAAAGTGCTGGAGAAACTCAGCACATCAGGCAGCATCTGTGGATGGAAATGGGCAGATGACATATTGTGTTGATGTTCTTCAGACTGGAGTAGGGAAGGGAAAGCATCTGTGGATGGAAATGGGCAGATGACATATTGTGTTGATATTCTTCAGACTGGAGTAGGGAAGGGAAAGCTAGAAAAGATAAATAGTGGTGGAGCAAAACTTGGCAAGTGATAGGTGGATACAGGTGAGGGGGTTGACTGGCAGATGAGTAGAGTTAGTGACAAAGGTGTCAGATAAGGGAAGAAGAGGAGAGGGGAAATGTAAAGCTGGAGAAAAGAATATCACAGCAATGTTTTGAAAGTACATACTGTAGTAGAATCGCTGCAGTGCAAGGTCTACTGTTGATTTGAGTACCATATTAGAGTTTCGGGTTTGAATAATATTTCTCAAAAATAAATTAATTGCAGATGCTGGAAATTCAAACTAAAATTTGAATTTAGAATATTTAATTCCAAGGGATATGGGGAGAAAGCTTCCAGTTTCCCACCACCACTACAATCAATCTGCGGAAGGCTCCTGACCTGAAACATCACCAATCCATTTCCTCCAGAGATACTGCCTGACCCGCTGAGTTACTCCAGCACTTTGTATCTATCTTTGGTATAAACCAGTATTTTATTTTTTATTTTTTTAATTATATCATTATTTAGAGCGTTGGTTTGAGGCAATTGGCTAATTTTGTCTTGAATAAGCAGTGTAGTTTGATTGTCTCTCCTCAAGGACGCTGAATTATTTAGGATTTTGTGCCATAATAATGCTATGATTCATATATGGGCAATATTTTGATAATGCTATTGAGTAAATTCACACAGAGAGTGGTGAGTCTCTGGAACTCTCTGCCACAGAGGGTAGTTGAGGCCAGTTCATTGGCTATATTTAAGAGTGAGTTGGATGTGGCCCTTGTGGCTAAGGGGATCAGAGGGTATGGAGAGAAGGCAGGTACGGGATACTGAGTTGGATGATCAGCCATGATCATATTGAATGGCGGTGCAGGCTCGAAGGGCTGAATGGCCTACTCCTGCACCTAATTTCTATGTTTCTATGTTTCTAAATCACACATACTCACAGATCTGGTATAACAGTATTTATTGAGTAGCATATACAACACACTACAGCATGTTACTCCTACTACACAGCAGTACTGACTGGCAGCACATGTCAAGTTGCGATAATATGAATGGTGTGGTAATAGGCGGAGCTTATAATAATAAAGCACTACATTGGTTAGTAAGTAAAGTAACCAATCTACAATTGCCTTTCAAAATTTAGCCCAGCTCACCTGGCAAAAAATATTGAAATGTACTATAAAGCTGCTCCATAAATTCCATACAAATGATTAAGAATATCCTGAAAAACCATGAAGGTGAAATCTATCTTTTAGACTCATGAGAAAGTTATAAGCATTTCTACCTGCTTTCTCAAGCTTTATAATGTTACATGAATTTATGGATGATCTCTGCCAGCTGTCGATTTATCTATATTTTAGAGTCAATGTGTCTCGTAACACAGAAGATCATTTACGGTTCTGAAAGCATTATCCAACTACCAGAGCTGCCAAGTAGTACGGATTTTCCGTATTTTGTACGGAAATGTGATAAGAATATGGATAGACGGATTTGCTTTGTAAAATACGGATTTTTTAAAAATCGGCACGACTTCCTGTTTCATCTTGCTGCTTAAAAAATGCAAGGATATAAAAAGTCATACTGTAATTCCAAAAAGTATAGCAGATTAAATTTATTAGTATTTTAAATTTCAAGATCTGGATGATTATTTTTTGTAAGCTTTGATCAGCCAGTCCCGCTCCAGGTTTAAACAGGGTTGTCAGTTTAGCGCGTGGGAATTTAAACAAACAGCGCCATGGGTTCTAATTATAGCGCTACCAGCTGGAGCGCTATTGCCTTTACACAGAGCGCTATGGGCTTTACACATAGCGCTATGGCCACAGCGCTATGGGTCACGGACTTTTCGGGAGGGAGAAGGAAATAGGGTGGGAGGGAATAAGAGAGGGAGGGGAAAAAAAGGAAGAAGACAGGAAGGAAGAGAGGGAGGGAAAGGGGAGAGAGGGATGGAGGGAGAGAGAGCGAGGGTGGGAGAGGGAGGCTTCCAAAATGGCTTCTACATCATCATCTGGTGCTAAAAGCAGGAAGCAGCCGTTCAACACGGAAGTATACAAAGACATGGCAATGAATGCACTGTCAAGTAAGGTGCATAGAAGACATTTCAATTGGTAGCAAAGTTATGCATTCTTGTACTCACGTGGGCATGACCGCACATTAAAAAAAAACATGTTTTTCAGCAAAATGGCACCGCGTAAAAATACTGATTTCCTCAGCAAAATACTGATTTTCAGGTACTAGAATACTGAAATGCTCTGACAAAATTTGGCAGCTCTGAACTTCCCTTACCCCTGTAGTTTTGCCCAACTTTTGCCGACAGTAATCCCTTTTTTAACGGAGCACTTTGTAACTGTTTTTGGTTATAGCAGACTGACCTGCCCACACCATCCCTGGCTTGTATCACCTCCACGGGTGCTTACTGCCCTGGCTTCCATCTGCATCCCGATTTGCAAGTTGCACCATTAAGACTTTCATTACCCACTGCACGATTTGGTTGACGAGGTTGTTGTGGCTCACATTGAAGCCCCTGAGGACTGCATTTTCTTCAGGTCTCCACAACCAACAGGACATGCTGAGTCACCATGGGGATCCCTCCCGTCTCACCAGCCATCATGTCTTCCTGTCGGCCATCGCTTTGTCTGCTCCACCCGTCGCTCGGTCCATTCCGCTGTTCCCTGCTTCGCCGCCGCCACATCCTTCTCCCCAGGAGGCACCAACATACTCCATCTTGGAAGATGTTTGCGACTGCGGGGGAGAAGGATGAGGAGGCCGTGGTGGAGCAAGGAGCAGACAAAGCGACAGTCGACAGGAAGAAGTGGCAGCTGGTGACCGAGAAGTGGAGGGTGACCGAGTGTGTCTTGTCATTGGCAAGACTGAAAAACGAGCTGATGACCAAGAGTTAAAACGTGAGCCACAACATCGGCTGCATCACCCGGAACGTGCGATTGCTGTGGAGAGGGCTCGACTGCAGACCAGCTGCAGACTTCTAATTTTAAGGTGAAATGACACAAAGTGCTGGAGTACCTCGGCAGACTGAAGATTGCTCTCTGGTTGTGGTTGGATGATTTAGTTGTGTCCTTTTGTGTATTACCTATCATCTGGAGTTGTTTGTTTCAACCACATAGAATGGTAATACTTTACTCGGTTATGGTTGACAATTGGCAATTACGGACACCATTCCCCTCCCCATGGTCCATTATAACATGGGTTTATTGTATTTAGACATTTGTCCATTCCTCTTTAAAAAGCGATCACAGATTCTGCTTCCAGCACAGTCATTTGCCCATTGCAGAAGTTAACAACCTACAGTGTGTAGTGGCCATTTGACTTATCTCTTGAACGATATAAAAGTAATCTTTGAACGATATAAAAATCTGCCGCTACACAGTGTAGGAACGTTGCCTTTTTCCCCTCTTAATTAATGTACGGTACTTATTTTACCATCTCTTTGATTAATGAAAATGAAGTATTCTACTTCAACAGAAAGTCATATGCTGCTTGAAAACATTGGTATTCTCGATATTTTGGAAACTAGTTGATGTTAAATTCAGAGCTTCAGAATAGTTGATGTTAAATTCAGAGCTGCAGAAAGGACGAGGAAATTGAATGCAGCATCTCCAAATTTGCGGATGACACGAAGCTGGGGGGCAGTGTTAGCTGTGAGGAGGATGCCAGGAGGCTGCAAGGTGACTTGGATAGGTTGGGTGAGTGGGCAAATGCATGGCAGATGCAGTATAATGTGGATAAATGTGAGGTTATCCACTTTGGTGGCAAGAACAGGAAAGTAGACTATTATCTGAATGGTGGCCGATTAGGAAAAGGGGAGATGCAACAAGGCCTGGGTGTCATGGTACACCAGTCATTGAAAGTAGGCATGCAGATGCAGCAGGCAGTGAAGAAAGCAAATGATATGTTAGCATTCATAGCAAAAGGATTTGAGTATAGGAGCAGGGAGGTTCTACTGCAGTTGTACGGGGCCTTGGCGAGACCACACCTGGAGTATTGCGTACAGTTTGGTATCCTAATCTGAGGAAAGACGTTCTTGCCATAGAGAGAGTACACAGAGGGTTCACTAGACTGCTTCCTGGGATGGCAGGACTTTCATATGAAGAAAGACTGGATAGACTCGGCTTGTACTCGCTAGAATTTAGAAGAATGAGGGGGGGACCTTGTAGAAACTTACAAAATTCTTAAGGGGTTGGACAGGCTAGATGCAGGAAGATTGTTCCCGATGTTGGGGAAGTCCAGAACAAGGGGTCACAGTTTAAGGATAAGGACCGAGATGAGAACATTTTTTTTTCACACAGAGAGTGGTGAATCTGTAGAATTCTCTGCCGCAGAAAGTAGTTGAGGCCAGTTCATTGACTATATTTAAGAGGGAGTTAGATGTGGCCCTTGTGGCTAAAGGGATCAGAGGGTATGGAGAGAAGGCAGGTACGGGATACTGAGTTGGATGATCAGCCATGATCATATTGAATGGCAGTGCAGGCTCGAAGAGCCGAATGGCCTACTCCTGCACCTATTTTCTATGTTTCTAATATAATATCAAGTATAAAAGGTCAAGTTATGTTATTTATTTACAGTGGCAGAGAAATTTATAATCTAATTTTACAAAAAGTGCAGCTTGAAAGATTGCCAAACTGGGCAAAATGCCAGTGGCTTATTCATTAAATATGGCTAAAGAGATGGTGTGTGATAAATAGCAGATCAACGTGGTATTGCCTCAGCAACTTTCATTGGCATATTGTTTCAAACAAAGTCAATTTTTCTTCCTAATTATTGGGATCTCGACAGTATTACTTTAGTTACAGTACTCAGGTTACTTTAGTTGCATCTAATAATAGTTGAGCCTTTGATTGAATTATTAAACTGAAAATGTAACTTCTTAATCTCACTCCCTTCTTGGACAAAATCAGGAAACTTTAGGCCATTTAGATGAACATTAGTTGTGGACAAAATGCTGAACTCTGTAATCAAGAAACAAGTAGCTAGTTATTTAGAAAGCCTTAATGTAATCAATCCAATTCAGCATGTTTTGTGAATAGTAAATCATGTTTAATACTTTTTCAATTCAGTTTTAGTTCAGTTTAGTTTACCGAGGTACAGTGAAAAGCTTTTTATTGAATGCTAACCAGTCAGCAGAAAGACAATACATGATTACAATCGATCCATTTACAGTGTATAGATACATGATAAGGGAATAACATTTAATGCAAGGTAAAGCCAACAGTCCGAGGGTCATCAAAACGGCAGATAGTAGTTCGGCACTGCTCTCTGGTTGTGGTAGGCGGATTCAATTGCCTGATAACAGCTGGGAAGAAACTGTCCCTGAATTTGGTGGTATGTGTTTTCACACTTCTCTATCTTTTGCCTGATGGGAGAGGGGAGAAGAGGGAGCGGCTCATTCTTGATAATGCTGCTGGCCTTGCCGAAGCTGCGTGAGGTAAAAATTGAGTCAATAGAAGGTAGGTTGGTTTGTGTGATGGCTTAGGCTGCGTCCACAATTCGTTCCAATTTTTTGCAGTCCTGGATGGAGCTGTACCAAGCTGCGATGCCTTCTGCTATGTAGGAAGAAACTGCAGATGCTGGTTTAAACCAAAATTTGACAAATCCTCGAGTATTTCAGCGAGACATGCAGCATCACTGGCGAGAAGAAATGAGTGACGTTTCAAGACTGAAAGTCACGGGAAAGGGAGCAAGTGCACGGAATTAGGAAATAGAGTTTAATATGCAAATGTATAAGGTCATGCATTTTGCTAAAAGGAATCAAAAGACCGATATAGTTACAAGATAAAGGGACGATCATTTGAAATTGAGCAACTTCGGACTTTCTTCTGGCAGAGGATTGTGAATATTCAAAGTTCATGGTGCCCAAGGGTTGTGGAAGCTATATAATTCAAGTGGTTCATAGAGGAGTTATATAAATTGGTGAAAGATCAAGGAATTGAGAGTGTAGGAAGGAGCCACAGATGTCGGTTTAAACTGAAGATAGACACAACATTTTGGAGTAATTCAGAAAAACAGGTTGCATCTCTGGAGAGAAGGAATGAGTGACATTTCGAGACTGAAAGTCACGGGAAAGGGAAACAAGAAATATAGATGATGAGAGATACTGTACAGGACAAATGAATGAAAGAAATGCAAAAAGTAACAATGATAAAGGAAACAGGGCATTGTTTGCTAGATGAGAATGAAAGGCTGGTGTGACTTGGGTGGGGTAGGGATGCAGAGAGAGGGAATGCATGGGTTACTTGAAGTTAGAGAAACCAGTATTCATACTCCTGGGTTGTAAGCTTCCCAAGTGAAATATGAGATGCTGTTCATCCAATTTGCATTTAGTCTCACTCTGATAATGGAGGAGGCCCAGGACAGAAATTTCAGCAGGTTAATGGGAAGGGGAATTAAAGTATTTGGCAAACGGGAGATTAGGTAGGTCCAGGCGGACTGAGCAAAGGTGTTCAGTGAAACGATCGCTTAGTATAAGATTGGTCTCAAAGATGTACGAGTCCACTTCTAGAACAATGGATACAGTAGATGAGGTTGGAGGATGTGCACGTGAACCTCTGCCTAACCTGAAAGAATTGTCTGGGTCCCTGGGCAGAGTCGAGGGAGGAGGTATAGGGACAGGTGTTGCATCTCCTGCGGTTGCAGGAGAAGGTACCTGGGGAAGGGCTGGTTTAGGTGGGAAGGGACGAGTTAACTAGGGTGTTGCGGTGGGAACGTCTCTGCGGAAGATGGAATGTGGTGGAGATGGAAAGATGTGACTAGTGGTTTGGATCCCGTTGGAGGTGGCGAAAAGGACCCAGGTAAAAAATCACACGTTCTGGTGAAACTGAGGCTGCTTTCAAATAAAAACGGAAAATGCTGGACATACTCAGCAGATAAGGCAGTATTTGTGGAAAGAAAAACAGTTAAATGTTTCTTTTATCACAACTAAGAAAAAGGAAAAACAAGTTGTTTTGGCTGGATAGGTGGGAAGAGGCAAAGAGAAGGATCACTGGTAGGTGAGGTTAGATTATGATGGATAGCAATTATAGAGGTAATCGGATCAATGGGTTAATTGGTGAGGGGTATACAGTGAAACAGAATAAAATTAAACAAAAACCAAGCGATTAGTGCAGTTATAGATTGAGAATACAAACAAAAATAAAACACAGGTATATGCCAGCAAAGCAGCCAGCAGGTAATGGATTGAAAACCTGAACCAATTTCATACATAACACAGCGAAACTTGCAAAACTTGCAAAACAGAGACACAGTAACTTTTCGGAAGTTGCAGGATTTGACATCTGAGTTCAGAAAGCTGCAACATTCCCAGATGGGTAATCACCAAATGTAGTGCACCAGTTTACAAGCATGATTAAAGTGTTGCTTCAGTGGTAAGGACAGTTTGGCTGGTATTTGTGCAGTTCATCTCTCAGACGTAAATCCTTTCCCTAAGAATTTTGTCCAGCAATAATTACTGATGCAAGTCTCACAAATCTGTAATTACCCAACTTATCCTTATTGCTCTTCTTCCAGAAAAGGAAATCATTAGCTATCTCCCAGTCTTCTGGTATTTCGCTTGTGGCTAATGGCAATAATCTGAGTCTGATTATAGTTCCCTATACCTATCACGTACTTCCTTTTTTCTGTTCAAACTTTCAACAACTTTAGTCATCCTTGTTTGTTTAATCTTGCCATTTTTGCTGTTCTTTAATTCTAACTCTCGTGTAAATGATGCCCACTTGTCAGATATTTTATCTAGAAGCTTTAATTAGATGTCAAAATCAGCCTTACTCCAATTTAAGAATCTTAAGGACAACCTTATCCCTTTCCATAACTACTTTGAAACTTACAGAATTATGGTAGCTGTTTCTAATGTGCTCCCCATCGTCTCCAGCTCAGTTTCGCTTCCTAAGATGAGGTGAAGTACAGTTCCTTCTTTTGTAGCACTGTCTACAAATTGTCTTAAAAACTATCTTATCAACTATCAGCTCATTCCAATACATGTTCATCCCTTTCATCCAGTGCATCTTAACAGTGCATTACTTCAAGATGGCAGGAATTATCATGAAAGACACCTTGGATAGGGTTTAGCTGGCTATGGTCAGGCCAGTTTTTAATTTATACTAGTTGATTTCTGCCACCCTATTAAGGAGACAACGTACTTTTATTTTTTGTAATAATATTTTTATTAAAAGGAATCCATCATAACAACGGTATTACAACTTTTCAAATACACAACCAACTTATTTCAATAAGTATACGAATGTTACGAATAGTACTTATAAACTTCTATTTTTTTTAAAGTAGAAAAAGAAAAGAATAGATTTTAATCAATAAGAGTGGTGATTAAATAATAATTTTGATTATAAAGAGAGAGAAAAAGAAAAAAGAGGAGAAAAAAAATATATATGTATATGTATATATTCTTGTTATATGTATTTAATTAAAATAAAGTATTATATAGAAAAAGAGAGAGATTATACTATACATCTTAATAGTGAATAACACAATTTCAAATAGCAATATCAATGGAGACATGTATACAAATCAAAAAGAAAAACAGAGAGTTATTTTCATCTAATCCTGCCGGGTACCCATTGAGTTGTGATGCCAAGAACAGCTACCCCTTCAAATATTCTGTATATGGAGACCATATCTGTTCAAAGAGTTCGTATTTGTCCATTAGGACAAATCTGATTCTTTCCAAATGCAACGTCTCCAACATTTCCACTGTCCACATTTTAATTGTGGGGGATAATGTTCCCTTCCAAAATTTCAATATTAATTTTTTCCCTATTATCAAACAGTAATCCAAGAAATTTATTTGGTTTACTGTTAATGTTTAGATTTGAATCCGGAACTCCTAATATTATTAATTTTGGATCTGGGTCTAGTTTAATTTTAAGAACTTCAGAAATAACTCTAAAGATTTCTATCCAATAATAATTAAGTTTTATACATGTTACATAACTACGCGTTAAATTAGCTTTCAAGTTCTGACATTTATCACAAATAGGAGAAATGTTAGAATAAATTCTATTTAATTTCGTTTTTGAATAGTGTAATCTGTGTAATACCTTAAATTGTATCAATATATGTCTAGCATTTAATGAGCAACGATGTATACATTGTAGGCTTTCTTCTCAAATTTCCTTTGTTATAGATAAACCCATTTCATTTTCCCATGTTTGTCGATATATTTCCGAAGTTGGGATTTCCTTATCCAAAATAGTATTATATATATACACTATTAATTTTTCTGTATTTGGGTGTTTATTAAACAATTCATCTAATAATCCTGGTTTTCTATTTTTATAGTCTTGCGTATTTGACTTAATATAATTTCTAATTTGTAAATACCTAAATATGTTATTTGACTGCAATCCACAGATATCCTGTAACTCTTGAAATTAAAGAAATTTTCCTTCATTATAAAGGTGTTATATCCTTTTAATTCCTAAATCATTCCAATGTTTACACCCCTTGCCCAATACAGAGGGCTTAAACAAAGGATTATTCATAATTGGCAAACAAAGTGACAAATTATCCATATGTAGGGTCTTAACTATTTGTTTCCAAATACGTCTATTGCTATAAATTATAGGGTTGTTACCATACATTTTTTTTTTGTACTTCCCTTGGTGCAAAAAGAATCGAACCTACATCAAAAGGCAAACAGTCTTCCTTTCCATCTTTAGCCAGCTTGGTTCATGATCTAAATTTACCAACCAAAAATTCATATTCTTAATCTGAACTGCCCAGAAATAATATAGGAAATTTGGTAGTGCTAGTCCACCATTTATTTTAGATTTACATAGATGTTTTTTACTTATTCGATGGTTTTTATAGTCCCAAATAAAACTATTAACCAAAGTATCTATATTTTTAAAAAACAATTTAGGGATTGCTTGAAATAAATATAACAATTGTGGTAAAAAAATCATTTTTATAGCATTTATTCTACCGATCATTGATATAGGTAGTGTTTTCCAATATAAAATATATATTTTTAGTTTATTTAATAATTGAGGGTAATTATATTTAAATAGACAGTTATACGATTTAGATACATTAATTCCTAGATATTTGAGTTTGTCCGTGACTATTTTAAGTGGGAATTGTTCTAATATATTTAATTTTATTCCAGTTATAGGCATAATTTCACTTTTATTCCAATTAATTCTATACCCAGAAAATGTACTAAACTTAGTTATAACATTAAATAGACTGGGAATACTAATCTCCGGTTTTGTAATATAAATTAAGATGTCATCTGCGTATAGAGATATTTTATTCGTTGTAGTTTTGGTATTATATCCATATATTTCTGGTTCTGATCTAATCATTTCGGCTAATGGTTCTATTACCAGAGCAAATAGTAATGGTGATAACGGGCATCCTTGTCTACAACCCCTAAAGAGTTTAAATTTTGCTGATAGCATTTGATTTGTTAATATTCTTGCAGTTGGATTCGAGTATATGATTTTTTACCCATTTGGAGAATATATCCCCCAGTTGAAATTTCTGCATTATTTTAAATAAATATGGCCATTCAACCTGGTCCAAATGCTTTTTCAGCATCTAAGGATATGACAGCTAGTTCAGTATCATTCACTCTTTTTGAGTACATGACATTGAATAGACGTCTCAGATTATAGGATGGATAGCGTTTTGGAATAAAACCTGTTTGGTCATGATGTATTAATTTATTAATCACTAAACTTAGCCTCCGAGATAAAATTTTAGTTAGTATTTTTTGATCAGTATTTAAAAGAGCTATTGCTCTGTATGATCCAGGATCTTCCAAATCTTTATCAGCTTTAGGGATAAGTGTAATTGTAGACTCATTTAACGATTCTGGTAACTTTCCTTGTTCATAAGCATATTTATATATTGTATGTAAGCGTGGAGAGATCAGATCATGAAACTTCTTACAATTTCCCTAGTTACCGCTTCAAAAAATTCAAGAAGGTTTGTCAAACATGACCTTCCAGGCACAAATCCATGTGCTGGCCTTTATAAATCAGAGCATTGAATATAGGAGTAGGGAAGTAATGTTAAAATTGTACAAGGCATTGGTAAGACCAATTCTGGAGTATGGTGTACAATTTTGGTCGCCTAGTTATAGGAAGGATGTCAACAAAATAGAGAGAGTACAGAGGAGATTTACTAGAATCTTGCCAGGGTTCCAGCAACTATGTTACAGAGAAAGGTTGAACAAGTTAGGTCTTTATTCTTTGGAGCGCAGAAGGTTAAGGGGGGACTTGATTGAGGTCTTTAAAATGATGAAAGGGATAGACAGAGTTGACGTGGATACGTTTTTCCCATTGAGGGTAGGGAAATTTCAAACAAGAGGGCATGACATGAGAATTAAGGGACAGAGGTTTCGGGGTAACGTGAGGGGGAACTTCTTTACTCAGAGGGTGGTGGCTGTGTGGAATCAGCTTCCAGCAGAAGTGGTGGAGGCAGGATCGATTTTAACATTTAAGAGTAAAGTGGATAGGTATATGGACGTGAAGGGAATGGAGGGGTATGGTCTGAGTGCAGGTAGATGGGACTAGGGGAAAACAAATGGTCGGCACGGACTGGAAGGGCCGAGAGGGCCTGTTTCCGTGCTGTAATTGTTATATGGTTATATGGTTATAAAATTCAACACCTAAGCCATCAGGGCCTGCAGCTTTTATGTTATTTAATGATCCAATTGATTCTTCATTATCTTTTACTGATATATCAGCGTTTAACAAGTCTCTACCTTCCTGATCTAAACTATTAACATGACATTCTTGTAGGAATGTTTCCATTCCATCTGATTGTCCTACTAGTTTAGATAAGTAAAGATTTTGATAATATTGTAAAAATGTATCATTGATATCTTTTGGTAAAGTCAATATTTCTCCTTGATCAGATCTAATTTTATGTATCATTTTCTCCTCATCTAATTTTCTAAGCTGTCGTGCCAGTAATTTTTGTGGTTTATCCCCAAATTCAAAATGTACTTGTTTTAGTCTGTTGAAAAAGTTTAACAATCTGATTTGAGTATATTTTATTTAGCTTGTATTTTAATGATGCAATTTTATTACTTAATCCCTTAGAAGGGGATATTGCATTTTCAATATCTAATAGTTTTATTTCATTTTCCAACTTTTGTTGAGTCTTTCGATTTTCTTTATTAAAATATGCTTGTGCTGATATTATCACATCACGCATAAATGCTTTAAATGTATCCCAGAGCAATGATGGTGAAATTCCAGGTTTGTAATTAGTTTCAAAAAATAATTTAATCTGTTTTACCAAGTAATGACTCAAAATATCACTAAATACTACTAATATCAATTACAATTAGTATCGTAGCACTATATTAGGAGAGCTAACATACATTTTTGAGGCGTAGTTAATACAAAACTATATTTATTAATAACCCATCCTTCCCTCCTTGACCCCAAGATAGAGTCCATGTCCATTGTTCCGTCTCCTTCCCTGCGAGTCCTCCTTCAATGTAAATCCTCCTCCTTTTCTGTGGGTGGACAGTATCATTAGATAAGTGATCGTTAATCAGTCTCATCAAGTAGGTGATCAGTAATATTCAGTGTCCTTCATCTTCATCTTCTTCTTCCTCTCCTCCTTCCTCTTCCAGTTTCTTCTGAATATCTCGAGCAAATTCAAGAGCTTCTGTATGTTTGGTGAAGCGGTGCTCCTTGTTATCATAAGTTACCCTTAATGTTGCCGGGTACATCAGACCATATCTCAAATTCTTTATGTTCCTCAGGATACCTCTTGTTTCTGTAAATAAAGATCTTCTCTTGGCCACTTCCACAGGGTAATCTCTAAAAATACTGATGTTGTCTCCCTCATATTTGAGATTTTTCTTTCGTATTATTACCTTCATCATATCTTCAAAAACATGATCGTAAGCCACCTTCACAATCATCTGTCTTGGGGGAGCATCCTTCCTAGGGGTACGTCTCAATGCCCTGTGTGCTCGGCCCAGCAGAGGTTCTTGGTCCAAGTTCAGAATATCTTTAAAATGTTTTGCAGCAAATTTTCGAGGGTCTTGATTTCCCTCTCGGCCTTCACTCAACCCAACAATACGCAGATTCTTACGCCTCTGACGTCCTTCCAAGTCAATGCATTTCTCAGTTACTTTATGTAATAATTCTGATAAACGCTTGTTCTCGGCAAGGCGCTTTTCGGCTGATTCAGTCAGTTCTTTGATTACGTCTTTTTGTTGGTTAAGTGAAGTTATAATCAGTTCCAACTTGGTATCCAGCAGTATCTTCATCTCACCAGTTTTACGGTTTACCACATCCATCTGTTGTTGCAAAGCAGTATCCGCTTTATCTTTCCATTCGTCCATCATAGTCTTTACAGCTGCTATAACTTCCTTTTTGGACTCTTCTTTAAAATTCTCATGATACACCAAGATGTCGGCTCTTAAAGTCTTTATTTCTTCTTTATATTCTTTTTTCATATCTTTAAGCATTTGTTTCAACTCACCCATAATGATTTTTTTGAGGTCGTCCATCTTTAAAATATCTTCCTGGGAGGCACTCAAACTCGAGCCCAAGGCTCCAGCGAGGCCTACTTCCCTTTTCACAGGCTTTTTCCCTTGGTGGGGGGGGGGAGCGATGCAGCGACATTTTTCTTATTAAAGTCGCGCGCCTGATGACGTCACGCACCTTTTCAACGCTACCGGAGCCGTTCAGAAATGTTCTCCTCTGGTAAATGGTTTCAATTTACCCCTTTTACCCCCGTTTTTTATACAGTTTTGACGGAGCTGAATGGCGCGAGTTCCATTCACTCCATAGCGCCACCGGAAGTCCGACGACGTACTTTTAGCCACACTCAAGAAAATAGAGAAGGGTAATCAGTGTAGCCTCATCTGTCACTCACATCAGAGGCACAATAAAAAGGAGCAAATGCCTGATGAGCCACTCCCATTCCTCACCATTGGGATCCTTTGGTTAGGCTGCATTTGGAGCATTGCATGCAGTTCTGTTGCACTATTATAAGAATGATGTGTAAACTTTGGAGAATGTGCAGAGGAGATTATGAGAATGCTGAATTAAAAGGTTTCAGCTACAGGAAGAGTTTGGATAGACTCAGATTGTTTTCTCTGGAACATAGGTAGTTTTGGAGAGACTTGATAGAAGCTTAAAATTTATGAGGCATAGATAGGGTATACAGTCCACCACTAGAGGGCATGTGGGACATTTTTTATTCAGAGAGTGGTGGAGGCCTGTAAAGCACTGCCAGGGTGGTGGTGGAGGCAGTTACAATAGTGCCGTATAAGAGGCTTTTAGATACACATGGAAATGCAGGGAATAGAGGGATATGAATCATGTGCAGGCAGAAGAGATAATTTTAGCTAGGCACCATATTCGGCACAAACACTGGGCCGAAGGGCCCATTTTTGTGCTGTACTGTTCTATGTTCTGTTGCGTAGGAGGTGCATTTCACAGCTCTGAACTCTTCCGCCATGAATTATGCTTAAATTAAGCCGCTCAATTTTAATTACACTAGGGGCTCTATTCCCATCCATACATTACTTACTGTTGTGCAAAGTAATTTCACTACAGCTAATGAACTGTAGAAGTAGAACAAATACCCACCTGACTTCACTTCCCAGATCCTGCTGTCACTTTTTAAATTCTGATGTCGCCTTTAAAGTTCTGGTTTCTACCTCAGTTACTCAGCACTGACCTTTTAAACTTTTCCTGTGGTTCAGGGCATCCATCCTTCACTTTACCAGACACGCCACTTTCTAAATACTCATACTCCATATGAAGGATTTGAGTACAAGAGCAGGGAGGTTCTACTGCAGTTGTACAGGGTCTTGGGGTGAGGCCACACCTGGAGTATTGCGTACAGTTTTGGTCTCCTAATCTGAGGAAAGACATTCTTGCCATAGAGGGAGTACAGAGAAGGTTCACCAGACTGATTCCTGGGATGGCACGACTTCCATATGAAGAAAGACTGGATAGACTTGGCTTGTACTCGCTGGAATTTAGAAGATTGAGGGGTGATCTCATAGAGACGTACAAAATTCTTAAGGGGTTGGACAGGCTAGATGCAGGAAGATTGTTCCCGACGTGGATGCGTTTTTCCCATTGAGGGTAGGGAAGATTCAAACAAGAGGGCATGACATGAGAATTAAGGGACAGAGGTTTCGGGGTAACGTGAGGAGGAACTTCTTTACTCAGAGGGTGGTGGCTGTGTGGAATGAGCTTCCAGCAGAAGTGGCGGAGGCAGGATCGATTTTAACATTTAAGAGTAAAGTGGATAGGTATATGGACGTGAAGGGAATGGAGGGGTATGGTCTGAGTGCAGGTAGATGGGACTAGGGGAAAACAAATGGTCGGCCGGACTGGAAGGGCCGAGAGGGCCTGTTTCCGTGCTGTAATTGTTATATGGTTATATGGTTATATGATGTTGGGGAAGTCCAGGATAAGGGGTCACAGTTTAAGGATAAGGGGGAAGTCTTTTAGGACCGAGATGAGAAAATCGTTTTTCACACAGAGAGTGGTGAATCTGTGGAATTCTCTGCCACAGAAGGTAGTTGAGGCCAGTTCGTTGGCCATATTTAAGAGGGAGTTGGATGTGGCCCTTGTGGCTGAAGGGATCAGGGGGTATGGAGAGAAGGCAGGTACAGGATACTGAATTGGATGATCAGCCATGATCATATTGAATGGCGGTGCAGGCTCGAAGGGCCGAATGGCCTGCTCCTGCACCTAATTTCTATGTTTCTAAGCTACACTGTTGACCACAGTACCTGCTGACCACAGTACCTGCTGACCACAGAAAAACAGTTTAAACCAGTTGGCCAATTAACTGCAAACTGCAAGTTTTCTATGAGTAAAACTAAACTAGAAAAATGAAACCTTTAAAGAGAGATTTATATCTTGAAACTGAAGGCTCAAAATTGTTCCAGTATCTCCCAAGTTATCAAATTCCCAAACTCAGCGAGCATGGATGCTGAGCGATCAGAATGTTATGGTGAGTCAGACTCAGTTGGCAGTGTTTTTGTGTATGGATGTTAAACCAATGTGGTTGGCTTTTTATCTCAATGCTGCCTTACTTTTGAAGCATCAGTGTTGGTACATCGGGCAGCGAAGCAGCCAATATTTTTCACAATGCTGCCCCATGTACCATCAATGATGCTTCAAATGTAATTATTGGTCAGTGGAGCACTTTGAGACATACCGAGGAAACAAATTGCACTTCTTTATAATTTGATGAACTTTATTTGTATGTGACTGAAAAAGTGGAGGTGGTGTGCAAGTCTAAATACATTCTTGGCTACTTTAATGTAGCGCCCCTAATGTTCGTAAACTCAACAAAGCTGATCAACATTTCAGCTCTTTCTCTGTGTAAACCAGGTAGGGAAATGGGTTGGTCGTGTAACATCCAAGATGTAATTTCCTTCAGCATATTGAAAAATAGTTTCAATGCTGCCTTTTGATCAGCTTAGGGAATCATATGTAGCAATGGAAACAGGAAGGAACAAGATGTGTAAGGGTTTAATCGGCTGAGCTTAAGTTTCCGATCACGTTACTTGAATATGTGCTGCAGCTAATTAGTTCTGCATGAACGTTGGTCAGCAAGTATTTGGAGCTTTGAGCATTGCTTTTCTCCCTATGGCCTCTGGGCATCTGCACAATAAGAGTGTTGTAGGAAATTCAGTAACTCACTTACAGTAGCTGTGGGGCCCAATCCTCCAAGTAGATAAGACATGAAAGGGCATGACATTTACATTGTCCTGCCATTATCTTAGCATGTATCTGTGCGAGTTAAATCTGTAAACGTCAGGAATGGGCGGCTACTGAGGCAAGGCAATACTTGCCTTTTTTAAGCCTTTTTTCATGTTGATTGGAGTGATGCAATTACATTTCCCAATGACCAGTTGCAGTTACATTACTGAGTCACTGAAGAGAGATGATCAGCTGCCATAGGTTACAATTAATCTTCCAGAATTTGGACTTGAAACACAGATTCACGTAGTCACAAATAACCAAACCCACTCGCGCAAATGTGAAGCATGACAGAGGCCAGGATAGCAGGTAATGACTTGTGAGGGACAGGTGTTTGCCCCAGGGCAACTCCCACAAAGTAACTTAGGGAGCGTTGATTTGGTGGAGCTTTAAATTGTTAAATGTTCCAGCCCTATTATCCCCATGCTTTAGCCACTGCTTGAGTATGAGGCTCCATACATTGCCGCAGGAGTTTTGCTTCCAGAGCTGTAGTTATACAGAGAATTACACCAAAATAACAGATAATGTTAGCTTGTGATTGACAGCCTTGATCTTTTTAATTAACTAAACTGTTACCTTTGTATCTTCACTTTAGGACATTCTTTGTTTGACTTGCTGACTTAATTGTATATTTCTGTCATCCTGTAAGGAGTGTGGGTGTTAAGGGCACAGCGTGAAAGAAAGTAATTAACTACAAGTCAATGAAAAGTTCCTAGAATATAAGGCTACAGTAAAGGATCCCAATGATTGAGGAGCATTGGAGTGGCTCATCAGGCATTTACTACTTTTTATTGTGTCTCTGATGTGAGTGACAGATGAGGCTACACTGATTACCCATCTCTATTCTCTTGAGTGTGGCTAAAAGTATGTTGCCTCCTTAATGGGGTCACAGAAAATCTGCTTGAGTATAAATTTAAAACTGGCCCAAACATAGCCAGCTAAATCCTATCCAAGAGCTTATCATATTTTGGACGCACACCAAACATGAACCTGGTACTTGGAGATACAAGGAACTGCAAAACACAAAGTGCTCATGTAACTCAGCAGGTCCTGCAGCATATGTGGAGAGAATGGACAGGAGACATTTTGGGAAGAAGGGTCCCAATCTCAAACGTTGCTCGTCCATTTCCTCCACAAATGTCACCTATCCCACTGAGTTACTCCAGCACTTTGTGATTTGAATCTGGAATGTATTCAGGATCTTTCAGGCTGTAACAGCATATGTAAGAAAGGCCTATGACTTTGGGATAATGAGACTCTAGTTCCAAGCACCAGCTGGGATTTGCAATAGCAAGCACCTGTTACAGGCATGGTATTGCCTGACTACTGGGATAACATGTCAACTCTCCGTTTGGACTGTGTACTCTGGCCACAAGTGATTGGAGGTCTCCTAATACTCCTGCCACAGTGTTATCCGTCTGTTTTTCAACAACTGGAGCCGTGTGTAGCCACGTGCAGAGTTATGGAGCACATCCTGAAGCCAGGCTCAGCAGCTGAAGTCAGATCTCCCTGGATAAGTGGCTTCCTCTGAAACGGCCCAGTATCGGTTCCGCTTACCTCTACTGGATAAAGGGCCAGTCCACTTAGACGACCTAATCCATGAGTTTAGAAGACCCAAGACGAGTTGAAAACAATGTCAAGGTCGTGTTGACTCGCCGAAGTAAAAGACCTCCTCCGACTATGTCTACGACCCCCTACGACTATGTCCACGACCTCCTACGACCACCCTAGACCTCAGTCTTCCACACCTAAGGCCAACTACCACTAGCTACGAGTGGAAAATGATCACATGATAAAATGATGTTATGTTTGCATTTTATTTTTGGGCCAATTACCGACCTACGACTATCTACGACTACCTACGACTGCTATCACGACCTACTACGACCTACCCACGAGTACCCCACCTTTTCTCATGCCCATCTTTTTACTCGTGGACATTTTTTATTGGGCTGAAAAAAACGCTGTGACCTACTTGAGGCCACGAGTATGCGGAGACCACTCACAAGCATGAGGAAGAGTTACGAAGACCTCGTACGACCTCATGGCGACCATGCTGCGAGTATGAGTCAAGGGCAAACTCGGCAGAGGTCACCAATTAGGTCGTGAAAGTGGGATAGGGGTTTTACCACTCTTCCTTTTGTCACCAAGCAAAGCAAGGTAGCAGGTGTTCGGCTCCAACTCCCACCAAGCTGCACTAATCTCCAGGCAGCTCTGGTTTGCTTATTCCTCAGAGGCTTCTCTTCATCTTCCACTCGCTCCACCCTGACTGTTCTCCCATATATGCTTACAGTACTGCTGCAACCCAGTGAACCCAGTGAACCAATAGCTTGGAAGGAGTGATACAGAGGCACACCTCTGCCTATTCCAAATAGGGTTGAAAGAGACTTTTTCAGTCCATTGGGAGAAAATTGGAGACATGGACTTTTTTTTAGACATAGAATTAACATTTTGGAATGAAATCAAACAGAGGCAGTTAGTGCATTTACCAGAGCCAAAGAACTTTATTTCCAGACCTGAGCTCATGTATGGACCCTGTCAGGCTAGGGACAGTAGGTAGATTCTGGTGCGGCATACACATTTTACTTTCATTAAATCCAATAGAGGTTGTTCTTATCTTCCCAAGACATGATTTACATGTGTTTAAGAACATTGATAAAACTGGTGAGAGTGCAACAATTATTGGCCGAGCTTTCATGTTGACTCCTAACGAAGAGATCTGTTGTAAAGCTGCAGCCTGAGAAGTTTCTGGTGATGGTTCCAACGTTAGATTATTGTATAAATCCCCCCTGTTTATGCTTGGTTACAGGAAGTTATTACCAGGAGGAGAAAATAAGCAATTGCTATTGGTTTATTAGTGTTGTCAAGGTACAGTGACAAATGTGTTTTGTGTGCTATCCAGGTAAATAATATGATGCATAAAAACATTAGTACAAAAGAGAAAGTAAACAAAGTGCCGATGTAGTGTTACAGCTACAGAGAAGGTGCAAGCAAAAGAAAGTGCAAGAATCACAATAAGGTAGATTGGAAGATTGGAAAGATTATATGAGGTTCGTTCAGGAGTCAAAAAACAGCAGAAGAGAAGCTGTTCGTGAAACTATTGATTTGTGTTTTCAAGCTTGTATATCTGCTGCGCGATAGAAGAGGGAAGAGAGAATAACTAGGGTGTGAATGGTCGTTGATTATGTTGTCCACTGTCTCGAGGCGGTGTGAAGTATGAATTAAGTTAAAAGGAGGTTGGTTTGTGTAATGGATTTGACTGCATTCACAACTCTGCAATTTGTTGCTGCCTTGGGCAGCGCAGTGGCCATACCAAGCTGTGTGGCATTCCGATAGTTTGCTTTCCATGATGCATCTGTAGAATTTGGTTAGAATCATTAGAGCCATTTTGAGTTTCCTTAGCCTTCTGAAGACTTCTGTGTGCTTTCCTGATCATAGTTTCAATGTGGTTGAATCAGGACAAAGTATTGGTGATATTTAGACTAGGAATTTGGAAAGTCTAGACCATCTCCACCTGTGCACCATTGACTTAGACTGGGGCATATATTCATCCTGCCTCCTGAAGTCAATGACAGGTTCTTCATTTTACTAATGCTGGGGGAGAGGTAGTTGTCTTGATACTGTGCTACTAAGCTCTCTATCTACTTCCAATATTCTACCTTGAACAGAATCTGGCCACAGAATCGTGTGAGAATAGGGAGTATAATAAGGGACTGAGAACACAGCATTGTGGGGAACTGATGTTGCAAATTATTGTCAAGGATGCTTTATTGCCAATCCTTACTGATTGTGGTCAATAGGTCAGGAAAAAGAACCAATTGCAGACAAGGATGCAGAATCCTATGTCCTTGAGCTTTGAAATGAATTTGGTTGTAATTGTGGTGTTGAAAGCAGAACTAGAGTCGATAAATGAGAGTCTGATGTAGATGTCCAGATGTTCCACAGATTGAGTATAGTGTCAGGGAGATGGTGTATGCTGCTACTGTGGTCGAATTGTGATGGATCAAGGCTGTTTGGGAGGCTTGAGTTGTTGTGCGCCATACTCATGAGTGATAATTTTTCAAAACTCTTTAGATTCTGGAGTAGTTCCTGAGGATTGGTGGGTAGGGAATATAACCCCACTTTTTAAAAAGGGAGGGAGGGAGAAAACGGGGAATTACAGACCAGTTAGTCTAACATCGGTAGTGGGGGAAATGCTAGAGTCAGTTATTACAGATGGGATAGCAGCACATTTGGAAAGTGGTGAAATCATTGGACAAAGTCAGCATGGATTTATGAAAGGTAAATCATGTCTGACGAATCTTATAGAATTTTTCGACGATGTAACTAGTAGAGTGGATAAGGGAGAACCTGTGGATGTGTTATATCTGGACTTTCAGAAGGCTTTCGACAAGGTCCCACATAAGAGATTAGCATTCAAACTTAAAGCACACGGTATTCGGTGTTCTGTGTTGATGTGGATAGAGAACTGGCTGGCAGACAGGAAGCAAAGATTAGGAGTAAACGGGTCATTTTCAGAATGGCAGGAAGTGGGGTACCGCAAGGCTCAGTGCTGGGACCCAGCTATTTACAATATATATTAATGATCTGGATGAGGGAATTGAATGCAATATCTCCAAGTTTGCGGATGACACGAAGCTGGGGGGCAGTGTTAGCTGTGAGGAGGATGCTAGGAGGCTGCAAGATGACTTGGATAGACTGGGTGAGTGGGCAAATGCATAGCAGATGCAGTATAATGTGGATAAATGTGAGGTTATCCACTTTGGTGGCAAAAACAGGAGGGTAGACTATTATCTGAACGGTGGCCGATTAGGAAAAGGGGAGATGCAACGAGACCTGGGTGTCATGGTACACCATTCATTGAAAGTAGGCATGCAGGTGCAGCAGGCTGTGAAGAAAGTGAATGGTATGTTGGCATTCATAGCAAAATTTGAGTACAAGAGCAGAGAGGTTCTACTGCAGTTGTACAGGGACTTGGTGAGGCCACACCTGGAGTATTGCGTACAGTTTTGGTCTCCTAATCTGAGGAAAGACATTCTTGCCATAGAGGGAGTACAGAGAACGTTCACCAGACTTATTCCTGGGATGGTAGGACTTCCATATGAAGAAAGACTGGATAGACTCGGCTTGTACTCGCTGGAACTTAGGAGATTGAGGGGGGATCTTATAGAGACTTACAAAGTTCTTAAGGGGTTGGACAGGCTAGATGCAGGAAGATTGTTCCCGATGTTGGGGAACTCCAGAACAAGGGGTCACAGTTTAAGGATAAGGGGGAAGTCTTTTAGGACCGTGATGAGAAGATCGTTTTTCACACAGAGAGTGGTGAGTCTGTGGAATTCTCTGCCACAGAAGGTAGTTGATGCCAGTTCATTGGCTATATTTAAGAGGGAGTTAGATGTGGCCCTTGTGGCTAAAGGGGACAGGGGGTATGGAGAGAAAGCAGGTACAGGATACTGAGTTGGATGATCAGCCATGATCATATTGAATGGCGGTGCAGGCTCGAAGGGCCAAATGGCCTACTCCTGCACCTATTTTCTATGATTCTATGATAGTGGATTTCAGAGCCACTGAATGGTAGTCATTAAGCAATGGGATCGTGGTCATCTTAAAATGGGAACTTTAGAATGGAGTAGGAACTGGTTAAAGTAATGGCTGCTAGCTGGTTTTGTGCTGGTTTTGAGGACTTCAAGAATTCAAGGATGTGTTCACTGCCTCCTGGAAGAAATGTGGTATCCCCATTGACTCCTGAGAGCTCATGGTCATAAAGAAGCATTTGAAATAGTTTTGAGAAGCTTAAGGCCATTCATTGGAAATATATGAAGACTGTGTGTATATGGTAGAATGTGAAAACCTCACAAACTGCTTTATGCCACCTGTGGTCTTTGGTTGCCAGGATGGGCCATTTAGCCTCTTTAAAGCTCGGTGGAAGTAGGTGTCTCTGATCCTGAGAGACCAAGTAAGAAGTATGCTAAGAGTGGCAGTGAATATACCATGGAGCAATGATACCATCATAACGTTATGTTGCTTGCTTAACTGCCTGATTTGTTCACAGTTTATCACCATAATGTTTGTGATTTCTGCCATCTGATGTACTGCCCACTCTGGGCTTGCAGTTACCAGTTCCCTATAAGCAGATGACATGTGTTTGTAGTGCAGTTCCACAATATTTGCACCTTGGTAATTTTGATTATGTTGATAATCAGGGCTGGATTTAAATGAAGAGAGACCCTAAGCTGGTCCACGTGAGGCCCCTCCCAATCCCCCACCCCTATGACTAGAGGAAGATGGTCCACCAAATTGACACTGATTTGCAGCCGAGCATGGCCAATGAGATAAGGGGCTGGAAAGCTGCGCGTTTTCTTTATTTATTTATTACTGCCAGTGCTAGTGGCGAGTTATTGGCTTAAAACACTATTGCTCTGAAATGGAGGGCAAGGAAAATTACTAAAGGGTTGTTTAGAGACGACAGTGCGTTGTAACAGCATATGTAAGAAAGGCCTATGACAGTGTCAAAAATATTATACACCTTGCAGGGCTCTCACTTCAGTTTTTTTCGCTGTTGCCAGCCGGGCAACGTTGGCAGCTTTTTAAGTTGCTAAATGACAGTTTAGGTGGTCATTTAAGATGGCTTGCATGACGCGTGCGATAATGTGCTCGGACGAAGTGCATAGTTACCAGTCGGAATTATGCTCAATGAAGCATTCACATATTATTTCTGCTTCAAATAAAGTCACAAGCTAAACATATTCACCAATCAAGACATGATATATACCACAATGACATGCAGCAAAATTATAATACAGTATCTCAACTCTTTTTACACATTGCAATGAATGCAATTTCTATTATTTCTTTCCACTTCCAAACAAAAATGTGGTTGGATTATTCAGCGTATGATCAACCTCGGTGAGACCAAGCGCAGGCTTGGCGATCGCTTCGCAAAACACCTCCACTCAGTTCGCAATAACCAACCAGATCTCCCGGTGGCTCAGCACTTCAATTCCCCCTCCCATTCCGAATCCGACCTTTCTGTCCTGGGCCTCTTCCATGGCCAGAGTGAGGCCCACCGTAAATTGGAGGAGCAGCCCCTCATATGGGCAGTTTACACCCCAGCGGTATGAACATTGGCTTCTTCAATTTCAGGTAACCCCTGCTTTCTCCTCCCCTTCCCAGCTCTCCCTCAGCCCACTGTCTCCACGTCTTCCTTTCTTCTTCCCTTCCCCCCCTACCCTCACATCAGTCTGAAGAAGGGTCTCGACCCGAAACGTCGCCTATTTCCTTCGCTCCATAGATGCTGCTTCACCCTGAGTTTCTCCAGCATTTTTGTCTACCCATTCACACAAGTTCTGTTATCCCACTTTCCTCACCCACTCCCTACACATTAGGGGCAATTTTACAGAGACAAGTTAACCTACAAAGCCAATGCGTCTTTGGGATGTGGGAGGAAACCCACTCACTTGCAGGGAGAATGTGCAAATTCAACACAAACAGTGCCCGAGGACAGGATCGAACACAGATCGCTGGCATGGGAGGCAGCAAGTCTATCAGCTGTGCCACTATATTTTGTTTTCTAACACACAAAAAATTATACGTTGATAACTTTGGTTACTAAAAAAATGAAAATATCAATTTTCAGTTTTAAAATCTCCAAGTGACGCTATGTCCCCCTTTACAGCTACTGTATGTTTTAATTAATTTGAAAACTATGGGGCAGTACGTTGGCCATAAAGTAGCTGCCTAAAAGTGCCAGAGACCCGGAATTGATCCTGAATATCGGTGCTGTCTGTATGGAGTTTGTTCCTTTCCCCTTTGATCGCATGCGTTTCCTTCCATATTCCAAAGGTGTGCAGGAACCTATTTCAGACCCAACCCAAAACGTAATATTTTCCTTTTGTCCAGAGATTCTGTCTGACCTGTTGAGTTACTCCAGCTTTTTGTGTCTATCTTCAGTTTAAACCAGCATTTGCAGTTCCTTCCTACCCACACGATACTATACGATAGAACTTTATTAATCCCAGGAGGGAAATTATGTGTGTGTGTGTGTGTGGGTATATATATTACATACACGCGCACACATTTTTATATAGTTGTATACTCATATATAAATATACACCATTTTGTTTTCTCTTTTTTAACATTGTTTACATATTCTGTTGTGCTGCTGCAAGTAAGGATTTCATTGTTCTAACTGGGATGTGAGAGAATAAAACACTCTTGACTTACTCCACTAATGTGTGGGATAGAACTTGTGTACAGGTGATCGAAGGTCGGTGTGGACTTGGTGGGCTGAAGGGCCTGTTTCCACGCTGTATCTTTAAATTAAACTAAAAACACTCAAACCAGAGGGAGTCTAAAGAAGGGTCTCTACCCGAAACGTTACCCAATTTCTTCTATCCAGAGTTGCTGGCTGCTCCATGGACTTCCCCCGCACAATTAAAGCATGGAATACTCTACACCCCACCATAGTTACCCAACCAGATGCAACTAAATTTAAGGTACCTCTTTTTTCCCCACGAACCCTTTTTTGCTTAAGTCCAAGTCAAGAGTCAAGAGAGTTTTATTGTCATGTGTCCCAGATAGGACAATGAAATTCTTGCTTGCTGCAACACAACAGAATATGTAAACATAATACAGAACAGGAGATAAAAGTTCAGTGTGTTTATATACCATAGACCACATATATATACACAATAAATAAACAGATAAAATGCAAAAGGCTGTTATTGTTCAGCCTTCCACCACCTCCAGTTTAAATTCCATTTATAATATTTATGGAGGACCAGGAAACCAGAAGCAAGAGTTACTCCAGAGAGTTACTCCAGATCCAGGGTCATGGAGTGATTCTGCGTCGGTTTTCAGCGGTCGCGGCGAGGCAGTGACTGGACAGCAATGGTGGCCAGATCTCCCACAATTCAAAGCAAGGGAGAAAGTGCCCAGCGCTGACCAGTTGCCGTGGCAGTGCTCATGCGCAGGGCGGCCGATGATGTGCTGGCCATGGTTGTGCGCACGTGCAGGGGGAGGATGTGCTGACCGTAGCAGTGCGCATGTGCAAGGCGGCCTGCCATGCTGGCGGATGAGGAGCGAGTGGAGAGCGGAGCCCAGCAACCCGAACACGGATACGGATGGTGGGCGGAGACGAAGAGTGACAGAGAGAGAGAGAGAGAGATATAGAGAGGGGGACCTGCCCAGAGTTGAATGGCAGGTGTTCTGCCTTGGCCGGAGGCAACCTAGATTTCGAGGCCCTAGGCTTCAGCCTATGAAGCCTAGTGGTAAATCCGGCTATGTGAGCCCCCCCCCCCCCCCAGACCTCGAGGCCCTAAGCTTAAGCTTGTGAAGCTTATACGTAAATCCGGCCCTGTTGATAATCCTCGCTTGTGCACTGGTATGCACGTTGGATGAAGTAGACACTGGCAGGCTATTCCTGGTGCATGTTGTTCTTTCCTGTCTTCATCCAATGTTCATGCTAGTCACTAAATGGGAACCTGTTGCAGGAATTCTGTTTATTAATTTCTCAAGCTCAGCTGAGACAATGGAACAATTCACATTTCTTGAGCACATATCACATTTTTGCTCACGATTCCAGCATCTGCAGTTCCTATGTCACCAGTTCACATTTCTTCCTGGACACAGATCAACTACTAAGCAGGGATAGGAACCAAATCCTCTGGCTGAGTTTGGGAATGTTAATATTCATTCAGCCATGGCTCTGCAAAGTTGTTTATACTGTTCTGGCAAGAATAGTCCTGAGGCAAGGACAGGAGTGGGGTAAGCAGTGTGAGAAAAGTGAAAGATTATTTTTTTTAAATCAGCGTTAAATAGAAACCATTTTTTGAATAAGCATTGTTCACACCTTTTGTGCTGGTCTCTGTAGGTGAAAGTTGATAACCCTTCCTCTTGTCATAAAATCTCTTTGGTGCTTTGTTGAACCAGTGAATTAGGTGTGTGATATGGATTCCCAAGAAACCAGGTCCCAGATGCAGGTTGATCGGAAGTGTCAGTGAAGAATATAAACCATGGACCTGCTGTGATGGAAAGGGAACTCTTAGAATTCTACTTGAAATTGTTACTTCTGTCATTTTTGTTCAAACAAAAAAAAGTTTAAACCAATTTTTTTGATTTAATAATATCACAATTCACTGTTGTGATTCCCAGCCCAAAAAGAATCCATTCAAAGCAGTGTGTGGCAAAACACAAGTGGTTCAAGTTTATATTCAGATTTAGTTTAATTTATTGTTATGTGCACCAGGATGCAATAAAATTCCTAGTTTATATGAAGCTCACAAAATAAATCATATACATACAATAAATACAACGATGAGTCCAAAACAGTGAATGATTCAAGATATAGTACAAGGTTCTAATGTTATGGCCCACACTGTCTGTGGCCCTGTATCTTCCCCTCTTCAAATAGTGCTCCTGCAAAATCTGGGCTATGTTTTTTTTAAACTGTGGCCAATAAAACCATTGTTGGTTGGCATTAATTGCTGCCAACTATTGATTTAACAATGTACCATATTCTGACTACTGTACCATTATTTAAAAAATAGCTGGCTGCAAATGGTAATTTGAGAAATTCTGTATATGGAAAGTCTGAAAAAATGTGTTCAGCGCCTTGAATTTGTCTTCTGCTGAGATTCCAGCAGCTTGCAACTCTTCACAGTTTGGGTAGAATATGAAGTCTCTATTTAAACTCGTGAACATAAACTTGGAATCTCGTAGACAACCACGAGTTTGATTTTTTTCTTTCACTCGGGATCACTCGTGCGTGGGTGGACTCGCGTCGTGAGACAGGGCCATTACACAGAGTTATGTCCCTGTCCCACTTAGGAATCCTGAACGGAAATCTCTGGAGACTTTGCGCCCCACCCAAGGTTTCCGGAGGTTTGGTAGTGGAAGGTGGTTGCCAGAGGTTGCAGGTAGTGGAAGGTAAGACCTTTTTTTCACCCAGTTTTATTCCAACAGTGAGGTCTTACCTTCCACTACCTGCAACCTCCGGCAATCACCTTTAACTAGCATCGCAACCGGCTTCGACTAAAAAATTACCGATTTTTAAAACGCCAACCTATTTTTAGTCGCGGCCGGTTTCAAATTTTTTTAAATAATCGCCGGAACATAGAAGAAGCGGAAACCACTTTCGACCATTAGGGAGACTGACAAAAACCTCCGGGAACCGCACGGAAACCTTGGGCGGGGCACAAAGTCTCCAGAGGTTTCCGTTCAGGTTTCCTAAGTGGGACAGGGGCATTAGTGATAATTGTGTGTAAATGAGCACCTTTTAAAAATTATTGCATTTGCTTTAATGTATAGATTTTTGAGAATGCCTCGAGGCTTAAGACCATAAACAAATTCTTAATGTGGTAAATAATTTGGAATTGTAATATTTCATGTAATGCCAGCAATGTATCAACTTTAATCTGAACTTGATTTTTACAGCCAAAACTCAAAATAGCAATTGCTTATGAGTAGGGTTACTTGCATGTGTTCACCGTGTTATTTTATGGATGAGTTATTTAATTTAATTTGAGAGAAATTGTCCAGTTTGTATGTTAGACTGTCACTGTTTACCTTATATTTGATGTAATACCCTGTTTTATACAAAATAATAATAGTAAGTAATTTTTAAGTAACATTTTACATAACAATGTACCATAAGCAATCAAGTTTCTATTGAAAGAAAAGCAAAAATAATACTACAGATACTGGAAATCTAAAATAAAAACACAAAAATGCTAAAATAATCAGCAGGTAAGGCAGCATCAGGTCATGGAGCATCTATCGAAATTGGGAAAGAGACAAAAGGAGCTTGTTAAGCTGCAGGGACGGTGGGATTTGAATAGTTAAATAAGGCATTCCGTTTTTTGGTTTATGCTGTGACATTATGAAACGCTCCATCTGTTGCTTGTAAAATGTTGTGACTGCATGATATTTTACTAAATTCTAATAAATAACTTTTGTTTTTAATTAAAGATAGACAAAATACTGGAGTGAGTCAAGTGGGTTAGGCAGCATCTCTGGATAAAAGACGTTTTGGGTTGGGACCCATTTACATTAAATTGGTTGCCATAGGTGGTAACCTATTTTCCAATCAACATTACATTGAATAATTTGCTGTTTTGTGCACTTCTTTCATCAGCACCAGTGTCGGTAAATACAGACCCTATGGTGAACAGTACTAGTAACTGAGTCTTTTAGCGAAAGTCTTTTAGAGAACGTCTTTTAGTGAAAATTTTCTTTAAAAAAAAACAAAAAACTTTATTATAACTGTCCACACAATATAATCTTTGCCAGCAAGTTTGGAATGCAGTCAGAATCTACTATCTCTATATAACTAAAAGTCTTTGTCTTGTTTGTGTCCACGATGTGTCAATCTGCTTTTCCTATCATCTTCCAAATGCTAGGCCACAGCCTTCCCATTTTCACATATCCTACTCACATTTTTCCCGTCAAGGCAATAAACATCTTCCCGTTGCATTCCTACCTATATTTCCGAAGTTATTAATCCTTTACATTTTAAAAACAACCCCAAAAACTCCCCCATTTCAGAAAAATACCCAACTGACGTCACAATGCACTCTCCAGGCAAGTCAGGACACTCCGGGAGGGAGGGGCACTCCAGCGCTCGCAGTGAACGAGGAGTGGCGGTGGCTGCCGGCGCCCGCCCGGTACCTGGTGGAGAATGTGGTGCTGAGCCTGGGGCTAGGGATGGGGCCGTGACCGGGGCCAAGAAAGAAGCCGCCGCTGGAACCAAGGACGAGCCTGGGTCCGGGGTCAGGGACAAGTCCGGAGATGAAGTCGGGGCCTGCACTGGAGCCCAGGTGGGGCCGAGCTGATGGCTGGAGTCTACAGCCAGGGCCGGGCCGGGCCGAGTACAAGAATCAGGCCAAGTTCCCGGTCCTGGTGCTGCACTGTGACCTAGGTAGGTGCTGGGCAGGGACTGGGAGTGAGGGGAGGAGGATGAGGGAAATGAGGAGGAGGGCGATGGGGTGGGGAATGGGGTGAGTAAGGGAGATGGGTGGTGGGGGGTGTGGAGGAGGGAGATGGGGCGGGGTGGAGGAGAGAGATGCCTGCCCCCCTCCTTATCTACCCTCACTTCCACCATTACCCCCCGTCCTCTCTACCCCGTCCTCTCTACCCCCGCCCTCTCTACCCCGCCCTACTCCCTCCCTCTCCCTCCCTCTCTCGCCTTCTCCATCTCTACCCTCCACCCACTCTACCACCCTCCCTCTACCCACTTCTCTTCTCTACCCTCTCTTTCTCTCTCTCTCTCTCTCTCTCTCTCTCTCTTCTCTCTCTCTCTCTCTCTCTCTCTCTCTCTCTCTATATCCTCCCTCTCTGCTCATCTCCACTACCCTCCCTCTCCACTTCCCTACCTCTCCCTCTACCCCTCCTCTCTACCCCTCCTCCTCCCTCTCTACCCCTCCCCTCCCTCTCTAGTCCCTCCCACTCTACCCCTCCTGCTCTACCCCCCACCCCCCTCCCTCTCTGCCCCCTCCCTTTCCACCCCTTCCCTCTCTACCCCTCCCCCTCTCTAACCCCTCCCCCTCCCTCTCTAACTCCCTCCCTCCCTCCCTTAATAATTATAATTATTAATCAAATTTTTGATTCCGATTTGCTTAAATTGTGATTGAAATGCTTTTTTTGGTCTGGAATTTTCAAGATTCTTTGTTGGTTGCATTCTTATGGTTCGAACGCTCTTCTTTCATCTGAACAGTGTGTGTAATTCATTCCAATCAAAAGGATGCACAAACTCATCTACATCCAATAGGACAATTGAATTATGCCAGACCCTTAGTAAAAGATTAGTTAGTAAAAGATTATTTACGCAACCTTTTTCAGTATTAAAACTGAAAGGTTGCTACTGAATCTCATCATAGGGCAAGATGGACGAGTTTTGGATCAGCAAAATCGTATGGGAGTCGTAAGTTTGCATTCTGAACCACTTGATTTTAATGGTCTTAAAGAAGGAACTGCAGTTGCTGGAAAATCGAGGGTACACACAAAGCTGGAGAAACTCAGCGGGTGCAGCAGCATCTAAGGAGCGAAGGAGATAGGCAACGTTTCAGGCCGAAATCCTTCTGAAGGGTTTCGTCCCGAAACGTTGCCTATCTCCTTGATTTTAATGGTCATCTGGTAGCCTTCAGTTAACCTACAATTACCAGTTTATTAAATTCAGTTCCTTAACTTTACATGGTGAGATTTGAACTCTTGGCCTTTGGGTTATTAATTCAGTACCACAACCACAGGGTTTTCTGCACATCTCTGATTGTCAGCTTTTTCGCCAATGTTCTAATATGTAACAATTATGATGATTGTTTTCTTGATACTAATGCAACTTGGAGTCATTTACACAGTATATGGTATTTAGATTTGACCAACAATTTTCATATCCCATAGTATCAATTTTCATACCCTGTACTTGCTTTAGGAAAATGTTATTTATTTTCAGTGGCATATTGTGTGTGAGAGCTTGTGACTGTGGCCGTGAATGTATTTTTTAATAATGTAGGCAACTAGCCTTCAGCATTCCTTTGTCAGACCTCCCTGTTGTACCCCAAATTTTGAGTCTATTGTCATCTTTGCCTCTGAAAACTAGTCTATCCATTATTAAATACAACTGTTTGAATTTACACTATTATTGGCATATTAGAGCACTAGAATTGTACTGCACAGAAATGGGCCATTCAGCCTACCATGTCCATGCCAATCAATTTACCCGTCTACACAAATTCCAATTGTCCATCATTGGGTCTGTATCCTTCCTGCGGACCTTATTTAAGCACCTGTCTAAATGCTTTTTAAACATTGTATCTGGCTCCATCTCTTCCTCTGACAGCTAATATCTGACAGTTAATATATTTCTGGATATTAAGCACTTGCTGTGTAAAAATAATACTTTCCCCTTGAAACCCCTTGAAACTCCATTTTAAACTACTGTGTCACTGTGATTTCATGTGTTTTTGCTTTTGATAAAACTTTCATTGGAGAAGTGGTTTTTTTTGAGGAAGCCGCTGATTGGTGGAAGAGGACCCGAGGAAGCAGCTGATTGGGTGCAACCCCGGGTTTACAATTTTACATTTCTGCCTTCTGGGAGTTAGGGATTCTGGGAGTTAAGGATTCAGTATTTAGTAGTAAAGTTTAAAGGATAAGTTTTTTTTTAATAGTTAATACAGAGTAATTTGGGAGTAAGGTATGGCAGTAGAGATTGGCCCCGTCGTTTGTTCAGCCTGCAACATGTGGGAGATCAGGGAGATGGTCGGTGTCCCTGGTGACTACGTTTGCAGGAAGTGTGTCCAGCTGCAGCTCCTGGCAGACCGCATTGAACGATTGGAACTGCGGCTGGATTCATACTGGAGCATCCAGGAAAGTCGTGGATAGCACGTACAGTGAGTTGGTCACACCGCAGGCAAAAGGTAAGAGGACAAAAAGGGAACGGGTGGCCAATAGCCAGCAAAGCAGTAGGCAGGTAGTGCAGGAGTCCCCTGCGGTCATCTCCCTCTTAAACAGGTATACCATTTTGGATACTGTTGAGGGAGATGGCTCATCAGGGGAATGCAGCAGCAGCCAAGTTCATGGCACCATGGGTGGCTCTGCAGCACATGAGGGGGGAAAAAAGAGGGGAAGGGCAATAGTAATAGGGGATTCAATTGTCAGGGGAATAGGCGTTTCTGCGGCCGCAAACGAGACTCCAGGATGGTATGTTGCCTCCCTGGTGCAAAGGTCAGGATGTCACTGAACGGCTGCAGAAACATTCTGGAGGGGGGAGGGTGAACAGCCAGTTGTCGTGGTACATGTTGGCACCAACGATATAGGTAAAAAAAAAAAAAAGGGATGAGGTCCTACAAGGTGAATTTAGGGAGCTAGGAGATAAACTTAAAAGTAGGACCTCAAAGGTAGTAATCTCCGGATTACTACCAGTACCACGGGCCAGTCAGAGTAGAAATAGGAGGATATTGCAAATGAATACGTGGCTTGAAAAGTGGTGCAAGGGGGAGGGATTCAAATTTTTAGGGCACTGGACCAGTTCTGGGGGACGTGGGACCGGTACAAACAGGACGGTTTGCACCTGGAATGGAATGGAACCAATGTTCTTGGGGAGTGTTTGCTAGTGCTGTCGGGGAGGATTTAAACTAATGTGGCAGGGGGATGGGTACAAGAGCAGAGAGGCCGGTGGGTGTAAAATGAGGGTAGAAGCAATAGGTAACAAGGTGAAAAGTAAAAGTGGCAGCAGACA
This sequence comes from Okamejei kenojei, assembly GCA_035221665.1. Classification (NCBI taxonomy): domain Eukaryota; kingdom Metazoa; phylum Chordata; class Chondrichthyes; order Rajiformes; family Rajidae; genus Okamejei; species Okamejei kenojei. Next base: position 81,005,714 of record CM069134.1, read on the forward strand.
AAACCAGGGCAAAAATCAAAAAGGGCCACTTTTCAGCAAAATTGTATAAGGGGTAAGTGCGTTGTAAAGACAAGCCTGAAGGCTTTGTGTCTCAATGCAAGGAGTATTCGTAATAAGGTGGACGAGTTGAACGTGCAGATAGATATTAATGATTATGATATAGTTGGGATCACGGAGACATGGGCTCCAGGGTGACGTAGGCTGGGAGCTGAACATCCAGGGATATTCATATTCAGGAGGGATAGAGAGAAATGGAAAAGGAGGTGGGGTAGTGTTGCTGGTTAGAGAGGAGATTAACGCAATGGAAAGGAAGGACATTAGCTTGGAGGATGTGGAATCGGTATGGTAGAGCTACAAAACACTAAGGGGCAGAAAACGCTGGTGGGTGTTGTGTACAGGCCACCTAACAGTAGCAGAGAAGTTGGGGATGGTATCAAACAGGAAATTAGAAAAGTGCGTGCGACAAAGGCAAAACAGTTATAATGGGTGACTTCAATCTACATATAGATTGGGTTAATCAAATTGGCAGGGGTGCTGAGGAAGAGGATTTTTTGGAATGTATGCGGGATAGTTATCTAAATCAACATGTAGATGAACCAACGAGAGAGCAGGCTATTTTAGACTGGGTTTTGAGTAATGAGGAAGGGGTAGTTAGCCGTCTTGTTGTACGTGCCCCCCCTTGGGCAAGAGTGACCATAATATGGTTGAGTTCTTCATTAGGATGGAGAGTGACATTGTTAATTCAGAACAATGGTTCTGAACTTAAAGAAAGGTAACTTTGAGGGTATGAGATGTGAATTGGCCAAGATTGACTGGCAATTTAATTCTAAAAGGGTTGACGGTGGATATACAATGGAAGACATTTAAAGACTGCATGGATGAACTACAATAAATGTTCATCCCAGTTTGGCAAATGAATAAATCGGGGAAGGTAGTGCATCCTTGGATAACAAGGGAAATCAGGGATAGTATCAAAGCAAAGGATGATGCGTACAAAGTAGCCAGAAAAAGCAGCATACCAGAGGACTGGGAGAAATTCAGAGACCAGCAGAGGAGGACAAAGGGCTTAATTAGGAAAGGAAAAATAGATTATGAAAGAAAACTGGCAGGGAACATAAAAACTGACTGCAAAAGTTTTTATAGATATGTGAAGAGAAAGAGGTTAGTTAAAGCAAATGTAGGTCCCTTGCAGTCAGAAACAGGTGAGTTGATCATGGGGAACAAGGATATGGCGGACCAATTGAATAAACTACTTTGGTTCCGTCTTCACTAAGGAAGACATAAATAATCTGCCGGAAATAGCAGGGGACTGTGGGTCAAAGGAAGAATTGAGTGAAATCCAGGTCAGTCGGGAAGTGGTGTTGGGTAAATTGAATAGATTAAAGGCCGATAATCCCCAGGGCCAGATAGGCTGCATCCCAGAGTACTTAAGGAAGTAGCTCAGGAAATAGTGGATGCATTAGTGATAATCTTTCAAAACTCTTTAGATTCTGGAGTAGTTCCTGAGGATTGGCGGGTAGCAAATGTAACCCCTCTTTTTAAGAAGGGAGGGAGAGAGAGAAAACGGGGAATTACAGACCAGTTAGTCTAACATCGGTAGTGGGGAAAAACTGCTAGAGTCAGTTATTAAAGATGGGATAGCAGCACATTTGGAAAGTGGTGAAATCATTGGACAAAGTCAGCATGGATTTACGAAAGGTAAATCATGTCTGACGAATCTTGTGGAATTTTTCGAGGATGTAACTAGTAGCGTGGATAAGGGGAACCAGTGGATGTGGTATATCTGGACTTCCAGAAGGCTTTCGACAAGGTCCCACATAAGAGATTAGTATACAAACTTAAAGCATACGGTATTAGGGGTTCAGTATTGATGTGGATAGAGAACTGGCTGGCAAACAGGAAGCAAAGAGTAGGAGTAAACGGGTCCTTTTCACAATGGCAGGCAGTGACTAGTGGGGTACCGCAGGGCTCAGTGCTGGGACCCCAGCTATTTACAATATATATTAATGATCTGGATGAGGGAATTGAAGGCAATATCTCCAAGTTTGCGGATGACACTAAGCTGGGGGGCAGTGTTAGCTGTGAGGAGGATGCTAGGAGACTGCAAGGTGACTTGGATAGGCTGGGTGAGTGGGCAAATGTTTGGCAGATGCAGTATAATGTGGATAAATGTGAGGTTATCCACTTTGGTGGCAAAAACAGGAAAGCAGACTATTATTTAAATGGTGGCCGATTAGGAGAAGGGGAGATGCAGCGAGACCTGGGTGTCATGGTACACCAGTCATTGAAAGTAGGCATGCAGGTGGCAGCAGGCAGTGAAAAAGGCGAATGGTATGTTGGCTTTCATAGCAAAAGGATTTGAGTACAGGAGCAGGGAGGTTCTACTTCAGTTGTACAGGGTCTTGGTGAGACCACACCTGGAGTATTGCGTGCAGTTTTGGTCTCCAAATCTGAGGAAGGACATTATTGCCATAGAGGGAGTGCAGAGAAGGTTCACCAGACTGATTCCTGGGATGTCGGGACTGTCTTATGAGGAAAGACTGGATAGACTCGGTTTGTACTCTCTGGAATTTAGGAGATTGAGAGGGGATCTTATAGAAACTTACAAAATTCTTAAGGGGTTGGACAGGCTAGATGCAGGAAGTTTGTTCCCGATGTTGGGGAAGTCCAGGACAAGGGGTCACAGCTTAAGGATAAGGGGGAAATCCTTTAAGACCGAGATGAGAAAGACTTTTTTCACACAGAGAGTGGTGAGTCTCTGGAACTCTCTGCCACAGAGGGTAGTTGAGGCCAGTTCATTGGCTATATTTAAGAGTGAGTTGGATGTGGCCCTTGTGGCTAAGGGGATCAGAGGGTATGGAGAGAAGGCAGGTACGGGATACTGAGTTGGATGATCAGCCATGATCATATTGAATGGCGGTGCAGGCTCGAAGGGCTGAATGGCCTACTCCTGCACCTAATTTCTATGTTTCTATGTTAAAACAGCAGAACTAATACGATTCTGCTCATCTATCCTAACTAATAGGACGTATATGGGAAAGTCAGCATAGCTTCGTGTGGGGGCAACCCGAGTTTTCAGAGGAAGTGAGGAAGACGATTGACAAGGTTAGGGCAGTGGGATCTACAGTGATTTGGCATGTTGGACATAAAATTGGCTTAGTCGTAGAAGACAAGGTAGTACTTGTGCTATTCTGACTGCAGATCTGTAGCCGGGGGTATTCCACAGGGAGCAGAGGTAGGACTTCTGTTCTTTCTGATATCTATTTAAATCAGTGGTTCTTAACCTGGGGGTCATGACCCCCTATGGGGGTCGTTTGGGCGGTCATGAAGGGGACACAAGTAACTTATCAATTTGTTGAGCCCATGTTTAGGAACCTAACAAAAGTACATACCACATATAGTATTTTGTTCGCGTATGCACGTACTGGTGCCAAAAAGGTTAAGAACCACTGATCTAAATGATCTGGATGATCTGATCATAGAGTCGTACAGCACGGAGGCAGGCTCTTCAGCCCCTCGTCCATGCCGATCAAGATGCTCCATCTAATCTAGTCCCATTTGCTCATTTTTTGCCCATATCCCTCTAAACCTTTCTAATTCATTTTTTAAAAAACAATATAAGCTCAGTTCATTGTCAGATGTATAAGTACGATGAGTTAAAAATATATTGAAAATATTCCTTGCACTAGGATTTCAGGCACATTGACTCAAAAAACACACAAAAACTTGAATTATGTACAAATTATACATAAGTTCAGCATATATTCATAAGGTCTGTGAGGCAAGTATTTTTTCACAGAAGTTTTTTAGGTGCCTGAAGCATGCTGCCAGATCAGGCAGTAGCAACATTTAAGTGGCATTTAGTCAGTCTGGGAGGGATTAGTTAGATTGATATCAAGGTTGGTCCAGACAGGTTGGCTTGCTCCTGTGCTGTATTGTTCTATGCTTCTCATAATCTTGTATACCTCTACATTGTCACACATCAGCATCTTTCACTCCAAGGAAAACAAACACAGGCCATCCAATCTCTCCATATAGCTAAAGTACTTCAGGCAAGATCCTGGTTAAACCCCTGTCTCACGGTGCGCGTTGACCCACGAGTGACCCAAAGTTGTCACTCGCGGTAATCACGTACACTAAACGTAGCGGGAACGTCGGAACTCTTGCGAGCAACTTAGCGACTTGTGGTGCTAACAGCAGGTACCCGTGAAACTTGGTAACTCGTGAAAAAAATCAAACGTTTGATTTTTTTCCACGAGTCAAATTTACAGTTCAAGTTAAAAATTGAAACATTTTAAACTCGTTTATAACGTGGAGGCCCATGCGTTTACCTTAGTGATTCGTGAGTCTACCGTGGGAACTCTTTTAACTCAGCGGGCAGGCAGCATCTCTGGAGAGAAGGAATGGGTGACGGGATGACATTTCCAAATTTCTCCAGCCCCATGTGTTCACTTTTTTCAACTAGCATCTGCCCTTTCTTGTGTATGACATTATTTATATCTGCAGTGCCTTGTGTCTTGGCAATTCATGATTCACACACACACACACACACACACACACACACACACACACACACACACACACACACACACACACACACACACACACAATGCTGGAGTAACTCACACACACACACACACACACACACACACTGCTGGAGTAACTCACACACACACACAAACAATGCTGGAGTAACTCACACACACACACACACAATGCTGGAGTAACTCTCACACACACACAATTTGGAGTAACTCAGCGGGACAGGCAGCATCTCCGGAGAGAAGGAGTGATGATGTCTCGGGTCGAGACCCTTCCTTAGACCACTACCCAGAGATGCTGCCTGTCCTGCTGAGTTACTCCAGCATTTTGTCTATCTTTAAACCAGCATCTGGACTTCCTTCCCACATAATAACCAATGAGATTCCCCACTAAACTTCCGTGTCCTCATTGTTCCCCTCTCTGTCTTCCCCAGACCTGTGTATGTGTATATGTATATATACTTTGAGTGGTTCCTGGGTTGCCTACTGATTTTTTATATATATATATACACACACACACACACACACACACACACACACACACACACACACACACACACACACACACACACACACACACACACACACACACACACACACACACACACACACACACACACACACACACACACACACACACACACATATTTATATATATATATTTATATATATATATATATTTATATATATATATATATATATATATATATATATATATATATATAATATTATATATATATATATATATAGCAGTAGGCAACCCAGGAACCACGCAAAGTATATATACAGCACATGGACATGTAAGCGAAATATCATCCCCCTGCATTTCAAATCTAAATCTCGCATATATCCTCGGAAATGGTGGCCAGTTCTGCTGTCTGTGTGTGTCTCTCTATCTGTCTGTGTGTATCTGTATGTGTGTCTGCTGTCGGATCCCGGTGGCCGCTCAAAGTCAGTCACCCGAGCTGCTTCCTTCCTCGGAAGTGGAGGCCAGTTCTGCTGTCCGTGCCCGGAGCGCTGCGGCAGCCACCCAAGCTGAATCACACCCCGGCCACAATAAAACCATATAGCAATGACAGCACGGAAACAGACCATCTCGGTCGGCCCTTTTACTCCGTGCCGTTTACTGTCACCTAGTCCCATCTACCTGCACTCAGACTGGAGCGTGGTAAGTGGGTTACTGACCCCAATCGCCTCCTTCACAACGCCAGACTCCCCAAATACTATGAACTGAGCTCTCCACCCACCCTGGGAAATACAGTATTTAAAAACATAAAGCACCAAGAAATGCAGTTACCAAGTTATTGGTTGCTGGAGGGTGCGCATTTTCCCTTTGTAGGTCGTATCAATAGATGCAGCCGCGCTGAAATAACTCAAAGCCACAGGATGGAGATGTCTTTTAACATTGTTGCTTTATTAAAACATACCTTAATTCACGGTTGGCTCAAGAGTAATGGGAGAGGAACTTGGTAACTCGGAGGAGGAACTTGGAACATCGCAGAAATGACATACCCGTGGGAACTCGGTTAAACACTTGAACATAAACTTGAAGTCTCGTACACAACCACGAGTCTTTCACTCAGGGTACCTCGTGGGTCAACTCGCACCATGAGACAGGGCCATTAATCTCTGAATAATCTGAAGAAGGGTCTTGATCCAAAACGTCACCCATTCCTTCACTCCAGAGATGCTGCCTGACTCGCTGAGTTACTCCAGCATTTTGTATCTATCCTGGTTAATCTCCTCTGCATTCTCTCCAAAGCAACCACATCCTTCCTGTCATAGACATAGAAACATAGAAATTAGGTGCAGGAGTAGGCCATTCAGCCCTTCGAGCCTGCACCGCCATTCAATATGATCATGGCTGATCATCCAACTCAGTATCCCGTACCTGCCTTCTCTCCATACCCTCTGATCCCCTTAGCCACAAGGGCCACATCCAACTCACTCTTAAATATAGCCAATGAACTGGCCTCAACTACCCTCTGTGGCAGAGAGTTCCAGAGACTCACCACTCTCTGTGTGAAAAAAGTCTTTCTCATCTCGGTCTTAAAGGATTTCCCCCTTATCCTTAAGTTGTGACCCTTGTCCTGGACTTCCCCAACATCGGGAACAATCTTCCTGCATTTAGCCTGTCCAACCCCTTAAGAATTTTGTAAGTTTCTATAAGATCCCCTCTCAATCTCCTAAATTCCAGAGAGTACAAACTGAGTCTATCCAGTCTTTCTTCATAAGACAGTCCTGACATCCCAGGAATCAGTCTGGTGAACCTTCTCTGTGGCAATAATGTCCTTCCTCAGATTTGGAGACCAAAACTGCACGCAATACTCCAGGTGTGGTCTCACCAAGACCCTGTACAACTGAAGTAGAACCTCCCTGCTCATGTCGTGGATAGAACTGCAACCAATACTCCAGGTTGGGCCATTGAGAAACACAGCATTGAAATAAATTATTCGGCCTATTAAATCATTGTTGATCATCAACTGATGTAATCCTACCATGATTATTTTTTTCCACCGCATTCGCAGTAACTACCCCACCCCAGATTCTGCTACATATCTAAACACTAGGGGCAAAGTACAGTACCCAATAAACTTACCAACCCACTTCGATGGGATGTGGGAACAAACTGGAGATGTGAGACCGTGATTGGGCGAGCTGCACCACTGTGCCATTTCTGCTTTGTGGTTTTAAAACAAAATATAGAATAACAAAATTTCAAAACTACCCAGGTCATATAGTATCTGTGGTGAACAAAATAAAATTAGTACTTCAGCTTGATGATCTTTTTGAGAAAGGTTATCCCTCAGCTGATGTAAATCATTATCATCACGGAAACTTTAAATGTAGGATGCTGGATGTAGGATTTTTTTATGTCATAGCCATGTAAGAGTACATGAAGTAACTTGTTTATTGAGTACTTATAATATTGTTTATTGTGTATTATGTCATAGCTGCTTTCTTGCCTCGCTCTTGCTCTCGCTCTCGCACTCTCTCTCGTGCTCTCGCACTCTCTCTCTCCCCTGTGTTGGATGTAGCCATCGTCTGCTTCGGTGAGGGAAGCAGGTCGATGATTGATCAAATGGCCCCTAGGAGACAGTGTCTGATTGGCCACCGAGTGACCAGCACATGATGTGATTGGACACAATGCCCTTGGAGACTTCGGCTGATTGGATGGGAGAAGACCGATTTGTTGATTGGACGGGAATTTTAAGGGAAGCTGGTCGGTGATTGGATGCAACCCCCTTAGAGACAGCGGTTGATTGGTTGCCAAATAATCGGGCTAAAAAAATTGAAGATATGAAAACAATAAAATCGGAATTACGATTTTAATCGGAAGAATATCATGCCTGATCTGCAGCATATATACTAGTATCCGCTCTAGTATCTTTGATCTGCTGTTCCTTCCTATTGAAGAAGAACCCTGGCCCAAAACAACTCCTAATCCATTCCCTCCACAGATGCCGCCTAGCCCATGTGTGTGTGTTTGTGTGTGTGTATTCGGGCTGTGTGTGGTCTGTGAGTGATGTGTGTGTGTGTTAGTTGCCTATACGTTATGTGTGTATGTGGGTGGGAGAGAAGGGAGTGAGGGAAGTAGAGAAAGAAGGGAGGGAGGGAAGAAGAGAAAGAAGGGAGGGAGGGAAGGAGAGAAAGAAGGATGGGCGGAAAGGAGAGAAGGGAAAAGAGAGAGAGGAAGGAGAGAAAGAAGGGAGGGAGGGAAGGAGCGATAGGATGGAGGGAAGAAGGGAAGGGAGGGATAGAAGGGGAGGAGAGAAGGGAAGGAGAGGGCTGGCCACAGGAGCAGATGCCGGGGTCCGGGCGGACGGGTGTGAGCTGAGGCCGAGGTTTGTAAACGTTCCTCCAACTCCCGGCCCGGCCCTCTCTGTATTGTTCACCGTGTCTTCCCGGGGAGAGAGAGGGGGGGGAGCCAGGGCTGTGTGCGTGAAGCACGGTGACGGGAGGGACGGGAGCGCTGCCCTGGAACCCTGAGGGAATGACCCACCTACCCCTTCTCCATTCCCCCTCACAATCCCTTTTTCCCCCTTACCAAATTTCCCCCTTACCATTTCCGTACTTTTTCGATAGCTGCCATGACCCATTTGATGGGATCCTTCACCCTGCTCCTGCTCTCGGCCCACACCGATCTGCCAGACATGCTGTGTGTTTGTATATGTGTTTGTTTGGCGGTGTCTGAGGGGAGAAACACCGGCACCAAGAGCGAGCGAACGCGCGGACAGACGGATGAAAATTGAAAGTGTTCAATCTCTTGAGAATTTTCACCACAAGTGCTGATTTTACTTTACATCACAAAAGTGGTAGATTCACTCTGATTCTCAGATTGAAGTTCCCAACACTCCCTTCTGTCTCACAAATTCCAAGTTGGATCATTTCTCGTCTTCTGTTGCTCTCTTATAAAAATAAATTCTGCACATAAAATATGGTATGCTCATCAGTCTCATGCAGCCTCGGCCAAACCTTTCTCCTCGTAATTGCATTTTTATTGTAAAATATCAGCTCCTATTTTCCTGTCCTTGAGCAGTTACAGTTCTTGATCCTCGGAGAGAGATATCTTTTAAAATGTATGCAAATCCTGTTTATCCTTTTATTCAATCTGTTACAGTTGTTAACTGCAAACGGGCTCATCCAGTTCATTGCGTTGATTCAACAATCCTGTTGCATTCTTTGAAGAAGAGCTATGTACTCATGCAGCCAATATTATTCTGCAATCGACAGCAGAATGGATAGTCAAAAACAAACAGCTGGAGGAACTTAGCAAGGTCTCTTTTTATCCAGATTCCAGCATCAACAGAAATATTTAATTCATTAATCTCACATGGGATTCCCACGGTGTGAAAATTGTCATTTAATTGTCAATTAAAAATTACCATCAGAACCCGCAGGTCTGCCTACTGGATGCTAGAGGTTCTTTCTCAAGAGTTAACTGGCAAGAGCAACACCAAAATTTAATGCCATGGTTCTGTTGCCTTGTAGTATGTTATGGGGTCTTTCTCCTTGAAAAAGATGAGCTTCCATGACAGTGCTGCTCAGAGAATTCAGGCGAAGACAAAGGAACAATAGCACTCGTGCATTTTTGAGGTAGATAACTGTTGAGTGATGTGGGCTGAGATTCGGTTCGCTTACTACATTTGTCTTAGTTGGTGATAAAACATTTGAGGAAATAAACTTAGTGAGATGCTGCAGTGCATCCTGTAGATGGTGCATTGATGTAGAGAACTGAGTAAATCTTAATAGAAGAAATTCCAGAGCAGGCATGCATGTTCTGATCAAAATTTCAAATTATTTGAGCAAATGGGAGTTCATACATGTTTCACTTTTTTTAAACACAGTATTCAAATACTTATTCCCTTTGCACAGTCTTAGGTGGTCTTTGCTGCAGCTGCAGCCACATCTGTTTTGGTAGATGGAGATAACAATCAGTCATGGTTGTTGCTCCAGATGTTTGTCCAGTTACCCGTGTAGAAATATGTAAATTGTGGATCACAACTAAATAAAGGATTTCTCCCACTGGTGGAATAGTATCCTGGTGGTCAGTGGTAAACTTGCACTGAAAACTGCCACTCGGAAGAATTACAGGTTGTTTTGGGATATTGTGTCATGCATTGTGATTTGGGTATCTGTATTCAAACATGGAAGTAAATCAAGAAATGTTGAAGTAAAAAAATAAATTAGTCATTTCCCCTTTTACCAATCCAGAAAAAAATGTCATAATGAACAAATGATTCTTAAAGCCTCATAAAGTGGTAGTTATGTCTTGTCTGAATTTAGACAGAGTAAATGTGACAACGATCCTTCTGAGGAGCTCAGATGACACAACAAGATACTGTTCCATTGGATGTCATTGAGCTGGCTCGGAATCGGCAAGCTCCATTCTGATTGTTATTGTGAGGATTCCTTTGCACCAATGTATCTTCTCTCAGCCAGGAACTATTTTAAATGTTTTTAGTTTGTTCAAGAAGGAGGATTTCAGAGAAAGAAAACTCTCTTTTCCCCCAGCCAAGGCATTTCTTTAATCCTGATGAAGGGTTTTTAGCCTGAAATGTTAATTTGGTTTTGCTCCATTGGTGCTGCCTAACATGTTGAGTGTTTCAAGCATTTTCTCTTGATTTCAGCATTTGCAGTTTTGGTTTATTTGCGAAGAATTGTGTTGAACTGAATTTTCAAAGTCAACTAAAGGGAAGTTGGCCATGTTTTTGACTAGTTGGGTAGGAGTCTTCTCTAGTTTCCCCATTTGTCACTCAGGGTGTCAGTTTCACTGGGATAGTGAATGCTAGCGTTACATCAAACTTGACTGAAAATATTGAATTGTGAAGCACAGAACAAAGGAACGAGGACACAGAATCAGAGCCAGGCCGCTTTGGAGAGGAATTTAGGAAGATGTTGTTCATGGTGGAGATGTGAAAAACTCTCCTGTTAAAAGTGGTGGGTGCTAGCACAACTAATCATTTTGAGGCCAAATTATTTTCCCTTGACAAGGTTGAGATTACTGGAAGGTAGGTAGACTTGATATCACAGATGATTGGTCTCTGGTGTTTTTCAGAAAGCATATTTTGTAATCTTAAAATTTGATAGGATGAGTGAATATATATTTAGTAATATATTTTAGAGTTTGTTCTAATAATGCATTGCAATGCTTCCGGTCACTCAGATATATGAGGTAGTTCTGATTTCCATCTGTCTTAGCAGATTTCAGATTTTGTGACTGGATTTGGTTAAAGCAAACGAGTTATGTTAAAGTAATTTACACATACTGCCACCAATAATATTAATTATATTATGTAAAGACTGGACATGCAAATTTGTCAATCTATCTACCTTGTAAAAACTGTCCAAAACAAATATTTGCATACTAGAAAAACCTCTAAGAATAAAGGCATGTGATTAGGGTAATTGAGTTCCTGTATTTCTTTATTACATTAGTTTACAGCATTTTTTATTAATATTTTAGAGTCACAGTTTACTATTCAGTAAATGCACAGTTAGAATTCAAATCATTTGTACGTATTCCAAACAAAACAAAAGATTTGACAAGAGTAACTTTACTAAACAAAAGATTTGAACAGAGTAAGTTTACTAAATGGAGCCTTGCTAATATTTTTAATTACATACTTCCAAAAGGTTTGGATCATCTTTGCATCAGCAATCTTTAGTTCACCACCCCACTAGATCCAACAATTTACTGGATATATTTTACTTTCTCCAGATGTCAGTGAAATGCCGCATTGTGAATGTGCAAAGTTGCTTGCTTCTCCATTTTTATCTTGGACCAACTCTACCTAACAGATCTCAAACATGTCCGATTAAATTGATTCTCTTAAGCCACTAATACCGTTGATAACCCTTAAGGTAAGCATTTTTGCAATTCATGTTGTTTGCAATTCACATTTATTGCTGTGTAGAAGGGCCAACTAATGCAAAGCACATTCCCCCTCTCCCATTTCCCCCCCCCCCCCTCCCCCCACCCTGGCCTCCCTGGCACTGCCAATGCACTGATAGGGAACACATCATTGGTAAACGTAGTAGACATACCAGTTTTACAACATCACCTTGTATATGAGTTGCAATATTTTACAGGTAATATTTATTGTAATTCAGCTGCTCTTGAAATAAAATATTTGAAAGTTGAACTTCAAATGTTTGGCTATTTGGCAAGTACTGTGCAAGGGAATTGTGTAAGTAAACAAATATAAAGCTGATGCCATTGGGCTGGCTTTGTGTCTGTTGCTCATCTTCACTAGGACCAGCAGTTGTTAGAGAATCTTCATCTGATGCAGTGTTTTGGAGTGACTCTAATGACCCTAGACAGTATTAACTGAACCTTTATTGCCATATGCACACACCTCATCCAGGGACAGATCATCCTTGTGGAATTTATGAAGTTGTTTTCTGGAGGATCGTTTTCATCGGTGAGGGAATTACTAGTGCTTCATTGATGCTGCTGCAGATGGACAGTGAGGCAAGAGGCCTAAAATACTTGAAACAAGAAACACTTGGCTGGAAGGTGTCAGCTCGTAGTGTAATGCCAAGATATTCAAAAGGCCAACTCTTTCATGCAAGGATATTCCTTGACGCAAATGGGTTGCCATTCCATATATTGTAGACTCTGCATTTTGATATCTCATTGGTTGAAACTATTGTTAATGAAAGGTGAAGTAAGGAGATTTTCCATGAAAACAAGCAACATGATTTGCTAGAGAAGTGGCATACTTTCAGTCAAACATTATGATCGCAGGGTAAGTTATTGCATTTTACACATAACCTAATCAGAGTCCATTTGAAATCTTTGCTATGGACGGAGGTCTCAAGATTAAGAAGACCTCAATGTCACGTGTTATTGCTGAGCTTAACGCCACCACTTTCTAGAGTACATTTTTGCTTTGACTGCATTAGGCCACCAGCTTTGGTGATTAATTGGAAAGATAAGAGGAAAGCAGCAACAAAAAACGGCAGAGTGCAATAAAGGCTTGAGGATGGGGGCTGAGGAATGATGGGAGTGAAAAAAGTGTCATGCTTCATGCCCCCTGCTTTCCTGATGATCTGTACTGATAACGGGTTACTCCTCATTAGTTGTTACAAAACATGATGCTCTTTTTCATACAGAGCTCTTTTGTCTTGAAAGATGTTGGCATATTCCTGGTAAGTATCAGGTGTGAGTGGGAAGGGCAGTCCACACAAGGCATAGTAATTTCATTATGTTCTATTGATAGTTTTATCTGTTTTCCTTGCTTAGGTTTAATCACTTATGGTGGTTCAAGAAAGGGAAACAAAGGAAGTAGGTTTTACCAAGCTATACTTTTGAGTTTCTGGAAATGGTGGCTACGTATTGTCTTTTAGAGATGCTGTTCAAGTGGAAATAAAGGCAGGTTAATGATGCATTGCGAACAGACATTCCTTACACAGCTGGTAAACACTGTTACTTTTTCACTCTTCCTGAAGAAATGGACTTGTCTGATCTCTTTCATTCTTCAAAGCACAATTATGGCAGTAAAAAGTGATCAATGGTGACATTTCAGAAAACAAACTGGTTTACCCTCTGAACACCATAGCCCAGGATATTTGATGTCTTAGTTTAAAGGAGCAAATCTGAATTTGCCCACAGTGTATCTTTTTTTCAAAGGTCAGATTGTGTACATCACAGCCCTGACTGTCCAAAGTGCCAAAGGTATGATCACAAATTTCCTCTTAAATTGTATTAATGCAGTGTGCATGTGATTTTTTATTCATAAACATCATTAAGTTGAGTGTAATAGTACTCATATAAACAGCAAATCAAACTCTCCTCTATCTACGACAATGGTAACCTGGTTCAAGCAAAGAACTAAATCATAATTTCCTCAAATTTTTACGAGAAACTCGCTTTCCAAAATATCCCACTCCAAATATACACAACTGTGCAAGAAGTGCTCTGTGTGTTGTTACCACGTAGTTTTAGGTCAAATTTTAATAAAATCTCCCATCATTTGTCTGTTGCAAATTTGTAAATGTTTCTTTATTCTTTTGTCTTTGGACTAATCTAAAATTATAGTACCACCTTTGCAATGTACTATTTTTCAACAGAAACACTCTGGCAGCGATGTGAGCTGCAGAAAGTCTGCTTCAGAACTTGCATTTCAGAGGGAGGACTCTCTCAGTTCTGAGAAAGAATAGAAGCAAGGAACAGCAGATGCCAGTTAATTCACAAAAGGACACTAGTGCTGGAGTAACTCAGCAGATCAGGCAGTATCTCTGGAGAACATGGATAGGACATGTTTTGTGATAAGACCCTCCTTTTGACAAAGTTTAATCAGAGTTTAGACTTTATTCAGACTGATAAAGGGTAACTGTTTCTCTTTCCAAAATGTTGCCTGACCTGCTTGAGTTTCAAGCATTTTCTAATATTATTCCATTTGATTTTCTTTTTCTTTTAAGCAGGCTAGGTTGGAAAATAAATTCAGAGGGTGTGTGGAATGTGCTCAGTCTCTCATCCACTTTGTTTCCCTTGAAATGTAGCACCCTTTCAGTACATCTGCCTGTAGTAGATCATGGTCAGTTTTAAATTCTGATCTGATTAGTGTATTGTCAGAACTATACTTTTGCATGAAGGTCAGAGAGTATACAAATATACCAAGCTGTGAGAAAGTATAGTGGAAATTATCTATCTGAGGAGGGACTGGCATAGTACTATTTTTTAATAAATAGTAAAATAAATAGAAAAAATAGTAATTATTGACAGTCCCTCTGAAGATAGATAATTTCCACTATACTTTTGAACTAAAAGCTTGGTATATTTGTTTTATATCCCTTCATAACATCTAATAAAAATAAAAAGTACAGAAAATAGAAGCTGCCATATTTGTATACGGCTAGTCTCGCTGTACTGCTGCGGCAGCTCGCAGCGCAGTGGGCCATACACTCTGCACGCAAACTATGCATACCGCTGCTACAGGCGGCAAATTAACGAGCTTTCTGTACAATGTACAGTCTTGCTCAGCATTGTCGTCTGCGCGTTCGTGGTTCGAATTGAAGCAAATTTCGTGACCGAGTTTTGAGCAAGCGCAGTTTTACCAAGGAATAAATTAGTAAAAAGAGCACGCGCAGTGCTGCCCAGGAGAAAATAGCAAAAAATAGTCGGAGCTAGTGCAATTAATTTTTTTATTCATCGAATACCGATTGACCAATCACGTTTCTAGAATACTCATGAATATTCATAGAAGGGATATAATAAAAATTATACATGGTAGATAAATACAACAATAAATACGACGAGTGCAAAGCAGCAGAATGGTGCAAAGAATGTAGTGCAATCTGAAGTAGTGAAAAAAACTAAAGTTGTGCAAAAAAACTAGTAGTTTAGTTTGGATACAGCGCAGAAACAGGTCCTTCGGCCCACCAGGTCTGCGCTGACCAGCGATCCCCGCATATTAACACTATCCTACACCCACTAGGGACAATTTTAACATTTACCAAGCCAATTAACCTACTAACCTGTACGTCTTTGGAGTGTGGGAGGAAACCAAAGATCTTGGAGAAAACTCACGCAGATCACGGGAGAACATACAAACTCCGTACAGACAGCACCCGTAGTCAAGATTGAACCCGGGTCTACTTTTACCATGCATGAATTCTTCAATATCTAATTTATGTCACTAATGCAACATTCCATAACTTTTCATACCTACTCTCGTCTCCTCAGAATGCTCTTAATTCTGATCGAGTGGTTGACTTCTTCCATAAGTAATAGGAGAAGACTTAGGCCATTTCTCCCCGTAACCTTCGACCCCCTTACTAATCAAGAACCTATCAATCTCTGCTTTAATAATACCGAATGACAGTTTCCACTGCCATCAATGGCAAAGAATTCCACAGATTTGCCACCCTGTGGCTGAAGAAATTCCTCCTCATCTCCATTCTTCCGGTCATTTTACCATTACTGATGAACTTTTCAGGTTCTTCAGCTAATAGCTCCACAATAATTGGTCTTGAGTTAACATTGCCACCTTCCTTATTTTTTTGAAAACTCATCTTTTGGACTAAGTCACCTCTCTTACCTCGCTGAAGTGGTATTCTGCATGGATTAGTGCTGGTCCTTTTGTTGTGCTGTCTGTGTCATAGAGGGGCACCCCCTGCAGCAGATCGTGAAGTTTCTGGAGGCAATGCCCCCGGTACGTCTCCTACCGGCACACAGCGGTTCCCTCTACTTTCCAGTCTTCCGAGATCCCCCCTGCTGGCAATGGCCCACTGGGCTCTTCACAGCCGTGAGCCAGGCCTGCCACAGGCATCCTGCTGGGTATTTGTTCTCGGCGGCCACCAGGTCTTTGCTCGCGTTATCTCTAGCTTTTATCAATTTTCCCACCATTAAATGACAAATGTAATGTTCAGTGTTCTTGTTGACACTGAAGTATAACTGGGACGCGTTAC
Source organism: Okamejei kenojei (assembly GCA_035221665.1). Lineage (NCBI taxonomy): Eukaryota > Metazoa > Chordata > Chondrichthyes > Rajiformes > Rajidae > Okamejei > Okamejei kenojei. The sequence goes on from CM069134.1 coordinate 81,022,171, forward strand.
AATGAGTTGCCATTGTTGTGCTTTGGTGGCTGTAAACTCTGTTGTAAAGAGTTAGCAAGTTTGCCTCAGAAACCTGCCACTGTTAATATGAAAGGACACTTCATTTTTCTGCTGGAGTGGGTGGGAAGTAATTAGTGTGGCCGTGGTGTTGGTGGAAAATGATATGAGTTCATTTTAACAATAGAATCTCTCACAGGTGGTAAGAGAGATTTACGATTTAGAACGAAAGCTGATCTCAGCATTGCTTTGCAGTGATACCAGATAACCATCTCATCAGCCTCTCTGTTGAGCTTGGCCTGGAGTTTGGCAGCCGGCTGCTTTTCTTTAATCTTAGCAGAGACTGACAGGCTGCTCAGAACATCCTGTTTGTTACTATGTCCTTCTCAGTACAACAAAGCTTGTTGTGGCTGTGTCAAAGTTTCACAGGAGCTAATCTGCTTGTGTATTTTCCACAATATATTCAAAATTAATAAATAAATAAAATGACAAGTGGTAAGTGGCTTATATACCACTGTAATCACTTAAACTAATACCTTTTCCAGAAATTTAGCTTGATGCTATTTCTGATAACTGTTGCTTTTATATCTTGGTAACTGAATTGTAAGTTTTTTGGTAAATCTTCCTTTTCTATTGATTTAACAACTATATTGAAGTTGGTGAGCAGTTGTAAACAGATAAACACCAAGGTAAACCATTTTGAGGAGTCTTTGTACAAAAGTGAAAAAAAATGAAAATACAGTATATGAAATTAATCCTTGTAAAATGTGATCATGCCTGGAAGTGGTGGTCATATGATCTTCATTTGCTTCTTACTTAACCAGTTTGCTACAAATCTGCTTTAGCTTTTGTTTTTACTGAGCTTGGAAGGCCCAAATATTTTGCCTAACCATTAAATCCTTTTCTATTTTGCTTCGAAACAATGACCATTTAACATGTTATCCCTGCAATTCCAATTATCAGGTATAGTGACGGTATTAAGGGCTTGTCCCACTATACGAGTTTACCCAACAGCTCTCCCGAGTTTAAAAAAAAATCAAACTCGTGGTAAGTACGTTGAATGTACGTAGCAGGTACGTCGGTGTTCGGGACGTCTCTTAACGGCTCGTAACGCTAACGGCAGGTACTCGGGAAACCCGTGAAGCTCGTGAAGTTTTTTCAACATGTTGAAAAATGTCCACGAGAGCCCCGAGTACCTACGAGCGGCTGGCTATTACTGTAATTCTCCGAGGTCGAATCAGGGGAAACTCGGGAGAACTCTTGAAATACCTCGTACAGTGCGACAGGCCCTTTAGTTGAAATGTTTGTATTATTGCACAATAACGTAGGAATGTACAGGGCCAGACCAGACCCTGCCTGGCCCCAATGTTTAGGGAATATAGTCTTTTAGCACATGTATCCTCTTGAAAGGCTCAACTGATACTTATGTAACATTCTGTTAATGGCATATGCAATCAGTCTCTAATGCTCCACACCACCCTCCCTTCTACCTTCCCTACTATCTTCCCTACTATCTCAGTACATAAAGTATTTCAAGCTTTAACCATTCTCCACAAATAACTAAAATCTAAATTGTCTTTTTACCTTGGAGGGCTGCATTCATGCAAGATATGTGCCTGTGTTTGATATATTAATATTGATTTTGGCCATTTTATATGTCTCGTCACCTTCACCAGGAGCCACCTTGCTTCCAAGTGTAAGTGTTAACGAAGAAACTGCAGATGCTGGAGAATCGAGGGTTACACAAAATGCTGGAGAAACTCAGCGGGTGCAGCAGCATCTAAGGAGCGAAGGAGATAGGCGACGTTTCGGGTCGAGACCCTTCTTCAGACTGAATCTGAAGAAGGGTCTCGACCCGAAACGTCGCCTATCTCCTTCGCTCCTTAGATGCTGCTGCACCCGCTGAGTTTCTCCAGCATTTTGTGTAACCCTTCCAAGTGTAAGTGTTTGCTTCTTTCAGCTCTTCACATGGATGCCTAGTCCCAAATAATAACGTGGCCCCTCTTTGCTGTATTCCTTAAGATGTCCAAATGTCTTTTTCACAAGCAGGTTTTGTCATTAAAATGTCATTTAAAAAAACGCATTCTATTTGTTTATCTTTGACATGTAGTGAATAGTGTTACAATTCACATTATCTGCGTATTTTTTGTCATAGCCGTTTGATGGCCGTTAGACTTAGTTCCTCACACACTGTTGATTGCATTGAACAGCTAGCTTTCGCTATTCTGTTCGGTCATGTGCGACGTCTTCCACCCTCGATAGGTTAGCCTCCCAGGCTTCCAAATCCTTCTGGAATGTTTGCCTCCATATGAGTTTTGGGCGGCCTCTTTTACTTCTTCCGCCTGGTTGCCGTCATTGCTATCTTAGGTGCACATTCTGGTGACATTCTGAGTATATGTCCTGCAAATTTCATTCTGCGTACCTCTATGTCCTGGCTGAGAGGCTTTGTTGCAGGTACCTGGTATAACTCCCCGTTTGTGATGTGGTCTCTTTAGCTAGACTTCAGGATCTTCCTCAAGCAGCGTTGTTGGAGTGCATCCAATTTATTTTTCATCTTCACGTTGATTTTCCATGTCTCACTGGCAGAGACGGTTGTAGGGAGGACTACGGACTGGAAGAGCTTGACTTTTAGCATCTTAGATATCCCGTCACTAGACCATATTGGCTGCATTCTTCTGAAGACTGATGTAGCTTTGCCAATTCGGGAGTTGATGTCGACCTCTACATCTCCATCTGCTGTGAACATGCTGCCAAGATAGGTAAATCTTGTGACGTTTTCCACAGTTTCCCCATTGATTATCAGTGGTCTATTGGTTGCTAGTCTCCAGTCTGCATAGTCTTAATCTTCTGGCAGTTGATCTTTAATCCAACCTTCGATGGCTGTCGCTCATTGGATATCAAGATTGTGTTCCAATCCCAAGGATTTGAGCATAATGTCATAGCTGATGCATCTGACTCCTGCTCTATGAAACTGATCAGTTACCTTTGGAGTAAAAGAATTATGTCAGGATTTGTTCACCATCCTTGAGATAGGTTAATCTGCTTTATGTGTCATTTGGCTGCTGTGTTTTCTACCATGTGACAGTGACTCCAGTTAAAGCTCCTCTTTTACTATAATGTGCTGTTGGGCATGCGAGCCCATAAAAAGCCATTACCAATATGAAAGATAGTCTGTCTTTGCAGATGCTTTCTGCCCTGTTAACTGCTTTCTTTTTCACCTACCAGTATATCATCAGCAATGTTGTGTTTGTCCTCCCAATGAATTTACTTTCTTTGCTTGCCTTGAATAAGCAACTTGTTTATAAATTATACTGTTCATTTAAAATACAATAGCTCTAATTTATTCGAACCCTGACCCATGGCAAATGCGTCTTCAGCTTTCTGTCATATCTATATAATTAAAACTCTCTTGACCACTTCCTGTTCAACTACATATTGATTTTAGAAAAAACGCTACCACTTACGGCTGTGATATTTGGCCATCTTACTCAGAATCCTCCTCCACTGCGCAGGAGAAGAGGATTTTTCCCATCGATGAAAAATAAAAGACCTATTAATGTTTAAAATTTTTGAGATTCTCTCTCCTGTCAATCACGCCATGAAGGCCATGTTCCTTCTGGAGGGAGGGGGAGGGACTATAAAACCCGGAAGTGTGGAGGTGCCTCAGTTCTCTGCAAGATGGGGGGAGTGACAGGTCACGACTCTCAGTCTGAGCTGCGAATAACACTGAACACATTTCTACTAAACTGTGTGGTTTTACTGACCTGTCAATGCCCTGAATGTGGTTTGAAAATGTAGTTGGAAAATGAAAAAGTGTTTTTTGGTTTGAAAATGCAAAAGTGTCTTTTGATTTGAAAATGCAAACATGTTTTTTTGTTTGAAAATGCAAAAGTCTTTTTTGGTTTGAAAATGCAAAAGCAATTTTTGGCTTATTGAAAATGCAAAAGCAGTTTGTGGCTTATTGAAAATGCAAAAGCTGTTTTTGACTTATTGAAAATGAAAATGGTGGTTGCTTTGAAAATGGAAATGGTGGTTGCTTTGAAAATGAAAATGGTGGTTGCATTGAAAATGTGGTTGCTTGAAAATGAAAATGGTGGTTGCTTTGAAAATGTGGTTGCTTTGAAAATAGTGTGATAGAAATATGTCATTTATTCTGTATCAACATTCAGTATCATCATGGGTTATCCTCTGTGAAAGCCACATTCCTGCTTTCTCCACCTTCTCCTTGATGTTTTTTTTTGTCCAGAATTTGTCCAGAATTATATCCATATCCTCTTTAAATATAGTCCACAACATCCTCTGCAGCCTACTTGTGAAGAAATATTTTCTCATCTTGATCTTAAATTGTTTGTTCCACAACCAAGACTGCAAGCCCTTCATGCAGAGACCCAAGCAAGGGTGACATTCTCCCCCAAACCAGTCTGTTTCTTCCCTAGAATTTTCATAATTTACAATGAGATCTCTGCTCATTCTTCTAAACTCTAGTGAATACAAGGCTAGTTGTCTTATTCTCTCCTCATACAGTTGTTCTGCCATCCTGGTGATTATTCTTTACTGCACTCCTTCGATGGTATATATATCCTTTCTTGGGTAAAGAGTTCAAAACTGTACTCATTACCACAATATGGTTTTACTAAAGCTCACGAAGGCATTCTTGCTTCAATACTTAAATACACTCTATAAAATTATGAGAGGCCTTGGTAGGGTAGATAGTGTTTTTCCCAGAGTAGAAATGTAAACACTGGAGTGAATAACTTTAAAAGGAGAGGAGCAAAGTTAAAGGAGATGTGCAGAGTAAAGGGCCTGTCCCACTTGGCGACTGCCGTTGTCATATCAGTGTCGGCAAAAGATTTTGAACATTTCAAAATCCAGCAGCGACAAAAAAAAATTTCAGTGACCTGATATGTTGATCAATGATGCCAGCAATCGCCAAAAAAATCGCCAAGTGGGACAAGCCCTTAAGTTTTTTTTTCGCACCTAGCATGCTGGGTGCCTGGAACATACAGACAAGGGAATTGGTGGGAGCAGATATTGATTGTGACATTTAAAAATCCGAAAATAGAGGAATGTGAATCGCTCAGGCAGACGGTTTGTTTAATTTAGTATTGTGGTTGGCATAGACATTGGGGGCTGAAAGGCCTTTTCCTATGTTGTACTACTATGTTCTGTTTTCAACCCTTACAATGAAGGCCAACATACCGTTTTCCTACTCTTAGTGACAACTGTACAAAGACACCCAAGTCTTTCTGTACATAAATGCTTCTTAGTTTCACATCATTTAAATACTACTGTTGTTTTTCCTGCTAAAGTTGATATACGCACATTTATCCATGTTTTAAGGAATCAGCCACATTTTTGCCCATTTACTCATTTGAAGTATTTTTGCATCTTTTTCCTAATACACAATCCCATCCAATTTAGTGTCACAAATTTTGAAATATTACATTTGGCTCGCTCTTCCAAATCAATGCAACATTTTAAGAACTAAAACCCAAACACTGATCCCGGTGCCCCGATTCGTCCAACATGCCATTTATTTATGCTGTTCCCTGTCTATAAGTAATTGTAAATCCATTCCAGTACATTCATCCCTTTGCAGTGTACTTAAATTTTACACCATTCCCTCTTACAAGATACAAAATACAGTAAAATGTGATTACCATATAGCCATACAATAAAAATAAAGAACAAAACACACGATAGAATTCAACATAAAAACATCCCCACACAGCAGATTCAAATTTTCCCACTGTGAGGGAAGGCACCAAAGTCAGTCATCTTCCTCTAATGTTCCCCAATGTTCACCCGTGGTCAGGACCTCCCCGAGCCCTCCGTAGTCGCCACTCTACGGGCGGCCCAATGTTCAGTCCTGCTCACCGGGGTGATGTAAGTCCGACGTCGGGGCTGGGGGACCTCCTCAGCGGCCTGGACATCAGTCCGCCCCCCCTACAGGAGTCCGCGGCCCCCAAAGTCCACTGGCCGCGCTGGGCGGAGATGCAACGCTGGTGGCCCGCGGCAAACAACCCCAGGACTCCGCGATGACGGTCAGCGCCGCCCGCGTTGGGAGCTCTCCCAAACCGCAGCTCCACGATGTTGGCCCAATGCTCCAAACGGTGATCCAGGTAGGCATTGCCCACTCCGCGGTGAATTCAGCACTGCGCCGCCGCTGTTGTAGCTCTGGTCCGGTTCCCGGTCCCTGGCAGGAAAGGCCGCTCCGATCCAGGTGGTAGGCCGCGAGGTGGGGGGCGAGGACGCGACTCAGAGAAATAGTTGCGTCCCGCCAGGAAGCGACTGGGAAGCAGTTTCCTCCTTAACCTGCCCCCCTCCCCCGCATAGAAAAGTAAAAGATTCCCCCAAAAACAGACTTTAAACTAACAAAATTTTTTTTTTTAAAGATTGAAAAACAAACAGGTTGTAGGCAGAGGCTGCCGTCAATGTGGCGCCTCTAGTGGTAGTACCGTGAAACTTTCTGCACATCCAAGTTCAGCAATCACATCCACTGGTTCTCTTAATTAATTCTGTTAACCAAGTTGACATTGTCTATGCCTCTTGATATTTTCTGTGTTTTATCGTATTCTATATTTACATTTAGTCTTTAGAGATACACTGTATCTGCACTGACCAGTGATCACTACGTACACTAATACTATCCTACACACTAGGGACAATTTATTATTTTTCCAAAGCCAGTTAACCTACAAACCTCTATGTGTTTGTAGTATGGGAGGAAACTGGAGCACCCAGAGAAAACCTACTCGTTCACAGGGAGAACATACAAGCTCTATACAAACAACATCCATAGTTAGGATCGAACCAGTATCTCTGACATTGTAGGGTAGCAGCTCTCCCGCATTGCCACTGTCCCATTCTATATAATTGTCATAATACTTTTCCCCACTGCTGATGTTAGCTAACGGGCTTGTTGATCTATGCTTTCTTACTCCCTTTTTCAAATAATAGGGTCACATATGTCACCTTCTGATTTATAGGAATTAGTGCATAATCTACAGAATATGAAAAAATAATCAATAAAAAGTAAATAAAATAATAAATTATACAATGATTGCGACATGGTGGGGCAGCAGAAATTTGCTGCCTGATAGCGTTAAGGACCCGGGTTCAATCCTGTCTATGGGTGCTTGTCTGTACGGAGTTTATACATTCTCCCCGTGACCTGCATGAGTTTTCTGCAGGATCTCCAGCTTTGTCCCACACTCCAAAGACGTACAGATTTGTAGGTTAATTGGTATGGCATCATTGTAAATTGCTCTTAGTGTGTGTCGGAAAGCGCTAATGTAAGGGGATTGCTGGTCGATGCGGACTCGTCGGGCAGAAAGGCTTCTCTAAACTATATTGAAAAACGCAGACTATTTCTACGGACAGCTTTAGAGCTCAGTCCTCTGCTCTAATCTCCACCCATGACTGTATAGCCAGATACAACTCCAAAGCTATTTTTAAATTTGCCGATGGGACACATGACAATAAACTTTCTTGAATCTTGAATTATTATTATTAAACTTATTTCAGACTAAAGGTCCAGATTAAAGACGACATTACATAGAATGCATTACATATAAAAACACCATAAAACACATATAAAAGCTTAGTAAATTACTTATAAGAACATCATAAATTATATACAAAAACAGAATGCATGGTTTAAAATCCAGAATAAAAAGAAAGACCAGTGTCCTTAAACGAGACAACTATACCAATGTCTCCACAGCTGGGATTGGTAGCGGTATAGTGCTAAACTCATTTTCAGAGTCATTAATCCTGCAAATAAATTTATACATATGATTTCTTAGGATAGCTTTTAAAGTACTGACTCATGTAGCCACTAACATTTCACATGCACTATACCATCTAGTTTCTTTAGTAGTATTCTCATGGCATCGTTATATGCTACTTTAAGTCTCTGTAAACTTGTTTTTCTGTAGTTTGACCACAATTGCGCAGTATAGAGTGGTGTACGATATGCTCTGAACAGACATCTTCACATCCTTAAACTGTGATGCAGGAAGATTGTTCCCGATGTTGGGGAAGTCCAGGACAAGGGGTCACAGTTTAAGGATAAGGGGGAAGTCTTTTAGGACCGAGATGAGAAAATCGTTTTTCACACAGAGAGTGGTGAATCTGTGGAATTCTCTGCCACAGAAGGTAGTTGAGGCCAGTTCGTTGGCCATATTTAAGAGGGAGTTGGATGTGGCCCTTGTGGCTGAAGGGATCAGGGGGTATGGAGAGAAGGCAGGTACAGGATACTGAGTTGGATGATCAGCCATGATTATATTGAATGGCGGTGCAGGCTCGAAGGGCCGAATGGCCTACTCCTGCACCTAATTTCTATGTTTCTATGTGACCCCTTGTTCTGGACTTCCCCAGTATCGGGAACAATTTCCTGCATCTAGCCTGTCCAACCCCTTAAGAATTTTGTAAGTTTCTATAAGATCCCCCCTCAATTTTCTAAATTCTAGTGAGTACAAGCCGAGTCTATCCAGTCTTTCTTCACATGAAAGTCCTGACATCCCAGGAATCAGTCTGGTGAACCTTCTCTGTACCCCCTCTATGGCAACAATGTCTTTCCTCAGATTTGGAGACCAAAACTGTACGCAATACTCCAGGTGTGGTCTCACCAAGACCATGTACAACTGCAGTAGAACTTCCCTGCTCCTATATTCAAATCCTTTTGTTATGAATGCTAACATACCATTCGCTTTCTTCACTGCTTGCTGCACCTGCATGCCTACTTTCAATGACTGGTGTACCCTGACAACCAGGTCTCGTTGCATCTCCCCTTTTCCTAATTGGCCACCATTCAGATAATAGTCTACTTTCCTGTTTTTGCCACCAAAGTGGATAACCTCACATTTATCCACATTATACTGCATCTGCCATGCATTTGACCACTCACCCAGCCTATCCAAGTCACCTTGCAGCCTCCTAGCATCCTCCTCGCAGCTAACACTGCCCCCCAGCTTCGTGTCATCTGCAAACTTGGAGATGTTGCATTCAATTCCCTCATCCAAATCATTAAGATATATTGTAAATAGCTGGGGTCCCAGCACTGAGCCTTGCGGTACCCCACTAGTCATTGCCTGCCATTCTGAAAAGGACCCGTTTACTCCTACTCTTTGCTTCCTGTCTGCCAGGCAGTTCTCTATCCACATCAATACTGAACCCCCAATGCTGTGTGCTTTAAGTTTGTATACTAATCTCTTATGTGGGACCTTGTCGAAAGCCTTCTGAAAATCCAGATATAACACATCCACTGGTTCTCCCTTATCCACTCTACTAGTTACATCCTCGAAAAATTCTATAAGATTCGTCAGACATGATTTACCTTTCTTAAATCCATGCTGACTGTCCAATGATTTCACCACTTTCCAAATGTGCTGCTATCCCATCTTTAATAACTGACTCTAGCAGTTTCCCCACTACCGATGTTAGACTAATTGGTCTGTAATTCCCCTTTTTCTCTCTCCCTTTATAAAAAGCTTTACCTTATTACAGACACTAAGATTATTGTCAGACAATTTAAAATCAGGAAATTTTAGACATTTATTCTCTGGTTCTGCAGATCATAACAGCACTCTTACCAGCATTCATACACCATACATAGAATATATAGTAAGAAACTGCTGGAGACCAGAGCTAGATGTACTAAAGACCACAAGATCATCTGCATACATAATATGGTTCACTTTATTACCAATCATGCACCCAGTGTTACAGGCTTTGATTAAAAAGGACTGGGGACAAAATTCCCCCTTGTCTAACACCATTGCTAACCCGAAATGAGGCTGAGACCCTCTTTCCCCATTTTACTTGCATAGTCTGGTGGGCATATCATTAAGCCAGAATTCTCACAATGTATTCAGGCTCACCTCTTTGACTCAATTTAACAAACAGCTTTCTATGATTAACACGATCAAAGGCTTTGGAAGCATCAATAAAGCACATAAGGATGAGTTTTTAACTATATTTGTTTACAATTTCCTTTAGAGTATATATACACGTCAGTGCCATGTTTAGCTTTGAAACCAAACTGGTTATTTGTGGAGTTAACAAACTCAATTAATCTCAGCAACAAACTCAGCAGAATTATTTCTAGGACTTTTGACAATATGCTGGCTAAAGCTATGGGCTTGTATTTATTTAGGCTGACTACTTTACCAGCGTTGTCCTTAATAGCCGGCACTAGCAGAACAGACAACATTGAGTTTGGTAACAAGCCATGAATCATAAAGCCCCTAAAACAAATAGCAAGGAGACGAGCTATCCTCATACTCGCATTCTTAAGATGTTCAGTATGTTGGAGTAATAATGGATAATGATGAGTCAGAGTACAGGAGGTAGATTGAAAATCTAAATTATGCCATAACAACAATCTTTCACTCAATGTTAACAAGACCAAGGAGCTGATTGAATTTAGGAAGGGAAGCTGTGAATCCCTAAACCTGTCTTCAACGGAACAGCAGTTGAAAGAATGAACAGGTTCGTGGGCATGCATGCCTCTAAAAAATTGTTAACACCAATGCCCAGGAACAAAGGAGATAACAGCAATTCAGAGTGATATGGGGCAAACACTTGCAAATGGGACTAGCGTACATGGAGCTTCTTGGTCGGTATGAATAAGTTGCGCCAAAGGGGTTGTTTCCGTGCTGTATGATTCTACTTTTTCATGTTTTACCCTCACGAGGGAGAATAAAATAAATAATGGAATGAGATGAAGAAAGTGGGAGGAGATGATGGTTTGAAAAATAGCTTGTGCCAGCAATATTCCAAATTATAAGTATTTTGTAATTGTTTCTAATGTAAACTAAAAGCAAGTTCCCAGCTAAACTCTCTTTCAAGATACCGAAACAAAGTGCACAGCAATACTTATTGTTCATAGAAGAATTGCAATTTCCTTCCGTAGTTCACATCACCTGAAGGCAATGACTCTTGCTGGGTATAATTTCCCATGGAGAACTGAATGTTCATGGAGCCAATCTGTGTTTGTTAGCCCAGATGTTTCCAACTGTTTATTTGAATTTCTTAACTGAGCCCAGGGTCATTTTCAGCAAAGTAACTGATTGATGCACAGACATGCTAACTGATTGTTCCTCAACCTGTGGGTACAGCAGACCAAACACAACATTTATGATGCAAGCCATTGAGGGAGTTGGGTTATTTTGTAATTCAACTGCTCACAGATTTCTATGAAATCTGTATGATGACTGTAAGTTGCTGTTCCTTTTTATTAGTCTATTAAAATAAAAATAGTAATTACCAGTGGCAATATAATGATTAAACACATCGGATTAAAATATCTGATAAATTTCACTCAAGATTAGGATCTTGCAATTTGGTATTCATCAACATTTTCACAGAGTTTCGAATGTTGGCTGTTGGCAATATGAATTGAAAATTAAAAAAGTTTTGATAATCAATGATCCATCAAATGAAAATCTGCTAGGTTTCCTGCAGACGGGAACCAAATTCACAAATGATTGTTTTTCTACAATATTGAAGTAATGTTTCCAAACCAGAGTCTCATATTTTTACAAGATGCCTTCAGCCATCTTTTGTTTGTGATGTTAAACTACGGCTCTTTTAGGTGGAAGTAAAACATTCCAAGCTCTAACTGAAGAATTGTGCACAAATTCTCAAATGACCTGACCAACGTTTATGTTTTATGTGTTTATGTTCAAAATTAGGTCATCTATTCATGTGTTTCATTGCTGTTTGCAAGAGGTTTTGATATATGTAAATTAGATCCTTGTTTTCTTATACTACAATTGGCTGCACTTAGCAAGTAGTTTAGAGACTCTAAAGTGTTTTTGCAATGTCCAGAGATCATGGAAAGTGCTAAAGAAACAAACTTTTTTTGGTCCCACATAGAGATATAGAGTTTTCAAGAGAGAAAAGAATCTTTGGAAAATAAAGTTTATTCAGTAATGCTCAAAGAAGCAATCTGGTCTAATCATCTGTTAATAACAAACACAATAAAAAAAATTACGAAGCGTTCTTACATTCTATATTTTGAGATGTCTGGTTTAACAGATGTTGGAAAAAGGCTGGAGAGATATTGGCACCTATTTCCCAATTTATGTTGATTTATGGGGGTGCATAGAGTCAGCTATGATACGAAAATCAGTCACAACAGTGATGGTGTTAGTAAATTGTATTCTCCACAATTTGGAAAAAGACTCTCATCAGTACCAAGATATTACCTGTTATTCATTGATATGAGCGAGTGTATTCCCTGGGTTAGAGAAAGGGATAGGGAAGCTGGCACATACAATAAACCGTCAGATTTTCATGGGACAAAATATTATCTATCATGTTAAGGCTTTGATCACTGTTATTTATAATTGGTGAATTAACAGAAAGGAATGTAGGAACAAGATATCATTTGATCCAGGATTAGGATTCTTTTACCCACTCTGCAGGAGCTAGGTTTCTCACAGGAGTCTAATTCTGCTTTGAATACATTTTTAAAGCCCTTGAGACCTTTAGGATATAAATGTTGTCTTCTATGCCAATGCAGACTTTGTGTATGCATGAGACTAGGTTTGCACCAGTTGATATAGCCCCTTGCAACGAAGCAACGTTGGACCTCTGCCCAGATCTTATAGCAAGCAGATACAATTTTGCTATTAACTGACCATTAATGGAAGTATCACAAATTTCTTGCCTACGACTAGTTTAGTTTAATTGAAGTCCAGTTTATTTACATTTGTATCAAGAATTAGAAATTAATTTCACTTCAGTTTGAGCTACAGTTAGCCTTTTTCACAAACAAATCACAATGGTTAGGCAGACAGCTAAAATGTGTATAAGCCTCCTTCAAAGACTCTTGTAACTGACTCTTAATCCGCGAGAACAATGCAGATCTCACTGACAATGTATTCAACAATTCTGAGGAGCTTTGCACTCAGTTTGACCTTACTAATATTTTTGGTACAGAAGTTTAGGCCACAGAGAACAATGGGCAAGTCAAAGTATTATGTATGGTGGTAATAAGATCAGTGACTGATCAAAAACCAGGAGGAAAATTCAAGTGATGCTAGCTTGTTATCTAAATAGGGGGATTGTATTTTCTATAGTGTTATGCATGCTGTGCATTCCTGGTGGTTTATCAGTTGTTCCAAACTATGGGTTGGGCCCAACGTGTGAATTCTAAGCCTGTTGGGAAATGCAAGATTGGAGGAGGTCTTATACCTTCACTATGGGAGAAGTTGTTCCTTGCCTTGCGTCTATTCAGAACCTATAATTATAGCGCCCACTCTTCATGATCAGATGCTTTCAGCATGTCAGTGCAAACTGATTTATTCCATCACCCATCTTCATTGTAAGGCATCATTAAGCCTTATCATAGCTGAGATCGCTCTTAGCATCCTAAAAATTCCATGTTTACCACCTTACGCTTCCACAATTTGCCAAAGGTAGGATTAAAGAAGTTTAATTATCATATATACCAGCAATGGAACAATGAAATTCTTTCTTGCTGCAGTTTTGCAGGTCCAATCACACAAATATACAACCAATAAATATAATCGCAATCACAATCCGTTTTATTCGTCACTTGCATATAAAGTGCAAGTGAAATGAATTTGCCAGTAGCAGTACAATGAAACAGACACACAAAAACAAAATAAAGTTTAACATAAACATCCACCACAGCATTCATCACTGTGGTGAAAGGCACAAATATTGGCCAGTCCTCCTCCATTTTCCCCCGTGATCGGGACCTCAAGCCTCCACAGCCACCGCTGCGGGTGTCCACATGAGTAGACAAGGTAAAATTCCAGGTAAGTCCTGAATCGGTGCCTCCCCACCGGAGACCGCGGCTTCAGGTTGGTGTAGGCCGCAGGCTGGCGGTCGAAGATTTAAAATTCCCGCCGCAGCCAGAAGCACCGCAGACCTCAGGGCCGGCAGTCAGAGCTCCCCTCCAGGGGTCCCTGGGTATTATATGTCATAATAATACTATAAATTAATAATTAGACATTCTTTGTAACCAGGCCATAATAGTGCAAAATGGAAGTACGTAGTGCAACCAAAACAAAGGAAGGATGGGAAGTTTTGGTAAGGGTACAGAGGAGATTCACCAGAATGATGCCTGGATTAGGGGGTATTAATTACAGGAAGGGGTTGAACAGACTTGGAATGTTAGGTGGTGAGTGTCTGGAAAGAGAAAACAATCCAAGTTTGTCCAACCTCTCTAATCCAGGCATCATTATGGTAAACCTGAAGCCTCGCCGTCCCTCATGGGGGGCAAACAGAGCTGTATGTAAAACTCCAAGTACGGCCTAACTAAAGTCTTAGTGAGCTGCACCATGACGTCGCGACTCTCATACTCAATGCCCCAACCATCTTATTGTCCATGTCATCCAGTGCAGAATGGAGAGCCAGCAAGATCATGTCACTGAGTAGGAAGGAACTATAGATGCTAGTTTATACCGATGATAGACACACATTGTTGGAGTAACTCAGTGGGTCAGGCGGCATATTTGGAGAAAAGGAATAGGTGACACTTCGGATTGGAGCCCTTCCTCAGAAGGTTGCGTCACCGTCTATCTGTTGTTGCTGTAGGCGAATTGTAGAGGGTTCAGGTCCTTACTAAGGCTGGAATTGATATGCGTCAGAACCCATCTCTCCAAGCAATTCATTATAACTGAAGCAAATACTATCGATAGTCATTGAGACATGGCACCTTGATCTTCTTGGGCACTGTTATGATGGATGTGCTTTTAAAGCAGATAAAGACCTAGGATCTTATTAGTGAGAGGATGAAGATGCTCATTAAAAATGCTCGCCAGTTGTTCGTCACTGCTTTTTAGAATGTGGGCAGTGCACGATGAGTGCCATCTGCTTCCTGAGGATTCACCTTCATGAAAGAACTTCTGACATCAAGCTCAGTCCTTGAACATCGCCCAGGTGACTGATGCTAAACAGTCACAAAGTCACTTCCCTGATTTCCCTGACCAGCTCTGTACGATCCTTCTGGTTGGAATTGAACTCTTTCAGTCATTGCCTATACATAAGAAGAAGCACAACCAAGTGATCTGATTTTGTAAAGTGGGAACAAGGGATACCTCTCTCACCTTGACCTAGGATGAGCCATGTCTCTGTGAAACAAAATACACAGCGTTGCCTCATGTCCCTCTGGCAAAGCAGTCTTTCCCTCATATCCTCAATAGGATCTTATAGGAACTGTACATAGAAACATAGAAAAATAAGTGCAGGAGTAGGCCATTCGGCCCTTCAAGCCAGCACCGTCATTCAATATGATCATGGCTGATAATCTAAAATCAGTACCCCGTTCCTGCATTTTCCCCATATCCCTTGATTCCTTTAGCCCTAAGAGCTAAATCTAACTCTCTCTTGAGCCAAGAGTGGGGGAAGAGGGGCATCGTTCTTACTTGCAGCTGCCCCCGGCGACCATGTTTCTAGGTACAGTTTGGCTTCCTGATGTTTCCTGGTTCTATACACTGTTTATGTAAACCACAGGGTCAGGAGTTCCACTGTAGCCTGTTCATAGCGATCCGAGGGGGGGGGGGGGGGGGGGGTGCGATGGGTGCACCCCCCTTTTTTTCCAGAGTAAAAAAAAATCCAGACAGAAAAAAAATTGTGCCACAATTTTTTTTAATTTGATACTCCCAACAAGTAACTACTAGTTATCCGGGATGTGTAAGCGAGGGGAGGTAAGTGTCGAGAAAATATCTAACACATGTCAACTATCTCAGAACGCCTGTTGTGGATGGGGAATGTGTATAAACTTTCAGTAAACTATCAGTGGAGATGGAATTAATCAAGGAGGGCGGTGTACCCATTGATCTAGTGTAAAAACGGATGGGGGGGTGGCATATCTTATAGATTTGGCTATTGTTCTTGGGGTGAGGGGGGGGGGGTTATTGTGCAGTATGTATTTTGGACGGTGATGATCAGTTTTGTACAGATTGCAAGACGCTAAAGGAACTATAATGGATTTGCGGTCTGGTTTGTTGGGCTGTTTATTCCTTGATTCACTTCCACTCAATCTCCCCACTTAGCTGTTTATTTTCAAGTGTAAGTGGTGCAGTCTGAAGACGGGTCTCCACCCGAAATGTCACCTATTCCTTCTCTCCAGAGATGCTGTCTGATCCGCCGAGTTACTCCAGCACTTTGTGTCTATCTTCTGCAGAATACCGTCCTCTCCAAACGCCGATACAATTCTGATCTCAAACATTATCCCAGAGCTTCTGTGACCCGAGGACGAGATCAAATTATATAAAACTCAGTGTGTTGAAAGTAACCACAGATGCTAGTTTACATACCGAAGATAGACGCAGAGTAACTCCGTGGGTCAGGCTGCATCTCTGGAGAAAAAGGATGGGTGACATTTCGGGTCGGGTCTGAAGAAGGGTCCCGAACAGAAGCAATGCCTATCCATTATCTCCAGCGATGCTACCCGACCTGCCGAGTTACTCCAGCACTTTGTGTCCATCTTTTACATCAAACTAAAGTTGTCTTTCACAATTTACCCCCCCCCGCCACGCAATTCTATTGAAACATAACTTCGCTGTGCTCCCTTGAACGACTCGGCCTGTAGTGCTCTCTTGGGTTTAGATTCTCTGTTATCTGCTGAGAGAGGCAAAAAGAGTGTTTAATTTTATATGCACCAAAAAACACTACAATTAAATCATTACTTGCCGCAGCATAACAAATCTGCAAGCATAGCATTCATAGATAACATAATATCTATTCATATAACCATTATCTATTCATAGATAACACAATAAACAAAAAAACAGTAATACGTTAAAAAAACATTATTTGGAGTGGCACTGTGGCGCAGCGGTAGAGTTGCTGCCTCACAGCGCCAAGGACCCAGGTTCGATCCTGACTACGGGTGCTGTCTGTGTGGAGTTTGTACGTTGTCCCTGGGACTCCGTGGATTTTCTCCCGGTGCTCCAGTTTCCTCCCACACTCCAAAGACTTGTAGGTTAATTGTCTTCGGTAAGTTGTAAAATTGTCCCCAGTGTGTAGGATAGTGCTAGTGCATGGGGCGATCACTGGTCGGCGCGGACTCAGTGGGTCGAAGGGCCCGTTTCCGCGCTGCATCTCTAAAGTCTAAAAAGCCCCAAAGTCCTTAGTGCAACAAAGACGGTTCATAGTTCTTAGTTTAGTTAGTGTTTGTAGTGTTCAAGAGGTCGATGGCTGTTGGGTAGGAGCTGAAGAAGAGTCTCGACCCGAAACGTCACCCATTCCTTCTCTCCAGAGGTGCTGCCTGTCCCGCTGAGTTACTCCAGCATTTTGTGTCTACCTTCGAGTTTTAAAAAAACCCAGCATCTGCAGTTCTTTCCTACAGAGCTTGTTTAGTTTAGAGATACAACGTGGAATCAGGCCCTTCTGCCCACCAATTCTGTGCCAACCAGGGACCCCTGCACACTACGACAATCCCACACATGCTAGGGATAATTTACAATTATACCAAGCCAATTAACCTGCGTCTTTGGAGTGTGGAGAGAGGCTGGTGGGGGGGAAGAGAGGATGGGGGGGGGGGAGAGAGGGGGGGGGGGGGGAGGGGGGGAGGGGGGGGAGAGAGAGGGGGGGGGGAGAGTTGGTAGATAATTTAATCACATCTGGTACAAGGCGTTTACTGGAACACTATTGGTACAACCTGGAACTGACTAATATGTAGCATCAAGAAGTGATTGCAATCTATCATTGTTCAAAGATGATATGGTAAAATTCCTCAACTAGGAAGGAGCAATGGGAGCGGGAAGCGGGGTCACTCGCAGTGCGAGCAAGGCGATGCAGACCCATTGTGACGTCATCAGCGAAAGAGTCGTTTTCATTTCAAAGTTTTGTCGTAATCTTGAACATTTTCATTAATAACTTGAGAAATAAAGTATGAAACTTTTAGATAAGGCGATCTTTGACTCCACGGAAAAAATCTCTATAGGAATATGTAAAAATGTTACCGTTACCGCGTCGTGTTTTCGAGAAGATGTGATTATACACACATGCAAACATCCAAGATCAGAGTTTTATAACTATAGAGATGTTATTATATATTTTTATATCTTATTGAATCAAAATCAAGAATTATAAATTCACATTTCAAAAATGGTTTCATAATTCAGTAGTACTGATTTTCAGTATCCCATACTGATATTTGAGAATACATGAGGTTGCTTGCAAAATACTGATTATCACAAATCCAGTTTCTGTGTAGTACGTTCTATTGCATTTATGTGAGAAATACCGATTTCCCCAACAAAATACTGATTTTCAGCCATCAAAATACGGAAATGCTCGGTGAAACTTGGCAGCTCTGTAATTATTCACAATCATATTTTGTTTGAGAATTCAAAATGTGATTTGTGATCTTGTTTATGTCAACATGGAACTAGAATTTGTTATAATAGTATGACAGTAAAATAGGTTAGTTTGAAAGCGATCATATTAAAGTAATAATGTAAATGCACCATTTAGTTTGACTTAAATTTTCAAGATGAAAATTGAAGTCAAACTATATGTTGTATTCACATCACTATTCCATGTTGAAATTGATGTGATGTGAAATTGTTAGGTCAGGAGGACCATTAAAAGTGCACTACACACACTAACACAATCTAACAGTAACAGGCAATCAAATCAACACACCAAACATTTTCTAAAAAAAGTTTTTTTTTTACTGCAAAAATGTAAAGTATTTCATTTGCAGTTTTTGCTTGCTCCTTTATAACATCTTACATAACATTTTACAACGGTACAACTTGATTATTAAACCAAGGACAACTTCAATTCTTGATTATAAAAAAATGTATACAATAATGACCCCAATCATCCCATTCCACCCACTCATTATTCTTGACTCAACCAAAATTATTTCTGAAATATTGTTCATAGATTTGGTGCAGAAATGCTCCAAAATAAGGCTCAGAATGCACCAGAGAGCATCAAAAACCCCAGAGCTTCCAGGGCCCTTAAGCGGGCCCTGGACCCCAGCCGCAAGGGACTTCATGATTATGTCACATACATTTTTTGTAATCCTGTCAAGCTTCATACAGGCCTGCTTTTGGTAATAGCAGTGTTTTCTCTTCGAATAACTAGTTTAAAATGGGTATATCTAATCTTGTCCTATTCAGCTGCTGGCAAAATACTGTGCGGTCTTAGGCCAGTTGATTAATGATCCCGATAAAGGTTTTCTTTCCTGTGACCTTGGTGCTTTCATTTCTTCATCAACAACTTTGTGTTCTTCGCGTTAAATTTTGCAATATTCTATCGTTAAATTTTGCAATATTTTAACTAGAGGTCACTTTACAGTATTGGACAATCTGTGACATAAATTATCTCTGGTTTAATTGTTGTTATTACTTATGTAGCCATTTTTGATATAAAAACTCTAATGAATCAAAGGGTCACTTGGGCCAGTTCATTTGACCTGTCAAGAGTGTTTAATTATCATGTATATAATTAAGGAACATTTTTTTTACTTGCTACAGGTTTAATACAGTAACACAATACAGTAACACAAATAGCTCCAGTTTGAAGAAGGGTCTCGACTCGAAACATCTCCCATTCCTTCTCTCCCGAGATGCTGCCTGTCTCGCTGAGTTGCTCTAGCATATGGTGTCTATCTTCGGTTTAAACCAGCATCTGCAGTTGCTTCCTACACAACACAACTAAACATGCAGTTCAGTTTAGTTTGTTGTCACGTGCACCGAGGTACAGTGAAAAGCTTTTTGTTGTGTACTAACCAGTCAGCAGAAAGACAATACATGATTACAATCGATCCATTTTCATTGTATAGATACATGATAAGCGAATAACGTTTAGTGCAAGGTAAAGCTAGCGAGGTCCGAGCAAGGATAGTCCAAAGGTCATTAAAGAGGTAGATAATATTTCATCACTACTCTCTGGTTGTGGTAGGATATTTCAGTTGCTTGATAACAGCTGGGAAGAAACTGTCCCTGACAATAATCAATAATTAAATAAATTAATAATCAGTTATTCATGGTAACTTAGACCATAATAGCACAAAACTAAACACTGTAATGAAAAGAAAAATAAAGTCCATAGTACATCACAGTTGCTGAAATAGGGTCGTGGGTTGTTTTGTGCAGTGTTCAAGAGCCTGATGGTTGCTGGGAAGAAGCTGTTTTTGAACCTGGAAGTCACAGTTTTCAGGCTCCAGTACACTGCCTTCCCGATGGTGGTAGAAGAATGAGAGCTTGGCCATAGTGATGTGGATCTTTGATGACATTGGATGCCTCCTGTAGAGCCTTTCGATGGTGGCGAGGTCATGTGATGCCTACCACTTTCGTCACTGGGTGTTTGAGTAACCGAACCAGGCTGTGATGCTATGCTCTCTATTTGATTGTGATTGTGAAGATCAATGCATTTCTGTGCTTGTGTATTGTTTTACGTGATTTTACGGCTACTTATACTGGGGAATGCAATTGGCATAAATCAACTTTGTCCGATCACGATAGATACATGACGGATCCAAGTGCATTTTACAATTAAACTCTCTTGACGATACAGGAGATCTGAAATAAAGAAGAAATGCTGGATATACTGAACAAAATCTCGGGACTGGTAATATAGTGGATCAATGATGACAGGTTATTGACCTGAAAATGTTAACAGTTTTTTGCTCTGTTGAACTGCCTGGCCTGCTGTGTATCTCCAACATTTTCATTGTTATGCTATCGAAGTTGCATTGTAAATTCACCGGCAAAATGAGAATGTAGAAATTATGGAAGGTCATTCATTCATCCTTCTTTATCCTGCTTGTTCAATCGGTGGTCTTATGACCGGTCACAAACATTTCTCGTGATTATCTTTCCCTGGCATCATTTGCAAAACATTGCTCCTTCCTAGTTGAGGAATTTTACCATATCATCTTTGAACAATGATAGATTGCAATCACTTATTGATACTACATATTAGTCAGTTCAAGGTTGTACCAATAGTGTTCCAGTAAACGCCTTGTACCAGATGTGATTAAATTATCTATCAACTATATGGTAAATAACTTTATGTGATTAAAAAGGGTTTAGCATGCAAGTCAGACTTGAGCAGCATTCCATTGTAGTCTAAGTAAAGTGATAAAGTGGATTAAGGTAACCCCCAAAGCTTTTTATAAGCATAGTAGAGGTGAGAGGGTAGCAGGAGAAAGAATTGGGGACATTGTCCAAAATAGAAATCTGGTTCTGGATCCGGAAGATGTAATGGAAGTGTTAAATGAGTACTTTCCATCTGTATTCATCATGGAGAAGGTTCAATGATCCCATGGTGCTTTATTTTCACTTCTGAAGTGCAAACGCACAGTGAAATTATTTTATTACAAACAGTCCAGTATTGCAATATCATCCCTGATTAACAGTTGTACAGATACAGTCTACTGAGCCCGCTTGCAAAAGCAGGCCAATTTTGGTGCCATTTTCCAAGACCAATCCATGCTCCAGCTGTTATGAGTGGAGCCCAATTAAGAATAGCCCCAGGCTGCTGCGGGTATCCATCCATCGCCTTCCTTGGTCGTCTAGCAACCAATGTCCTCGCCTGTCCACCTTTGATTGCCGGGGGCGCCTCCCACAGCTGACTTCGGTTTGGTAGACCAGACCGAAGTTCTGTCTCCTCTCCCACTGGTCTTGCTCCTCTCCCATTGGATCCTTCATTTTCATTGGCTCCATCCTCCCAGTCTCTGTTCTTCAGGGGACTCCAGCAAAATGCTGGAGTAACTCAGCGAGACAGGCTCTCTTGAGAGAAGGAATGCCTTTGTTGGTTCAAAGCTGGATAACTTCCCAGGGCCAGGGCCAGGGCCAGGGAACATATACCAGGCTGCAAAGAAGAAGATTGATGGGATTCTGACAGATTTTAGAATCTTCTCAGGCAATAGGTGAGGTGCCAGAGGATTGGAGAACAGTGAATATGACATGTGTAAAGGAGAGGTCAATTCTCTAACAAAACTGAAAGAAACTGTCCCGCTAAGTTACTCCAGCATTTTGTGTCTACCTTCGATTTAAACCAGCATCTGCAGTTCTTTCCTACAAAAACTGAAAGAATGTTTTTAAGGAGGTGACTCATTGTGTTGAAGAAGATAATGTGGTGGTTGTACTCATCCTAAGGCATTTTTCAAGGTCCAAAAGTTAAAACGTATGCGATCCAGGGCAATTTGGAAAATTGGATTAGAAACTGATTAGAAAAGAGGAGTCTGCTGCTCTTACTCAACTTGGTGACAGGTGCAACGGGTGATGGTTCTGAGTTGATTTTATGATTGGAACCCTGTGACTAGTGGTATACCAGAGGGATCGGTACTGGGACTTTAATTGTGTATAAGATGTATGTTAATGTTGTACATGTGAATGTAGGGGGAAAGGTTAATAAATTTGCAGATGAGACAAGAAAGATAGTTACCATCGGTGTTGAGGAGCGAAGTCTTTGGCTTCAGAATGATATTGATCAGTTGGTAAGAAGGGTAGAATAATGGCAGATGGAGTTTAATCCTGATGTGAGATGATGCATTTTGGAAGTACCCAAAAAGTAGGACATAGATAATGAATAGTAGGAAACTAGGAAGACCCTGAGAAACAGAGATGTAGATCTGTTAGATAAAGTGGTGAAGAAGGGAAGACAAGATACTTACATTCATTAAGTGGGGTAAAATGACAAACATTAACCTTCTGGCGCAATCAATAAACAAGGACGCGATTGATAGTCAAAATACTGAGTAGGTGTCATTACCAGGGGGAACAGATAAAGTAAGGGGTAGGAGATTTGAGAAATCTCTTCATCCAAAGGAAATCGCTCTGCCCGGGGTTTATACCTGAGATAGAGGTTCCCATGACATTTAAGAAGTACTTCGATAGGCACTTGAAACACCCTGGCATAGAAAGCGACAAGCTGAATGCTGAGAAAAGGGATTAGTGTGAGGGTACAGTGTTATCCGATAGCTGGCACAGAAATACTGGTTAAGGTTTTGTTTCTATGCTGAATGACTCTGTACTTGATATTTAATTCAAATTAGCATTGGCACAATTGTTGAGGGAAATGCTCACAGTGTCCTCCAGAGGATCTGTGTTTAAAATGTCATCATCAGTCTGAAGAAGGGTCTTGACCCACAATGTCCATGTTCTTCCGGGGATGCTGCCTGACCTGCTAAGTTAGTCCAGCACATTGCGTCCTTTTGTTTAAAATATCAGCAGTGATGTAAGGCATTAAAGTTCAGCCATATAGTATGTGGCCCAGCAGTTACATGAAGGATTGGGTAGGACTGGCAACCTGGCCTGCATTCTATGGCCTGAAGAACACCGATAAACCAGTTACTTTTGCAATAAAGCTGCAGCTTTCAATGTAATCTCTTGGCTGTATGATTTGGTTTCCTTACTGCTGCTACATTGTGTTTTAAGTCCATGATCTTTTGGCTGCTAGTTAAATTCCATAACGACTGCCATCCTTTTTCCTCCATTGCTCCATCCTTCCACTTGAAAAGCTAAAAGCAAGCAAAGAGCAATTATTTGAAATTCTTGTAACGTGTATGGAGACGCCAGTTGAGTTCTAAAGAGTGAAAGACTTCCACTGGCATATCCCCGCAAATGGCCCTAACAGGGTCACATCAAAATAAATCACAATAAAAAAAACTGTAGACTCGGGAAATCAGTAGGTCAGGCAGCGTCTGTGGAAGAGAAACAGATGCTGCCCAACATGCTGAGTTTTTTGGTAGATTAAAAACACTTTTTATATCAAAATAATGGTACCAAATATAGGCTGTAGTCCAATTCCTTTACCGTCAGGATCAGAGCAGAACGAGGCAGAGAGGCAAGCAGTAACGAGCCAAGTAATGAGAAGCAGTCAGTATTATGGCGGAATCTCTCACTTAAATGCTTTAGGAAATTGGCCAGAGGATTCTGACTGGGAGACTGCTGCTGAAATGTTCCAGATCAGCAACTTTCAACCATAGCATGAATGCAGGAATCAATTTATAATGCTTGCTCACTTGAGCTTTTTACAACCAGTATGAAATAATGTGCATTCTTTTAGTTGACATCAATAAAATTTTATTTTCTTCTTGCCATGAAAAGTTGCCAGGTTTTTATTGAGACCCTTGTGACAAGTTGAAAAATCTTTACGTTTCTGCAGAAGCCTGTTTAAAAGTAGTTTATTATTGTAGTAAATCTGTTCTCATTTGCTTCAGATTATAGCTCTCGCTGATGCTGCGGAAGAGAACCAGACCAAGCTCTACCAAGCCTTCACGAGACTGAAGAGTGCCACCCAGCTGATGGTGCTGTTGATTGGCCTGTGGCAGAACTTGAGCAGGGATCAGGTGGCCATACTAGAAGCTGCATTTCTACCGCTGACACAAGACAGCCAGGAATTGGTGAGTGTCATTCATGGATGGAAGTTCCTTTGATTCTATAGCATAACCCCTCTGAGCTTGGGCTATGTAACTCAAACTGGTAATCTTCAACCCAGTTTTTTCAATTTCTGGCTGGGTGTGTTCAACTGGGTGTATTGAAGCAATTAATTAATATCTGCTGTTTTTGCCAGGACTATGTTCTGCATCTACATTCATCTAAAATAAAATCCAGTGGTGGGCCTGTTCTTTATATGAGCCCTCAAAACGCATCCAGTGCATAAACCGTGACTAATTTAAAGAGGATCTGTGTTACTAATGATTGTTGGCCTTGTTTCTTGCATTTCTCACTTTTTCACTATCACCCTGACCTCGGCATCTTTCCCACCAATTCACTCATCAGCCTGCCTGTCATTTTTTCCTCTCTCTGTTTGCTTTTTTTTCTTAACCTGCTTCTCTACAGATCACAATCCTTAATGGCCAAACAAGCTGGGTAGGATGATTCCCTCCACATATCATTCTCTTCTCTAAAGTCCCACAAGACCTTTTAATGGAAGAATGGTAAAACTATCAGCCTGATTCATGGCTGTTTCTCCTCTTAGCTTCAAATTAATTTTGAATTTGGAAGAAGTGATACAACACTATAATATATTAACAATGTGTCAAATAATAGTTCCATAATTTACTAATTTCATTTCTACATACAAAAGGGAGTCTTTTTGTGATTGACTTAAATTTAGCAATGCAATGTTAATGTAAGGGGCAGCATAATTCCCAACGTCTACAAGAAGCCTGAGAGGGCCACACATTTCCATTTCAGGTATTTACACAGCATTACAGGATTTTCCAATCGTGTGGTTCAGAGGTGAGAAATAGGTTAATAACTGCTTTGAAGCACACAATCGCAAAATGCATTGGAATGTATATATATGCCACAGTATTTTGAAAGATTTTATTTTTGATAACTTGATGTACACTTTAACGTACAGTTTTATTTTCCTTTGTTTTCAGTATTTCTCCCCAAACAATTTCCCTGCTTTAGTCAAAGCTGAGTGAAGTTAATGCTTGGAACTTGGACTTGGAAAACTTTATTGTCATTCAGACCTTGCTGTCTGAACGAAATTTTGTTGCCTGCAGTCATACATATAGTAAATAACAAAACACACAATAAACACATATTTAACATCCACCACAGTGAGTTCACCAGGCACCTCCCCACTGTGGTGGAAGGCAAAAATCTTGTCTCTGTCTCTTCCCTTCTTCCTCTTCCTCTTCCTCTGCGCTGAGGCGTCCCGGGCCTCCGATGTTGTGACCGCACCGGGTGATGTAAATAAGTCCCGCGGGTGAACCGCCGTCCGCGAGCGGGCCGGTTCAACTCCGTGGCCCGGGGCGGTCGAAGCTGCCGCCCTCCAGTCCAGCGGATACAGCTGTTGCCGCGGGAGCTCCGGATAAACAGGTCACCAACCTGTGACCTGCGAGCTCCCAACGATGTCGTCCACTGGGCCCGCGGCCGGGCCTCCGAAGTCGCTGCCGCCGCCACCGCCACCGGAAAGCCGCCAGAGCTCCGAGTCGGGCCGCCGGAATGCCTGAACCCGCCGCAGCCCCGAAGTCGGCCAGCCCCGTGCTGGTAAGTCCTGGCCGGCTCTACCTCCGGAGCCTCGGGTCGGTCGCAGTTAAAGTTGGAGGCCGCCAGCTCCGCGATAGGCCTCAGCGGAGACGGAGACGGGGGATACGACAAGAAAAGTTGCGTCCCCCCAAAAGGAAGAGACTAAGAACGTTTCTCCCACCCCTCCCACACACATACACTACATAATAACTCAAATTAACGCTAAAAACAAGACAAGAAAACAACAAATAAAAAGAAAAACAGACGGACTGCAGGCGAGCCGCTGCTGCCAGGGCAGCGCCGCCACTCCAAGGATGTTCTGTTTCCGTGCTGTCAATTTGAGGATTGTGTCCTCACAGTGCTCCTTAACAAATACATATCATACTTTCCTACTTCGACAAATCAGATACAATAGAAAAATGTTGTTTCAATGCTTCATTTCTTCAAATATTACCAAATATTTTCTTAGTTATTGAAAGATCAACTTCATCCTCAAGTAACTTGTGTCCTGATTCTAACAGCCCCCAGGGTTCCTTCAGGTGGTCAACCTACTGTCCTCCGCTCATAACTCAGACTTTTTTTTCTGTCAAGATAAATCTGTCACTGTTTTCTTACATTGAGGTATCATTCACTCAGCAGTAGAACACTGACCATTCCTGGACTGTTTTGTTCATGTCCAGCATGCTCTCCAAGTAACTGCTTTGTCTTGGGCCAATTAAAGTGTTGTCAAGTTTAAATGCCAGCATGAATTGGTTTGGCCAAATAGCCTATTTTGTTTTATATTTCCCATGAAACGTATTGTTACATAAACACTCATCACAGGAGTACCCTCCAATGTAGATACCCTTATCTTATCTGAGATAAAATGTTAAGATACTGAAATAAAACAAAAGTTTTCGGCACAATTGGCAGGTCAGGCACCATCTGTGAAGAAAGAAACAGAGTTAATGTTTCAGATTTATTACTTCATTGATCCTTTGTCTGATCAAATCTTGACTTAGGAAAGACTGCAGTACAAGTTTCAGCACCAAATAAAGCCAGTCAGAAAATGTTATACTGAGGACACTCAAATTTAATCCAGATCTCAACGTGCAATCCAATATATAGCAAGAGGTCCTTTTGGACAGTTATCGGGAAGAGGGATGGAGTATGTGACGCAGGAAGGATTGAAGACAATGGCTTAACTCTTCCTGATATTTAGTTGGAAGAAATTTCTGCTCAATCAATGGTGCCAGTCAGTTGAGTAGTCTTACAGTTTGGGGGCAGTGGAGGTGGTGACGAGGTGGAGTTGCGTGTCACCAAATAGCTGTGCGCTTGTGATTTTAATTCCTTTTTAATATACTTCAGTTCAGACTTCATCAAAAGCAATCAACTTGAGAAATTAAATGTCTAAAATTGCTCTGGGCCAATGCTGAAGAGTTGCAAAGAACAACAATGATAAAATATATACCCTTGCAGGGAGGTTCGCTTGTGCCATTTGGGATGGTTTAAGCGAGAGCGGTGGGAGGGGAACCAGAGTAGGTCAGCAAATGGAAGGACTGATGGGAAAGTAGAGGTTAGGACCAATAATTCTCAAAAGAATGTCAGGCAGGGAGAGGCTAAGGATTATGATGAAGCTGATGGGCTGAACTATGTTTATTTCAATGCAAGGAATGTTATGGGTAAAGTAGATGAACTTGGAGCCTGGATTACTTCTTGGGAATATGATGTTGTGGCCATTATGGAGATGTGGTTAGGAAAGGGACACGTCTGGCAGCTCAACGTTCCAAAGTTTTGATGTGTCAGATGCGATAGCGAAGGAGTAAGGTGGAGGAATTGCTTAACTAAGCAAGGAGAATGTCACAGTGGCGGCGGACATACTGGAGGGTTCATCAACTGAGAAGATGTGGGTAGAGCACACAAATAGGAGGTGCAATCACTCCAATAGCCAGCTGTTGATAGAGAAACAGATACAGTGCCCTCCATAATGTTTGGGACAAAGACCCATCATTTATTTATTTGCTTCTGTGCTCCACAATTTGAGATTTGTAATAGAAAAAATCACATGTGGTTAAAGTGCCCATTATCAGATTTTAATAACGGCCATTTTTATACATTTTGGATTCATCATATAGAAATTACAGCAGTGTTTATACATAGTCCCCCCAATTCAGGCCACCATAATGTTTGGGACACAGCAATGTCATGTAAATTAAAGTTTTGTTTAGTATTTTGTTGTATATTCTTTGCATGCAATGACTGCTTGAAGTCTGCAATTTATGGACATCACTAATTGCTGGATGTCTTCTCTGGTGATGCTCTGCCAGGCCTGTATTGCAGCCATCTTTAGCTTATGCTTGTTTTGGGGGCTAGTCCCGTTTTCTCTTCAGCATATAAAAGGCATGCTCAATTGGGTTCAGATCGAGTGATTTACTTGGCCACTCAAGAATTGACCATTTTTTAGCTTTGAAAAACTCCTTTGTTGCTTTAGCAGTATGTTTGAGATCATTGTCGTGCTGTAGAATGAACCGCCAGCCAATGAGTATTGAGGCATTTGTTTGAACTTGAGCAGATAGGAGTGTCATCAATGAAGATAAGTGAGCCAGTACCTTCAGCAGCCATACATGCCCAGGCCATAACACCCCACCACCATGTTTCGCAGATGATATGGTATGCTTTGGATCTTGGGCAGTTCCTTCCCTCCTCCATAATTTGCTCTTGCCATCACTCTGATATAAGTTAATCTGACCACAAGACCTTTTTCCAGAACTATGGTTGCTCTTTTAAGTACTTCTTGGCAAACTGTAACATGGCCATCCTGTTTTTATGGCTAACCAGTGGTTTGCATCTTGCAGTGTAGCCTCTGTATTTCTGCTCATGAAGTCTTCTGTGGCCAATGGTCATTGACAAATCCATACCTGACTCTTGAAGAGTGTTTCTGATCTATCGGACAGGTGTTTGGGGATTTTTCTTTATTACAGAGAGAATTCTTCTGTCATCCGCTGTGGATATCTTCCTTGGCCTGCCAGTCCCTTTGCTATTAGTAAGCTCACCAGTGCTCTCTTTCTTTTTTAATGATGTTCCAAACAGTTGACTTTGGAAAGCCGAAAGTTTGGCTGATGTCTCTGACTGTTTTATTCTTGGTTCTCGGTGTCATAATGGCTTCTTTGACTTTCATTGACACAATTGTGGTCCTCGTGTTGATAACCAGCAATAATCGTTTCCAAAGGTGATGGAAAGACTAGGTGCTGAGAGCTCTCCAAGTCAAGTCAAGAGAGTTTATTGTCATGTGTCCCAGATAGGACAATGAAATTCTTGCTTGCTGCAGCACAACAGAGTATTGTAAGCATAAATACAGAACAGTTCAGTGGGTATTTATAGCATAGACCATATTTATATACACATAAATAAACAGATAAAATGCAATAAGCTGTTATAGTTCAGAGTTTGTTTGATGGCGAGTTTAATAGCTTGATGGCTGTGGGGAAGAAGCTGTTCCTGAACCTGGATGTACTAGATTTCAGGTTCCTGTACCTTCTACCTAATGGCAGCGGAGACATGAGTGTGTGGGCAGGATGGTGTGAGTCCTTTATTTTGATCAACGTGAACACTTCTGATCCTATCTCCAACGTCAACTAAGTATCTTTTTGTTTCACACACTTCCACTGTTTTCCCAACATTCCATTTGTCTCGACTGGACTTGTTGGGCGGACAGAGAACATGAACTTGCTCATCTGGCTTGAAGTTCCTCTCCTTTTTGTGGGTGTCAAAATGGCTTTTTTGACTTAACTGTTTTTGCTCAACTCTCAAGGCCAAATTGGGTTGAACTAGACTTAGGTGTATTCTTAGCCTTCTCTTCATCAACATTTCTGCAGGTGAGTAGCCCGTTGTGTGTTGTGTGGTGCTGTACTTCAGCAAGAAACTAGCCAAGCGATGTTTCATGCTGTGCTTTGAACTACCCTGCAGAACCTGTTACTTGAGAGCATCTTTGACAACTCTAACAGTCCTATCCGCCTCCCCGTTGGAGGTTGCGTGGTATGGGGGAACAAGTGTGTGTTTTACACCATTCTGCTGCATGAACTCTTTGAACCGTTCTGAACGAAACTGAGGCCCATTATCAGAAACAAGTTCTTCCGGTAAACCATGACATGCAAAAATGGATCTCAACTCATCTATGGTACACTCAGTAGTAATGCTTGACCCAATATGTTTAACCCCAATCCATTTTGAATAACTATCTACTAGTACCCGAAAGTGATCATTACCCTCTTCACAAAAATCTACGTGAATTCTCTGAAAAGGTCTACTTGACCATGACCAGGGTTGCAGTGGTGTTTTTGGTGGTTTCCTCCAGCAATTTTGGCAGACGTTACATTTGCTCACCAGTGACTCGATGTCACTGTCAATACCAGGCCAATAGACAAAACTTCTGGCAATTGATTTCATGCTTACTATGCCAGAATGTTCGGCATGAAGTTCATTCATAATTTTGTTTCTCAAAGACTCTGGTACAACCACTCTGTAACCCCACTTAATGCATCCCTGCTCACATGATAATTCATGGCGTCGATTATGGAAAGGCTTCAGCTCTGAGTTCAGAACTGAGCTCAATCCACTATTGATTTCAGTCCAACTGTTCAATGTCTGTTCATAGATCCTCTTCAGCACGGTGTCTTTCTCTGTTTCTTCTGCAATTTCTGTTGCCGTCACTGGAAGGTTTTCATCTACAACTTGCAGTATGTAGATTGAGTTCTCACTTCCCATGTCAGAGTTCTCATGGGGCAATCGGGACAACACACCTGCATCTGCTTTGCACTTGGAGCTTCTGTACTCAACCTTGTAGTCATACTGGACAGCAGAATTGGCCAGTGCTGCATCCTTGATGCCGCCATGGAAAGTATAGCTGACTTGGGACCAAGAATCACTGGTAGTGGCTAGTGATGGTCTGCCGAGAAGAAACTGATGGAATTTCTAGATTCCGCACACGATGCTGAGTGCTTCCTTTTCTATCTGTGCATAATTGCGCTCACTCGGTGATTGGGCATGGGATGCAAAAGCAATAAGCTTTTCCTGTCTGTCATTCATTATGTGGGAGATCACTGCACCTACACCATAACTTGACGCATCACAAGCAAGTTTCATCTCGCGTGTCGTGTCGTAGTGAACAAGGAGTTGTCACTTGTCAGTTTTCCTTGCAGATGTCATATACACGTTTGTGGCGGCTCCGAAGTGTCGGGCCATACCAACTATCAAACCCCTCGGCACGAGAATGGTTGAGTCCACAGGCGGCCCTTAGCTGGTGGGATAAAAGGCAAGGGTTTGGGTGCCATCTTCCTCTTGCGGACTTCTCTGAAGGCAAGAAGGACATTATTAAAGGTACCTCCCGAAACACCTGGTTCCTTGCCTTCTTTTCGGGACGTTCGCTCCACACGTTGCTGTTCCTTTCCCCACGTCCATTTCACATCTTTTTGTAGCAGATGATGTAATGGCTTTTGCACAGTTGCTAAATCTGGAAGAAATCGTGCATAGAATTGCACCATCCCAAGGAATGATCGTAGCTCTGACACATTGTTGGATTTTGTAGCATTCACTATTGGTTCCACTTTCGCCTTCACAGAGCAAAGTCTGTTGGCGTCTACTTTGAGTCCAAGGTAGACCACCTCTGACTGCGCAAATGCACATTTTGTAGCGGCAGATTTTTATATGGTTCAAGAGATTACTCCGTCTAGCCACTAAAGAGACTACATGGTTAAGGTGTATGTCGTAATACGCATGTGATCTCTCCAGGAGACCTTCAGAGCTTCTTTACAAATAAATCTTCATAACACAATCTTTTGATTAATAGTTTCTTTATTGTTGAAGAAAAACAATAAGATATATATCCGACCTTCTTCTCCGACTCGTACACTTTAATCTTCGTCAAAATCCAGCATATCGCTTTAAACGTTAGAAAACTCCTCATGTCTCGGTTAGACTTCACATGGTCGAAGGATATACCTTCCCCATGTAAGTCCAAAACTAAACAAAAACTAAGCTTCTGCGCAAGAAACCCAGCACCAAACACGCCCTTGACTACATAATAAATCCCACCCACATAATAACGGGCAGTCTAAAATGTAAAGACAAATTTCATAATAATGACACACAAAATAAGCCAAATGGCCAATACATATTTACTTTGTCCAGTTTGACATTGTGGCAGTTCAGCCGTGTGAGAACGTGCTCGAGGATTTTCAGATGTTCTACCATGCCCCTGTGAATATCAGTAGGTCATCCTGGTTGCACACGCAATGCAGAATGCCTTGTAACATTTTGTCCATGAAAGACTGAAAGATTTTCGGGGAGAATTTCACACCATAGGGCAGCTTTGTATATGAATACAAGCCCTTATGTGTGTTGGTAGTCAAGTACCGCTGACTTTCCTTGTCGACATTGAGTTGGGCGTAAGCGTGAGACAAATCCAGCTTAGTGAAGATTCTTGCATACAGGTTCTGCGTACAGATCTTGCGAGGTTGGTAATGGATATTGTTCGTTGTCAACAGCTTGGTTAATTGTGACTTTGTAGTCACCACGTAGTCGAACAGTTTTGTCGGCCTTGGGTACGGCCACAATTGTCGTTGCCCAGTTACTCTGGTCTGTCTTCACAAGTACTCCATTCTGCTCTAACCTGTTGAGTTCTTTCTCCAATTGTTGCTTTAGTGCATATGGTACAGGTCTTGTTCAACAATACACAGGTTTCACACATCTTGCTTAAGTCGAATGCGTGCAGAGTACTCTGTTATTCCCGTGTAACTGTCGGCAAATGTTTGCTTATGACGTTTTGAGGACGTGATTTGGACAAATCGATGCTGAAAATGTTCTTCCAGTCGAACTCTATTCTACTCAGCCAATCCTTTCCAAGGAGGGTTGGTTTATTTCTGTAGCTGGCCACTACGAATGGCAGTGTTACTAACTGACCATTATGCTGAACATCATTTGTTCGCATGTCTCCAAAACTTCGCCCGAGTATGTTCTCAGCTTGACCTCACTCTCAAACAATGGTGTCTGTGGGAACTTTGTTTCGTACAGGTGTTTGCTCATGACCGAACAATCTGCTGCCGTGTCAATACACATATCGATTAACTGTTCATTAATCAATAGTTTAGTTTGAAGGTCCTTGCCTTGGCAGATTGTAGGCTTATCGATGTTGGTTGCATAAATGGTGTACAACCCAAGTTCATTTCCATCTGGGTTCATCTCCAAGTTGTGAACTCCATTCTGGTGTTGTCGCTTGTTTCCCGCAAATGGTTGGTTTCCTGCTTTAAGCTTGGCCCAACATGCTGAGGCGATATGGCCTTTCTTCTGGCAGTTATAGCACTTGGCCATTTTGAACTGAAAAAATTGGGATGAGTGATTACCGTTGCAACAATAACAACTGGCTGAACTCAGCTCCCCGCCATACTTTGGTGTTGGTTTAGCATCTCTTGGTTTGGCCATAGGCACTGCCTTGTGACTGTAAACGGTCACTGCAGTCTGTGGTGGACGAAACTCGCGAGCATTCTTTAATGCCATCTCCATTGTGGTAGCAATCTTGCATGCTTTCTCGAATATAAGATCTGGAGTGTTCATGAGTTTGGACTGAATTCATTCATCCACCAGACCGCAAACAAATCTGTCGCATAGTGCATGTAAGGGAAAGATTCCAAAGGTACAGTGCAAAGTTACGTTTTTCAAGACAACAATGTACTCATTGGTTGTCTCATTCTGCTTCTGGTTTCTAGTGCCGAATTTATAGCTTTCTGCAATTTCCAGAGGCTTTGCGTTGAAGTGCTCCTCAACTTCTTCATAATGTCATTGAATGGCACGTCTTTTGCCTTTATGGGCGCAAGGAGATTCACGAGTGTGCCATCCACTTCAGGACCGAACTCCGTGAGCAGAATCGCTTTCATGTGTTCGCACACGGCTTTATTTGTTTCGGTCACTACTTCTCCTTCACTGCTAATCTCCATTATGTTGTTTGCCATAAAAAACATGTTCGCTCTCTCCATACAGGAGCTGAACGGCTCTCTACTCTTGTTGAAAGTGCCAAGGTTTCCAATGTAGCCTGTGGACGCTGCCATCGTGTTTTTTTCTTTTTTTTTTAAGTTTGTTCAAAAACCCCGATTTCGTGTCTGTTCTGGTGTAGCAATCCACCTAAAACTTAGCTGTACAAAGGCTATACAGCTTGAGGAACTTGACAAAAAAAAAGTCCTATACAATCCCAAGGATGCCATCTTGCCACATAGACACAACATAGAGATAGCCTGACAAAACTCTCGATGATTTGTACAGCTGCTGTTTTAAACAAGAGTCCCTTGCATGGAAGGATCTGCGGCCTATCGTGTTCAGTTCGCAAACAACTGCGACATAGCTCCGTATATGCTGTTTAAAATGTTAAACAATACTGCATGTTGTAAAACGGTCCTGCACTGTATTTAAAGGATGAGTTCAGAAACTCTATCCCGTCCTCGTCGCCAATTTTGTTATATTCCGGACGGCAGAATGAAGAACAAGACTTACTGGTTGCCTGGATCATGAGAGAGAGATTTATTACCCAGTATTCCCTGCTTACATTGAACACCAACTCATTAACAGATACATGAATATGTACAAATACATTACAAGTATGTTGAAGGTCCAACTCAAGAAGAATCCAGTACTGGACCTGGTGTTGGGAAACGAGCCAGGCCAGGTGACAGATGCTTGAATGGAAGAACAATTTGGAGATAGTGATCACAACTCCCCAAGTCTTAATAATTGTTTTGATAGAGATAAGTCTGGGGGTAGGAACTAAATTGAAGTAAGGCCACTTACAACATTATTATGCAAGAGCTAGGGAAAAATTAATTGGGAGCATTTTTACTAGGTAAGTTAGCATTTAAGTGGAAGTCGTTATAAGGGCAGTTAATCAAAATTCAGGACTGCAATATTCCAATGAGGAGGAGGAATAAGGCAAAGCAAGAAACCTTGGATGAACAAAGGTTATAAATTTGATCGAAAGAAAAATGTATGTAAGGTTAAGAAGATGAATTCAGACTGGGCCTTTGAGGAATATTAAGTAAAGTAGAAAGAACAAGCTGATTTTTTGAAGGGTCAAAATGGGCCATGAAGTGGCTTTAGCAAGCCAGGGATTCACAATGACTTGGTCATATGGATGTAGAACTGGCTTACTGACAGAAGACAGTTGCGGTGGAAGGGCATTATTCAGACTGGATATCTGTGACCAGTGGAGTACTGCAGGGATTACATAGATACATAGAAAATAGGTGCAGGAGAAGGCCATTCGGCCCTTTGAGCCAGCACCACCATTCAATATGATCATGGCTGATCATCCACAATCAGTACCCCGTACCTGCCTTCTCCCCATATCCCTTGATTCTACTTGCCTTAAGAGCTCTATCGAACATTCTTTTGAATGCATACAGTGAGTCGGCCTCCACTGCCTTCTGAGGTAGAGAATTCCACAAATTCACAACTCACTGGGTGAAAAAGTTTTTCCTCATCTCAGTTTTAAATGGCTTACTCCTTATTCTTAAACTGTGGCCCCTGGTTCTGGTCTCCCCCAACATCGGGAACATGTTTCCTGCATCCAGCATGGCCATACCCTTAATAATTTTATATGTTTCTATAAGATCTCCTCTCATCCTTCTAAATTCCAGTGCATACAAGACCAGTGGTTCCATTCTTTCACCATATGACAGTCCCGCCATCCCGGGAATTAATCTTGTGAACCTTCGCTGCACTCCCTTAATAGCAAGAATGTCCTTTCTCAAATTAGACCAAAACTGTACACAACACTTCAGGTGTGGTCTTACCGGGTCCCTCTATAACTGCAGAAGGACCTCTTTGCTCCTATACTCAAATCCTCTCATTATGAAGCCCAACATGCAATTAGCTTTCTTCACTGTCTGCTGTACCTGCATGCTTGCTTTCAGTAACTGATGTACAAGGACACCTAGGTCTTGTTGCACTTCCCCTTTAACTAATTTGACTATTCAGGTAATAATCTGCCTTCTTGTTCTTGCCACCAAAGTGGATAACCTCTTTTATTCACATTATATTGCATCTGCCGACTCACGCAATCTATCCAAGTCACCCTGCATCCTCATAGCATCCTTTTCGCAGTTCACACTGCCACCCAGCTTTGTAACATCTGCAAATTTGATAATGTTACTTTTAATTCCTTCATCTAAATCATTGATATATACTGTGAATAGCTGCGGTCCCAGCACCGAGTCTTGCGGCATCCCTCTACTCACTACCTTCCATTATGAAAGGGAACCGTTAATTCCTACTCTTTGTTTCCTGTCTGACAACCAACTTTCTATCCCTGTCAATACTCTACCCCCAATAGCTTGTGCTGTAATTATTGCCCACTAATCTCCAGTGTGGGACCTTATCGAAGGCTTTCTGAAAGTCCAGATACACTACATCCACTGGCTCTCCCTTATCCATTTTACTTGTTACATCCTCCAAAAATTCCAGAAGATTAGCCAAGCAAGATTTCCCCTTCGTAAATCCATGCTGACTTAGACTGATCCTGTTACTACTTTCCAAATGCGCCGCTTTTACGTCTTTAATAATTGACTCCAGCATCTTTCCCACCACCGATGTCAGGCTCTGGTCTATAATTCCCTGCTTTCTCTCTCCTTCTCTCAAAAAATGCATCCACGATTTCTAGAGCCACCTCCTTGGGACGCAGACTATCAGGCCCTGGGGATTTATCAGCCTTCAGCCCCATCAGTCTACCCAACATCATTTCTTAACTAATGTACTGGGACCTCTTCTGTTTGTGATATCTGCAAATGACTGGGACATAACTGCAGATGGGTTATTTAATGAGTTTGCAGATTACACCAAGATTGCTGGAGTTGTGGACAGTGAAGAAGGCGGGCAAAATATACAGCAGGATATAGATTAGTTTGGAAATGGGTGGAAAGATGCCAGACGAGGTTTAAACTAAGCAAGTGTGAAATAATATATTTTGGCAGGTCGAATGGAATGTGAAAATATACAGCCAATGGCTTAACAGCATTAATGTACAGAGGGATCTTAAGGTCCAAGTCCATAGCTCCATGAAAGTAGCCACACAAGTAGATAGTGGTAGAAAATGATGTATGGCATACTTGCCTTCATTGATCAGGGCATTGAGTATAAGAGTCAGGAAATCATGAAGCCACTTTATAGGACCTTGGTTAAGCTGCGTTTAGAGTATTGCATAGGAATTCTGAAGAAGGGTCTCGACCTGAAACGTCACCCTTTCCTTCCCTCCAGAGATGCTGCCTGCCCCACTGAGGTAGCCCAGCATTTTGTGTGTACCTTTTGAATATTGCATACAGTTCTTGTTGTTCCAATACAGGAAAGATGTGGAAGCTTTGGAGAAGTTGCAGAAGAGATTTATCAAAATGCTGTCTGGATTAGAGGGTTTTAGCAATAAGGAAAGGTTTTATAAACTTGTGCTGTTTTCTCTGGAGCGTTGGAGGCTGAGGGGAAACCTGATAGAAGCATTTAAATTATGAGATGAATAGATAGAATAGACAGCTCAACCATTCCCAGGATGGAAATGTCAAAGACTAGAGGGCATAGCGTTAAGGTGAAAGGAGCAATATTTAAAGGAGATGTGCAGGGTACGATTTTTTACACAAATGTGTTAGGTGCCCGGAACGTGTTGCCAAGAATGATTGTGGAGGAGGGCACAATACTGGCATTAAAATGTTTTTTAATTATTATATATTTTTTTAATAGTATTTTCATTAGAAGTCATATACAATAGGGTACATTAAGAATAATATAATACATTTCATATACAACTTCTGTTTTTTAATTTAATAATTAAAAAGTAATATAAGCAAAAAGAGAGAAAAAGAAAGTTAGGTAAGCTGGTGAAAGTGAAAGTTCGTGAAAAGTACAAGAAAAAGAGAAGAAGGAGGAGAGATATTTAAAAAAAAAAGATAATAAAAGGAAAATAAAATGGAAGGGATATACCTACTTCATATCTTTGCGCACCCCTCACCCGGTTCTGAAACAGTTTATTTTTAGGATTATGTTGCACCATATGCTTGTAATAAATCGATAAAGGGAGACCAAATCTTTAAGAATTGGTCTGATTTTCCTGCTAGGACGAATCTCATATCTTCTAGGTGTAACAATTCAGACATGTTTTAAATCCACATTTTGGTGCATTATTCCAGAATTTTAATATAAGTTTTTTTGCCGTTATTAAGCCATAGCTAAGGAAACTCTCTTGGAACGAAGTCAGCTCAGAGCCGGTCTCCATTGTTCCAAAGATAATCAATTCTGCGTTGGGGTTCATTTCTGTTTTAAATACTTTTGTACAAATTTCAAAAATTTCATTCCAAAACTTCTGAAGTTTTATGCAAAAGACAAAAGAGTGTGCTATAGTTGCATCTTGAGATAAGCATTTATCACAGATGGCTGAGACATTTAGAAATATTTTATTCAATTTAGTTTTTGAGTAATATAATCTATGTAATATTTTAAATTGAATTAAGGTATGTCTTACATTTATCGAGCATTTATGTACATATAGCAAATATTTATCCCATCTGTCTTTCGAGATATTTATAGATAATTCTTGTTCCCAGTCTCTTCTGATTGCACCAAATGGTGGTATCTCTATGTTTAAGATTATATTATACAAATATGATATTAAATTAATAGCATTTGCCTTTCTGTTCATAGCTTCATCTAGTATATCTGAAGTTAATGTGTTATGTTCTTTTGTATGTATTTTCAAATAGTCACGGATTTGAAGATATTTAAAGTACTGATTACTTTTCAGGTTATATTTAAGTAGTAGTTGTTGGAATGATAAAAGATTTCCCATTTCATACATTTCTCCAAAGGTTTTAATTCCTATTCTTTCCCAGTGTGTAAACGTTTTATCGATAGTAGATGGTTTAAACGACGGATTATTAACAATAGGAGAGAGATGCGAAAGATTTCTTAATTTGAAAGTTAATTTTATTTGTTTCCACGTTCGTATTGTACTATGAATAATTGGATTTTTCTTGTATATTGGATTATTTAGTTTTATCGGTGAGAGAAGGATCGCTCCTATATTTAAAGGAGAGCAGTCCTCTCTCTCCATTGCTATCCAATCTACCTGTTGGGCAGAATTGTCCAACAAGTAAATTATATTTTTAATATTCGTTGCCCAGTGATAGTACAGAAAGTTGGGCAGTGTCAGTCCGCCAAATTCCTTGGATTTACACAGGTGTCTGCTTTGAATTCTATGGGACTTAGTCCCATATGAAATTTGTGATTTCAAGTTAAAAAAATTAGGTGAATATATTGGTATTGATTGAAATAAATATAAGATTTGTGGCAGAAAAATCATTTTTATGGCATTTATTCTGCCTATTAAAGACATCGGTAGTGTTTTCCAAAATTTAATCAAAGCATTTAATTTAGTAAGTAAGGGCATATAGTTTGCATTGAATAAAGATTTATATTTTCTAGTAATTTGAATACCCAGATATTTAAATTTTTCTGTAGCAATTCTAAAGGAGAATTTTAAAAGGTGTGTCGGTTCTTGAGGTTTTATCGTCATAATTTCACTTTTATTCCAATGCATTCTATATCCTTAAAAGGATCCAAATTCCTCTATTAAATTTAATATATTTGGTATGCTGATTTGCGATTTTGTAATATATAATAATAATACGTTGTCTGCATATAGTGATATTTTATTATTTGAATGTTTTGTATTATAACCATGGATGTTCGGATGCATTCTTATATTTTCTGCTAAGGGTTCTATCACAAGAGCAAATAGCAGGGGTGATAGTGCACATCCCTGTCTATTGCCCCTGGATAGTTGAAATTTTCGAAGAGAGTATATAATTAGTCAGTATTCTAGCACTCGGCTTGTCATATAATAATTTTATCCATAAGATAAAATTCTCTCCCATTTAATTTTTTTGCAATACTTTGAAGAGATATTCCCATACCACCTGGTGAAATGCTTTTTCTGTATCCAATGAAATAATTGATAAGTCTTCCTCTTTAGTATTATGTGAATACATTATATTAAACAGACGTCTCAGATTGTTGAATGAGTATCTCTTAGGTATAAACCCTGTTTGATCCGCATTTATTAATTTACAACATATTTGCTCAATCTTCTTGCTAGAATTTTCTGATCTGTGTTTAACAATGTAACGGCTCTATATGAACCGGGATCTTCTAGATCTTTATCTTTTTTCGGTATGAGTATAATAGTTGAAATAGTGGCATTCACATGGATTTGCAAGGGATGGAGGGATATGGATCATGCATAGGTAGATAAGACGTACAGGTATGTTGGTAAATTGGCTTGATAAATGTAAAAATTGTGTGTGTAGGATAGTGTGTGTAGGATAGTGTTAATATGTGGTCAATGCCGACACGGTGGGCTGAAGGGCCTGTTTACACGATGTATCTCTAAACTAAAAATTAGTTTAATTTGGCATTATTTTCGGCACGGACATTGTGAGCCGAAGGGTCTATAGCTGTGGTGTACCATCGACTCCACAGTCAAAAAGGCACAACAGAGGATGTACTTCCTGCGGCAGCTGAGGAAGCATAATCTGCCACAGGCAATGATGGTCCAATTCTACACGGCCATCGTAGAGTCTGTTCTCGTGTTCTCCATCATGGTCTGGTTTGGCTCAGCCACCAAGTACGACACCTGGAGGCTGCAGCGAATCGTCCGATCAGCAGAGAAGATTATTGGCTGCAACCTTCCCTCCATTGATGAACTGTACACTGCAAGGGCCAGGAAGTGAGTGGGCAAGATCATCTCTGACCCCTCTCACCCTGGCCACAAACTCTTTGAATCACTTCCCTCTGGAAGGCGACTACAAAGCTGCCACAGCCAGACATAAAAACAGTTTTTATCCACAAGTAGTTGTTCTGCTCAACAGCCAAAAATCTGTAGCCTCCCTTTGATCTGGTATTTTGTTGGTTCACATGCTTGATCAATGGTGTTTTGTCATTAATGTTTTATTATTATTAATGTTTAGTGTTTTCTGAGTCATTCGTAACTGTCACTGTATGTTATGTTGTTACTTGTGGGCGGAGCATCAGGGCAAATTCCTTGTATGTGAATACTTGGCCAATAAACTTACTTACCTACTTGCTTGCTTACTTACTTTCTTACTTCTGTGTCCAAAAGGAGATTAATTAAATAATTTGGGTACTTTTGTGAAAGATTCTATGACACAATTTAAAGAACACTATTTGCCCAAGATCAGTCCTCAGGCTGTTGATAGAGATTTATTTAGGTTGTTTGTTTGTAATTTCGTAGAATTCAAAATCTAATTCAGTAAAGACCTAATTTAAAAAATTGCTTTGTGTTTTGTGAGGTTGATGTCACTGACATTTTTGAGAAATTTATGAACTGAAATAAAAAGGGAGGAAGTGAGATTTGTGTCCTTTAGGCTGAAAAAACTTTATTTAAAATAAAATCAGACTTCATTAATCCATAATGATTAACACAATAGTTTACCCAAATGCAGAATTGCATTGAAAAATGGTGCTTGTGGCTGCCTGCAGTTAATGAGCTAAACTCAATCCTTCACATAAGTACTCTCTCGAGCCCTGAAAGAATAGATGTAAACTTTGTCTGCAATTAAAACACATTACCCTTAAAATATGTTGTGGTTGCACACCTCAAAGTAAGAAAGCTATGCTTTGTTACAAATCAACATTTGAATATCCTTTAGGTAAACTTTCAGAACAGCCAAGTACTCTTGATAATGAGACAAAGGATAAAACATCTCTATGATGTGTCCATCACTTTAAAAGTTTGATAATGTTAATCTGGTTGACAAACAATTTCACAGGTTCTTGGGAAAACAGGCCCAATGCCCAGAACCTGGTGAGAGATTTGTAAACCTGCATTTTTCCCTGTATATATTATTTAAGCAGACTTGCAGGAGACAGTATTCAGAAGCACAAACAAGTGTATGTTTGTATTGTCTTAACATTTTCCGTATCGGTAAACCAGAGAGCTCCAGAACAATGAAACATTTGTCTTTATGATTTTTTTCTTTCCAATATATCAAGATGCTGCAATCCCCAGTGTAAAGAGTTCTTTACGTGGCATGCTACTTTTTTTTAAAATTTCCCTCACGAAAGACAGTGTAATCAAATTACTTCCTCACAAATGGGAAAATGAATGACTTGCATTAATTAACACTGGCCACATTGCAGAAGCAATAAGCATTTGTGAAGTAGACAATGTGACCTATTCACTAACACTATTAATATCTGGTCGACTGATTTAGCTTGCTTATAGTTTGTGCCTCATGTATTAACATGATGGCAAATTTCATTGCAAACAGGGAAGATTCTGAGGACTTTTCCTGTTATATACTTTGTTAATGATGTACAACTTACAGATTTGTAAATATATTGTAAAATTGTCCTTTGTGAATTTTCTGCTGGTTGGATATACATTTTCTTGTTTTACTTCACAGATGAACTCATTTCCATTATGGAATTAACTACTGGGTAACCAGCTATTTCTTATTTACTTTGAGGTTATACGCCTGTTTGGCTCGTTACATGTAAATGTCTGAAGAAGGGTCTCGACCCAAAACGTTACCCATTCCTTTTCTCCAGAGATGCTGCATGTCCTGCTGAGTTACTACAGCTTTTTGTGTCTATCTTCGGTTTAAACCAGCATCTGCAGTTCCTTCTTACACATGTAATATTAATTGTGATTACTGAAGTATTTGGAGCATTGTGCACAATTTTGGGCCCCATATCTGAGGAAGGATGTAATGGTGTTGAAGAGGGTCCAGAGGAGGTTTACAAGAATTATACCAGGAATGAGTTGGTCAACATATGATGAGCATTTGATGGCACTGGGCCTCTACTTGCTGGAGTTTAGAAGGATGAGGAGGGACCTAATTGAAACTTACTGAATAGTGAAAAGACTGGATAGAGTAGATGTCGAGATGATGTTTCCACTGGTGGGAAAGTCTAGGACTAGAGGTCACAAACTCAGAATGAAAGGACATTCCTTTAGGAAGATGATGAGGAATGTCTTTAGTCAGTGGGTAGTGAATCTGTGGAATTCATTGCCATAGAAGGCTGTGAAGGCCAAGTCAATAGATATTTTTAAGGCAGAGATAGATTCTTGATTAGTACAGGTGTCAAGTGTCGGGTTATGGGGCGAAGGCAGGAGAATGGGGGTCAGAGGGAAAGATATATCAGCCATGATTGAATGGCAGAGTAGACTTGATGGGCCGAGTGGCCTAATCCCGCTCCTATCACTAATGAACTTATGAACATGAAGTTATTGCAGTGATTAATGGGATGGATTGAACGGAAGTTATTTCAACATATTGGTGAAAAAATGAAGATGTCCATTTGCTTGATTTTAATGTGCTGCTGGAATGATAGGGCTGACTGATGCTGAGTGATCTCTGTATACCCTTCTGTTAGTATGTGGTGAATTTAGTGAGAATCATTAAAAATCATTGAACAAAAAGCAAAGGTCAAGGACTTTGGAATTCTGGAGTACAAACAAATTGTTGGAAGTACTCTGATACTTGTGTGCATAGTGAAGGGGAGGCAAAATGTAAAAGGCCAGTTCTATCCCATAGGTGATGGCTGGTGTTCAGCACTCACTTGTTCAACTCTCACTTCTGCACTATACAGGGAGTTCTGAGAATTCACCAACCATAGTGTAAACCAAAGATCGTAGTATCTTTGGTGTAAATGTGTGTTTGGTCATGCATGGATCTAAAGCAGCCATGTTGACCATAAAACTGTTAGATCAGTGTGTTGGCTCCAGCACTTTTTGCTCCCTGTTGAGGCCTCTCTGG
Organism: Okamejei kenojei; assembly: GCA_035221665.1. Classification (NCBI taxonomy): domain Eukaryota; kingdom Metazoa; phylum Chordata; class Chondrichthyes; order Rajiformes; family Rajidae; genus Okamejei; species Okamejei kenojei. Next base: position 81,065,942 of record CM069134.1, read on the forward strand.
CCCTAGTACAATTAGTCTGTTTGACCAATACTGATGGGTTACACAAAATGCTGGATGGCAGCAGCATCTAAGGAGCGAAGGAGATAGGCGAAGACCCTTCTTCAGACTGGTCAGGGATCAGGGAAACGAGAGATATAGACGGTGATGTGAGAGATTGAATGAAAGACATGCAAAAAAGTATCGATGATAAAGGGAACGAGCCATGTAAGCTGTTTGTGGTGTGAAAATGAGAAGCTAGTGACTAGGGTGGCGGGCCCGAGGGCTCAGCAGGGTTATTCGAGAAATAGATGTAAGAGGATGCAGTTCAGGCGCGCATACCTGCTTTGCTATTCTGAAAGGACATGGCTGACCTTTTGCCTCAGCAAAACTTTCCTGCAGCAACCTATATCTTTTGAATCCAATAAAATCCCAAAATTTAATTAAAGACAAGTTTATATGTACAAGAATGGTGAGGTATAATGAAAATCTTGCTTGCAGTAGTAGCATCAGATGCGCCTTTACACAGACAACACATGAAAATATAAAGTATCCATAAATTATACAATTCATTGGAAAAGAAAAACATTGTGCAAAAGCAAGGCAATAATGCAGGAAAGCAACTCATTGTGCAAGAGTTTGACTGTAGGATTCTGTTGTCAAGGTAAGATTAGTTTTGTGCCCATCGGTTCAAGAACCTGATAGAGTACAGTAGCTGTTCCTGAACCTGGTGGTGTGAGACCTCAGGCTTCTGTACCTTCTGCCCAATTGTAGCAGCGAGAAGAGGACAAGGCCTGGATGGTGGGCTCTTTAGTGTTAGATTCTGCCTTCTTGAGGCAGCTCCTCATGTAGATGTTTTTGATGGGAAGAACTGTGCCTGTGATGGATCGGTCTGACCACCATTCTCTGAAACCTGTTATTTTCTTGTATTTGAATTGCTGTACCACGTCATGATGCAACCATTCAGCATTCTTTATAATGTGCATATGCAAAGGTTTATTAGAGTATTCAATGACATGCTGAATCTCTTTAAACTTACAAAAAAGTAGAGGCATGGCATGCCTTCTTAGTGATTACATCTATGTCCTGAGCCCAGTACAGGTCAACTGATATGTTAACCCCCAGAAATTCAAAACGGCCAACACTGTTCTCGCCAAACTTACTCCCCAATGAAAACAGATGCGTGGTCTACCAACTTCTCCTTTCTGAAGTCAATGATTAGTTCCCTGAAATATCCTGCAGCTGGAAGTATCATCTTGAGAAATGCTTAGTGTTTTCCTATTATCTAGTGGCACGTAGCCCGAGCAATTACAAATGCCAAGAATTATGGTGCCCTGAAATGGGGGGACTATGTATAAACATTGCTATAATTTCTACATGGCCTTTATTAAATCTGACAATCTGCACTTTTACCGCATGTGATTTTTTCTATTACAAATCTCAAATTGTGGAGCACAAGAGACGAATAAACATTATGGAGGGTACTGTACGTCTCGCCCTCACCTCGTACGTCTCCACCTCACCTCGTATGCCTCCCTCCCCCATTCCGTACATCTCCCTCCCCACCCCGTTCGTCTTCCCCCTCCGTATAGTGACTATCACAAGCATGTTTTTAAGATAGTCACCAAATATTATTCAATCGAATAAAACTTTATACTTTAATTTATATTTAGTGGTTATTTCATTGTAGAGTAAAGGAGTCAAGGAAAGCGCGTTCACGTCACGGCCCTGTTTTCAACAATCCTTCCACCACCACGCACAAGAAGCACAAGAAGTGCAAGACAGACACCATTGTATGCAGATGCCGAGAAGTGTGTTCAGCTCTAATCAGCTCTGAACAACTTCTAATCTTGTTTGTGGACTCGATAAGAAGAATTGTAGCAAAGAATCCTAGTAGCCACCTTGAAGTTGTTGCTAGAATTCTGGAGTACCAACGTTGCCTAAGTCTCCAGTGATTGGGAATGTTTGAATTGTTGGAGATTATAATTTGTATTTTGAAATATTTAGCAAATTTTCACATCTAATGTTTTGTGCTATTCTGTTCAGAAGAAACTATTCAAAATTAGCTTTTAAAAACAGATTATTTATACTATAGACAATAGGTGCAGGAGTAGGTCATTTGGTCCTTCAAACCAGCACCACCATTCACTGTGATCATGGCTGATCATCCACAATCAGTACCCTGTTCCTGCCTTCTCCCCATATCCCTTGATTCCTCTATCTTTAAGGGCTCTATCCAACTCTCTCTTGAAAGCATCCAGAGAATTGGCCTCCACTGCCTTCTGAGGCAGAGAATTCCACAGATTCACAACCCTCTGTATGAAAAAGTCTTTCCTTGTCTCTGTTCTAAATGGCTTGTCCCTTATTCTTAAACTGTGGCCGCCGGTTCTGGACTCCCCCAATAAGAATGTCATTCCTTAAATTTGACTAAAACTGCACACAATACTCCAGGTGTGGTCTCACTAGGGCCCTGTACAACTTCAAAGGGACCTCTTTGCTCCTATACTCAACTGCTCTTGTTATGAAGGCCACCATGCCATTTGCTTTCTTCACTGCCTGCTGTACCTGCATGCTTACTTTCAGTGACTGATGAACACGGATGGCCCAGATCTCGTTGTACTTCCCTTTTTCCCAACTTGACACCATTCAGATAATAATCTGCCTTCCTGATTTTGCAGCCAAAGTGGATAACCTCACATTTATCCACATTAAACTGCATTTGCCATGCATCTGCCCACTTACCCAACCTATCCAAGTCACCCTGCATCCTCACAGCATCATCCTCACAGTTCACACTGCCACCCAGCTTTGTGTCATCTGCAAATTTGCTAATGTTACTTTTAAACCCTTCATCCAAATCATTAATGTATATTGTAAATAGCTGTGGTCCCAGCACCGAGCCTTGCGGTACCCCACTAGTCGTCTCCTTGCGTATGACGTGCACAGCCTAAAGTTGTATGTCAACTTGTTCTATTTGTTCTATTGTTTGTGCACGTCGGGTTGATTGCATTAGTCGAAACAGGGTGGACCACGTGAAGGTTGCAATCTCCCACCCCACGAGTCACTGCCTGCCATTCTGAAAGGGACCCGTTAATCCCTTCTCTTTGTTTCCTGTCTGCCAACCAATTTTCTATCCATGTCAGTACTCTACCCCAAATACCATGTGCTCTAATTTTGCCCGCTAATCTCCTATGTGGGACCTTATCAAATGCTTTCTGAAAGTCCAGGTACACTAGATCCACTGGCTCTCCCTTGTCCATTTCCCTAGTTTCATCCTCAAAATATTCCAGAATAGTCAAGCATGATTTCCCCTTTGTAAATCCATGCCGACTCAGACCGATCCTGTTGCTGCTATCCAAATGTGCCACTATTTTATCTTTTATAATTGACTCCAGCATCTTCCCCACTACCGATGTCAGGCTAACTGGTCTATAATTCCCTGTTTTCTCTCTCCCGCCTTTCTTAAAAAGTGAGATAACATTAGGTACCCTCCAATCCACAGAAACTGATCCTGAATCTATAGAACATTGGAAAATGGTCACCAAAGCATCCACGGTTTCTAGAGCCACTTCCTTAAGAAACCTGGGATGCAAACCGTCAGGCCCTGGATATTTATCAGCCTTCAGTCTCATCAGACTACCCAACACCATCTCCTGCCTAATGTGAATTTCCTTCAGTTCCTCCTTCACCCTAGATCCTCTGGATACTAGTACATCTTGGAGATTGTGTCTTCCTTAATGAAGACTTAATGACGTACCTGTTCAACTCGTCTACCATTTCCTTGTTCCCCATAATAAATTCACCCGATTCAGTCTTCAAGGGTCTAACTTTGGTCTTAACTAATTTTTTTCTCTTCACATACCTAAATAAGCTTTTACTATCCTCCTTTATATGCTTGGCTAGCTTACCTCATCTTTTCTCCGGTATTGCCTTTATAGTTAACTTCTGTTGATCCTTAAAAGTTTTCCAATCTTGTGGCTTCCCACTCTTTGCTATGTTATACTTCTATTATTTTTATACTGTCCTTGACTTACCTTGTCAGCCACGATTGCCCCTTACTCCGCTTGGAATCTTTCTTCCTCTTTGGAATGAACTGATCCTGCACCTTCTGTATTATTCCCAGAAATATCTACCATTGTTGTTCCACTGTCATCCCTGCTCGGGTATTTTTCCAGGCAACTTTGGCCAGCTCCTCCCTCATGGCTCCATAGTCCCCTTTGTTCAATTATAATATGGTTCATTACATAACACTAAATCCAGAATTGCCTTCTCCCTGTTAGGCTCCAGTACAAGCTGCTCAAAGAAACCATCAGGGAGACACTCCACATACTCCCTTTCTTGGGGTCCAGTAGCAACCTGATTTTCCCACTCTACCTGCGTGTTGAAATCTCCCATAACAACCATAGCATTACATTTGCAACATGCCAATTTTATCTCTGGATTCAACTTTCACCCTATATCCAGGCTACTGTTTGGGGGCCGATAGATAACTCTCATGAGGGTCTTTTTACCCTTACAATTCCTCAGTTCTATTCATACTGACTCTACATCTCCTTATTCTGTGTCACTGCTTGCAAGGGACTGAATTTCATTCCTCACTAACAGAGCTACCCCACCCCCTATGCCCACCTGTCTGTCTTTTCGATAGGACGTATACCCTTGAATATTCAGTTCCCAGCCTGGTCCTCTTGCAGCCATGTCTCTGTAATTCCCACAACATCATACTTGCCAATTTCTAACTGAGCCTCAAGCTCATCCACTTTATTTCTTAAACTTCGCGCATTCATATACAACACTTTAACTTTGGTATTTACCTCTCTTCTCACACAGGTCACTATTGGCCCTGACCTTACCCTCTTATCCCTTCTCGAACTTTCCTTCTCATTAATTCGGGAGTCTTTTGTAACTTTTTCTGTACTCACTTCCCCTTTTACTTTATTTTATACTCCCGATTTGTCAACCCCTCCCGCCCATGATTTAGTTTAAACCCACAGGTGTAGCACTAGCAAACCTGACTGCTTAGAACGTTGGTGCCCTACGCGTTTAGGTGTAACCCGTCCCTTTTGTACAGGTCACCCCTACCCCAGAAGAGACCCCAGTGGACTATAAATCTAAATCCTTGCTTCCTGCACCAGCCCCCCAGCCACACATTCAGATCCCCTAGCTCCCTATTCCTGCCCTCACTAGCACAAGGTACTGGAAGCAATCCAGAGATAACCACCCTAGAAGTCATGCTTTTCAGTCTTCTTCCTAACTCTCTAAACTCGCGTTGCAGAACCTCCTTCCTCTTCTTGCCGACGTCGTTCGTGCTGACGAGCGCAACTACCTCCGGCTGTTCACCTTCCCTCTCGTGGACGTTCTGAAGTCGGTTCGTGGTATCTTGAACCCTGGCATCAGGGAGGCAACAGACCATCCTCAAGTCTCGCCTGCCGCCACAGAATCTCCTGTCTGCACCTCGGACAATGGAATCACCCACCACTATAGTCTGCCTGACGTCGGTGTCGCCAGTCGAGTCTCATTGCTAGGATTGGAGCCACCGACCTGTCTGCCACTTAGACTGGAAGTGTCGGCTCCCCAACAGCTCCCAAAAGGGTGTTCCTGTTTTCATTTGGCACGGCCACTGGGGTCTTCTGCACTCCACGGTTACTCCCCTTTCTCACAGTCACCTGCCTTCGCTCTTCCTGTATCCTTGGCATGACAACCTCTCTGTATGTCCTGTTCATGAAACTCTTGTGTTCCCAGATGGCCATGTGGTCATCCAGCTGCTTCTCCTGTTCCCCAACGTGTTCATTCAGGAGCTGCACCTGGACACAATTTCTGCAGGTGTAGTTTCCAGAAGCTCCAGCGGCGTCCCTGACTTCCCATATCCTGCAGGAAACACACTGGAACAATAGGCCTGCCATTTCTTCAGTGGACAAAAATCACAAATTTTGATCAAGTGTAGCCTCCTTGCCTCAGCCTCCTCGCCGAAGACACTTGAGCCAATGACTCACACTTTACCTCCCAAGGCACTTCACCTCAACAAGAGACAAGAGACTTTTATTTGTCACATATAGCAATTGGTACAGTGAAATTTGTGGTCACCATACAGCCATGCGAATAAAAAAGAGCACAGAACATGATAGTCTTTAACATAGACATCCCCACACAGCGGAATCAAAGCATGGAGGGAAGGCACCAAAGTTCAGTCATCCTCCTCTGTTGTCTTCTGTTGTTCACTCGTGGTCAGGGGGCTCCCGAACCCCTCCCTGTTGCCGCTCCAGGCGGCCCGATGTTCAGGCCCGCTTGCCGGATGATGGAACTCCGACGTCGGAACGGAAGAACATTCTCAGCCGCTTGGTTTCTTAACCGGCCACTTCCTACAGGAGACTGCGGCTCCCGAAGTCCACAGGCCGAGCTGGGCGGAGATTCACGCTGGCGGCCCTCAGCAAAGTGATCCCAGGACTCCGCGATGTTGATGTCAGCGCCACCCGCGCTAGAAGCTCTGCAAACCACAGCTCCGCGATGTTGAAGCAGCAGGCCCAACACGCCGGAGCTTCAAACGGCGATCCAGGTAATGCAACGCACACTCCGCAGTGAATCCAGTGCTACGCCGCTGCTGAAGCTTTGTTCCGGTCCCCGGCAGGAAAGGCCGCGCCAATCCAGTTGGTAGGCCGCGGGGGGGGGGGGGGGGGGGGGGGGTGGGCGAAGATGCGACTTGGAGAATTGTCACATCCTCGCCAGGAAGTGACTGAGAAACGGTTTCCACCTCACCCTACCCCCCCTCCCCAACATAGAAATACTAAAAAAATCCTCCAAAACAAGGCCGCTCCTCTGCAGCTGCACTTCTTTATCTGTTACCTAATTAACTAATTTAGGGCTAATTAGTAAATTACTTGCACTTGGGCTTTTGGCGCACTTTTTAAATCATCCTTCCCTCTGACTGACCTACCAGCCAATACCTGCTTTCGCTGCTGCTTCTCACCGGCCACGGTAAACACTTGAATGATATAAGGTAGGGTGCCCGCCAATATCCAAGCTGTTGTGCTACATAAAGTGATGAAGGCATTGTAAATTCTCGACTTTGTTGGCTTTCTCAATTATTTGTTACCAGCTTGACTGCCCTTTATAGGTGCTACTATGGAAAACGGCAGTAAAGCATTTGTAGGTCTCTTCTCTCCATTTTATCACTAACAGAGACCATTATCATTGCAGCTCAGTTCTGTAGTTTGTTCCTATTCATTGACTGTTATAGCTCACATAATTATGTAGAGCCAGACTTTAAATAAAGTTTGTACTTGGTTCACTCACACTTCAGCCATGCTGTGTTTAAGGAAATCACAAGGCACATTCCTGTTGTGCAGAAAAATAAACCATTCTGTTGGCTTTCATTCAGTGGAGTCATCCACATCTGACATATGGGTGTTGTTTAAAGCCACCATAGTGCCTGGGAATATTTTGCTTGTTGTTTCTCATAGTTGGGGTTAAAATCTGGGATGGCACTATGATCCCAGAACCTCATCAGAAGGACCACAACGAATGAAGAAAGCGAATGGGAAAGGATGTCATTAAGTTGGAAAGGGTGCTGCAGAAATCCACCAGATATTATCTGGAATTGCGGGCTTGAGTTATAGGGAGAGGTTGAATAGGCTGGGATATTTTTCTTTGGAGCATAGGAGGCTGAGGGATGACCTTATTAAAGTATACAAAATTTTGGATACCGTGATCGTTCACAATATTTTACCCAGAGTAGAGGATTCTAAAACTAGAGGGCATATGCTTAAGTTGAGATGGTAGAGATTTAAGAGGAACCTCAGGGATTTTTCACTCAAAGGGAAGTATATATCTGGAATGAGTTGCCAAAGGAAGCACTGGAAGCAGATACATTTGCGATCAAAAGCCTTTGGACAGATATATGAATAGAAAGGGTTTAGAGGGAAATAGGCCATATACAAGCAAATGAAACTAGCACTGAATGCCAACTTCGTAGGCATGTACAAGTTTGGACAAAGGGCCTGTCTCCATGCTGTGACTCTTTGACTCTATGAACACAAAACAGTAGAATGGTGCACAATCAGATAGAGTAAAAGAACATCGAAAGTACAATAATGGAATCATCAAATGAGGCAGAGTTAACAGTGAGAATATGTGGCATAAATCTGAGAATGGGGTGTGATTGGTTTAGGAGCCTGATAGCAGTGTAGAGGAAGCTGATCTTAAGTCATATCCAAGCTTTCTAGTTCCTGTATCTTCATTCAGCAGCTAGAAGGTATAAAAGGAATGGCCAGGGTGACAGGCCATTATCAATGATACTGTCAGCCGTCCTGATGTAATACACCATGAAGATTGTGGAACCATGAAGATAGACTAGATGGAAGGATGTGATGATCCTGTGATGGACACGGGGAGTGTTCACTGTTCTTTTCAGATCCAGGTGGTCAAGTGCAGAGCAGTTACCACACTAGACTAAGATGCATCACATCAGAATACATTCTATGGTGCATCTGTAGAAGATTGAGAGAATCCTCGTGGATATGCCAAATCTTCTCGGACACATAAGAAACTAAATATCAATGATTTGTATGAGAACATACAGGCAAGATTAGCAAGTTTGCTGATGATACAAAAGTTAGTGGTTTTGCAGATAGTGAAGACAGTTGTGAACGATTGCAGCAGGATCTGGATTGATTGGCCAGGTGGGCGGATGAATGGTTGATGGAATTTAATACAGAGAAGTGTGAGGTGTTGCATTTTGTGATGTCGAACAAGGGCAGGACCTACACAGTAAATGGTAGGCCTCTGTGTAGTGTTGTAGAGCAGAGGGATCTAGGAGTACAAGTGCATAGTTTTTTTAAGGTCGAGTCGCAGGTAGATAAGGGAGTCAAAATGGCTTTTGGCACTTTGGCCTTCATCAGTCAGAGTATTGAGTATAGAAGTTGGGAGGTCATGTTGCAGTTGTATAAGACGTTGGTGAGACTGCATTTAGAATATTGTGTTCAGTTCTGGGCACCATGTTAAAGGAAAGATATTGTCAAGCTTGAAAGGGTTCATAATATATTTACAAGGATAGTGCAGAAAGGATGTTCAAGGATGTTGCCAGGGCTAGAGGCTGTGAGCTACAGTGAGAGGTTAAGAAGGCTGGGTCTCTATTTCATGTAAAATAGGAGGTTGAAGGGAAAGCTTGTAGAGATATTAAAAAATCATGAGAGGTATAGATCGGGTCTTTTACCCAGAGTAGGGGAAATCAAGGACCAGAACACATAGGTTCAAGGTGAAGGGGGAAAGATTTAATAGGAATCGAGGAGCAACTTTTTCACACAGAGGGTATTGGGTGTTTGGAACCAACTGGAGGTAGTTGAGGCTGGGACTATCCCATAATTTAAGAAACAGTTGGACAGGTACATGGATAGGACAAGTTTGGAGGGTTATGGACCAAGCACAAGCAAGTGGGACTAGGGTAGCTGGGACATTGTTGGCCGACGTGGGCCAGTTGTGCCAAAGGGCCTGTTTCCACACTGCATCACTCTATGACTCGATATGTTCATGCGTTTTCCTAATCACCCCATTTGATGTGATGGCACCAGGTTATGTTGCGATATAACCTGATTGTTATGATATGGATGCCTCCATCTTCTACACCTCCACACCAGCTCCATTTGTGAGGATAGAGTTATGTCATCGCCTCTTTTCCCTTGGTCGACAACCAAATCTTTTATCATGCTAGGTATAAAGAGCTAGTTATTGTCCTGGATCTCCATCTCTTTCTTGTACCTTGTTTTATTATTTTTATAGCTCCAGCTGACAACAGTGGTCTCATTGGTGAATCTCAAAGATCAAGTTAGTGTTGTACTTTGGCATTTCTTTTCATTTTGTTATAACACAGGACCACTTGTACTTGGTCAGTCACGTGGGACAAAAGAGTGTGAATACAAGTGAGCCTGGAGTATCAACAGATACTCTCAGTGGAATCTCAAGTTTGCACATGACTAACAACTGAAAGGTTCTTGTCCTTATCCATGTCCCACTAACTGGAATGGACATAGTACAGTGGAGTTAAAATGGTACTGGACAGTATAGACAGGTGGATAGATGTTTTTCTCTCCCATCTGCAAGCTGTCTTGCCTTCCTAATATATGGATCATAGATGTTACGCGGTAGAGGGGAACATTGTCATGATCCATTGTGGGGATGAAGGACAGAAGATAGAACTAAGTAAAAGGTTTTGCTGAAGAAATGAGTTACTGGGGTCCAAATTAGAAAGTAGAGTAGCAAAGGAATAGTCTCCACTAGAACTTCAGCTACAAACAAATTGGTATTGGGGCATTCACTTTAGAGAGTTGAAAGTGTGGCACCAAGGTTGGTTATGGGACAAATGCAATCATATCAGACCTGGTTTAATAATATGAAGTAATTTATTTTGATCTCAGGTAACCAGTCTTTATAATTCAGTATGCTCTATAATTGGTTATTATCTATAGTTATATTAACAATTTAGACGAGGGAATTAAATGTAACATCTCTCAGTTTGTGGATGATACAAAGCTGGGTGGCAGTTTGAGCTGTGAGGAGGTTGCTATGTGGCTTCAGGGTGACTTGGATAGGTTGGGTGACTGGGCAGAAGCATGGCAGATGCAGTATAATGTGGATAAATATGAGGTTATCCACTTTGGTGGCAAGAACAGGAAGGCAGATTATTATCTGAATGGTGTCAGATTTGGAGAAGGGGAGGTGCAACGAGACCCTGGTGTGCTTGTACATCAGTCACTGAAAGTAAGCATGCAGGTACAGCAGGCAGTGAAGAAAGCTAATGGCATGTTGGCCTTCATTGCTAGAGGAATTGAGTTTGGGAGCAAGGAGGTCGTACTGCCATTGTACAAGGACCTGGTGAGACTGCACCTGGAGTATCGTGTGCAATTTTGGTCTCCTAATTTGAGGAAGGACATAATTGCTATTGAGGGAGTGCAGTGTAGGTTCACCAAGTTAATTCTCGGGATGGCGGAAATGACATACGACGAAAGAATGGGTCGACTGGGCTTGTATTTGCTGGAATTTAGAAAGATGAGAGGGGATCTTATAGAAACATGTAAAATTCTTAGAGGATTGGACAGGATTGATGCATGAAAAATGTTCCAGATGTTGGAGTCCAGAACCAGGGGTCACAGTCTATGAATAATGGGTAGGCCATTTAGGACTGAGATGAGGAAAAAAATTTTCACCCAGAAAGTTGTGAATCTGTGGAATTCTCTGTCACAGAAGGCGGTGGAGGCCAATTCTCTGGATTGTTTCAAGAGAGAGTTATATTTAGCTCTCAGGGCTAAGGGAATCAAGGGATATGGGGAAAAAGCTGGAACGGGGTACTTATTTTGGATGATCAACCATGATCATATTTAATGGCGGTGCTGGCTCGAAGGGCTGAATGGCCTATTCTTGCACCTATTTTTCTATGTTTCTGGTGTTTTTAATGTGGAGATGTTAAAAACATCACCGGGGCACCGCACGATTGGCAACCCCACCAACAGTCTGTTTATTTTTTTGTCTTTTTTTTATTTTTAGTGTGTGTTTAAAGTCTGTGTCAATGTTCTATTTGGGGGGAGGGGTTGGGGTCGGGCGAAACTTTTTTTCAGTATCTTACCTTGCCGGAGATGCGATTAATCTTCGGATCGCATTCTCTGGTCGCTCTGCAGCCTACCATCGATGGAGTTGGAGGCCTCCTCGAACTGACCTTGGGCCCCACCACGGGGCGTGGACTTAACATCGGAGTCGATCCTTTGCCTTGGGAGCTCCAATGTCATGGAAGGTTCAACCAGCCCCGACGCGGGGTTCGATCGTCCGGCGCGGGGGAGCTGACATCCCACTGATGTAGGAGCTGATCGCCTCGACGCGGACGGCCCGCCGCCAGCATCAGGACTCAAGATCATCCCGTCGATGGAGCGCTCGAGGCCCCCGATCGTGGGAGAGCAAAGGGAAGAGATTGAACTTTTTTTCACCTTCCATCTCAGTGAGGAATGTAGAGGTCATTGTGGTGGATATTTATGTTAAAATGTGTTTTGTGTGTTCCGTTGCTTTTTATTTGTATAACTGACTTGGCAAATTAAATTCCTCGTATGTAGCAAAACATAATTGGCTAATGGTGGATGTTAAATGTGTTTATTGTGTGTTTTGTTTTTTTATTATATGTTATGACAACAAGGCAACGAAATTTTGTTCAGACCGAAAATGACAATAAAGGATAATCTAATCTAATAAAGTATTATTGTGATTGTGTTCCAATTCCCTGGCAGAAAGAAACATTTTTGTACAATTTTAAAATGGCCCAATGCTGTGGCTTGTTTTTGGAATGTTATCGGAAAGATGCAAAAGGAACCTATGAGCTAAGATAAATGCCTCACTTTCGCAACGTTTGTGGATTAATTTCTCATGTAATCTATGGTTATTTCATCTGTTATCCTTGACAGGGCTGGGAGGAGTGCGTCGATGCAGCTGTCGTTTACTTACTCAGGACCTGTCTTTCGAAAAGTTCCAAGGACCAGGCATTGAGCCCCACAAACCAACTCAGCATGCCAAAAGATACCTGCAGGTTAAAGAAACACATCACCCTGCTATGTGACAGATTGAGCAAAGGAGGCCGGCTGTCTTTAGTTGCAGATGCCCCACAGCATGCAGTCACAATGCCAGGTAAAGATGACATCGGAGAGGAGCTGCTGTTAGAATGAGCATTGTTTTATGTGGCTGTGTATTTCTTTGTGAAAGTCACAGTGGTAGACTGTAAATGTTTGGATTGTAAACGTGAGTTCTTATCTGCCATATTATAAGTCACAAATTGTGTTAAAGGAATAATGGTTTACACAAAGCAAACTACCGAAAAGATAACGTGCTGTTGTTTGTAAGGACAGATTTAGTCAAGTATTATCACAGTGTAAGATAAGCAATCACAAAATTAAAAAGCTATATGTTGTGAAAAATACCTAATTAAGTCCAGTAGATCGTTGGTAGCTTTGACACTTGCGAGCATTTACAGTCTCCACTTTTCCTATGCATTCAAGCAAATATTTGCATTGGCTTTACATGAATCATTTTTAACCTTACAGCAGTGGAATGTTGGATTTTATCTTTAACCTCTCACAGGACAGCTTTGTGAGGAAAGATTAATTTTAACAATCCATGACATGCACGTTTTATTACAGAATTTAAGATTGCTGCAACACATTAAAAAAAATCCTGTCTGCCCTGATACTAGTCTGAAACTAGTGAAAATGTTCACAATTTGGGCTTTACAGACGAACTAGAATGAACCACTGTTTTCACACTTCAAATTTTTCAGGTTGTGCAGAAAGAAACACTTTAAATGACCTCTTTCTCAGTTACCCTGTTGTATCTTCAGAAAGTATTAACCTCAATTATAATCATTCGTGGGATGTCGCAAGCAACGTTGGCATTCATTTAACAAATCTCATTGCCTGTTATTGTTGTGGTAGACTGTTACTGCAAAACCCCCCATACAGTTTGGACCACTGTATGTTACTTCTCCCTTTCTGTGATTTTATTTTGTTTAAAAAAAATACCATCTTTGAGGTTTAATATAAATTTAGCTTTCTCCTCTAAGAGTCGGGTTAACAAATTAAAGCAGTTAGGGGACGTTTGAATTGGGACTCTTCTCTCCAAATAATGTTGCCTTACCCACTGAGCTCCTCCAGTACTTTGTGTCCTTTCTTGTCAAGCAGCATCTGCAGTTCCTTGTTTCTTAAAAAAAAGTTCAGGTTTTGAAAGCTACTTATTCTATTATTTTCTATAATAATAATAATAATAATAATAATATTTTATTGTCATTGCACATAAGTGCAACGAGATTTGGTTTGCAACTTCCATCCGATGTCATAACTTAAACGATTAATAACATTTAGGTTTAGATATCCCGAAAACAAGGTTTGTGAAAAGAACATTAGAACAGTAAAAGTCAAAACCAAAACAGACTAAAGTGCAGATGTGTCTGTGTGACGTGACCATCCGAGGGAGACAGTCCATGGGGGTGGGGAGCACTCAGCACGGCCGGTTCAGAGCCGCTATAGCTCTGGGAATGAAGCTGTTTCTGAGTCTGGAGGTGCGGGCGTAGAAGGCCTTGTAGCGTCTGCCGGAAGGGAGTAGTTCGAACAGTCCATTACAAGGGTGAGAGGGGTCTTTATGGATGCTGACGGCCTTCCCGAGGCACTGTGTGTGGTAGATGCCCTCCAAGGCTGGTAGCAGTGTCCCAATAATCTTCTGCGCTCTGTGGACGATGCGCTGAAGAGCTCTCCTCTCCGTGCAGCTGAGATACCACACAGTGATGCCATACTTTTACATGCTCTCTGTCGTGCAGCGGTAGAAGGTCGTCAGCAGCTGTTGGGGCAGACCAGTCCGTTTCAATGTTCTTAGGAAGAACAGTCGTTGCTGTGCCTTTTTGACCAGCGCAGCGGTGTTGGAGGACCATGTAAGGTCCTCTGAGATGTGAGTGCCCAGCAACTTAAAGCTGGACACTCTTCACGTTGTCCCCGTAGATGGAGATTGGGGTGTATTCATGTTATAGTTTACAATTTAGTTGTGTAAGATTTATTAAAAAGGCGACAAACATGAAAATATAGATGCCAGCAAGTGGTAGTTTTAAAATTAAGCATTCAATTTTAAAAGCCCAATCCTATGAAATAAACACCCACACAGGAATCAAGTTGCCCAGCACTCATATCCTTTAATTATTTAAAATACCCAGAAAGTACATACATACCCGTGAGAGTCAACCAGAATAGCAGCCCCATTGATATCACAACCCTATAATCCTTGATGGGTTTTGCAATAATATAATTTTCATGGAAACCCATTACCGATGATTATTTTTATTCCAATTTTGTTACCTTCAATTTTATTTCCTCTGTTCTCATGATGTGAACTCCAGACCAGGAGCCTGAGCCAAAGAATTGTGGGCCAATAAACCACTGTATCACCTTCCCCTTGTATTTGGCAAATTAGAATCATTGTATGTAATGTAATCCAGTTTACACTTTGACGTCGAGTCCATTATTATTGTCCAAGATCTTCATCATCAGCCACTTGTGACAAATTAAAATATTGGAATTAAACTATAGGAAAATAAGGATTAAAACATCCAAGCTATGGCCTTTGCACATGATCTCATTTTCCCGATGTGTGCCTGTGATATTTAATGGTGAAAAGAAAGTGAAATTACCCAGGTTTTTTTCACTCCTATCTGAATGCTTTGCGTTATTGAATTTGGAATGTTTGTAAATGTTCATTGGTAAATCTACATAGCGTTGTCTCCCAGGCCAAAGTCCTCAGCATTGAGGCCCTATTTATATTCATCGAGCTCAGATGGGCAGGCCACACCATTCGTCTGCCCAACACTAAGTCTCCACAATGGGAACTCTGTTGCTAAGTGTGGGTTGGGTAGAGATTACCAGGCAGATAAAGGAAGATCTAAGAATGTGCTCAAAGCCTTCAGGAGAAATGCACCATTAGCACTGACTCCTGGGAACTTGAGACCCATGGAGAAGGAACATTCAGGATGGTTTTGAGAACTTTGAGGCACTGCATCAGGAGCATACACGGGCAAGTATGTGGAAACATAAGCTAAATCTCCATTCAACTGCACACCTGCTCACCCGTCAGGCACCCTCTGTCCCAGCTGTGAAAAAGCTTGTGTTTCCTTCATCAGGCACCTCAGAACCTCAGAACCTTAATCCTCACAGATTGCCTCAGAAGAAGAAAGGAGGCTGCACATAATATATTCACTGCTAAAATCTGTGATGTGCTTCAATCCAAATGTTCCAATGATCTGTTTCAGTGGTGGTTTCTATTGTCTAATCCTGGTTGAGAACAGTAAATGACATTGGAATCCAGAATTGCATGTTCTGAAGTAAGACTGCCTTTGTGTTACTCTCATGAGTGGAGTTGATGCGATGCACATACCAGACTGGACAGTGATGGCACAATCATCCATGATGCCATTTTGCTGTTGAGACATCCATCTCTTTTTCTGGTTCAAAATTAATAATTTTCATTATTTTCCAACATGGGATTGCAAAGTGAGTTAAGACCAGATTCTTGTGCTAGCTGTGATGAAGGGTGCATACTGCCACAAGCAATGTTCATTCATATTTTTGTGGCAAAGAGTTATGGAGGAGAAAATCTGAACATTCCTATACTGTGCTGTGACAATCAACGGCATTAAGGGGCTGCCCCACTGCGGCGACCTAATTGGCGAATTGCCCTGGACTCATACTCGCAGCATGGTCGACATGAAGTCCGAGGAGGTATTTGTAACTCTCCTTCATGCTCAAGAGTAGTCCCCACGTACTCGTGGCCTCAGCTAGGTCACGGAGTATTTTTCAACATGCTGAAAAATGCCTGCAAGTAAAGAAAGGTCGCCATGGAAAAAAAAAATTTTTTTACTCGTAGGTTTAGTCGAAGTAGGTCGTAGTAGATCGGCGTGTTATTCATAGGTAATTGAGGGTAGTCGTGGATAGTCTTCAACATAGTCGAAGGGAGGTCGACGGAGATCGAAGGAGCTCGTCTTCATTGTCCAGTATTTGGTGTCCAATTTTCCCTAAGCTAGTTGAAGCTAGTCTTCAACATGGTCGAAGGAGTTTTTCTACATAGTCGAAGGAGATGTTCAACATGACACTTTATCAAACTCTTCTAAACTCGCCAATTAGGTCACCACAGTGGGACAGCCCCTTTAAAATGTGTTTATTTTTGGTGAGCTTTCAGACTGATCGACGGAAAATTGGAGCAGTGAGCTTGCTTTCAAGTTGGGAGATGATACTTGCAGCATTTTCCACTATATTCCTGGCTGCAAATACTGTCGACAAAACTGTAAAAGAAATCAAATTTGGAATTTATCACTCCATTAAACGGTTATGTACACACCCAACCAACCCTGCAGTGCTTTTGAATTTTTTGGCTTCTCCACATTTTGGAATTAGTTCCATATTAAATGAAAGACCATCGAATGCCTCTGAATTAATAATAAAAATAACTGTGGACTCCAAAGGATATCACAGTGATTTGAATTGACTGAACAGGCAGTTCATTGTTACTCTAGTTCAGCCCTGCTGCAACCCATCCACAAAGTGGCCTGACCCACTGCAGGCAGGATATGCCAACAGTAATGTGCAAAGACCCTTCAGTTATACTATTTCTGTGTTGTTATCTTAAACCATTCAGGAAAGATCAGTAATGTGTAAATAACATCAATAATGTTCAGAGCTTTGTTTTGTGTTCAAATATTTTAGGTTAAGTCAAGGAGGCCCGATGTAATTTCCTATTACTTGAAGAAGAGACCATTCAACCACCTAACCTTTTTTGTAAACCATTTTAGCATTTTTAGGATAGATTGTGGCTGAAAACGCACCTCGAGGAGTTGGTCTCCAGCATTCTTAGCCTTTTGGGGAGGTGAACCAGTTTTCCATGACTGGTATATGAAGATATGCATTCTGGTTTCACCCCCAACAGCCTGCCTGTCATTTTAAAATTATACTGCTTCAATCTGAACTTTCCCACCAGAGGAAGTACTTTTCTTTACATTTCCTTTTGAATCCATTAATCATTTCAGTTTGCTAGTGAATACAAGCCAAGTTTATGCAATCTGCCTTTGGACGTTAACCCTTTAAACCCCAAAGTCTTCTGTGTAAAAAATCTAATGCAGTAGTTGTAACTAATATGGCATTAACACATCTATGTATATGCAAAGATCAACGACAGAACTTCCATTGGTTACAGTTAAAAAGGATGATGGTTCTCACTTCAATTTGGTTGGAAATGGCAACAAAATAATTAAATGTTAGAGATTTCCTTGCTGGGGCCATTGCTATATTGAAGTCACAACAATAGTCTGTATAAACACAAAATGCTGGAGTAACTCAGCGGGTGAGGCAGCATCTACGGAGAGAAGGAATGGGCGACGTTTCAGGTCAAAACTCTTCTTCAGACTGATGTCAGGGGAGGGGGCAGGACAATGATAGAATGTAGGCGGAATCAGTAAGACTAGTGGGAGAACTGGGAAGGGGAAGGGGAGAGAAAGCAAGGGATATCTGATGTTATAGTCAATGTTCATACTGCTGGGGTGTAAGGTACCCAAGTGAAAAATCCTCCAATTTGAGCTGGGCCTCACTCTGACAATGGAGGAGGCCCAGGACAGAATGGTCAGATTGGTAATGGTAAGGGTTGAAGTGCTGGGCCACCGGGAGATTAGATAGGTTAAGATGGACTGAGCGGAGGTGTTCAGCGAAACACCGATTGCCGAGCCTGTGCTTTGTCTTGCCAATGTGGAGAAGTTGACACCTGGAACAGCGGTACAGTAATGAGGTTGGAGGAGGTGCAACTGAACGGAGTAGGTAAATCCCATTTCTGACACCATATAATGAGTCGAGTCGTACACACGTCAAGATACAACACATATTTATTAAAGTCCACTTACAGCATTGGTCTGCAGGACATTAGAGCAACTGGCAGCTACTCAGACTGAATTACGTAAGCAAGATCTTGGTAATATAAATCGCATATTAGGCGGAGCAACTACTAACAAGCACTACAATTCGTTAGTAGGAAATAACCAATCTACATCTTTCCTTGTAGAAACAAAATAAAGCATAGATACGTGGAAAACATGGTGGTCAAACAATATAGCAGTCAAAACATTAATAATGCATATGGGAAAGTATAGATAGTTACACAAAATCACATATCCAATGGGTGGCCTGCGGACCCGTCCGGCACGTGTGCGGTACGAATCCGCATCTCCTCTCACCGGTGAAGTGACTGGGGAGGTGACAGGGATGTGACCAGGGATGGCACCGGAGACCCACCGGGTAGAGGTGGTGAAGTAGGCGAGCTGGGCGCTGAACGCTGTGGAGAGGCCGCGGGGGACATAGTCTCTGGTTGTGGAGCAGCCGGCCGGTAGTGGAAGGGTATACAAAACGCGAGACCTCTGGATACAGAGTCGCAGGACCCGGTTCCTTCACAAGAAGGAGGTTGACAGTTGACATCTGTAAATGGCCCCGTCTGCGCTAACCAGGTAGGAGCGCGGTTCTTTGGCTGTGGATGTGACCCAGACTGCCATAGCCCATGTGGTCTGGAGACGAACAACTTGCCCACTGGGGAGAGGTTTAAGTGGTATACTGGACTTGCCGAAAAAATGTTTTTGTGCATCGCGCTTGAATTGTCGTTTCTGGACTGCGGGCGGAGAATGAACCTGTGGCTGCAGAAGCTGCTGGGGTACAGGCAGGGCAGCATGGGTTTGACGAAACATCAGTCGTTGGGCTGGGGAACCCAGTATGGGATCCCTGGCAATGTTCCTTAAATTGAGCAGGTCCAGGTAGACGTCAGATTTAGCAAGGTAGGAAAGCTCCATTAGTTGTTTTGCACTTCGTACGGCCCATTCAGTGAGTCTGTTGGACTGCGGAAACTCAGGGCTGCTGGTGATATGTTGAAAGTCCCATCATTGTGCAAAGTTTTTGAAAAGCTGGCTGGTGAACTGGCTGCCGTTGTCAGATAGAAGGTGTGCAGGGGAACCGTGCACAGAGAAATGGCGTTGCAACCTCTGGATAACTGCTTCAGATGTGATGGTTTGGAATAGATCAATGTCAAACCAGCCCAAATAAGAGTCGACAAGAACCAGATAGTGTTCCCCATGCCATTCGAATATGTCGGTGGCTAATGTGAACCACGGTAGAGGAGGAACCAGGTGCAGCAGTAAGGGCTGCTTCTACTGGTGTGGCATCAGGCTTTTGCAGATGGCGCAGCCTTCAGTTTTGTCACGTATGTACTTGGTCATACCAAGCCAGTAAAACATGCTCTGTGCCCGTTGTAAGGTTGCCTCCACGCTGGGGTGGCCCCTGTGGACGGCGTCGAAGTACTTGTCTCGGAGGACAGCTGGGACAACTGCCTTGCGGCCCTTGACTATAATCCTGTCCTGTAACACCAGTTCGTCGCGAACCAGGAAGTATGGGCGGATCGCGGGTTTTGCGTGGGGCCCTTGATAGTATGTCTGCTATGTGCATGTCCTTGCCTTTTTTACAGACAATGTTAAAATTAAAACGCCGCATCATCATCCATTGCAAGCGAACCGGAGTAGCGTGAATGGGTTTATTGAAGATGGTGACCAGTGGCTGGTGGTCTGTTTCTATAACCACAGACTTCCCAAAAATAAAGTATTTGAATTTCGTGCAGGCGAAAACCACTGCAAGCAATTCTTTTTCTATGGGCGTAACATTGTTCAGTATTAGTTAGTGTGCGAGAGGCATATGAAACAGGCTTGCAGTCGCCATTGACAGTGGTCTGCAGGCAAGCAGCACCATGTCCGTACTGCAACGCATCACATGTGAGCATTACAGGTAACTCCAAAGCAAAATAGGAGAGGGTAGGTGCGCTGGCCAGCTGCAACTTGAGGATATCAAAAGCTCTTTGGATACCAGGACCATGCCCGTGTCTTTGTGTGTGGGGGGCAGTGTTCGCTGTGAGGAGGATGCTAGGAGACTGCAAGGTGACTTGGATAGGCTGGGTGAGTGGGCAAATGTTTGGCAGATGCAGTATAATGTGGATAAATGTGAGGTTATCCACTTTGGTGGCAAAAACAGGAAAGCAGACTATTATTTAAATGGTGGCCGATTAGGAAAAGGGGAGATGCAGCGAGACCTGGGTGTCATGGTACACCAGTCATTGAAAGTAGGCATGCAGGTGCAGCAGGCAGTGAAAAAAGCGAATGGTATGTTAGCTTTCATAGCAAAAGGATTTGAGTACAGGAGCAGGGAGGTTCTACTTCAGTTGTACAGGGTCTTGGTGAGACCACACCTGGAGTTTTGGTCTCCAAATCTGAGGAAGGACATTATTGCCATAGAGGGAGTGCAGAGAAGGTTCACCAGACTGATTCCTGGGATGTTAGGACTGTCTTATGAAGAAAGACTGGATAGACTCGGTTTATACTCTCTGGAATTTAGGAGATTAAGAGGGGATCTTATAGAAACTTACAAAATTCTTAAGGGGTTGGACAGGCTAGATGCAGGAAGATTGTTCCCGATGTTGGGGAAGTCCAGGACAAGGGGTCACAGCTTAAGGATAAGGGGGAAATCCTTTAAGACCGAGATGAGAAAGACTTTTTTCACACAGAGAGTGGTGAGTCTCTGGAACTCTCTGCCACAGAGGGTAGTTGAGGCCAGTTCATTGGCTATATTTAAGAGTGAGTTGGATGTGGCCCTTGTGGCTAAGGGGATCAGAGGGTATGGAGAGAAGGCAGGTACGGGATACTGAGTTGGATGATCAGCCATGATCATATTGAATGGCGGTGCAGGCTCGAAGGGCTGAATGGCCTACTCCTGCACCTAATTTCTATGTTTCTATGTTTCTATATCACTGAGGTTGGGAATAAATTTCCCTAGGTAGTTGACCATTTGTTGAGCTTCTAATGTTGGAATAACCAAAGTCACACACCTTGATTAAGGTCCAAAGACTTTATTAATGTTACAGCATTGGTAAATTCATCTTAGCACATTACTCTAAAAGTGAGAGAGAAAGGCAGGGAGTCTTTCTGTTAAACTAGTGGGCGTAGCTACAAAGTATGACTCATAACATGAGTCACTGATCTACATCCTCCCTCTTAAAGAATTACTTGTCAGTACAAAACCATTGACTAAATAAGGCATGCAAAGCAATTGATAATAAGCTGGAGGAAAGTCAAACATAACCCGGGTACTTCACGGTGGGCTTGCAAACACGACCAGCACGTGTGCGATAAAGACCATCTCCGTTTTTCCCCATCGGGGACAGAACAGGTGGCTTCACAGGTGAGGGAGACTGAACCTGCATTCCCGGTGATGAAACAGGGGACTGTGGTGCAGGCGGAGGGGGCATCGCCACTGGCAAAGCAGCATTTGCAGAAGCGGGTTGTTGTGCTGGTGTAGGCGGATTAATGCCGCTGGACACAGACGGAAGTACACTTGTACGGTCAGGATAGTATGGTGGTGGAGCTGGCTCATTCACAGGCAGGATATGTTGTCTGTTACGCCTGTAGGTGCCGCCATCGGCACTCACCAGATATGAGCATGACTCAGAAGCAGTTCCTGATATTACACTGATACGGTCATGGCCTTTGTCACTCTGCAAACGAACCACTTGCCTCTTTGTTAATGATGGAAGTTGCCTACTTGTTTTGTCATACCACTGTTTTTGAATGTCACGCTTTTGTTGTAACCTGAACTGGACTTCCGATGGTGGAACCACCTGTGGGATCAATGCCTGATCCGCCACAGGCACCGTGTTTCGGGTCTGCCTCGACAATAAACTTTGAGCAGGTGAACCCAAAATGGCGCCGCGGGAGATGTTGCGTAAGTTGGGTCGATCCAGGAACATGTAGGAATTAGCTGTGTTCGAAAGTTCCATGAACTGTTTGGCACTCTTTAGAGCACCCTCAGCTAGTCCATTCGACTGTGAATATTCAGGACTGCTGGTAATTTGGCGAAAATTCCAGCATGCAGCAAATTCCTTGAAGTGTTGGCTGGTAAATTGACTGCCATTATCAGATAACAGTATGCCCGGAGCTCCGTGGACTAAAAAATGGCGAGCAAGCTTAGAAACCATCCCGCGAGAAGTGGGGCTGCTAAGAAAATCAATGTCAAACCATCCTGTATACGAATCGACGAGTACCAGGTACTGCTTGCCATGCCACTCAAATATGTCAGTTGCCACTATAAAGCATGGGTGTGCAGGAACCGGATGTGAACGAAGTGGTTGCTTTTGTCGGTGAGGTGCCAAGCTGTTGCACACTGCACAGGACGCCACCTTCTCGGTGATGTATTCGGCCATGCCAGGTCAGTAAAACATGTTTCTTGCCCTGCGTAGACAGCGTTACAATACTTGCTGTGCAGCGAAGCAGGAACCACAGCCTTGTATCCTTTTAAAATAATGCCATCCTGCAGCACTAGCTCATCTCGGACAGGAAAGAAAGGCCGAACAGGCAGGGGAACTTTGTAGTGTATGTCTGGCCAGCCGTGCTTAATGATGGAGACAAGCGACCGTAAAGTACTGTCAGCAGCTGTGTGGGCAACCAGGTCCTCCATCCAGGACGATGGATAAAAGACACAGTCATTACAACAAAGTCATCATCCAGCGAGGGCAGACCCTCGCAGGTCTTCCGGGGTGCACACGAGAGAGTGTCAGCCAGGTGCATTTCCTTACCACGTTTGTAGATCAGAACAATGTCATATTTTTGAAGTTGAAGCAACATCCGCTATAGGCACGCTGGAGAGGCATGAATTGGTTTGTTAAAGATGCTGATCAGAGGTTGGTGGTCAGTTTCAATCTTGACCGTTTGACCGAAGATAAAGTCGTTAAATTTCCTGCAGGCGAAAACAACCGCCAACAGCTCTTTCTCAATTTGGGCATATTGTTTTTCTGTGTCAGTCATAGTGCGCGAGGCATAGGCAACAGGCTTATTGCCGCTATCATCATTTTGAAGACATGCTGGGCCTAGTCCGTGTTGTGAAGCGTCACAAGTCAGTGTGACCGGTCGTTTAGCATCAAAGTAAGCGAGAGTAGGAGCACAAGACATCTGCTGCTTAATTGTGTGTAACTCCCTCTGCTGTTGCTCATGCCAGGTCCAAGCAATGTCTTTGTGTGTAAGCTGGCACAACGGGGCTGATATTTCGCTGAAGCCGGAATAAATTTGCTCAAGTAGTTAACCATGCCAAGGAATCTCTACAAACTGAGCACGTCTGTGGGCGCTGGGAGCTCGTTGATAGCACTGATTTTAGGCAGATCAGTTTTCAGGCCGTCTTTAGTAAACACATGGCTTATTTATTTCACCTCGCTTACCCTGTATTTGCATGTTTGAGGGTTCAGCTTGAGGTTGATGGCCTTGGTGTGATCCAGGACATTTGTTAGATTAGCATCGTGTTCTTCGACAGTTCGGTCCCGCAACGAGGATGTCATCCACTACAATGGGGCATGAGTAGCCTGCAAACAACTGCTCCATAGCTTGTTGAAATACTTCACTAGCAGAGCATATGCCAAAAGGCATGCAAAGAAATTTGTAACGCCCGAACGGAGTGCTGAAAGTAGTTAACTTGGAGGAGTTGTGTTACAGCGAAATCTGCCAGAATGAACTCTTGGCATCTACATAGAAACATAGAAAATAGGTGCAGTAAGAGGCCATTCGGCCCTTCGAGCCAGCACCGCCATTCATTGTGATCATGGCTGATCGTCCCCTATCAATAACCCATGCCTGCCTTCTCCCCATATCTCTTGACTCCACTAGTCCCTAGAGCTCTATCTAACTCTCATATATCCATCCAGTGACATGGCCTCCGCTACCTCAGTCTTAAATTACCTCCCCTTTATTCTAAGACTGTGGCCTCTGGTTCTGGACACGCCCCACATTGGAAACATTTTTCCTGCATCTAGCTTGTCCAGTCCTTTTATAATTTTGTATGTTTCTATAAGATCCCCCCTCATTCTTCTAAACTCCAGTCAATACAAGCCTAGTCTTTACAATCTTTCCTCATACAATAGTCCCGCCACCCCAGGGATCAATCTCGTGAACCTACGCTGCACTGCCTCAATCACAAGGATATCCTTCCTCAAATTAGGAGACCAAAACTGTACACAATACTCTAGATGTGGTCTCACCAGAGCCCTATACAACTGCAGAAGAACCTCGTTAATCCTATACTGAAACCCTCTTGTTATGAAGGCCAACATTCCATTAGCTTTCTTCACTGCCTTCTGTACCTGTAAGCCAACTTTCAGTGACCGGTGTACAAGGAAGGCCAGGTCTCGCTGCACCTCCCCCTTACCTAACCTAACCCCATTGAGATAATAATCTGCCCCCTTGTTTTTGCCGCCAAAGTGGATAACCTCTCATTTATCTATATTATACTGCATCTGCCACGCATCTGCCCACTCACTCAACCTGTCCAGGTCACCCTGCAACCTCCTAACATCCTCTTCACAGTTCACACTGCCACCCAGCTTTGTGTCATCCGCGAACTTGCTAGTGTTGCTCCTAATTCCCTCTTCCAAATCATTAATATATATGGTAAACATTTGCGGCCCCAACACCGAGCCTTGTGGCACTCCACTCGCCACAGCCTGCCATTCTGAAAAGGACCCATTCACTCCTACTCTTTGCTTCCGGTCTGCCAACCAATTGTCTATCTATGTCAACGCCCTACCCCCAATACCATGTGCTCTAATTTTAGTCACCAGTCTCCTTGTGCGGGATCTTATCAAGGGCTTTCTGAAAGTCTAGATACACTACATCCACTGGCACCCCTTCATCCATTTTACTTGTCACATCCTCAAAAAATTCCAGAAGATTAGTCAAGCATGATTTCCCTTTCATAAATCCATGTTGACTTGGACTAATCTTTTTACTGCTATCCAAATGCCCCATTATTACCTTTAATAATCTAGTACTGTGAATACAGTTGCCTCAGCCATCTGCACTGCAATCTCATCCACAGTGTGCACAGGATAGTGAGGTAGTTTAATGGCTGTGTTTAAGTCCTTAGGATTGATACAATCCGTATTTTTCATACGCAGGGCAACGGTCACGAACAGCAGCATGTGAACCCCCACAGTTAAAGCAATTGTCTATTAATCTCATGATAGAGGTATCGGGCACTTGAGAACGGCGAGAGATTTGATAAGACACACCGGCAACATTAATGTCATGACCAGCAGAGTGTCCTAAAACTTTTGTGTGAGCGTCAGCCATTTCAGCAATGCGACAGCAGTTTTCAGCAGTCTCTAGAGTAAGCCTAGCATCCCGCAGTAACTCATCGCACAATTTATAATTGCGGACACCATAAACCAGACGTTTACGGACAAGGCTATAACATATATCCCTGAAATCGCATCGATTGGCAATGTGCTTCAATGCACTGACATACATCTCCACAGGTTCTCCCTGTCTCTGGCATTGGGAAAACAACAAATGCTTCTCCATGACCAAGTTAATACGTAACTCACATTACTGTCGGAATTTGCGTAGTAGGCAGTCAGGGTCTCGGATAGTTTAAGCAGGAGCTATCTGGACACCAGCCAGGTCAAATCTAGCCTGTTCATAACCTTAAATCTTCTGGCATGTCGAGCAGCTTCTATGCCTGCCAGATTAAGAAGAATTGGCGCTCGAACACCAGGAGCATCAGTAGTGTGAGCCGCTTCAATGTAAATTGAGAAATCCTCTTCAAATACGCGCCACTGTTCTGCAAGTTCCTCATCAAACTCCAGGATCTCTCATTTTCTGAGAGCAGAAGCCATTGCAATATCACCGGCGAAAACAACAAACTAAAATAAAAGCAATATAATTAAGCAAGGAGTGAGTCCGTACACTCTGACACCATGTTGAGCTTCTGCTGTTGGAATAACCAAAGTCACACACCGCGATTAAGGTCCAAAGACTTTATTAACGTTACAGCATAGGTAACTTCATCTTAGCATGTTACTCTAAAAGTGAGAGCGAAAGGCAGGGACGCTTTCTGTTAAACAAGTGGACGCAGCTACAAAGTATGACTCACAACATGAGTCACTGATCTACACCATTCCAAGGAACTTTTGTAGAGTCGTAACATCAGTAGGATCCGGCATTTCTTTGATAGCAGCAGCCTTAGATGGGTGTGGTCTGAGACCACTTGTGAAAACATGTCCGACGTAGGTAAGTTATGGGATCCGAAACTTGCACTTCAGGGGATTGAGTCACACGGGAACGGCAACATTTTGCAAAGTGGTTGAATTTCTTGCAGAAATTGCGTTGTATCTTGACGTGCGTACGACTCGACTCATTACACTGTCCTTGTTACGAATGGTGGGGGGGAAGTAATAGCGGAGCTGTGGGATATTGAGGAGATCCTAGTGAGAGCCTCATTTATAATGGAAGAGGGGAACCCCCATTCCCTAAAGAATGAGGACATCTCAGATGCTCTGGTATGAACACCTCATCCTGGGTGCAGATGAGGTGTGGACGGAAGAATTGGGAGTAGGGGATAGAGTCTTTACAGGAAGCAGGTTGGGAAGAAATGTAGCTATGGGAGTCAGTAGGTTTGTTGTAAATGTCGGTCAATAGTCTGTTTCCTGTGATGGAGACGGTGAGATCTAGAAATGGTAGGGAGATGTCGGAGATGGTCCAAGTGAATTTGAGTGCAGGATGGAAATTAGTGGTGAAGTTGATGAAATCTGAGTGCAGGATGGAAATAGTCTTTATTGCAGTTGAGCAGAGCTCAACCTCATAACTTCAGATGTCCAAGGGACATTTGTCCCAGAACCAGCTGTTGACCAATATCCACCAATTCAAAAAGGCCACACAATGGCTCCTATGATAGCTGGATAAAATAGCCACACTTTCTGCATGCTATCCAGTAGTTACTATTGGGCAGTGACTGTTGGTTGACTTCCCACAGAGAGTGGGAAGAATATGGAACTTTTGAGCAGATATGTTCAATTGGGGCTGACCAAGCAAGATAAATGAAGATGATGTGTGAGGGGATAAAGTAAAGAAAGAACTTTAATTTACACACTGCCTGTCACAATAAGTTGTTCCAAAGTGCTTTGCCATCAATAAAGTACATTTGAAGTGTAACCCCAGTTGTGGTTTGGGTAACAGAAACTTTGACTGAAGCATAAACACTAACAGGGATGTCAGACTAAACAACCTGTTTTTATGTCTTAAATTCTATGTAAGGAAGATTAACATCCTCTGATGTGCCTCCATACAAGCAGCATGACTTTCAGTACCAACAGAACCAGCGACCACACAATGAATAACAATTCTCTTTGAGAAAATGGGTAGATGAACAAAAAAACAAACTGCTGGAGGAACTCAGCTGGTCAGGCGGCATTTGTGGAGGGAAATGGACAGACGACATTTTGGGTCAGGACTGGAGTAGAGGGGAGATGGCTAGTAGAAAGAGGTGAGAGCGTAGATGTTTGGGAAAAGATGGTTAGAAATAGGTGGATCATGTAAGAAGGGAATGATTGGCAGAAAAGTCAGGTGGGGAGGGAAGGATGGAGATAGTAAGAAAGGCTGGAGGTGATAAGTGGAGAAGACAATGAACTGCAGAATATAGGAAGGAAAGTGAAGACTGTAATGTTGAACCAGATGGAGAGAGAGTGCGTCCATGGGAGACGTGTGAGGGAATATGGGACATGGAGGGGGAAAAGATGATGAGCAGAAGGAGGTGATGGAGAAGGCAAAGGAATTGGGAAATTGGGATGGGGAAATGGAAGGAGAGGTGTGCACAGGAGGACCTGGGTAGGTCAGAAGAAGAGAAATAGGGTGGTTACCTGAAACTGGAGAATTCAATGTTCATTCAACAATTTGAATGAGAATTTACAAAGCATGATTAGTAAGTTTGCAGATGACACAAAAATAGATGGGATTGTAGAGAGTGAAGATTATTATCAAGAATTAGAGCAGGATCTTGATCAGGTGGGCGAGTGGACTGAACGTTGGCTATTGGAGTTTACCAGATTAGTGTGAGGTGTTGCATTTTGTTAAGTCAAAACGGGCCAGGATCTGCACAATAACGATAGGACCCTGGGGAGTTGCAGAACAGAGAGGATATAGAAGTACAAATACGTAATTCCGTGAAAGTGATCTTATAGAGATGGCTGCAATCATGAAGGGAATAAATAGGATGAATTCACAGTCCTTTTAACAGAGCAGGGTAATCAAGAACAAGTAGGAATAGATTTAAGGTGAGAGGGAAAGATTTAAGAGGTACCCCAGGGGCAACCTTTCTAGAGGTATATGAAATCCTGATGAAAATGGATAGGGTGAATGCACAGTCTTTTTCCAAGGGTAGGGGATCAAAATCTAGAGGGCATAGGTGTAAGGTGAGAGGAGAAATATTTGATATGAACCTGAAGAGCTACTTTTTATAACAGAGGGAGGTGGGTATGTGGAAGCTGCCAGAGGAAATAGTAGAGCAGGTTCAATAAAAACATGAAAAATACATTGATGGTAGTTTAGGGCTATGAGTAAAGGTAAGGGAGGTTATGTAAGGATAGGTGATGCACCTCCTGCGTTTGTGGAAGTGCCTGGGTAGTGAGGAGGGGTTGCTGTGGAATGGGTTTACATGACCCCTTCCAACTTCATCTATTGCGTTCGATGCTCTCATAGTGTTCTCTATATCTGCATAACCAAGCAGACTAGGCAACTAATTCCTGAACTACATCAGAATAATTCGGATGTGTTGATACAGTGTTCGTCAGAAAGTGTAGTGTTCCTGCAGGATTCATCGAGCAGCAGTAACGGGAAGACCGTGTAAATTCACAGACAGTGCTGGAGGTCAGGATCGAACCTGGTTCTCTGGAGCTATGAGAAAGTGGCTATGTCCACTGTGTTACTGTGTTAAAGAAGGAACTGCAGATGCTGGAGAATCGAGGGTACACAAAAGGCTGGAGAAACTCAGCAGGTGCAGCAGGATCATTCCATCATTCCATATCTCCTTCGCTCCTTAGATGCTGCTGCACCCGCTGAGTTTCTCCAGCCTTTTGTGTACCCACTGTGTTACTGTGCAGGATCAGTAGGTGGGCATCTGGAGTGCCTGGAGCATTAGTGAGCAACATTGTTCCTGCTTGCAGCACAAGTCTGGGAGCATGGGGAAATCCTGGACCATTCATCATGGAATGTTGGGAGTAGCTTCAGATGTAATTTTGCCCTGACCTGTACTGAAATATAGTTCACAGTTAATTCTGCATCATTATTAATTGATTCATAGAATTATACAGGCCCTCTGTTCTAGCCATCAAGTACCCATCTATACTTTTCCCATTTACCAGCACTTGGCTCGTCGTCATCTTTGCCTTGGTGATTCAAATGCTCGTCTGGATACTTACATATTGTGATTATATGCCTCCATCTCCTTCCAAATTGCAAGCATTCTCTGTGTGAAAAAAATCTGAGGGGAATTGATGGAAATGTGACAAGAGTTTTAAAAAAAGGATGTTTCTGTGCATTCACCCTCTCTGTGAATTTGATAAGGTCCCACATATGAGATTAGTGGGCAAAATTTGGGTACATGGTATTGGGGGTAGTGTGCTGATATGGATAGAAAATTGGTTGGCAGACAGGAAACAAAGAGTAGGGATTAAGGGCTCCCTTTCAGAATGACAGGCAGTGACTAGTGGGGTACCGCAAGGCTTGGTGCTGGGACCGCAGCTATTTACAATATACATCAATGATTTGGATGAAGGGATTTAAAGTAACGTTAACAAATTTGCAGATGACACAAAGCTGGGTGGCAGTGTGAACTGTGAGGAGGATGCTATGAGAATGCAGGGTGACTCGGACAGGTTGGGGGAGTGGACAGATGCATGGCAGATGAAGTTTAATGTGGATAAATGTGAGGTTATCCACTTTGGTATCAAAAACAGGAAGGCAGATTACTATCTAAATGGTGTCAAGTTGGGAAAAGGGGAAGTACAACGGGATCTGAGGGTCCTTGTTCATCAGTCTATGAAAGTAAGCATGCAGGTACAGCAGGCAGTGAAGAAAGCGAATGGCACGTTGGCCTTTATAAGAGGAGTCGAGTATAGGAGCAAAGAGGTCTTTCTGCAGTTGTACAGGGCCCTAGTGAGACCACACCTGGAGTGTCGTGTGCAGTTTTGGTCCCCTAATTTGAGGAAGGGCATTCTTGCTATTGAGGGAGTGCTGCGTAGGTTTACAAGGTTAATTCCAGGGATGGCGGGACTGTCATATGCTAAGAGAATGGAACAGCTGGGCTTGTACACTCTGGAGTTTAGAAGGATGAGAGGGGATCTTATTGAAATATATAAGATTATTAAGGGTTTGGCCACGCTAGAGGCAGGAAACATGTTCCCGATGTTAGGGGACTCCAGAACCAGGGGCCACAGTTTAAGAATACGGGTTAAGCCATTTAGAACAGAGACGAGGAAACACTTCTTCTCACAGGGAGTTGTGAGTCTGTGGAATTCTCTGCCTCAGAGGGTGGTGGAGGCCGGTTCTCTGGATACTTTCAAGAGAGAGATAGATCGGGCTCTTAAAGATAGCGGGGTCAGAGAATATGGGGAGAAGGCAGGAACGGCGTACTGATTGGGGATGATCAGCCATGATCACATTGAATGGCGGTGCTGGCTCGAAGGGCCATATGGCATACTCCTGCACTTATTGTCCATTGTCTATTGAATAATCTGACTAGACTCTCAGGTGGGCCCGACAGTGGATGGCTAGTTGCACTGTTCTCCATAGTATCTCCCTGGGTATTGTCCATTATCAGAGAGGTGATTTCTCTCCCCTTCCACACTGAGATTTGATCTAGCATTCAAGTTCAGACCTTGGCAATCCCAGTTCCTATAATAAAGGCAGCAGTAACAATTCCTTGGAAACAGGCCCCGTGAATTAACCCTCCCCTTCCCCCATCCCTGACAGTCATTTAACCACAGTCTGCTTCTAATTTCAGCTGGAGAAGAACCTGCCAAGAGACTGTGAATGACTTCAAATACAAGTCCATCGTAGGGTTTTCACCATCAAATTCCTTTCCCAGAATGGGGTGGTTACATTCGGAGGTCGAGACCCCTTCTTCAGACCCAAAATGTCACCCATTCCTTCTCTCCAGAGATGCTGCATGTCCTGCTGAGTTACTCCAGCTTTTTGTGTCTATCTTTGGTTTAAACTAGCATCTGCAGTTCCTTCTTACACATATTAACTGAATGGTGTCAGATTAGGAAAAGGGGAGGTGCAACGAGACTTGGGTGTCCTTGTGCATCAGTCACTGAAAGTAAGCATGCAGGCAGTGAAGAAAGCTAATGGCATGTTGGGCTTCATTGTGAGATGATTTGAGTTTAGGGGCAAGGAGGTCCTACTGCAGTCCTACTACAGGGCTCTGGTGAGACCACACCTGGAGTATTGTGCGCAGTTTTGGTCTGTTAATTTGAAGGCCATTTTTGCTATTGAGGGAGTGCAGTGTAGATTCACCAGGTTAATCCCCGGGATGGCGGGTCTGACATATGATGAAAGAATGGGTCGACTGGGCTTGTATTCACTGGAATTTAGAAGGATGAGAGGGGATCTTATAAAAACATAGAAAATTCTTAAGTGATTGGATAGGCTTGATGCAAGAATATTGTTCCCGATGTTGGGGAAGTCCAGAACCAGGGACACAGTTTAAGAATAAGCGGTAGGCCATTTAGAACAGATGAGGAAAAACCTTTTCACCCAGAGAGTTGTAAATCTGTGGAATTAACCTCGTTACACAAGTGAATTTTGTGGTTGTGTGGTATAATTTCTGATTGTACCCCTTCTATTGAACTGAGTGTAAAAACTGTGCAAAGTACTTATGATACAGAGTCATTATATATCATAACAAGTACTTTAATTTGTATACATACAGAGACCATCAGATGAGTACTGTAGGCTCCGAATCGTAAGTTAAAATGAAAAACAACATGGCTGCCTGCATGGTGATGGTGGTGTGGAAAACCTGACATGGATTATGGATCAGGTCATCAGCAGGAAAACCAATCACGGATCAAATCAGCAATACTGTTTGATCTATATCGCCCTTCTTGGGCATTTGCCCAAAGGGCAAACATAAAGCATGCAGGAGTAATATGTATATAAAGCTATAAAAATTATACTGATACGGCCCAGACAGATTCCTGGGATGGCACGACTTCCACCAGACTGATTCCTGGGATGGCACGACTTCCATATGAAGAAAGACTGGATAGACTTGGCTTGTACTCGCTGGAATTTAGAAGATTGAGGGGTGATCTCAAAGAGATTTACAAAATTCTTAAGGGGTTGGACAGGCTAGATGCAACCCCTCAAACTAGACAGGGGAAGTCCAGGACAAGGGGTCACAGTTTAAGGATAAGGGGGAAGTCTTTTAGGACCGAGATGAGAAAATTGATTTTCACACAGAGAGTGGTGAATCTGTGGAATTCTCTGCCACAGAAGGTAGTTGGGGCCAGTTCGTTGGCCATATTTAAGAGGGAGTTGGATGTGGCCCTTGTGGCTGAAGGGATCAGGGGGTATGGAGAGAAGGCAGGTACAGGATACTGAATTGGATGATCAGCCATGATCATATTGAATGGCGGTGCAGGCTTGAAGGGCCGAATGGCCTGCTCCTGCACCTAATTTCTATGTTTCTATGTTTAACTATCATCTACAGTAAAGCAATGGAGGATATACTGCAAGTAATATATAGCAATGTTACAAAATTTTGAGATTTAAAAAATTAAGTCTACAGATAAAGCATAAAAAGATGTTTAATTTGACACCTAATTCACTTTCATATCTTCAGTATTAAAAAAGTTATGGCCATTTTCATACTTGGAAATTAGCAACTTGTTTCCTATTGCTTTTCTATTGACTTAACACGAAAGTTGTGATCGAGGACAGTCAAAAGCCCATACCTTTCTTAAAAATTAAGAGAACTGAAAGAAATGTTCAGTTATTATAGACTGAAGTATTCTGAAACAAATGTGAAACAATCTTACTTGGATAACCTGAAATTAAAGCATATAATTAGTTAGTTACCCAATTGTAGCTAATTACAAAATTCAGTTACTAGATCTAAACATTTATCCATTTCTTAAGAAAAATTTAAAAACAAATTTAAAGCCTAAGTGTCCAATTAACATTCACACAATAATTCTCAATATAACATGATTTTTAAATCTAATTGTCATTAATTTATAGGCCAAATTGAAGGAATTTCGTGTTTACTGCCTGTAAATTAATGGCCATTTAAATCAGCTTGCGAGTGGGATTTTATGGAACGCGATGGATTAGAACGTTGCGGTTGCAGTGAATTTAAACCCCATGTCGGCAGGAAAAATTCTGCTGGTTCGTATGGAGAATAAATCACCGTTTCGCAACATTAAATGTTGATTAAGGCCGTCTAAAAAAGCAAGTTTATATGTAAAAATAAACAGCTTTCACTTACCTGTCCCCTACCTAAAATCGGTCCCCGTTGTCGGCGTTCACGGCATTAGGAGCTAATTTTTATTTTACTGCAGCACTAAAATAGTCGGGCTATTTAAAAAAAAAGTTACTGGCAGTCGGAACGAATCTCCAGAAATAGATTGCACTCCGACAAAATGGCAAGGGAAAAACCGCAACCCCGCACTCCCCGCCCCCTTAAAGGCGCCAAAGTCGGCAATACGGCCAACGGCAGAACTGCAGCACCGCTAAAGGTAAGTTTTGTAACATACCTGTAATATAAATATTGTTGGTTATAGTTAATTAGAGTCCAAGATCTGCATCTAGACATAATATATGTTATGTCTAGATATGTTATGTCAACAGGCTTGCTGACCTGTCCTGCACGCTTACGGTACAGGCCTGCATCCGTGCCCCTCACAGGAGATGTCGCCACAGGCACGGCCTCCATCGGGAGTTTCTTAGCAGGCGACGAATCAACCAGCACAGGTTTCACAGGGGTTTTGTCGACAGACTTTACAGGGGTCTTCGTCATTGGCACCAGCCCCATTAGCAGTCCTTTTGCAGGTATAGAATCAAAGTTCTGATCGCAGAACTGCTCACCGTCTGCTGTCACATGTCCCTCATTCAGATAGTTGTTCCATCCTCTGTCCATAACACATCATCTGGGTCATCTGCATCATCATACTGAACCTGCCTCAATGGCACCGGCTCATTTACTCGCAGAATATGTCGTTGGTTTCGTCTTTATAGACCTCCAACAGATTGAATCAAGTAAGACCTTGGTTCTAGACACACCTCCTTGGCCGTGCCCATACGGTCATACCTCTTCTGGATTTGGCGAAGGACTACCTGGCCCTCCAACAATGGTTGGAGAGGACAACTAGAATGGTTGTAGTACGCCTTCTGCATCAGTCTTTTACGCTGCAGACGCGCCCGAACCACCTCGGGTTCGCCAACCTGTGGCTGGAGCAGCTGCTTCGAGACTGGAAGAGTAGCCCTGGTCTGTCTGGAAATGAGTCACTGAGCCACGTGGAATGTTTCGGAGATTGAAAAGATGCAAAAACATGTCAGACCCGGCCCTACTGGACTTCTCCATGAGCTCCTTTGCAGCCAGCCCGTTCGACTGGAGGTACTTCAGAATGCTGGTGATATGCCTAAAATCCCATTCCTTTGCAAAATCCTTGAAACGCTGACTTGTGAATTGGCCACCATTGTCAGACATGAGAGTTTGAGGTACTCCATGGACCGAAAAATGCCTTGCAAGTTTCTTGACGACCGCCACAGCGGAAGCTGTGAGGAGCAGATTGATCTCAAACCACCCGGAGTAAGAGTCAACCAGGACCAAGTATTGGTTGCCTCACCAGTCAAAAATGTCAGTAGCTACCATAGACCACGGCAAGCAGAAACTGGGTGTTGCAAAAGGGGCTCTTTCTGTTGATGTGGAGCCATGCTGTTGCACACAGCGCAGGACTGCACCCTCTGGCATATATAATAGTAAGATTAAACGAGCTTACCAGTTTGAAGTTTGATCTTTATTTTATGTGGAGTAACGATGAGCGATTACGTAAAGAAGGCCATCAGCCGCATGCTCGTCAATCTTTGAAGCAGCGGTGTGAAGTCACAGATAACAGTTGGTGAACTGATAATAGTAAGATTCAAGAACTAGAACTACCAGTTATGTTTTATGAGGAAGATTGGGAGCGGTGGACAAGTAATCGCTCATCGTTACTCCTCTTAAAATAAAGATCAAACTTCAAACTGGTAAGTTCTCGTTTAATCTTACTATTTTACTTCGGAGTTTCATGAGTGACTACGTGAAGACTTTGAAGATCTGTGACTTCATGCCGTGGAACGAGTCCATGCGTCACACACTGTATGATTGACCAGGGAGGAGTGGAAAACCAAGTATTCAGTCATGACATAAATTTTTTACATGCTGAAAAAAAGTATTTAATGGACAAATTATAATCGAGAAACCTCTTACACTCGAGAGGGGTTTACAAAATAGAACTTAATATAGAATGTGCGAAAACATTTGACCTGGTCACAGACTTATTGTAATATGTCTGGAAGGTGTGTTCGGAGGACCATCCTGCGGCCGCTAGGATTTGGTCCAATGGGACATCCAGAATCACTGCTGCGGACGTTGCTGCAGCCCTGGTGGAATGAGATTTGTACACCTCAGTGTCTATACCCGCAACCACGAGAACATGCTTTAACCACCTGGAGATGGTCTGGGCTGAAACCTTTTTGTGCGGTTTCTTGTGACTGATGAATAATGTCAGCTCTGACCCCTAAGAACCTTACTTATTTTAATATATTGGTGGAGGTGTGTGACCACACACAATCGGGGGTCGAAGGGGTACGCCATGAGTTGTAGCTTTAGACCGGTAACACCAGGTCTGCTCTGTTTTATTAGATCATATATGAAGAAAGTTATTTCACTGGCAGAAATCACCATCCTATCCAGATGCGGCATCTGTAATGACTGGACCCGTTGAGCTGATACTAACGCCACGAGCATCACTACTTTGTAAGTTAGCTGGAGAAGGGACAGTGATGTAGCTGGAGCCCATTGGCGAAGTAGTGTTAAAACCACACCTACATCCCATATTTTGATATACCTGTGCCTGGGAGGGTTTAAGTTAAAAATGCCTCTCATGAATCTGGCTACTAATGGATGGGACCCAACCGTATAACCTAGGCTTGGCAACAAATATGATGACAACGCACTTCTGGCACTATTCAGAGCACTGTAGCTCAATCTCTCATCAAAGTGAAGTTTTGAGAGAAATTCCAGAATGTTAGTTATGTGCGCTGTCTCATACTTGATGTTTGTTTGTAAACGGAATTCTTCCCATTTCTTAACGTAGGTGACATATTGATTTTTAGTGCTGTCTCTCTACTGACCGTGGTTAGTATGTCCACTGTTCGGTCAGCTAATCCCATCCCGAGAAATGGTCTTCTTAGAATCTGGAATCAAGATTTTTGCTGATAATGTAGGGAATG
Organism: Okamejei kenojei; assembly: GCA_035221665.1. Taxonomy (NCBI): domain Eukaryota; kingdom Metazoa; phylum Chordata; class Chondrichthyes; order Rajiformes; family Rajidae; genus Okamejei; species Okamejei kenojei. The sequence continues at coordinate 81,102,852 of CM069134.1, forward strand.
TTCTTCCCCAGTGATGGGGTGGAGAGCAAGTTCTTGCATTTAGGAACCTCAATGAGGATTCCATGACCACACCTAAGATGAGTGGATACCATGGCTAGTGGCCTTTCAGGGCTATTGGAATGCCTGAGCAACCGATAAGGCAGAAATGGGTAGAATATAGAATCTATTCATCCCAATGCAGCGCAAATGCATCAATCGCTACTGCCCTTGGGTCTGGTTTGCAACCAATGCACCTTGGTAACTGTAGACTTAAGTCTTAACAGGACAACTTATATACGGTGTATTATACCTAGAGATAATTATTTTAAGTGTTTTATAATTCAACATCCATTCTGTGTTGTCATATATTGCGTGGCCTGGTGTACCATGGCTACTGACTTGATTCAACCCCTGTGATTTAAGGTAGAGTTAACAGAGGTGTTTTTTAAAATTATTAAGCAACCTGGGTGACTAGGCACCAATTGTATAAACGTGGTGTTTGGCCAACATCCAAAGTAACGTAATTCTTTAACCAATATGTGAATGTGCCACACCCCGCATATCAGAGAATCCAGATCACCTACCTCCATGGTTGCTGGTTCATGTTTGGTGTATATTGGCGTGCGCCAATTGCCCCTGTATGGAGTTTGTGGGCTAGCACTTTGCCCCGAAAAGCGCCTTTGGCTGGCTCTATTGATCCTAGAGCTGGTGCTGTCCCCTGTTGGCCATCTGTCGCTAGCAGACGCATAAGGGTGCTGCCGTCGGAATGCTGGTGGTCTGTCTGCTGGTGAGGCTCTGAGCTGCGCCACTGCCTTTGCCTCATCGTCCAACTTTGATTTGTTTGGACAAATCCTCTCCGAATAGGTAATTGAGTGGCTGTATGTTGGTGGATTTGCATAATCCCGCGAATTTTGGATTAAGTACCGGTCGAATGGCATATTTTCAAAAACAATCTGGAAATGTGCATAGCACATCATAGCCATGCGTCTTGTTGTATTTCTGAGAAGGGGCTGGTATCCACGGGGCTGGTATCCACAGACCTGGCAAAGGCAGTGACTCCAGCGGTTAGCATGCTCAGGATTTTTTGAAGTTTGACTTCCTGAGTCTTAATGCCACCTCCCATGTAGTTTCAGATCGAGCTATTGACCGTCAGAACTTTAAGCGAGCGGCAGTTGATAGGGTCTGGTACACCAGGCGCTGCCACGGATCCCTCAAGCCCGTGTTGATAAAACTCCTGTTGCTGGAGTATGTCATGTTGGAGCATCTTCTCTAGAAGATGCTCCATACGGGAAATTCGTCAAAAGACGTTCCCTGTAGGGGGAGGCGAATCCTCCCGGCCAGACTCGTCCGAGGAAACCGGCCTGTTGGTCTTTCGCTTGGCTTTCCCGACTCGCGGGGTAACCAAGGTGCCTTCAAAAGGCGCTGTCTCGGAAGCTGCTGGCTGTGCTTCCAGCGCCCGAGGTGGTGAGAACGACGGCCGCCCACTGGCCGCACTCCCGCGGTCCTCGGAAGCGGGTCTAGCAACGGCCCGCCTGGTCTTCACCTTTGTTTTGTCCATAGTAAATTTGCTTCCTTAATTGAAACAAGGAACCGAAAAACCGACCGCTGGTTAAGGTTGAACTTACCTGTTGGGCCGTTTTAAACTTACCGGTGGAGGAGCGACGCACCTCCAAGCCAGTCGCAGCGCCATGCGTTGACGTAATGACGTGCATGCGCCTGACGGCCTTCTTCACGTAGTCACTCGCGTGACTCCGAAGTAAAATCTGACATGGCAGGCCAGAATAACATGCACTTTGCTCGTTGCACCATAGCTTCAGAACCAGGGTAACTTCCGTGTATGGCGTCAAAGTACTTCTGTTGTAGTGAAGCCGGGATCACTGCCTTATGGCCCTTTTTGATAACCCTGCCTTCAATGGCCATTTCATGTCGGACAGAAAAGTAAGGCCGAACAGCAAGCGGAAGCGAATGTTGATTGCCAGGCCATCCGTGATTGATGACCGAAGCGAGCATCCGCAGGGTGGCATCATCTGCCATACGAACCACCAAGGTATCCAGATGTGAAGGATGAGTGAAATCAATTACCATGACGTCAAACGTGTCCATTTCTGATGTGTGCTGGACGCTGGACCGTCTGGGAGCACAGGATAATGTGTGAGCCAGATACATGTGCTTGCCCTGCTTGTAAGTGAGAGAGATATCATATTTCTGGACCTGCAGCATCATTCTTTGCAGCCATGTGAGTAAGTTGCCTCAAGGGAGCCAAGATCTCGGCGAAGTTGGGAACAACATTTCCGAGGTAATTAACCATACCCAGAAATCTCTGCAGCCCTGCAACATCAGTGGGTGTGGACGTTTCGCTAACATCCACAGTCTTGATCCGCCTTGAGACCATCAGCCGTGAAAATATGCCCCATGTAGCTCATCTGGTTAACACGGAACCAACATTTTGAGGGATTCATTTTTAAGTTCACTTGCCTGGCACGCTCGAGTACCTTCAAGTTTGCATCATGTTATTCCATGTCTTTGCCACTAACAATGATATCGTCCACGATGATAGCACAAGGGTATCCGTCAAACAGTTGCTCCATGGAGTGCTGAAGCACTTCAATGGCTGAACTGATGCCAAACGCCATGCGTAAAAATCTGTAGCGGATGAAAGCATAGTGATGAATGGCCACCGTAACAGTGAACAAAAAGCAATCGAGATGAAAATCGACACTGGATTGAAATGCAATGTTCTGTCTCGGGAAGTTCAATCGTCTGAGGAACGCAGAGCAATTAAAGCAATTACTCTTCTCGCATATGGGAGAAGTGGGGCCAATATGGTTGGTATTGTGAAGCTGCAGTGCCACTTAGGGGATCAACCATACAGGTTGCGATTCTATGTCAATGTTATCCCATTTCTGACACCATGTGCAAAGTACTTATGATTCAGAGTCATTATATATCATAACAAGTACTTTAATTTGTATACATACAGAGACCATCAGACGAGTACTGTAGGCTCCGAATCGTAAGTTAAAACTAAAAACAACATGGCTGCCCGCATGCCACCAGGTGGTGGTGGTGGTGGTGTGGAAAACCTGACATGGATTATTGATCAGGTCATCAGCAGCAAAACCAGACACGGATCAAATCAGCAATACTGTTTGATCTACAAAAACTACCAATCCCCACCTATGACAATTAGTGCTTGTGCTTGGGTCAAACAGATGAAGCGTGGTATTGTGGATTGTCTGAAAACAAAAGGGTTAATGCATTTTCTTAACAGATCTGGTGTGGTCAAAGTTGTTAATATTCTCACAATTAGGTGTTATTCTAGTTAATGAATGCTGAATTATTGTTAAATACTCTATCCAAAATTGTCATAACCAAAGGAATAATTTTGTTAAAGAGCAATCTTTTTATTGATAGAATTTTTGTTTTAATAACATACTATAGTCATTATAACAATAACCAGTTGTGTTATATTGTGCAATTCTGCTGGCACTTAATCAGCCTGCAAATTGACTGTACTGAGATCAAAGTATTAAATTGATGTTTTAAACTGGAGGGATTACCCGGTTAAATAGAAAATTGGGGATTGCTTGAAGTGTGGCAGTTAATGCAAATTGATAGCTTATCATTTATTTATTTATGGTAACACCCAAATTTATGTAGTGACATTTATATTCTGCTTTACAGCTTTAAGTTTCATGTACAAAACTAGTAAGTACAAAATGAATTTGTGAAGTTCATAGCTGGTCCAAACAATGACTTCTGCACTCCACCACCCCTCATCGCAACTTCCTATTGCAAAGTATTGAACACATTGCATTCCTGGTACATCAAATAACTGAAAATAACTTGGCCCTCATATCCCATGTAAGGTATGGGATATTTTAAAAGTTGACCCACTTTAAAAAGTAGAGATGGCAGTTAGGGCATTGGCCTGCTCATGCTGCTGAATGTGGAACATCAGGGAAACTTCCAGTATCCCTGAGGATTACTTACACCTGTGGGAAATTCATCCTGACTGACAAAGTGAAGGAACCTGAACTTTGACTAGATGACCTCAGGATTTTCTGGGAGAATGAGAGCATCATAGAGAGGAGCTTTGGTGAGGTGGTCATGGGTAAGGTGCAGGCTGAAAGTAGATGGGTGACCACCAGGAAAGAGGAAAGACAGAGAGTGCAGGAATCCCCTTCAAAACGAGTATATACTTTTGGATGGTTTTGAGGAGGATGGCTGTTCAGAGCAGCAGCATCAGTCAGATGCTGACTGAGATATATAAATCACCATTAGACACTGGTGACATGCCAGAAGACTAGAGGATGGCTAATATCTCCATTTTAGGACTGCAAAGAAAACCTGGGATTTCTGAGTAGTAAGCTTAACATCTGTGACATGAAAGTTACTGGAGGGGATTCCGAGGGATAAGATATCAATGAATATGGAAAGGCAGGAGTTGATTAAATAGTTGTGCGTGGGAGATCCTGCCTCACAAATTTAATTAAGTTTTTTGAACAAGTAACTAAGGTGGTTGATGTGGGTGGGGCCATAGATATAGTCTATATGGTCTTCAGCAAAGCCTTTGATATGGTTTGGCATGCTAGGCTGCTCTGAAGGGTTAGACCACAAGGGATCCAAGGAGAGCTAGCTAACAATGCTTTGTGCTAGAAAGCAGAGGGTGGTGATGGAAGATTGTTTTTCGGACTGGAGGTCTGTGACTAGTTGTGTGCCCCGGATTGGTGCAGGGCCTACTGCTGTTAATCATCTTTATCAACAATTTGGATGAGAATGTACAAGGCATGATTAGTAAAGGGCCTGTCCCACTTAGGCAATTTTTTCGGCGACTGCTGGTGACTGTCACAGTCGTGGTAGGTCACTGAAAAAACGGCGACTGGACCCCCCCCCCCCCCCCCCCCCCACGACAATGTCTATGACAAGCTACGACAACCGACCACCTAGTCGACGTCAAGCTACCGACAACCGGTGACCCATTAGGACGTCCACCTGCGACCACACCTACGACAACCAAAGTCAACCAACATCCACCCACGACAAGCAACTACCCTGTCGGTGACAACTGAAGACTATTAAGTCGCTGGTACCTGTCGCCGGTTGACGTAGGTAGTCGCCAATGGAATTCACCAAAGTCAGCACCCAGCGACGACCAACGTCACCTGGCGACAACCTGCGTCGTCCTGTCGACAACCTACAACAGCACCTACGACAGGAGAAGGCAAGCTAAATCAAGCCCACAGTCCTCGAAAAGTTTTGAACATTTCAAAATCCAGCGGCCACCAGAAAAACATTGCGACTTTTTACGCGACTTGAGGAGACCACTCACGAGCATACAGGCGTCACCCCACGACCATGTGGCGACAGCCTTGTCGCCTGTAGTCGCCGAAAAAAATCGCCTAATTGGGACAGGGGCTTAAGTTTGTAGATATCACTAAAATAGGTGGTATCATAGACAGTGATGATTTTGAAGAGGATAGAAATGGGCTGAGTGGGGAACGATAAGATTAGAGGCTGTGGAGGGAAATCGCCAGAGGCAATGAGATTAGAAACAATTTGGGAGATGTTTTTATAGTTTTATGTGATTTTTAATTTCCAAAATGGAATTCATATTGTTCAGTAGGCCAATTCTCACTTTGAATCACTGTTGTTGATTCATAGTCAGATTAGATTTTCTCACTGCAAGTCAATTAACCAGTTAATTTTATTTAAAGTGCTGACGTGTCATGTTATCTTTATTGCCTGAGTGACAAAAGAGCATTCTCCATGGGAATGTTTGGTTGATAGAATCATAGAAAATAGGTGCAGGAGTAGGCCATTCGGCCCTTCGAACCTGCACCGCCATTCAATATGATATGGCTGATCATCCAACTCAGTATCCTGTACCTGCCTTCTCTCCAAACCCCTTGATCCCTCTAGCCACAAGGGCCACATCTCACTCCCCCTTAAATATAGCCAATGAACTAGCCTCAACTACCTTCTGTGGCAGAGAATTCCACAAATTCACCACTCTCTGTGTGAAAAATGATTTTCTCATCTTGGTCCTAAAAGACTTTCCCCTTATTATTTCCCCTTATAATTGTTGTTATTATATGGTTATCCTTAAACTGTGACCCTTTGTTCTGGAGTTCCCCAACATCGGGAACAATCTTCCTGCATTTAGCCTGTCCAACCCCTTAAGAATTTTGTAAGTCTCTATAAGATCCCCCCTCAATCTTCTAAATTTCAGCGAGTACAAGCCGAGTCTATCCAGTCTTTCTTCATATGGAAGTCCTGCCATCCCAGGAATCAGTCTGGTGAACCTTCTCTGTACTCCCTCTATGGCAAGAATATATTTCCTCAGATTAGGAGACCAAAACTGTACGCAATACTGCAGGTGTGGTCACACCAAGACCCTATACAACTGCAGTAGAACCTCCCTGCTCTAGTACTCAAATCCTTTTGCTATGAATGCCAACATACCATTCGCTTTCTTCACAGCCTGCTGCACCTGCATAGCCTACTTTCAATGACTGGTGTACCATGACCTTGGTACACCAGTCTTGTTGCATCCCAGGTCTTGTTGCATCTCACCTTTTCCTAATCGGCCACCGTTCAGATAATAGTCTACCCTCCTGTTTTTGCCACCAAAGTGGATAACCTCGCATTTATCCACATTATACTGGATCTGCCATGCATTTACCCACTCACCCAACCTATCCAAGTCACCTTGCAGCCTCCTAGCATCCTCCTCACAGCTAACACTACCCCCCAGCTTCGTGTCATCTGCAAACTTGGAGATGTTGCATTCAATTCCCTCATCCAGATCATTAATATATATTGTAAATAGCTGGGGTCCCAGCACTGAGCCTTGTGGTTCCCCACTAGTCACTGCCTGCCATTCTGAAAAGGACCCATTTACTCCTACTCTTTGCTTCCTGTCTGCCAGCCAGTTCTCTATCCACATCAAAACTGAACCCCCAATACCGTGTGCTTTAAGTTTGTATACTAATCTTTTATGTGGGACCTTGTCGAAAGCCTTCTGAAATTCCACTCTACTAGTTACATCCTCGAAAAATTCTATAAGATTCGTCAGACATGATTTACCTTTCATAAATCCATGCTGACTTTGTCCAATGATTTCACCACTTTCCAAATGTGCTGCTATCCCATCTTTAATAACTGACTCGAGCATTTTCCCCACTACCGATGTTAGACTAACTGGTCTGTATTCCCCGTTTTCTCTCTCCCTCCCTTTTTAAAAAGTGGGGTTATCCTTCCAATCCTCAGGAACTACTCCTGAATCTAAAGAGTTTTGAAAAATTATCACTAATGCATCCACTATTTCTGGGGCTACTTCCTTAAGTAATCTGGGATGCAGCCTATCTGGCCCTGGGAATTTATTGGCCTTTAATCCATTCAATTTACCTAACACCACTTCCCGGCTAACCTGGATTTCACTCATTTCCTCCATCTCATTTGACCCCTGGTCCCCTGCTATTTCCGGCAAATTATTTATGTCTTCCTTAGTGAAGGCAGAACCAAAGTAGTCTGCCATGTCCTTGTTCCCCATGATCAATTTACCAGTTTCTGACTGCAAGGGACCTACATTTGTTTTAACTAACCTTTTCCTCCTCACATATCTATAAAAACTTTTGCAGTCCGTTTTTATGTTCCCTGCCAGTTTTATTTCTTACTCTATTTTCCCTTTCCTAATTAAGCACTTTGTCCTCCACTGCTGGACTCTGAATATCTCCCAGTCCTCTGGTAGGCTGCTTTTTCTGGCTAATTTGTATGCTTCATCTTTAGTTTTGATACTATCCCTGATTTCCCTTGTTATCCACGGATGCACTACCTTCCCTGATTTATTCTTTTGCCAAACTGGGATGAACAATTGTTGTAGTTCATCCATGCAGTCTTTAAATGCCTTCCATTGCATATCCACCGTCAACCCTATAAGAATCACTTGCCAGTCTATCTTGGCCAATTCACGTCTCATGCCATCAAAGTTACCTTTCTTTAAGTTCAGAACCCTTGTTTCTGAATTAACAATGTCACTTTCCATCCTAATGAAGAACTCAACCATATTATGGTCACTCTTGCCCAAGGGGCCACGCACAACAAGACTGCTAACTAACCCTTCCTCATTACTCAATACCCAGTCTAGAATAGCCTGCTCTCTCGTTGGTTCCTCTACATGTTGGTTTAGAAAACTATCCCGCATACATTCTAAGAAATCCTCTTCCTCAGCACCCCTGCTAATTTGATTCACCCATTATAACTGTTTTACCTTTGTTGCACGCATTTCTAATTTCATGTTTGATGCCATCCCCAACTCCACTACTACTGTTAGGTGGCCAGCACACAACTCCCACTAGCGTTTTCTGCCCCTTAGTGTTTCGCAGCTCTACCCATATCGATTCCACATCCTCCAAGCTAATGTCCTTCCTTTCTATTGCGTTAATCTCCTCTCTAACCAGCAACGCTACTCCACCTCCTTTCCCTTTCTGTCTATCCCTCCTGAATATTGTATATCCCTGGATGTGCAGCTCCCAGCCTTGGTCACCCTGGAGCCATGTCTCCGTGATCCCAACTATATCATATTCATTAATAACTATTTGCACATTCAACTCATCCACCTTATTACAAATGCTCCTTGCATTGAGACACAAAGCCTTCAGGCTTGTTTTTACAACACTCTTACCCCTTATACAATTATGTTGAAAAGTGTCCCTTTTTGATTTTTGCCCTGGATTTTTCTGCCTGCCACTTTTACTTTTTACCTTGCTCACTTTGCTTCTACCCTCATTTTACATCCCTCTGTCTCTCTGCTCATGCTCCCATCCCCCTGCCACATTAGTTTAAATCCTTCCTGACAGCACTAGCAAACACTCCCCCAAGGACATTGGTTCCCTTCAAGCCCAGGTGCAGACCGTCCTGTTTGTACTGGTCCCACCTCTCCCAGAACTAGTTCCAATGCCCGAGAAATTTGAATCCCTCCCCCTTGCACCGTTTTCAAGCCACGTATTTATTTGCAATATCCTCCTATTTCTACTCTGACTAGCACGTGGCACTGGTAGTAGTTCAGAGATTATTACCTTTGAGGTCCTACTTTTAAGTTTATCTCCTAGCTCCCTAAATTCGCCTTGTAGGACCTCATCCCGTTTTTTACATATATGGTTGGTGCAAAAAAGGAGCAATTGTTGGCTTTAGACAGGAAGAGCTGAGGGACCATGCACGCATATTCATTGGCAGATCAGCAGTGAAGAGAGTAATAGATTCAAATTCCTGTGTTTACACATCTTTAATGGTCTGTCTTGGGCCCAACATATTGATAGAATCACAAAGGAAGCTCAGCAAAGCCTCTACTTCCTTAGAAGTTTGAGGAGATTTGGCAGGTTGCTGAACATTCTATTAAACTTCAACCAGTGTACAGTGCAGATCCTACTAACTAGATGAATCTGACTAAGCCTAGTTTGATAATTAGAAGAATGAGAGAGGCTGCAGGAAATGGTGGACATTTCCATTCTATCCTGGGCATTGGAAGGATCAACAGGAAGCACTGCCTCAAGAAGGCATCTAATACCATCAAAGACCCACACTGACCGGGCTAGACTTTCATCTCCTACAATCGGGAAGAAGGAATCAAGTCAGAGAATTTAAACATTCAAGGTCGGCTTCTTCACATCATTCATCAGGCTCTTGAATGTGCAACCCCAACCTCAGCTGTTCCTCAACAACAAACTACTATGAATTTTGCACTACATAATTTGGCTTGTGCTATCATAATCTGGTTCACTGGAATACCAATAATATACAGTATGGCATATTTATTTGTTGTGTTGCGTTTTTTATGTGCCTGTAACGCTGCAATAAGTTAGAAATGTATTGTTCTATTCCTAGTACATATAATAATTAAACCCTCTCTCTTCTCCCTCTATCTATCAATGTACTGGTAAAATGGGATGCGAAATGGCAGATGGGAGTTTAATCTTGATAAATGTGAGGTGATGCAGTGTAGGTGTACTAATCAGGCTAGGATACATACAATGTATGGTAAGATCCTTGGGAATATTGAGGAACACAAGGACCGGTGTGTGTTGAAAAATCCTAAAAGGTAGCAGCGCGCATACTTAATGTGGTTAAGGAGGCATCTGGGATATTGGGTTTCTTTCGTCGGAACATCAAATACAAGAGCAAGGCAGTTATGGTACAACTTCATTAAACATTGTTCAGATCTCAACTGAAGTACATGCAGTTCTGGTCACCACACTTTAGGAAGGATGTGATATATCCGGAAAAGGCACAGAAGATTCACCAAGATGCTGGCTGGGATGGGGTGTTTCAGTTATGAGGGTAGATCTGCAAAAGGGAGGTTAAGACGGAACATGATTGAGGTTCATACAATTGAGGGGCATAGATAGGGTGAACTAAGCTAATCTTTTGCTGAGGTAGATAAAGCTGGGGGACAAAGGTTTAGGCTAAGGGGTAAAAGATTACAGAAGATCTGAGTGGACTTTTTTTTCACCCAGAGAGTGGTGAGTACCTGGAATGCACTGCCAGTCATGGAAATGGAAGCAAAATTACCAAAAGCATTTAAGAATATCTAAAGCACTGAAATCACCGAGGCATGAAGGGCTATGAGGCAAGTGCTGGGTGTTGGCTGCCCATTGAACAATATGGAATTAATGGTCTGAATGGCTTGTTTCAATTGTGCTTGGCTCAAAACAATCTTCTCGGTCCAGAAATTAATCCATTGCATTGACATGGTAAATATAGTGTATGCTTCCTTTGAGCTTTCATAGTTCTGCTATTAGGTTTCCCACTGGAAACTTACTGTCTGATCTTTAGAAGAGTGATGCAAAGATCCCATGCTGGTTGTCAGCAGAGATATTCTGGCAGGACGTTAATAAACAGGGAGGCTCACATTCTCAAAAGACTTTTGGGCAAGCAACCGAATGGAACTAATAAGATACAGTGCCCTCCATAATGTTTGGGACAAAGACCCGTCATTTATCTATTTGCCTCTGTACTCCACAATTTGAGATTTGTAATAGAAAAATTCACATGTGGTTAAAGTGCACATTGTCAGATTTTAATAAAGGCCATTTTTATACATTTTGGTTTCACCATGTAGAAATTACAGCAGTGTTTATACATAGTCCCCCCATTTCAGGGCACCATAATGTTTGGGACACAGCAATGTCATGTAAATTAAAGTAGTCATGTTTAGTATTTTCTTGCATATCCTTTGCATGGAATGACTGCTTGAAGTCTGCAATTCATGGACATCACCAGTTGCTGGGTGTCTTCTCTGGTGATGCACTGCCAGGCCAGTCTTGCAGCCAAGCTTTAGCTTACAGAAACATAGAAAATAGGTGCAGGAGTAGGCCATTCGGCCCTTCGAGCCTGCACCGCCATTCAATATGATCATGGCTGATCATTCAACTCAGTATCCTGTACCTGCCTTCTCTTCTCCCTTCTCTTGTTTTGGGTGCTAGACCCCTTCAGTTTTCTCTTCAGCATGTAAGAGACATGCTCAATTGGGTTCAGATCGGGTGATTGACTTGGCCACTCAAGAAATTACAATTTTCTAGCTTTGAAAAACTCATTTGTTGCTTCAGTATGTTTGGGATCATTGTCTTGCTGAAGAATGAACTGCCGGCCAATGAATTTTGAGACATTTGTTTGAACTTGAGCAGATAGGATGTGTCTATGCACTTCAGAATTCATTCTGCTTCTACCATCAGCAGTTGTATCATCAATGAAGATAAGTGAGCCAGTACCTTCAGCAGCCATACATACCCAGGCCATAACACCCCCACCACCGTGTTTCACAGATGAGGTGGTATGCTTTGGATCTTGGGCAGTTCCTTCTCTCCTCCATACTTTGCTCTTGCCATCACTCTGATATGTTAATCTTCATCTCATCTGTCCGCAAGACCTTTTTCCAGAACAGTGGTTGCTCTTTTAAATACTTCTTGGCAAACTTTAACCTGGCAATCCTATTTTCAGTCTGAAGAAGGGTCTCGACCCAAAACGTTGCCTATTTCCTTCACTCCATAGATGTTGCCTCACCCACTGAGTTTCTCCAGCAGTTTTTTCTACCTAGATTGGGAAATTAATTGTCCAAGATACTCAGCACTTTGTAAGGACAGGCACAGAGGAAAAGAGATGGGATAACTCTGTTCATAAATAATATAATTAGAGCAGTGGTGAGAAGTAAGATTAGATCTGAAGATGGAAATTTTAGAAATATTTTAGGTGAAAATAAGAAATCACATGAAAAAACACTGCGGGGTAATAAGCAGATGGCAGAGATGTGGAACAAATATTGTGTATCTGCCTCCATACAGAAGCCAGTAATAGAAGATAAGTAGGTAAGAACAAGAAAGGGACTTGGGGAAAATACTAGGTAATCCAGTGGGACAAAATTTGACTAGTTCTAATGGCTGGCCTGCTATTAACTTCAAAGGAGTAGCCAGAGTGATATGGGGTATTTAAGGACACCTTCAATCTGGCTTCTGTGGTCTCAGGTTGCCTCCTCATTGAATATGACACCTTTGTACCAGTACCCAAAAAAAGCCTGAATGATCACCATATGGTTACATATATATCCACCATAATTAATTGCTTGGTTATGATGCTAATTATCTCCTGCTTCAGAAATATCTTGAATCCACTTCAATTTGCCTATTGACACCACAGGTCAACAGCATTTGCTATGTTACTGACACTCCACTCTACTTTGGAGCATCTGTATAACAGGAACAGATATGTCAGGTTGCTGTTCATTTTCTACAATGCTGTGTTCAACACTATCATCCCCTTCAAACTCATCACCAAGCTCAGAGATCTGGGCCTCTGTACCTCCCTTTGCAAATTGATCCTTGACTTCCTCATCAGCAGATCTCAATTGGGGTGGTTCCTCTATTTGTGTTTCTTGATGATTTAATGATGCTTCTTAAGATTAGTGGGATCTTCACCTATTCAATGAAACCAAATGCAGCGATTATTTGAAGAAACAACTGCTCTCAGAAGGACAAGTTCCACAAGGAAAAATAAACCGCCAAAGCTAGAAATCCATATTAACAATTTACAATAGGAAGATCATTAACGTGTAGGACGGAACTGCAGATGCTGGTTTAAACCATAGATAGATGCAAAATGCTGGACAGATAGTGGGACAGGTAGCACTTCAACATCTCTCAAGAGATGCTGCTTGTCCCGCTGACCTACTACAGCATTTTGTGTCTATCTTAGGAAGATTCTTAACTTCGTTATCAGCAGTTCTCAAACGGTATGAATAGGTAACAATTTCCTTCTCACTGACCATCAGCACCTTTAGTCTGCTTCTTTAGATCCCTGCTCTACTCTCTTTATGCTCACGACTATGTAGCAAAGCACAGTTCCAATGCTGTCTGCACATTTGACAATTATACCTGTTGTTGGCCGAATCACGGATGAAGACGAGTCAGCATCTTGATTAAGTAATGTCCCAACAACAACCTCTTGCTCAACGTCAACAAAATCTTGAATGAATCAAACTGCTGGAGGAACTCAGTAAGAAAGACTGAATCCATCAGTCTAAAGAAATGTCTTGACACAAAATGTAATTTGTCTCTTTCCCTCCACGTTCCTCCAGTGCTTTCATTTTTGCTCAAGGCTCCATATCTGCACTCTCTTGTATCTACAATGAATGAACCTTTGACTTTGGAAAGGAAAAGTCAGGAGAACACATACCAGTTTTAATTGGTCGTTGGTTGTGGCGAGTGTTGGCAGCTTCAAATTCCTGGGGAATAACATCTTGAATGACCTGTCCTGCCCCAGCACATAGATGTAATCATGGTGTCCCAGTGGCTCTACTTTCTTCAAAATTAAAGATATTTGGCATGTCACTAAATACTGCAACACGCCTCTCAAGATGATTGTAGAAAGTATCCTGCTTCATGGCCTGGTATAGCAATTTCAAGGCACAGGAACACAAGAGAATGCAGAGAGTGGTGGATGCAACTTGGTTCATCATGACCCAGCCCTCCCCTCCATGGAAAGCATCTGCATGGGACATTGCCTCAAGAAGGCAGCAATATCATCAAGCATCCGGGTGATGCCCTCTTCTCACTGCTATCATCGGGCAGAGATACTGAAGCCTGAAGTCCCACACCACCAGGTTCAGGAACAGTCACTTTCCTCCAACCATCAGGTTCATGAACTGACATGCGCAACTCTATTCCTATCTTAGCAATGTCACACGAGACCACCTCTTACACGGTACCCGGACGTGGCGCCGACGGACGAGAAGCCGAAGCGAAAAAGTCGAAGGCAAAGAACCGAATGGGAACTAAGCCGAAACGCCAAAAAAGCGAAAGAATATGAAGACGAAATGCCAACTAACTGAAAGGATGGGACGCCTAAATGCAAACTAACCAAAAGGGCAGGATGCCTAAAAGCCAACTTACCGAAAAACCGCCTAAAAACAAACCCACCCAATGGCTGCTCTGTTGAAACGCCACCTTCCTGAAAGGCGGCGTCGCCTACAAGCCAACGAACCGACTGCCACTCAACAGAAAAGTCCAATAACGACATTATTAACGTTGCCGGGGGGCGGGACTTGTCAGTGATTGGTCTAGACCCCTGTGTCCATCACATCACTGTTGAGGGATGAACATTGTCCCACACCTCTGCTCCACCCGACCCACAGTCCGCGGAGGGTGGCCGTGGGAGAGTGGGGGCTGTCCTGAGGGGTGCGCACCTTCGGCTGCTTCCAACTTGGTGCTTGGGTTCAGATTGCCCAGTCACCTATGGCTTGTGTGGAAAAATGACCCCCACCCTCCTTTCTCCCCCTTCTCTCTCCCCTCTTCTCTCTCCCTTCTCTCTCTCCATTCTCTCTCTCCCTTCTCTCTCTCCTCTCTCTCCCTTCTCTCTCCCCTCCACTCTCTCTCCCCATTTCCTCTCTTCTCTCCTCTCTCTCTCCTCCCTCCCTCTCTCTCTCCCCCCCTCTCTCTCCTCCCCACTCTCTCTCCCCACTCTCTCTCCCCCCTCTCTCTCCTCTCACTCTCCCATCTCTCTCCCCACTCTCTCTCCCCACTCTCCTCCCCCCCTCTCTCTCTCCCCCCTCTCTCTCTCCTCTCTCTCCCCCCTCTCTCTTCGCTCTCCTCTTCTCTCTCTCATCTCTCCCCATACTCTCCCTCTCTCTCCTCTCTCTCCTCTCTCCCTCTCATTCTCCCTCTCCCCCCCTCTCTCTCCCCCCTCTCTCTCCCCCCGACTCTCTCCGCTCTCTCTCTCACCTCCCTCTCTCCTCCCCCCCTCTCTCTCCCCCCTCTTCTCCCCTCCCTCTCTCTCCCCCCTCTCCCCTCTCCTCTTCCCCCCCCTCTCACTCCTCTCTCTCTCCCCCCCTCTCTCCCCCCTCTCTCCCCCCTCTCACTCCTCCCCCCCTCTCGCTCTCAATTCCCCCCCTCCTCTCCCCCTCTCTCCGTCTCCCCCTCTCTCTCCCCCCTCTCTCCCACCCCCCCTCTCTCTCCTCCCCTCTCTCTCTCCCTCTCTCTCCCCCCCTCTCTCTCCCCCCTCATCTCTCCCCCCTCTCTCTCCCCCCCTCCCGCCCCCCTCTCTCTTCCCTCTCTCCCCCCCCTCTCTCCCCCCCTCCCCTCTCTCCCCCCCTCTCTCTCATCCCCTCCCCCCCTCCCCCCCCCCCTCTCTCTCTCCCCCCTCTCTCTCCCCCCCTCTCCCCCCTCTCTCTCCCCCCATCTCCTCCCCCTCTCCCCCCCCCCCTCTCACTCTCTCTCTCCCCCTCTCTCCCATCTCTCTCCTCCCCCCCCCTCTCTCTCCCTCCCTCTCTCTCCTCTCCTCCTCTCTCCGCCCTCTCTCCTCCCCTTCCTCTCTCTCTCTCTCCCCCCTCTCTCTCCCTCTCTCTCTCCTCTCTCCCCCTCTCCTCCTTCTCCTCCCCCCCTTCTCTCCATTCTCGTCTCTCTTTCTCTCTCTCTTCTCTCTCTCTCTCTCTCTCTCTCTCTCTTCCTCTCTCTCTCCCTCTCTCTCTCGCTCCTCTCTCCCTCACCTCTCTCTCTCCCCTCCCTCTCCCCCTCTCTCTCTCTCTCTCTCGTCTCTCTCCCCCACTCTCTCTCTCTCTCACCCCTCTCTCTCTCCCCTCTCTCTCTCACTCTCCCCCCTCTCCACTCCTCCCCCCTCTCTCTCCCCCCTCTCTCTCCCCCCTCTCTTCTCCTCCCTCTCTCTCCCCCCTCCTCTCTCTCTCTCTCTCCCCCCTCTCTCTCCTCCCCCTCTCTCTCCCCCCACTCTCTCCCCCTCTCTCTCCCCCCCTCTCTCTCCCCCCTCTCTCTCATCCCCCTCCTCTCCACTCCCCCCTCTCTCTCCCCCCTCTCTCTCCCCCCTCTCTCCCCCTCTCTCTCCCCCCCTCTCTCCGCCCCTCCCCCCCCCTCTCTCTCCCCCCCCCCCTCTCTCTCCACCCCTCGCTCTCTCCCCCCTCTCTCTCCCCCCCTCTCTCTCCCCCTCTCTCTTTCCCCCCCTCTCCTCTCCCCCCTCTCTCTCCCCCCTCTCTCTCCCCACCCCTCTCTCCCCCCTCTCCTCTCCCCCCTCTCTCTCCCCCCCTTCTCTCCCCCTCTCTCTCCTCCCCCCTCTCTCTCCCCCCTCACTCTATCCCCTCTCTCTCCCCCCTCTCTCTTCCTCCTCTCCCCCCTCTCTCTCCCCCCTCTCCCCCCTCTCTCTCTCCCCCCTCTCTCCCATCTCCTCCCCTCTCTCTCATCCCCTCTCTCTCTCCCCCCTCTCTCTCCCCCCTACTCCTCCCCCCCCCCCCCTCTCTCTCCCCCCTCTCTCTCCCCCCTCTCTCTCCCCCCACTCCTCTCCCCCCTCTCTCCCCCCCCTCTCTCTCCCCCCTCTCTCTTCCCCTCTCTCTTCTCCCCCCCCTCTCTCTCCCCCCCTCTCTCTCCCCCCCTCCTCTCCCCCCCTCTCTCTCCCCCCTCTCTCTCCCCCCTGCTCTCTCCCCCCTCTCTCTCCCCCCCTCTCTCTCTCTCTCTCACTCTCCCCCCCTCTCTCTCCCCCTCTCTCTCCCCCTCTCTCTCCCCCCTCTCTATCCCTCTCTCTCCTCTCCCCCCTCTCTCTCCCCCTCTCTCTCCCCCCCTCTCTCCCCCTCTCTCTCCCCCCTCTCTCCCCCCCCCCTCTCTCCCCCCCCCTCTCTCTCCCCCTCTCTCTCCCCCCCCCCTCTCTCCCCCCCCCTCTCTCCCCCCCCTCTCTCCCCCCCCTCTCTCCCACCCCCCTCCCCCCTCTCCACCCCCCGCTCTCTCCCCCCCCTCCTCTCCCCCCCTCTCTCCCCCCCCCTCTCTCGCCCCCCCTCTCTCTCCCCCCCTCTCTCGCGCCCCCCCCCTCTCTCCCCCCCTCTCTCTCCACCTCCCCCCCCCCCCCTCTCTCTCCCCCCCCTCTTCTCTCCCCCCCTCTCTCTCCCCCCCCTCTCTCCCCCCTCTCTCTCCCCCCTCTCTCTCCCCCCTCTCTCTCCCCACTTATCTCCCCCCTCTCTCTCCCCCCCCCCTCTCTCCCCCCCCTCACTCTCCCCCCCCCTCTCTCCTCCCCCCCTCCCCTCCTCTCCCCCCCTCTCTCTCTCCCCCCTCTCTCTCTCTCCCCCGCCCTCCCCCCCCCCCTCTCTCCCCCCCCCTCTCTCCCCCCCCCCTCTCTCCCCCCTCTCTCCCCCCCCCCTCCCTCTCTCTCCCCCCCCCCCTCTCCCCCCCTCTCTCTCCCCCCCCCTCCTCCCCCCCCCTCTCTCTCCCCCCCTCTCTCTATCCCCCCCTCTCTCTCTCCCCCCTCTCTCCCCCCACTCCTCTCCCCCCCTCTCTCTCCCCCCCTCTCTCTCCCCCCTCTCTCTCCCCCTCTCTCTCCCCTCTCATCTCACCTCTCTCTCCCCCCTCTCTCTCGCCACTCCCCACTCTCTCTCCCCCCTCTCTCTCTCTCTCTCATCTCTCTCCCCCCTCTCTCTCCCCCCTCTCTCTCCTCTCTCCCTTCTCTCTCCCCCCCTTCTCTCTGTCTCCCTTCCTCTCTCTCCCTCTCCCTCTCTCTCTCTCTCCCTCTCTCCCTCTCCCTCTCTTCCCCTCTCTCTCCCCTTCTCTCCCTTTTTCACTCTCTCATCTCCCTCTCCCCTCATCTCTCCCATCCCTTCTCTCTCTCCCCCCCCCTTCTACTCTCCCCCACTTATGCAGAGTGGTTATGGAAGTTGAGAAAACTGGCAGCAGTCTGTGTGAAAATACAGCACCTACCAACAATGACGGCACTATGAAACCAGCTGCCGCAAGCCGGGAACCTGGTTAATTAACTGGTGGCATTATTTCCCTGTCGTAACTGCCTTTGCTTTAGCCGGTGGTCACATCCATTCCATCCTTCCCGCGCAAAGATGTGAGATTTCAATTTGAGCGCACTTGGTTGAATAGATGCAAGCAGCATGTAAAGCATCTCTTCTAGGCGCGCAATACACAAAGCTGATGAAATGACACAACTGTCACACCAAAGATAGACACAAAATGCTGGAGTAACTTAGCTGAACAGGCAGCATCCCTGGAGAGAAGGAATGGTGGCGTTTCGTGTCGAGACCATTCTTCAGACCTGAAGACTGAAGAGTTTCTGTTGAGCAGCAGTCGGTTCGTTGGCTTGTAGGCGACGCTGCCTTTCGGGTAGGTGGCATTAGACAGAGCGGCCATTCGGTGATTTTGGTTTTAGGCGACGCAGCTTTTCGGTTACTTGGCTTTTAGGTGTCCCGCACTTTCAGTTAGTTTGCGTTTAGGCATCCCATCCTTTTGGTTAGTTGGCATTTTGTCTTCATACTCTTTCGGCTTTTTGGCATTTCAACCTCGATTCCATTTGGTTCTTTGGCTTCGACTTCTTTGCTTCAGCTTCTCGTCCGTCGGCACCACGTCCGCACACGCTCTTACACTGCCATCTACCTGTTTTCTTATTATGCTTTCTCACTGATATCTTAGTTTTGCACAGCCTTTCTTTTCATTGTCATGTATAAGTTGTTTATAATTTGCTTTTGTGTGCTGTCTGTAATGCTGCTGCTAGGAACATTTTCATTGTACCTGGAATTCAATAAACTTGTAGTATGCAAGTAAGTCAGTAATATCTGTGAAGACAAATTTCAGGTTTTCGAGCAAGGCCTCTCCCTGGTGTGATAGCTACAGGTGATTATCCCCAGGTGCATATGCTTCAACTGTAATGGTTTATTTAACTGGGTTTTGGGCTACAGTCTAACCTTACTTCGGATGGTAAGTGCTCACATTCAGTGTGATAATGTGTTGTGATAAACCACAGAAGTTAACATGCACTCACCTACATGGTCATCTCAAATATGTTGTTGCCTGATGTTAATTATCTTCTTGTAATGATCATTTCCTGCATCCTGCATGAATACCATTTGGAATTTTGTTCACACTCATGGAGTGTACGGATTGTTTACTTTATGCATCGACAGAATAGCTGTTTCTAACTTTATATTGGCTCCTTTACACCAAAATGCTTCATTTTGGATTCTGCCCATCTTCTGAGTTGTGAGTTTTACCTAGGATTACTGTGCCTTTGTGAGATACAGAGGTGTTCAATAATGTGAGCAAAACTAGTATCTAGTCTGTGAAAATGTAAAGTTGTCTATTTAACCATAAAAAGTAAAAATGTATAACTTTTAAATGGTGAGAGATTGCTGAGCTCTGAAATACAGAGGGATCTGGATGTCCAAACATGATTTTTTGAAGGCTCATGTACAGGCACAACAAACAATTAGGAAACTGACAGTGTTATAATTTGTTTCTAGGTGATTTAAATACAATAGTAGGGAGGTGATGTTTCAGATATACAAGGCTTAACTGCAGGGACCTCACCTGCAGTACTTTGAACATTAATGATCTCCTTGGGTAAAGAAGGATGTTCATATGTTGGAAGCAGTTCAAAGAATATTTACTATATTAATACCTGGAATAGGAGGATTACCTTATGAGGAAAGGTTTGACAGGACTGGCTTGTATCCGCTGGAGTTCAGATGAGTGAGTGGGGATGATTAAAGTTGATAAGATCTTGAAGGGTCTTGACAGGCTGGATGTGGAGCGGATGTTTCATTTGTGACGAAAATCTAGAACCACAAGGCACTGTTCAAAGGATTGCTGATTTACAAAAATGAGGAGTTTTTTTTCTATCAGGAACATAAATCTTTGGGTTTCTTATTCTCTAAGGCATTAGAAGTAGTCTTTGAATTTTTTAAAACAGCAGTAGGTAAATTCTTGATGAACAAGGTTGATTAGTGACAGATTATTGCAGTAAGATCAAAGATTAACATCAGCTCATCCATGATCTAATTTAAAGGTAGAAGAATGTGAGGGACTGAGTGGAATATTCCGACTGCATTTGTGTGCTCATGTATTGGGACTTTCACCTTTGAAGGGTGTGGCAGAGGCGATGAACAAAATTAGAGCACATGGTATCGGGAGATTTATTGGTATGGATTGGTTACAAGACAGAGCTGGAGGAAGGTGCTGTTCATGGGTTAGAATGCACTTCCACAGGGATTACTGCTGTGACCAATGGAATTCCACAGGGAATGGTGCTATTACCAATGGCTCACATCTCTATCAGTGGTTTTGTTAGAGGGGACTGAAGTCGTATAACACAATGTCAATGGACAAGGCAGATGGAATATTAATTGGGTGGTCTGGTGAATGGGTGAGGCTAGGGATGGTAAGGAGGAAAGAGCGAGGCAGGGACAGGAGAAGAGTATAAAGTGACAGATGGTAGGGCACCGTTATGCACAAGTCACTTAAATGGAACATGCAGATACAGCAAGCGATGCAGCAACCTAACCGGGTTTTGCCTGCGGGTATTTGCTTGTGGACCTGAGTACAAGAGTAGGGACATTGAACTCCATATACATTCCTGATGAGACCATATCTAAAAAATCCCCATCAAACGAAGAATATCCTTGAGATACAACTAAGATTCACTGATACATTCCTGGAAAAGATGTTGACCTGCTTCATTCTTCTTCCGTCGTGTGTCTTTTAGACCTGCAGCTCCGTTGAGGTGAGCCAGGCCAACGTGTCATCATCCAGGTCAATCATTGACCTGCTGAGGAGAGGTTAAAAAGACTGAGTGTGTACTCTTATGAATTTTGAGATGTGTGATCTCACTGAAATCTACTGTCTAATATGTTCTCAGTAGGGCGGATGGAGTTTGAAGCATAACCTGAGTGGAGAGTCAAAAACTAATTGTTAGAATCTAAAATAAGAGATCAGCTATTTATGTCAGAGAAGGGGAGAATGGTTTCACCCACAGGGTAATTAATTTCCACTAGCGGTTTATGGAGAAAATCAAAAAATATGGGGTTTGTACAGTAAGGTGGCACTGAAGTGAAGAATCTTCATGAACAGCGTGAGGGGCTGAATAATTTCTACTTATTACATTCATGTTACAGTTAGAATGTGAATATTACAGTTAGAAATACTGGAACTGTCTGAGCTTTCAACCTGGGACCAGTAATATTTCTCTTGACTCTTTGCCCACTATTTAATATGAATAATTTTGTACTGTTTCACTAGATTCAACTACCTTGTTTTGCAACTAGTATCTACTTTTCTTACTAACAATTTTATGAAATTTTATGAGTGCAATCAGCCCCTAAAAGCAAGCAAGCACACAAATAACAAAACTGCTTCATTCATCTTGGAGTTTTACTTTCCAGTGTTCATTTCCTTTTATTGTGAGTCTTCAACTTTGCCATGATATTTAAAAATTAAGTTGCTAGCACTTAATGCCACTCTTTGTAAAATATCTGTACAGTCCACTCAAAACTTCATTTAATTCAATACAAAGAACTTATCAGAAAGTCAAAGAAGAAGAAAAAATAAGCAATAGAAAGTCTAATATCCGCTGTTTCATATAGGAAAAATATTACATATTTTTCTCCGATTTAAAAAAATGTATTCTCATCCAGTCTGTATACTGAAGTTAATCTACATTACGGATTGATCAGCTTTACGGATTTATACAACCCAGAATCAATTACCCCGGTTACACAGCTTAAAATTCCATGGCAATCTGTGCATGCCAAAAAACTAGTGGACAAACTGTCTCTTCTTTAGGAGTGTTTATTAGCCCACATCTGGAAAATCTGCTTTCTCTGGCTGTGTTCCAGTCTGCCGGGGGAGGGTGGTGTTTCTTTCAGCATCCGACGAAGGCCTTTCTAGACACTCGCCCTTTCTCTGGTGGTCTACAGAAGTTGTATTGCAGAACAGCCAGATTCATGCGAGACCCAGCTTCTATCATTTGTATGACCCTTAACTGCATAGAATAAGAAAAATGATATTCAAAGGCAATTGAGGAATCACTGCACATACAGATCCACTTTCACTTCCTGTTTTAACAAAGGATTCCACAAGAAATGTGATCTTTCAGACCTGCTACAAATTTTCACTCTTTTCTATTCTGCAGCTGATAATTCAAAATTTGTAATTTTTTAATTTTACTTTCAACTGTTACTCCCTAACCATTCATTACTTTTTAAATCCTGAACAAAATCACATACATAGTTGTTGCACCCAAACATTAATCTATGGATTACTCCAATCATACCAGTTTCAACATGCCTTATCGTTTAATTTATATTTTGTCAGGAGATAGAAAGCGAGACCATTCCCAAAATGCTGAAAGCTCAAAGGTATCTCATAAAAAATAATTCTATGATATGTAAAGAGTGTAAATTAGATACTTCAGTGGGATACAGATCTGTTATAATCCGAGTCTACATCGACACATCTCTCAAACTCGCTGAGACCTTCTTATCACCTCAAGGCTTTGGTGTTCTCATTGCCAAACCTCCAGAGTTGTATAAACTATCCCAATGTCATGACTCATATTTGACACAGTTCCACACACCTGGCAAATCTTACAAACTTCTACAGATGCGCTATAGAAAGTATACTGTTCGGTTGCATCAGAGCTTGGTTTGTGAACAGCTTAGCCTAAGCCCACAAAAAATTGCAGGGTGTTGCAGATGTAACCTAGTCCATCACATACACCAAACATTCCACCTATAGTCAACATAATCAAAGACTTGTCCTACCACAGTCAGTCCCCCTTCTCCCTGCTCCTGTCCTGCAGAAGGTGCAGCTGCTTAAGAACACATCCCACCAGAATTCAGGGGATAGATTCTTCCCCTCTGTAGTCAGGCTTCTGAAGAGTCCATCCGTAAGTTTTTATTTTATTTTTATTTTTTTTATTTATTAGAAGCAGTGTACAAAAGTATAAACTGCGGTATATGACATAATAAATTTATTGTACAGAAATTTTAATTTTTAGCTAAGAATTAGAAAAAGAGAAAAAAGCAAGAAAAAGGGAAAGTGAATGTGTAAGAATGGAACCCCTAGACTACGAAATAAGTGTAGTCGAAGAGTGAGTAAGTAGAAAAAGAAAAAAAAGAAAAAGACAAAAACAGAAAGAAAAACAAAAAGTGATGAAATACCTGCTTCTTATCTCTCCCCACCCATCACCCAACCCGTAAATCGGTTTAATTCCGAAGTTGTGTTGCACCATACCATCCTTGTAATAACTCAATGAATGGAATCCATGTCTTCGAAAATTGCTCTGGTTTTCCTGCTAAGCCAAGTCTCATATTTTCAAGATGTAGCGTCTCAGATATGTTTGCAATCCACATTTTAATAGTAGGGGCAGAAGAGTCTATCCATAAGTTAGAGTACTTATTTGTGTCTACCTCATTGTGGACATTGGACTTTGTCTGCATAACTAATGCATTACAATGTTGAGAACTATATCCTGCACTCTGTATCCTCCACTTTGTTCTACTTATTGTACTTGAGTTTTTCATTATAATATATATATATATATATATATATATATATATATATATATATATATATATATATATATATATATATATATATATATATATATATATATATATATATATATATATATATATGGTGTTATATATATAATATATATAATATATATAGTATAGTATATATATATATAATATGTGTGTGGGTATATATAATGTGTGTATATGTATATGTATGTATAGTATCGTGTGCGGATGGGACATCGAAGGACGAGAAGCTGAAGCGAAGAAGTGGAAGCCAAGATACTGAACAGAAACGACGGCGAAAAGTCAAATAACCGAATGGACATGACGCCTAAAAGCCAAACAACTGAAAGGGCACGACAGCGAAAGGATACGAACCCGAATGAACTCCACGCCGAACGGACATGATGTAGAAAAGCCGCCAAATGGACATGACGTCACCGGGGACGGGATTTGATCGAGACCTTGTCAGCGATTGGTCCATCACATCACTGGCCGGGGGAGACGGGTGGGTGGCGGGAATTTTTAATTCTCCGTCGCCGCTTTTGGACTTTCCTGAATATAAAATAAAACCCCATGTGATTGGATTTTTCAGTTGATTTAACAAAATGATAATCCAAATTGGTTCCATAGATATTTACATCAACAGTAACGCTGTAACAATCAGATTTTGAGTACGACAATATATACACTATCGTACATCTTGAAGGCCAGTGTTTCTTTGGATGTGAATCGAGAAACCAGACGAAAAAATACTACTGCTTTTTTAAAGAATATCTGAGCTCCCTGAGTCAGTTCAGTGATATGTTGGTACTGGTCGTTTTGCGCTGAGCGATTTCATTTGAGTTGGAAAAGTGGGCCAGTTGTAGAGAAAACATTTATCAAATGCATTGGGCGAAATTAAACAAATTTCAGAGCCTGCTTCGTCTGATCTAACTGACTGTATCAACTATATTCTGCTTTCCAATAGGAAATACACTCAGGGTGATAGGGGAAATTGTAAAAAAATATGCAGTATCAACAATGCCAACCATTTTCATGGGTTTGCAACTGAAGGTGCAGGGTACAAAGGCAAAGAGGTTGTGTTGAACTTCATTAAAACATTGGTTTCATTAAGGCTGGGATATTGGGCACTGCATTGTACAGCACGAAAGCACGGCAGAGAGCATAGACAAGATTTACTATCATATCCTTAGACAAGATACTGGGGATTTTGGGGAAAACAAATGGTCGGCACGGACTGGAAGGGCCGAGAGGGCCTGTTTCCGTGCTGTAATTTTTATATGGTTATATGGTTATATGGTTAAGATTAAGCATCATATCCTTAGATGCTGAAAAAGCATTTGACCAGGTTGAATGGCCATATTTATTTAAAATAATGCAGAAATTTCAACTGGGGGATAGATTTTCCAAATGGGTAAAAATCATATACTCGAATCCAACTGCAAGAATATTAACAAATCAAATGTTATCAGCAAAATTTAATCTCTTTAGGGGTTGTAGACAAGGATGCCCATTATCACCATTACTATTTGCTCTGATAATAGAACCATTAGCCGAAATGATTAGATCAGAACCAGAAATATATGGATATAATACCAAAACTACAACGAATAAAATATCTCTATACGCAGATGACATCTTAATTTATAACACAAAACCGGAGATTAGTATTCCCAATCTACTTAATGTTAAAACTAAGTTTGGCACATGTTCTGGGTATAGAATTAACTGGAATAAAAGTGAAATTATGCCTATAACTGGTATAAAATTAAATATACTAGAACAATTCCAACTTAAAATAGTCATGGCCAAATTTAAATATCAAGGAATTAATGTATCTAAATCCTATAACTGTCTATTTAAATATAATTACCCTCAATTGTTAAATAAACTAAAAAAATATATTTTATATTGGAAAACACTACCTATTTCAATGATCGGTAGAATAAATGCTATAAAAATGATTTTTTTTGCCACAATTGTTATATTTATTTCAAGCCATCCCTTTATATCTCCCTAAAATGTTTTGTTTTTTTTAAATAGATACTTTGGTTAATAGTTTTATTTGGGACTATAAAAATCATTGAATAAGTAAAAAACATCTATGTAAATCTAAAATAAATGGTGGACTAGCACTACCAAATTTCTTATATTATTTCTGGGCAGTTCAGATTAAGAATATGAATTTTTGGTTGGTAAATTTAGATTATGAGCCAAGCTGGCTAAAGATGGAAAAGGAAGACTTTGTCTTTTGATGTAGGTTTGATTCTTTTTGCACCAAGGGAAGTACAAAAAAAAAAAGTATGGTGATAACCCTATAATTCATAGCAATAGACGTATTTGGAAACAAATAGTTAAGACCCTACATATAGATAATTTGTCACTGTTTGCCAATTATGAATAATCCTTTGTTTAAGCCCTCTGTATTGGACAAGGGGTTTAGACACTGGAATGATTTAGGAATTAAAAGGATAGAACACCTTTACAAGAAAGGAAAATTTATTTCATTTCAAGAGTTACAGGATATCTATGGATTGCAGTCAAATAACATATTTAGGTATTTACAAATTAGAAACTGTATTAAGTCAAATACGCAAGACTATAAAAATAGAAAACCAGGATTATTAGATGATTTGTTTAATAAACACCCAAATACAGAAAAATTAATAGCGTGTATATATATACAATACTATCTTGGATAGGGAAATCCCAACTTCGGAAATATATCGACAATCATGTGAAAATGAAATAGGTTTATCTATAACGAAGGAAACATGGGAAGAAAGCCTACAATGTATACATCGTTGCTCATTAAATGCTAGACATATATTGATACAATTTAAGGTATTACACAGATTAAATTATTCAAAAACGAAATTAAATAGAATTTATCCTAACATTTCTTCTATTTGTGATAAATGTCAGAACTTGGAAACTAACTTAACGCATAGTTTTGTAACGTATAAAACTCAACTATAAATCTTTAGAGTTATCTCTGAAGTTCTTAAAATTAAACTGGACCCAGATCCAAAATGAATAATATTAGGAGTTCCAGATTCAAATCTAATATTAACAGTAAACCAAAAAAAAATTCTTGGATTACTGTTTGATAATAGGGAAAAAATTAATATTAAAATTTTGGAAGGGAACATTATCCCCCACAATTAATATGTGGACAGTGGAAATGGTGGAGACGTTGCATTTGGAAAGAATCAGATTTGTCCTAATGGAGAAATACGAACTCTTTGAACAGATATGGTCTCCATAAACAGAATATTTGAAAGGGTGGCATCACAACTCAATGGGTACCCGGCAGGATTAGATGAAAATAATAATTTTTTTTTTGGATTTGTATGCATGTCTCTATTGATATCGTTATTTGAAATTGTGTTATTCACTATTAAGATGTATACTATAATTTTTTTTTCTTTTGTTTTCTCTTCTCTCTCTCTCTATATAATCAAAATTATTGTTTAATCACTATTCTTATTGATTAAACTCTATTCTTTTCTTTTTCCACTTTCTAAAAAATAGAAGTTTATAAGAATTATTTGTAACATCCGTATACTTATTGAAATAAGTTGGTTGTGTATTTGAAAAGTTGTTATACCGTTGTTATGATGGATTACTTCTAATAAAAATATTATTAAAAAAAAAAAAGATTTACTAGAACAGTGTAGGAAGGAACTGCAGATGCTGCTTTACACTGAAGGAAGACTCAAATTGCTGGAGTAACTCAGCGGGACAGGCAGAGACTCTGGAGAGGAGGAATGGGTGATGTTTCGGGTCGAGACCCTCCTTCAGAGTGAACTGAACTCTCATCGGTGAGAGTACTTGTGATTGTCTGAAGAAAGGTCTCTACCTGAAACGTCACCCATTCCTTCTATACAGAGATGCTGCCTGTCCCACTGAGTTACTCCAGCTTTTTGTGTCTATCTTCAATTTCAGTTAAATAAAAAACACAGAGTGCTGGAGGAACTCAGCGGGCTAGGCCGCATCTGTGGAGGGAATGTATTAGAAGTTGTTTCGGGCCAGGGTTCTTCTTCAATAGGAAGGAACTGCAGATGCAATTGTCTCTTCAAAACGCCAAATGATTCCGGGAATGCCAAGAGAGAGGGAGAGTGAGATGGGTGGATAGATAGATAGAGGGGGAGGGGAGAGAGGGGGGGGGAGGGAGGGAGGGAGAGGGAGGGAGAGAGATTGATCAACGCTTATAAAAATAATCTGCTCTATGATCTTTGGCTGTGACTCCAAGCTGCTGCGATCCAATCACACGGGGTTTTGTTTTATATTCAGGAAAGTCCAAAAGCGGCAAAGGAAAATTAAAAATCCCCCCACCCTCCCATCTCCTCCCCATCCTTCCGTCTCCCCCACATTCTCCTGTCTCCCCTCATCCTCCCGTCTCACGGGGGCTGGACCAATCACTGACAAGGTCTTGGGCAAATCCTGTCCCCGGAGACGTCATGTCTGTTCGGCAGCTTTTCAAAGTCATGTCCCTTCTGCGTATTGTCCTTTCGGTGTGGAGTCCGTTTGGGTTTGTATCCTTTCGGCGTCGTGCCCTTTTGGTTATTTGGCTTTTAGGCGTCGTGTCCGTTCGGTTACTTGGCTTTTAGGCATCCTTTCCGTTCGGTATCTTGGCTTCCACTTCTTTGCTTCAGCTTCTCGTCCTTCGACGTCCCGTCCGGGTACCGTATAGTATATCTGATCTATTTGGATATCCTGCAAATTGAATGAATGAATGAATGAATAAGTTTATTGGCCAAGTATTCATATACAACAAATATGCCTTGGTGCTCCGCCTGCAAGTGACAACATGACATACAATGACAGTTAGGAATGACACATAAAACATTAAACATTAATAATAAAACATTATCGATTATACATGTGAATTAAGTAAAATACCTGAGCAAAAGGACGCTACAGATTTGTGGTTATTGAGTAGAGCTACTACTCGTGGGAAAAAAATATGTTTTTATGTCTGGCTGTGGCAGCTTTGAGAGTCTGGCTGTGGCAGCTTTGAGTTGCCTTCCAGGGGGGAATGATTCAAAGAGTTTGTGACCAGGGAGAAAGGGGTCAGAGATGATCTTACCTGCTCACTTCCTGGCCCTTGCAATGTACAGTTCATCAATGGAGGGAAGGTTGCAGCCAATAACCTTCTCAGCTGATTGGACGATTCGCTGCAGCCTCTGGATGTCGTGCTTGGTTACTGAGCCAAACCAGACCATGATGGAGAAGGTGAGGACAGACTCTACGATGGCCGCATAAAATTGGACCATAATTGCCTGCGGCAGATTGTGCTTTCTTCAGCTGCCGCAGGAAGTACATCCTCTGTTGTGCCTTTTTGACTGTGGAGTCTATGGTGGCCCCCCCATTTAAGGTCCTTGGTTCCCAGGAACTTAAAAGACTCCACAGATGTGACTGTGGTGTTGTTAATGATGAGTGGGGAGGGGGAGCTCTCCTAACGTCTACAATCAATCCCACTGTCATAAGAGCATTGAGCTCTAGGTTATTGCAATTAAAGTTTTTCACCATACCTTGGTAGATGTGACAATAATAAACGTACTGTAAACCTAAAATTCTTCTTCTTCTGTGTTAATTATAAAATTAATCCATATGTTCATTCTTTGGTGGTGATACCATCCTCACTCTCCAGTGCTACAAACTAAAATCTGCCCTCATTGGAGCTTGGCTACCCAATATGGACCTGATGGGACCTGACTGTATATGTTCTGCTTTCGATTAGTCAGGGTCCGGTCTATATTCGGATTGGCCATAAGGGGTTTGGTTTTTGTTCAGATTTTGATATTTTATCTGAAATCCCTTATCCACACTTATCTGTTCTGCAATCTTGGGTCACTGAAAGCTGCTTAAAAAATGTCCACTTTGGCCAAATATCACATTACATCATGAACTCAATGGCACATGCCCCATCACTGTTCCAAAGCATTACTTCGGGTATCTATTGCCCACCTGCCATTTCCCGTGCTGTCACAGTACCAACTTTTGTACGTCCATAATTTTTACTGTTTTTACAGGACCTGGTGCCAAGAGCACTCCCTTAATTGCCCTTGAGAAGATGAGTGGTGAGCTGCTACCTTGTTTCACTGCAATTCTCTGTTACAGTTCTGTTGGGGATGGAGTCCTTGAGCATTCTTGTCATTGACTTGAGAGATTGGTCAGACAAACATGCTTGGCAACTGTCTGAGGCCTATTACTGCTTCGTAGTTTGATTATTTAACCACATTTCTGCTTCCATTTGATTGTTTTTTGTTTTATTAGCTTTCTGAGGATAGGATGTGACCTGCAACAGATAGCTCACTGTGAACTGTACTGTTAGTTCTGTAGTGAGTGATGAGTCCGATTTGGGACCACAGATTGTTCCACAAGAGGGGCAGTGATTTAGTATGTGAGATGGTATGCTTCTTCTATTTATGCTACCTTGCTGTGCTCTTGACGCAAGGGCTCTCGGACCTTCTTCTGTACATAGTGATCTTAGGTCAGAGATTTCCACCAATCTGGTAGGGTGTGCATTTGTTTGAGAATAACTTTTAATTTTTTTTCTCTGTACACCTCTGTCCATCTGAGAGAACTCAAAATAGAATGTGGCATGTAAATGTGGCGGCCTGCCCAAAGGAGTTGATGGGCAGTAATTAGTGTCTCAGTGCTAGGGATGTTGCCCTGTGAGAGAACTTTTATGCTGTGCTTATCCTGCTACTGGATTTGATGGAGTTGTGAATACCACATAGATAGCGCTCGGGATTTGTTGTGTCCTCTTCTTAAATATGGGAACTCCAGTGCGTCAGTGTGCCATCTAGATATGTTATACAAAAGTTCAGCAGTGGTAGGAATGTACTTGTTTAGAGCTTGTCATATCTCTACTGAGCTAGCTCCAAATTTCCAGAGCACTTGTACCAGGTTTGTGAATTCTGAATGATGGATGCTCCTGCTTAAAAGTTCCAAGCAGTGGCATTTACCAAGTTAACCATTTCCCACTCATCTTCATCTACAACACCATATGACTCCT
The DNA here is from genome assembly GCA_035221665.1 of Okamejei kenojei. NCBI lineage: Eukaryota > Metazoa > Chordata > Chondrichthyes > Rajiformes > Rajidae > Okamejei > Okamejei kenojei. The sequence goes on from CM069134.1 coordinate 81,133,694, forward strand.
GCAACACTTTGAACATTGCCTCAGGATGTCTGATGTTGATTCCTAAATTCCCATTTTTTCTCATCAACATAACCTTCTGGAATGTCTTCGTTCTCAGTGCTACTTTGTTCCCTGTGTGCTGCAATTGCTCAATCTCTACTACAAGCTAAGTTCCATCTCAAACTTCCCCAACCTGAATTGTAAACAGTTTCCAATTCCTTGCTGAGCGCTTCCAAAACTTGGTTTTTATTTCCAATTTCTAGTATTCACAACTTTTGCTTCTGCTAGCGTTATCCCATTTTAGTAACTATAATTATTTGTTGGCAACTCAGGCTTTCAAACGATCCCGGAATCCGAACTGGAAGAGCGAATGGCAGATCATACTCCTTCAGGAATGTTCCAAAACCCTGCACATGTAACAAAGAAGTTGGAACCAGGTAGGTGGGAGATCACATGTTCATATAGAATCTGGTGCCTTGCATTTTTGTGATGACTTTGGATTTTTGTTTTATTCATTTGGAATTTTGCTGTGGAAATTCTTAGCTAAGATGAATGAGCAGTTCTGGGTTAAGCGTCTCACCTGAGATTGGGATTGTCGACAACCGAGGATCTCTGGAGTGAATGCAACGTACTAGAGCGCGTATCAGTTGTTGATTGGGAAGAGATGTATATTCCATTCATTGAACTGCAATCTACCTCTGTGTCAAGTGGCTCCATTGTTGTGGACCGGGTCGTTATTCCATAAGGCAAGGGTTCATCCTCTGAACAGTGCAGATTGTAGCTTAGCCTCCGATCGTGAAATTGATAAACGGAGCAGTTTCCAAATAAAACTTTCATTTGTGGAAAGCTTTATCTATTGAAAGCTAGCTCTCTTTTAAAAAAGGAAATGAAGGATTCTGGATTAGCTTGGTCAGGAAAGTAGAATCAATTGTTTAACTCGATTTGGAAGCCTCTGATATCAAACACTTGTAAATTTTGTAGGCTGCCAGCTAACTAATGTTTGGTTATTGCAATTAACTTGTGTTGCATATGGCTGATGAAAAATATCTTGTCCAATTTCATGATGGTTTCAATTCAATGAACTGTTCAATTCGAGCAAAGCTGAATCGTTTGAGGTCAAAGGAAAAGTCAGCTCACATATAAACATCCTCTATGTTGTTGTCAGCTTTACTATATTCACACCTATTTACAACCATATGATTCATGACTTTTAAATAAATGTGCATTATTTAAGTTTAAGAAAGAATTTCAGATGCTGAAAAAATCAGAGGTAGACAAAAATGCTAGAGAAACTCAGCGGGTAAGGCAGCATCAATGGACCGAAGGAATAGATGACGTTTCTGGTCAAGAAACCTTCTTCAGACTGATGTGGGGGTGGGGGGGGGGGGGGGGGGGGGGTGGGGGGGGGGGGGGGGGGGGGGGGGGGGGGGGGGGGGCGGGAAGCAGAAAGGAAGAGGCGGAGACAGTGGGCTGTGGAGAGCTGAGAAGGCGAGGGGAAGGAGGGAAAAAGCAAGGACTACCTGAAATTGGAGAACTCAGTGTTCATACCACTGGGCTGTAAATTACCTAAGCGAAATATGAGGTTCTGCTCCTCCAATTTGCGGTGGAACTCACTCTGACCATTAAGGACACCCAGGACAGAAAGGTCGGATTCGGAATGGAAGGGGAAGTTGAAGTGCTGAGCCACCGGGAGATCAGGTTGGTTCATGTGAACTGTGCAGAGGTGTTGGGCGAAGCGATAGCCAAGCCTGCTCTTGGTCTCACCAATGTAGAGCAGTTGACACCTAGAGCAGTGGATGCAATAGATGAGCTTGGAGGAGGTGCAGGTGAACCTTTGCCTCACCTGGAAAGACTGCTTGGGTCCTTGGATGGAGTCAAGGGGGGGATGTAAAGCGACAAGTGTAGCATTTCCTGCGGTTGCAAGAGAAAGTACCAGGGGACGGGGTGGTTGGGTGGGAAGGGACAAATTGACCAGGGAGTTACGGAGGGATCGGTCTCCACGGAAAGCCAAAAGGGGGGGAGATGGGAAGATGTGGCCAGTGGTGGATCCCGTTGGAGGTGGCGAAAATGTTGGAGGATTATCAGTTGTATGTGGCAGCTGGTTGGGTGGAAGGTGAGGACAAGGAGGACTCTGTCTTTGTTACAAGTGGGGGGGATGGAGAGTGAGAGCGGAGCTACAGGATATAGAAGAGACCCTGGTGAGAGCCTCATCTTTTGTCGAAGAGGGGAACCCCTGTTCCCTAAAGAATGAGGACATCTCCGATGCCCTGGTTTGGAACACCTCATCCTCAGTGCAGATGCGGTGTAGACGGAGGAATTGGGAGTAGGGGATAGAGTCCTTACAGGAAGCAGGGTGGGAAGAAGTGTAGTCCAGATAGCCATGGGAATCAGTGGGTTTGTAGTAGATGTCGGTCAGTAGTCCCTTACCTGCGATGGAGATAGTGAGGTCTAGAAATGGTAGGGAGATGTCGGAAATGGTCCAGGTGAATTTGAGTGCCAGATGAAAGTTAGTGGTGAGATGGATGAAGTCAGTGAGTGCTGCATGGGTGCAGGAGGTAGCACCAATGCAATCGTCAATGTAGTGGAGGTAGAGTTCGGGGATAGGGCCACGGTACGCCTGGAACAAGGTGCATTATTTAAGATTCTGATTAATATAAATTAATCTCAGTAACAGTTTTAGCGAGAAACACCGTTAAAAACCAACAGCTGGGATTCTAGCTGCAGATTCTGCTGGGAGTACGCACAGTAGGATGTCAGTTCTTTCTTACACAGGTTGTCAGTGAAGATTCTTTGTCTTAGTACAATAAAGGCGTCAGGAGATTTATTTTAAGTTTGAATTTTGGGATTCTATTGGCAGATTTTGAATCTATTGGCAGATTACTTCCCACTGTGCTTTAGAATGGAAGCTAATTATATGGGAGCACTAAATTTATAAAATGTGTCAAATAAAAAAATCAAGTTAGGGTATGAAAGCTCCCACACACTCATCCTTATCACTCGGAGAGTAGAGTGTCGCGCAGAGTGAAAGATAAAGATGGCATTTCAATTGTCCCAGGTACAGGATCTGCAAATACTGTAGTTCCTTTGAAAGAGCTGAACAAGGCTCACTTGTGGAAATGTTCTCATCAGTGAAATAATTATGTTTGCAACTTTATATCATGGCTTTCAGTATTCCTGCTGAAGATTTGGTTCCCCTCATGTTTTGACCACATCTTACCTTTATATCCTGAAGTGTAACAGCAATATGAGAAGGGTGAGGCTGGTAAGAGGGGGCGTGAATGGAGTGAACAATGCATTACTGAGTTACCTCATTTAGACTGGACTTGATCATATCAGGATTACACACTTGAGACAAAGCAGATATCGATGATGTAAAAATTCAATAATTTCATGCTAAATGAACGTTGTTATTCACTGTATATAAATGGCTAACATATCACCATTGGCTTAATTGATCCCTTTAATTTATTTCTACGGGAATGTTGACACTCCGGTTTCAATACAAAGATACCAAGAGCAGCCATTGAGAAAATGAGACTCAAACAGATTGTCCAGATATTGTTCTTCATAAACCTATTATGTGACCTTTCATTCCATCCAGTGCCAGACTCCATAGACTGGGAACTGGAGCCCAGCTCTCCTGACCCCATGGTGTGGGAACTTGGGCCATCCCACTCTGAAACCCACGTGAGAGGCACTTTAACATACTGTGCTAGGTCTGCATATCATCTCTTTATGTCCATTTGCTTTGGTGCCATTTGTTTGATTCATTCTAGTGCTGTTAACTTCCTGGTAGTATTAGTACAGGGCTATATACATAAGTGAAAAGACCAACAAGATTTTCAGTCACACAGAGGTGTGAATCTCAAATCAGTGACTGTTGTTATAATTGTTATATTTTGCTGTTTCTCTGTCACATGAAAACTTTACAGAACCTTCCCCCATATTCACCGTCGCTTGTGATTATACGCCCAGTCAAATACTCGAAATCATGGTAGAAAGTTATTTTTCAGACTCGAGGCCTGTAACAAGTGGCGCGCCACAGGGATCAGCGTTGATATTTACAGTAACAATTTCGATGTAAAAGTAGATGGTTTGATTAGTTGGTTTGTGGGTGACAGTTAAATTGGTGATATGATGAACCGTGAATATTATCTACGCTTACAATAGGATGTTGATCAACCGCGCCAAACGGCCACGAATGGCAGATGGAGTTTAATTCAGATAAATGCATGGTGTGGTATTTTGCTAGGACAAATGAGGGTGGGACTCGTACAGTAAATGGTAGGACCCTGGAGAGTGTTGTAGATCAGCATGACCCAGGGGTACAGGTACATAGTTCCTTGAAATGGTGACACAGGTAGACAAGGTCGTGAAGAAGGTATCTGGCATATTTACCTTTAGGGTACAAGAGTTGGGACATGTTATTAGTCATACAAAGCGTTGGTAGAGCCAAATTTGGAGTACAGTCTGAGTGGCCTGCTGTGGGAAGGCTATTATTAAACTGGATAGGATGCTAAAAATATTTACAAGGATATTACCAGGTGTAGAGGACGGGTACATAGATAGAAATGATTTGGAGGGATATGGCCAGACTCAGGCGAGGGGGTCAAGCTCAGTTGAGCAACTTGGTCAGTATGGATGAATTGGGCTGAAAAGTCTTTCCTCTTATTTTCATCACTACTTTTCTTATCAATTTATAAAAATATTCACAGACTCCGCTGCCACTGCCCTTTGAGGAAAAGTGTTACAAAAACCCACATGAGAAAAAATATTCTAATTTCTAGCTTAAATCAACTAACTTATTTTTAAACAGTCACCTCCAATTCCTGATTCATTAAAAATGGACACATCCTCTCCACATGCACCCTGTGAATCCCCCTCAGGATCTTATAATAAAGACCTTTCTCGCTGTTTCCTTATGTGGCAAGCCTTCCATTCCAGGTAACAGTCTAACGAAGCTTCTCTGAACTGCTTCCAATACACTAACATCCTCCTTAAATAAGGAATGAATGCTATACACTATGCTCCAGATGAGGTCTCTACAATGCCATATATGGTTCAACGATTTTCTTCCGAACTTTTATATTCAATTCTCCAACCAAATCGATAACAACTTTCTGTTCTCATTCGTAATTAACTGCTGCACTGTCTTTGTTTTTGTGCCTTGATAGACTATTTCACATTTTCATATTGCACTTCATTTCCCGGATTTCTGCTCAATCATTTCACCTATTTCTACTTCTTTTGAAGCCTCCACTTCCTCTTCACAACTTACTTTCCTTCTTATCTTTTGTGTCATCAGCAAATTTGGCAACCGTAAGTTCAGTGCCTTCATTCAAGACATTTAAATAAACAGTAAATGTTGAGGCCCCAGCACCGATCCCTGCGGTTCACGGCTTGTTATATCTTGTAATCAGGAAAAGACACCCATTAATGTTTACTTTCTACTTGTTAACTCAACATCTGTCTATCCACACTGAAATGAAATCCACGCTGAAACTGTGAGGTTTTATTTTCAGCTGTAACCTTTGATGCAATACCTTATCAAACGCCTTCTGCACATCCACTTTATCCATAGCATATTCCACTTTTTCAAGCTGGAATCCAGTAAACTGGCCAACATGACTTTCCATTTACAAATCAATGTTCGCTTTGCCCAATGAATATTCAATTTCATTAATACTGGCTTAGACATTCTGCCCGCAGGCACCAAATACTCACCTTGTTCTGGGTGAATACATTAGTTCCTATCCTTGGACCCAATGGCTGACCTCATATTTTGACTCTTAAACTCTGCTTCTAGAGACCAAAGTTAGGAAAAAAACACATTCCTGTCCCAATGTAACCATCTTGCACACACTCCTGGCTCCGCTCTATGCTTTGCTCCTGCTTTAGGGTAACTGGGTCTGAAACTCCCGTCCTGGGGTTGCCGTGTCCCACACAGTCCTATTCCAAGGTAGCCGTGTCCCCCACAGTCCTGTCCTGTAAGAAACTCTGTCCTGCACACCCCTGTCCCCGGGTAACTGTGCCCCACACACTTTTGTCCCGATGTAACTGGCTCCAGTCCTGGGGGAACCATGTCGCTTCTGCTGTGTGTATCAGAGCAATCCAACAGCTGGCTGCCTGACTTAGCTCCAAGTAATGGGCTTCTGTAATTGCTCTTTATCACTGGGTTGCTTCAGGACTAGCTTAATGGAATTAAGAGCACAACCTTGAAACACAGCAGCCGCGGTCTTTCGTTCCACTGAAGTATGTGCTTTCTCCGTAAGGAATTGATTATTGTAGCAATATTAATTCCACGTATATCTCACAAATCGGTGTGTGATGAGGCAACACTGTTGCAAACAGAATCCACACTGGAAGACATATTTTTCAGCTGCAGCTTTCAGATTAATTCTCCTCTGAATGCATTTTGCTCTAAAATCCAGAAGTGCTTGTATTGTGTCACAAAGTAGCTGAGAAATCTGCACAGTTACAGTAATGGCTCTGAAGCTGCTTGGACATTGATCATCGTGAAGTAAGAATATGTTTCTGTGATACAACAATCTGATGCAATGAAAGGCGGCGGCAGAAATCTGATTCCAACATTGCCTCTGCCAAAAATAAAGCTTCCTGAAAGTCTGTTTTTACTTAAAATTAGTTTTACAGTCCTCCGGATGTCCAAAATATCTTCCCTCCATGTCCTCCAGTTGCAACCTCCAGTCCCCGATGGCTCTAGCCCTGTTCCTCTCATCAGTGGACTGGTGTGACGGGTTGCTGCCCGTAGAGCCCCAGGCTGTGGCTGCCACCCACAGTGCCCCGAGGTGTGCAGAGGAAGCAGCAGCCGCTGCACATTCTGAGATGCCCTGGTGGATAATTTGTGTTTGGCATTCGCTTCTCCTGAGGGCAGTGAATTATGCAGTGTGTTCCAGGTCAAGGGTGATGGGCTTTTAGACATGCATCAAGGGATGTGGCGATTGGACCGAGAACACAGAACAGTACAGTGCAGGAACAGACTCTTCAACCCACACTGTCTGCGCTGAGCATAATGTTAAGTTAAACTAATTTCCTTTGCCAGTGTGTGACCCATATCCTGCCATTCCTTGCATATTTATATGCCTTCTCTGCTCATATCTGTAACTATCTACAACTAATCTATATCTTGCTGTATCACTTCATAGTCTTTTTCAATGTCTGTAATTCCACCAATTTTTATGTCATTGCAAACTTACTAATTACTAATCTATATTTTGTCCAAGGCATTGATATAGATAGAGATCCATGGACCCAAATGTTCAACATTTTCAGGAGGGATGGGAAGATTGTTACTGGAAGAGCACCTGATATTCACTGATTATTCACTCTCCAAGCTGAGTGAGTGATATCAGGGCTACTTGAGGTTCAGCTACTGTGCAGCGAGGGGTGCTATTGTCTCTGAACTGGAACACCCTTGGCTCAGGTCCCACTCTGCCAGGCACGCAGTGAAGGCAAACATTCCTGAGGGTATACTGAGGGAAATCTGCACTCTGAGGCACCTGTTCTGTGCATGAGATTTTAAACCATGTTCCATTCATCATCTCGGTCATTTTAAATTATCCCTCAGCACCATTCAAGCTTTGAAGTCTCAGGAACGGTCGCAGCCCAAATCATAGACTATCTTTTTCTCTCCACAGGTGCTGCCAGATCCATTGAGTCCCGGCAGATTATTTTTCTGCTCAGATCCCAGCATCACCACTTTTTTTTGTGTCACTATTGAAGCTTTGATCCATTGTTTTGGGAATAATGTTTACCTGTCAATTACTGAAAGAGATTATCTGGATAATACCTCAGAAAATGCTGTGATGTTACTGTGGGTAAATTGGCTACCATATTTCTGACACTCCCTCAGATGCTCTACTTTAAACATACTTGATAGGCTGTGGCTCTGAGAAAGACTATACGAATTGGATTCTGCATTTCAGTGTTACACAGCCTGTGTGTAATGTCCTTTGGTTTTTGTTTCTACCTGAAGCCCTTGGCTCTCTACGAAAGTCAGATTTAATTATCAACATGAGCAGCTTTGTTTTTGCAAGTTCTTTGATAAGAGTTGAAAGCATTTTTAAATATATATTTTTAAATATTTTCTTCAGACTTCCTGATAAGTAAATACAATATTCTTGTCATGGGTTATTTTTCAACTGGGCAATTTGACAAATTACATAACCATCATGATCATATTTAGGTAAGAGAAATGACCATCCAGTTAATCTATCTTCACATCTAATAAAGTAGTCCCATTGAGTCTTATGTTACTCATCAGAGCTTAAACATCAACCTCTCCTGCTGTACTATCAGGACCGGATATTGCTGTGGAAATGGTTCCTAGTGCAAGCTTGTTCATAATGAATGAGCAATTCTCATTGCTGATGTGTTTGTTTCATTTGATGGATGCTGACCACTCTTGTTCTGTTAATGATGCCTTTTTTCTATGTGTTCATTTCAAGAACAGTACAGTAACTTCAGAAACCTGGATCACCCTCTAGTTCAGCACCACATGATATCAGATTATTAAACTGGAGAGAGTGCAAAGAAGATTTACAAAGGAGTTGCCAGAACTCGAGGGCTTGAACTACAGGCAGAAACTGGGCAGGCTACTACTTTATTCCGCGAAGCGCAGGAAGCAAAGCGATGATCTTATAGAGGTGTATGAAATCATGAGGGGAATAGATAGGGAGAATGCACAGTTTTTAGGCCCCCGGTCATTTAACTTTACCATGGACATCCAGTACTTCTACACCTCCACCCTCTACCAGGAAGGTCTTGAGGCCCTCCATTTATTCCTTGAACAGAGACACAACCTATTTCCCTTTACCAACACACTTCTCTGCCTAGCAGAACTTGTCCTCACCTTCACCAACTTCTCTTTTGACTCCTCTCACTTTCTCCAAGTTGAAGATGTAACCATGGGCACTCTCATGGATCCAAGCTATGCTTGCCTTTCTGTTGGTTACGTCAAACACTCCATGTTCCAGATGTACACTGGTCCTCACCCCCTAACTCTTGCTCCGCTACATCGACAACTATATCGTGGCTGCCTCCAGCACCCCTGCAGAACTCATGGACTACATTACCCGCCAGTAACTTCCACCCTATCTGACACTCCTTACCCTTTCTTGATATTTCTTTCCCCATCACAGACTATCAACTGTCCACCATAAATGTACCGACTCTCACAATTATCTTGTTTACTCTTTCTCCCACCCTGCTTCTTGCAAATATGCAATCCTCTACTCTCAATTCTGCCATCTCCGCTGCATCAACTCCCAAGTTGGGGCTTTCCTTTTGAGAACCTCTGACATGCCCTCATTCTTTAGTGAACTGGTTTCCCCTCGGTTATCATACACGGATGCCTCACCTGCATCTCGCTCCTTCTCCCCCCAGACGCAACAAGGAGAAAGTTCCCCTGATTCTCACCTTTCACCCCACCAGCCTCCGCATCCAACATGTCATTCTTTGAAATTTCCAACCTGATCCCACCACTAATCACCTCTTATCATTTCCGCCTTCCGCAGAGACCATTCCCTCCGCAACTTCTTGGTTCAGTTATCCCTTCCCACCCGGCCCTCTCCATTTTCTTTCCCTTGCAACCGCAGGAGATGTTACATCTGTCCTTGTACCTCCTCTGAAAGAGCTGCCAAATCTGAATGACTTTATAAATTATATGGAACACAATATGGAGGACAGTTTGTCTTTTCAATAAAGGCATTAAGATGGCAGCCTGGAGTAATAACATGTGCTTCATTCAGGGCCATAAAGAAGCCAAGATTGAACAAATTGCTGATGCCCCAGAGATAAGTAATAACTTGTTATTGGATGAGCTTGATTTGGACCCAGCTTTCCTATATCGTGAAAGGCTACAGAATCTTTCAGTCATGCCATATTCAGACTTGGTAGGAGTGTTTTACCAATAAGAAAAATGTATAAATGTGCAAACTCACCTTTGTTCTATGAGTGGGAGCCCGAGAAGCACTGAGCAACGTTTGTGCTCATTGTAGATCTTTGCCACTCCTGTCTGACGAACCGATTAAAGATTGCCATGGTCTACTTTTAACGTTTGTTGCTATCTGCTTTTTAAGAAACAAATTTTCACATTTGGCGTAGTCAGCAGGATCTCGCTGGGACCAGCAACACGTGACTGAGTAAGAGGGTGCAGTTGACCGGGATCTGAAGGGGAGAAAACTGAGCTCTAGGTGGACCCTTTGAGTCCAACCTCCCGAAGAAGCTCCCGGTAAAAAAAGTAAGGTCCCTCAGTCTGAGGTTGGCCTGGTTCCAGACAAGATCCTTAGAAGCAGACAGCGAAGGTAAGACCACTTGTGTAAAGGATTGGTTTGTGTATTGGAAATGAGTAAAGGATTGGGCACGGCAGACTACAATGTTTTTGTCATTAATGTGTATTGGAAAGACAAGGTGTCTTGAAAGGATGTGTATTGAAAAGATTGAGCTTTACAGACAGCAAAGGTTTGTTAGAAATAAAGGATTGGGCTAAACAGGCTGAAAAAGTTTGTTACAATTTGTGTACTAAGTTGTGTACTAAGAAGTGATTTGGAGATCAGAGGAACATGGAAATAATTTGGATAAGAGTGACGGAAAGATGGCTGTGCAACACATGTGTTATTTGTTTCATAAGAACAACAAGGATTATAGAATATTGAATTATAAATTGACCAAACGTTTGAGTAATGTGTCTTGACCAGTAGGAGGCATATGGAATGTGGAGACTATTGGAGGAAGAGAGCGAGACAGAGAGCGAGAGAGAGAGAGAGAGAGAGAGAGAGAGAAAGAGTGAGGCAGAAAAGAAGTGGGTGGAGACACGAGATAGTTGGATGGATTATGTTTGTAAAAGAGGGATTGAATTTTGGAATAAAGACGGAATATTAAAAGATGAAAGTACTTCAGATGGAATGCCAGTGGGCAGAGGAATAGTAGATAAGGGCCAAGGCAGAGAAAGAAAGCGCTGATAAGAGTTCGGAGAACAAAGCCGGTACCAGTAAGTCTTCTTGAGGTCCTCTCGAGACCCTCTCGAGACCCTATGTCTCGAGACCCTCTCGAGACCCTGTCTACAGAAGAAGGGGGAAGTGGCCAATCATAATCTGGATCACTGTCCAATCATAGCTCAGACCACTCCAATTTTGAACATTAACCCGCCCGCCATTACATTAAACTACTCCCTTTGTTCATTATAAATTCTCGCTCCAACAGAAGACGACTTTTGCAATTTAAAGGCACTGCAAGCCTTAAACCTCCCAGTCCTAGTTCACAAATCGTGCAAATTGGTCCCCACAGAAACAAAGATTCTTTTAAACAGAACAGCTTTTGTCAGACATGGTAGGGGAATGTAAAGTTAATACATAGAGACGTCTCTAATGTTTTGCACGATTTTTTGGAAATGAGGGGGGTGCGCCACTTTGGTTAACTCCACTCGGATTAAATTGGTGTACCTGATGTGTATTTTGCCTGGTTTTTTTTTGCGCTAGCTTCCTTTCAATGTTCGAAAGTTAGTATTTGGTAAAACCGAAAAGCTATTTCAAAAGTATTGTAGGAGGTTTTTTCAAGTTGTCACTCATCCAAGTTCTGTCCCTTATCATATTAGACAAGATCTCCATGTTCTTTCGAGTTGTCACTCATCCAAGTTCTGTCTCTTATCTAACTAGAGACTTCAGTGTTCCTTTCAAGGCTATGCTGCCAAGACACTGGCAGGTTAATTTTCCTGTGTTCAGGATTTTGCTATGTCTGTTTCATTTCTCCCAAAGCCTATCGGGATACTTGACATCCAGTCCCAGGCTATATTTATATATTCATACAGATGCCCCTTTTGATGAAATGGTCCCTGTCAGATGAAATAGGATGTAATTGAATGAGCTTGCAATCCATGAAAATTAATGTTTTATCTCCTATTCTCCTTATCTCCTATTCCTCTGCCCATTGGCATTCCATCTGAAGTACTTTAATCTTTGTTTTCTCTTAACTTTAAGTTTTTTTTTCCTATTTCTTACCTTTTGAATTGAGTTGAAATAGAGACCTGAATTCCACGATGGCCACGTGGCGTTCAGTAGTTGTGTTAGATGAGATTGGAGATGCTTTTATCTCAGAACAAAATCTGTTAATTTGAAATTGTAAGTTTGGGGAGATAGATTGGAACAATTGGGAACATTTTTAAATAGTTTTTTTAATAATGATCTATTTTTAAAGGGTCTACCTTATAGGTAGTTAAAGAGTGATCTCACATCCCCCACCACCCGTAGAATTCTGGATTAGTGGAGGGAATGAATAGGACACTAAAGAGTGTGGAAGTTAGTTATGACCTACAGGCCCACAGCAATGAATTAATTACATACGCACAGCAATTAAGCACAACCTTGTTAATATTGCATGCACAGGGGTTGAAAACGCAGAGGTCACTGCCAGTTGAACACAGACACAGTCCATACTACTGGGATCGGACAAAAGTTGGGACTATGTTGGAGGGGACTGTACCAGGTGCTACTACAACACCAACCGCCGTGAAGATTGAAGATATCTGATACGATTGACTGTAAATGGAGGAGAACCAAGAAAGGACAATGGGACTATTGACCATACTTTTTATCCTGAGGATGGCCCAGATGGGCTGGACTTTGGGAATCACCCCTGCACCAAGACATCCTGAATAAGGCTGACAATTGTCCTTACGTTCATAACACTGACCAAGATGGATCCATTACCACAGGTTCTTGAAGTAACCAAAAAAAGGTGGCATCTTATCCCGGAGGTACAGACCGAGCTGAAACAGATCAGATATGTGCTCCCCATTGCCCAGTCTGATAATGACCATCTCACTTCCATCACACAGCAGCTGAAGGAGAGCAATCAGGTTGTCGAGTTGAAAAGCCTTGATTTTGGAGTGCAACTCAGTTACAGAACTGAATTGAGGTCAATCCCAGACAGGATCAAAGTGAGGAGCTGATTTGGGATGCATCAGACAGCCAGTTGGCATTGATAGAGAAGGAAGAAGAATGATGGTTTCACATGCTGGTGGACAACTTGGGAGAAAGAACGACTCGATTTGTGAAAATAAACTACATTTGTGATGAATGTGGACAGACTTTCAAACAGCGGAAACAACTGTCAGTTCACCAAATGCTCCATACTGGAGCAAAACCTTTGCAGTGTGAAGTTTGTGGTTTCCAGTGCAGGCAAAGAGCATCCTTAAAATAGCATAGAAACATAGAAACATAGAAATTAGGTGCAGGAGCAGGCCATTCGGCCCTTCGAGCCTGCACCACCATTCAATATGATCATGGCTGATCATCCAACTCGGTATCCTGTACCTGCCTTCTCTCCATACCCCCTGATCCCTTCAGCCACAAGGGCCACATCCAGCTCCCTCTTAAATATGGCCAACAAACTGGCCTCAACTACCTTCTGTGGCATAGAATTCCACAGATCCACCACTCTCTGTGTGAAAAACGATTTTCTCATCTCGGTCCTAAAAGACTTCCCCCTTATCCTTAAACTGTGACCCCTTGTCCTGGACTTCCCCAACATCGGGAACAATCTTCCTGCATCTAGCCTGTCCAACCCCTTAAGAATTTTGTAAGTCTCTATGAGATCACCCCTCAATCTTCTAAATTCCAGCGAGTACAAGCCGAGTCTATCCAGTCTTCATATGGAAGTCATGCCATCCCAGGAATCAGTCTGGTGAACCTTCTCTGTACTCCCTCTATGGCAAGAATGTCTTTCCTCAGATTAGGAGACCAAAACTGTACGCAATACTCCAGGTGTGGCCTCACCAAGACCCTGTACAACTGCAGTAGAACCTCCCTGCTCTTGTACTCAAATCCTTTTGCTATGAATGCCAACATACCATTCGTTTTCTTCACAGCCTGCTGCACCTGCATGCCTACTTTCAATGACTGGTGTACCATGACACCCAGGTCTTGCTGCATCTCCCCCTTTTCCTAATCGGTCAACCTCACATTTATCCACATTATACTGCATCTGCCATGCATTTGCCCACTCACCCAACCTATCCAAGTCATCCTGCAGCCTCCTAGCATCCTCCTCACAGCTAACACTGCCCCCCAGCTTCGTGTCATCCGCAAACTTGGAGATGTTGCATTTAATTCCCTCGTCCAAATCATTAATGTATATTGTAAATAGCTGGGGTCCCAGCACTGAGCCTTGCGGTCACTGTCTGCCATCCTGAAAAGGACCCGTTCACTCCTACTCTTTGCTTCCTGTCTGCCAGCCAGTTCTCTATCCACATCAATACTGAACCACCAATACCGTGTGCTTTAAGTTTGTATACCAATTTCTTGTGTGGGACTTTGTCGAAAGCCTTCTGAAAGTCCAGATATAACACATCCACTGCTTCTCCCTTATCCATCTACTAGTTACATCCTCACAAAATTCAATAAGATTCGTCAGACATGATTTACCCTTTGTAAATCCATGCTGACTTTGTCCAATGATTCCACCACTTTCCAAATGCACTGCTATCCCATCTTTAATAATTGACTCTAGCAGTTTCCCCACTACCGATGTTAGACTAACTGGTCTGTAATTCCCCGTTTACTCTCTCCCTCCCTTTTTAAAAAGTGGGGTTAGATTAGCTACCCTCCAATCCTCAGGAACTACTCCAGAATCTAAAGAGTTTTGAAAAATTATCACTAAGGCATCTGCTATTTCTGGGGCTACTTCCTTACATACCCTGGGATGCAGCCTATCTGGCCCTGGGGATTTATCGGCCTTTAATCCATTCAATTTACCTAACACCACTTTCCGGCTAACGTGGATTTCACTCATTTCCTGCATCTCATTTGACCCGAGATCCCCTGCTATTTCAGGCAAATTATTTATGTCTTCCTTAGTGATCTCCAAATCTGGGAAAGCCATTCTTGCCATAGAGGGAGTACAGAGAAGGTTCACCAGACTGATTCCTGGGATGCCAGGACTTTCATATGAAGAAAGACTGGGTAGACTCGGCTTGTACTTGCTAGAATTTAGAAGATTGAGGGGGGATCTTATAGAAACTTAGAAAATTCTTAAGTGGTTGGACCGGCTAGATGCAGGAAGATTATTCCCGATGTTGGGGAAGTCCAGGACACGGTGTCACAGTTTCAGGATAAGGGAGACATCTTTTAGGACCGAGATGAGAAAAACATTGTTCACACAGAGAGTGGTGAATCTCTGGCATTCTCTGCCACAGAAGGTAGTTGAGGCCAGTTCATTGGCCATATTTAAGAGGGAGTTAGATGTGGCTAAAGGGATCAGGGGGTATGGAGAGAAGGCAGGCAAGGGATACTGTGTTGGATGATCAACCATGATCACATTAAATGGCGGTGCAGGCTCGAAGGGCCGAATGGCCTACTCCTGCACCTATTTTCTATGTTTTTAGGTTTCTATGTGTCCATGGTTCATCCCTTGACGCAGAATACAGATAAAAATAAACCTATTGAAATTGAATCAAGTAAGCTAAGTTTGGAAACATTAATTAAGCAGGAACCCAGTTAATAGTTATTCAACAGCTAAATAGACAATAGACAACAGGTGCAGGAGTAGGCCATTCGGCCCTTCGAGCCAGCACTGCCATTCAATGTGATCATGGCTGATCATCCCCAATCAGTACTCCGTTCCTGCCTTCCCCCATATCCCCTGACTCCACTATCTTTAAGAGCCCTATCGAGCTCTCTCTTGAAAGTATCCAGAGAACCTGCCTCCATCGCCCTCTGAGGCAGAGAATTCCACAGACTCACAACTCTGAGAAAAAGTGTTTCCTCGTCTCCGTTCTAAATGGCTTACCCCTTATTCTTAAACTGTGTCCCTTGGTTCTGGACTCCCCCAAATTCGGGAACATGCTTCCTGCCTCTAGCCTGTCCAAACCCTTAACAATCTTATATGTTTCAATAAGATCCCCTCTCATCCTTCTAAACTCCAGAGTGTACAAGCCCAGCCGCTCCATTCTCTCCGCATTTGACAGTCCTGCCATCCCGGGAATTAACCTTGTAAACCTACGCTGCACTCCCTCAACAGCAAAAATGTCCTTCCTCAAATTAGGGGAACAAAACTGCACACAATACTCCAGGTGTGGTCTCACTTGGGCCCGGTACAACTGCAGAAGGACATCTTTTCTTCTATACTCGACTCCTCTTGTTATAAAGGCCAACATGCCATTCGCTTTCTTCACTGCCTGCTGTACCTGCATGCTTACTTTCATAGACTGATGAACAAGGACCCCCAGATCCCGTTGTACCTCCCCTTTTCCCAACTTGATGCTATTTAGATAGTAATCTACCTTCCTGTTTTTGATACCAAAGTTGATAACCTCACATTTATTCACATTAAACTTCATCTGCCATGCATCTGCCCACTCCCCCAACCTGTCCAAGTCACCCTGCATTCTCATAGCATCCTCCTCACAGTTCACACTGTGCCACCCAGCTTTGTGTCATCTGCAAAGCTGCTAATGTTACTTTGAATCCCTTCATCCAAATCATTGATGTATATTGTAAATAGCTGCAGTCCTAGCACCTAGCCTTGCGGTACCCCACTAGTCACTGCCTGCCATTCTGAAAGGGACCCGTTAATCCCTACTCTTTGTTTCCTGTCTGCCAACCAATTTTCTATCCATGTCAGCACTCTACCCCCAATACCATGTGCCCTAATTTTGCCCACTAATCTCCTATGTGGAACCTTATCAAATGCTTTCTGAAAGTCCAGGTACACTACATCCACTGGCTCTCCTTTGTCCATGTTCCTAGTTACATCCTCAAAAAATTCCAGAAGATTAGTCAAGCATGATTTCCCCTTCGTAAATCCATGCTGACTCGGACCGATCCAGTTACTGCAATCCAGATGTGCGGCTATTTCATCTTTTACAATTGACTCCAGCATCTTCCCCACCAACGATGTCAGGCTAACTGGTCTATAATTCCATGTTTTCTCTCTCCAGCATTTCTTAAAAAGTGCGATATCATTAGCTACCCTCCAATCCACAAGAACTGATCCTGAGTCTATAGAACATTGGAACATTATCACCAATGCATCCACTATTTCTAGAGCCACTTCCTTAAGTATCCTGGGATGCAGACCATCAGGCCCTGGGGATTTTTCAGCCTTCAGTCCCATCAGTCTACCGAACACCCTTTCCTGCCTAATGTGGATTTTCTTCAGTTCCTCCGTCACCCCAGATCCTCTGGCCACTTCTATATCAGGAAGATTGTTTGTGTCCTCCTTAGTGAAGATGGATCCAAAGTACCTGTTCACAATGATGAGTCTAAAGAATCTTGCACCCTTTTTCGATGTCAGCAAGACACAAAGGATTAACATGAATAAATGCAATCAAGCCAGGCTCACCTAAATTAGGTAGAGCAAAGGAAGGTTGGAGAACATAGTTCTGAGCATTATAGCACACCAGTTCCAGAGAGAAAGTCCAATGTCTGCAATGGGGTAGAGGTGAATCAGGCAGAATCCTAGCAATTGGAAGGACTGTTCAGAACTCTGATAACAGGGGGCCACAGTTACATCCTGGACATGCATTCAAGTTGTTTTAAATGAGGGACAGTGCCCATCCAGTTGAAATAAGGACTCAATGGAGGAAGTTCTGGATGGTTCAATAACCCTTTGGAATGGAACCTCGGAATGGAACAGTGAATGAAAATTGTGAGGGTGATAATATTGTGAAGCATCAACCTGTCCCAGTGTTAGCAGACTCTCAGCCTTGTCTAAATAGTGGAACCCCTTCGCGGTTGGTGGATGTGGACAACTCGGAATCCCCATTGAAGAAGGATATGTTCTTGTGCTCAGATCCTGAATATACAGAGTGCTCTTGGGAAAAAGTTCAGATACAAGATGCAACTCAACCATTAAATGTGAAAAAAAAAGTTAACTGCAATGAAGCAACTTGTTCCATAATAAATGATGTTGTGGATGGATTGGAGTCCAGTGATCTTTCTGAAAGGTATTTATAAAGATGTCAGAGAAATAAAAGTTAAGAATGGTTCTTCAGATGAGTCTTTTCAACCATATTGGAAGAAGAAGAGTAAGTTACCAGTAAAGAAATGCAATATTAAGGATGAGAAGAAACAATCTGAACATAAACGTGGCAGGAAACCAAAGTCAAACTTGGAAAGGGAAGATTTCCCCACCGTGTATCGATGTCAGTATAAGGGTTGCTGTGCTGTGTACAGAGGAGTTGACGAACTTACGAAACATATAAAAGAGCAGCATGAAGAGGTGCGTGAAAGACCCTGCCCCCACCCAGGATGTAACAAGTTGTTTCTGATTGATCGCTACCTGCAGCGCCATGTAAAGCTGATCCAGACAGAAGAAAGAACATCTTTACAGATCAGGAGGACGTGCAAAGCATTTGGTCACAACTTTGGAATGACGAACCACATTTGATCAACAATCTTGAAGCATTTTGAGCTCTATCGTATGACCAAGGGTCTAGAGAGAGAGAAGCTGAAAATTTTGAATCAGATGGACTTCTTGAAAGAGATTATGCCTCACCCTATCCAGGAAGACAATGACTTAGACCTGGTGGGTAATCAGTGTGATGACAATCAGGACATTGATGAGGATGGCAATGATGGCGTTTCTGATGAGAAGACCAAGATGAGAATTGAGAAACAAGATGCATTTCTGATGAGAATTGCCGTTTTGTTCCCAACCCTGACTAGATCGATGCCGATGGTGCAGCAGAGGAGACAACTGTAAGGACGACTTTGACAACAACATCCCAGATATCTATGACATGTGCCCCGAGAACAGCGCCATCAGTGAGACTGACCTGAGGAAGTTCCAAAGGGGACATTGCGGATCATTCCTAACTGGGTAGTGCGCAACAAGGGCAGGGAATTACTCCAGACCGCCAACTCTAACCTTGGCCTCACTGTTGGATTTGAGGAGTTCAACGCCATCAACTACAGTGGCACCTTCTACATCAACACAGTCTACAATTTACGCTGGCTTTGCCTTTGGCAGTCCAGCAGCCGTTTCTACGTGGTGATATGGAAGCAGGCCACCGAAACCTACTGGGAGGAGAAACTGTCCAAACCCATGGATACGCTAGCATCTTGATCAAGGTGATGAACCCCACCACAGGACGAGGGGGGGGGAGCACCTCACCTGTGCAACAATCTACGAAGAGACTGGGACAGGTGCGAACTTTATGGCACAACCCCAATGTCGGCTGAAAGGATTACACCACCTACAGGTGGCACCTGATCCATTGACCCTAAACAAGCTTCATCACGATGGTTGTCAATGAAGAGAGTGAGAACTGGTTGCCATACCATTAGTTTGATGGACTTTGATATACTGTGATACATTATGGCTCTATCATTCAGCTAATCATTACTCTAATACTTGCGACCATTGTGTGTACCTACCGAGGACTGTGAATGTTTTCATGTTTGATAAAAAGGATGGAATGAAAGAGCTAATAGTCAAATCTAAAATGGAGTCGTTCTTCAACCAAAGCATGGACTAGTAGAACAAGAGAATGGCTCGGTGCCAAGTCTGAATGACTTTGTAAATTATATGGAACACAATATGGAGAACAGGTAGTCTTTTCAATAAAGACATTAAGATGGCAGCCTGCAGTAATAACATGGGCTTCATTCAAGGCCATAAAGAAGTCAAGATTGAAAAAATGGCTGACGCCCCAGAGATAAGTAATACCTTGTTATTGGATGAGCTTGATTTGGACCCAGCTTTTCTATATTGTGAAAGGCTACAGAATCTTTTAGTCATGCCATATTCAGACTTGGTAGGAGTGTTTTACTGATATGAAAAATGTGTAATTGTGCTAACTCTCCTTTGTTCTGTGAGTGGGAGCCCGAGAAGCACTGAGCAACGTTTGTGCTCATTGTAGATCTTTGCCACTCCTGTCTGACGAATCAATTAAAGATTGCCATGGTCTACCTTTAATGTTTGTTGCTATCTGCTTTTTAAGAAACAAACCTTGACACCTTGACTCCATCCAGGGACCCTGACAGTCCTTCCAGGTGGGACAGAGGTTCGCATGTACCTTATCTAACCTCATCCACTGCATGAAGTGTTCCCGATATGGGCTTCTGCACATTGGTGAATGAACCAAGTATAGACTCTGTGACTATTTTGCTGAACACACACTAGATCCTTCAAGGCCTACTTTTGTTGCTAACCACATTAACTCCCCTTCCCATTCCCATACTGCCCTTTCTGTCCTGGGCATCTCCATTGCAAGGGTGCGGCCACACACAAATTGGAGGAATAACACCTCATATTTCACTAGGGTAGCTTACAACCTGGAAGAAGGGTCTCGACATGAAGTATGAATGTTCAATTATCCAATTTTCAAAAGATTGTGTTATAGGACAGAATTAGACCATTTGGCCCATCTAGTCTACTCTGCCATTCAAGCATGGCTGATCTCTCCTTCTCAATCCTATTTTCCTGCCTTTTCCCCGTAACCCCTGACTCCGTTACTAATCAAGAATCTGTCAATCTCCACCATAAAAATATCCATTGACTTGGCCTCCACAGCCATCTGTGGCAATGAATTCTGTAGATTCATCACCATCACATCAACTCGTCTGGAAAGATAGGTTGCTTGAGATCCAGTGAGTGCAGGTTAATTGGAAACATAAATGGCTTGATGGTAGAAAGCAAGTGATGAGGGAAGGTTATTTTTCAGACTAAGGCCTATGACTAGTGGTGTGCCACAGTGGTCAGTGCTGGTTCCATTGATGTTCATAATTTATTTAAACGATTTGTATAAGAATGTACGAGACATGCTGATCATTTTGCCCAAGTACACTAATCCGATTTTCCCGCATTAGAATATAGCATAGGAACAGGTCCTTTGGTCTATAATGTTTCTGCCGCTATGATGCCAATCTAAAAAATTCCATCTGCCTTTACATGGGTCCATACCCTTCTATTCCCTGCCGGTTAATGTATCTGTCTAATCGCCTCTTAATCATTGCAGTTGTATTTTCTGATACCACTTCACCTGGCAGTATGTTTCTTGCACCCACCACTTTCTGTATAAAAGACGCCTTGCACATCTCCTTTAAACTTTCTCCCTCTCACCTTAAACCTATGTCCTCTAGTATTTTGCATTAAATAGGTGCCTCGTTTGGCATCTTGGTGCATTTGGTGCCTCTCTTCCTTGTTGAACTGCTTGACTGGTTTCAGAATTACTGCAGTTTCCCCACTCTGTTCTCAGGTAAATTGCCATTGAGATTGTGCTAACATGCCAGACCTTGATAAGCATTGATAAATCAAAGTCCCAGTTGGTCCAAAGGAATTGGAGCATTTTCTAACGGAAAGCTCACTCTGTTCCCACATGGTTGGGAAATTAGAAAGTCCTTCCTGCCTGTTAATGTCACAAAGACTAAAGACAAAACATCAATCTCTCTGAATGTGCACCAGACACTATTTTCATGCCCAGAGCGTATAGGTGTAAGAAATCATAAACATTCATTGAACTATGAACAGGAAATGGAGTGGACTTTGGACCTGGACTCATGTTTCCACTCCAATAGCAGGAAACATACTCCTTTGGGCATTGTCAGAGGAAGGTATCTTTGAAAATGCGCTTTGCATTCGGATCAGCTAGGGTAGTGTTTCACTGAACACATTATGCATAAACTGCTCTTGTGACACCAGTATCCTGTGGTCCCAATCCAAGCTTCCAATCGTAAAAACTCTATGTGCTCTGCCCTACCTTGGCTCAGCTCTGTGCTGAAACTTTCAACCACTCTTCAGTATCTCCAAATCTGACTATTCCAATAATTACCTGACCAATCTCCCACATCTATGGTCTGTAACTCCAAACCTGTTCAAAACTCTGCTGCCTATATACAAACTCGCACCAAGTTGTACCATTCATTATGATCACTGGCAAAAAAGGAATTCATGAGCTAATATATAACATCAAAAATGTGTGGGAAGAAACTGCATATGCTGGTTTAAACTGAAGACTGGGGAACTGAGGAACATTTATTCAAATATTAATTTCTCCTATGTACCATCTACAGGTATTTCTCTTGTTCCCCTTTCTCCTGACTCTCTATGAAGAAGGCTCCTGACCTGAAACATCACCTATCTCCTTTTTTTCAGAGATACTGCCTGACCCGCTGAGTTACACCATTATTTTGTGTCTATCTTCGATCTTTCTATCTTTAAAATCCCGTCTTCAACTTACTCCTCTCCATCTCTGTAATCCCTACAATTTACCCCAAATGGGTTGTTTGTCTTCATGCTTCTTGTATATAATTTGTTCCTGAATTGGGGCTTGCTTGTAAAAATATAATATTCTATTTTTCCGACCAAAGTAAATAACCATCTTTCATCAGATCTTAAACTGTCCATACCCCTTTACACAGAAAGCAGAGAAAATTATATTTGAAATGTGAGAGAATGGCTACTGTTGATTCCTACCGGAGTTTTAGAAAATGCAGCAGAGTTTGTGATTCGGAAAGTAAATAATATATTAATCTTTACAACAAACAGTTTGGAATAGTTATGTTGCCATTGTTATAGAGTGCAAATGCTGCATTAAAAACATCTGTTTATTTCGCAAAAGCTGGCACTTGATATGTTATATTAAAAAAATAAGAACACTCTTATCGGAAGGAAAAATTAGCCTGGGACAGTTCAGGTTTCAGGTGAGGTGACTACTGTTACACGTTTCATTCAAGTGGAATGAACAATGCAGGAATGTTTAATCTCATTGATTTGTGCAGCCGAGGAGCAAATAAATGAACCATTGAAGAATTTAAATCTTCCTTCAAGTGTTTTTCATTCATTGCAAGGTAATCAAGTGTGATCACAATCTACTCTTAAGCTTGATTCAGACTAATCCAAATGTTAAATGGTTAATTAACCAACTAAAAGCTGACCGTAAGTAAAACTTTCATGTGTGAGATCACTCTGGGAAGTACAGAGCTCAACAATACAATGTGAAGTATAAACTCAAAAGCCATGAATGTCTTAATGGATTTTTGCAGACTTTT
The DNA here is from genome assembly GCA_035221665.1 of Okamejei kenojei. Classification (NCBI taxonomy): domain Eukaryota; kingdom Metazoa; phylum Chordata; class Chondrichthyes; order Rajiformes; family Rajidae; genus Okamejei; species Okamejei kenojei. The sequence continues at coordinate 81,156,679 of CM069134.1, forward strand.
AAAGTGCATTAGAAATGAAAAGGTAGCTTTATGTAAATATTCATTTGTGGGTTTTCTTATGTTACATTGCAGATTAGATAACATTTGGACAGAGATAGAGAGATATAGAGAGGTATAGTACAGCAACAGGCCCTTTGGCCTGCTGAGTCTATGCCAATCATCAGACATCCATTTATGAAGAAGAGTCTTGACCTGAAACGTCACCTATTCCTTCGCTCCATAGATGCCACCTCCAGCGTTTTTGTCTCCCTTCGGTTTTTCCAGCATCTGCAGTTCCTTCTTAAACAGACATCCATTTATACTATGGTAGACAAAAATGCTGGAGAAACTCAGCAGGTGCAGCAGTATCTATGGAGTGAGGGAAATAAGCAGCGATTCGGGCCGAAACCCTTCTTCAGACCCTTCTCCATTTATACTATGTTTATCCCAATGGGATATCCCAAATATGTCCCAAACATGTTCCCAATGTTGGGGGAGTCCAGAACCAGGAGCCACAGTTTAAGAATAAGTGGTAAGCCATTTAGAACGGAGATGAGGAAAAACTTTTTCACACAGAGAGTTGTGAGTGTGTGGAATTCTCAGCCTCAGAGGGCGGTGGAGGCTGGTTCTCTGGATGCTTTCAAGAGAGAGTTAGGTAGAGCTCTTAGGGATAGCGGAGTTCTTCTTCGAGTCCGTTTCAATCTCAGATGTCATTCTGCCAGTATCTGGCGCAGGTCACAGCTGGTCGGGTTGGTTCAGCCAGGTCCTGGGGGCTGCACTGGGGGGCGTCGTCACACTCCAGTAGGTGGGACATTGTCTGTACTGCTCCACAGCTGCACGTGTCTTCTGCCTGATAGTTCCATGCTTTCATAAGTGCTTTGCACCTCCCCTGCTCCACTCGTAATCTGTTGAGGTCTTCCAGGTTGGCCATGGGAGGTCGTGCCCGCTGGCGAGGCATTCAGTCGGAGTGATTCCTCTCTCCATCCAGTCGTGGGCTCGTCTGTTGAGCTGGTTCCATTCATCTTTCCAGATGTTGGTCCTTGCTGTTTCTTTGGTTGTCTGGAGAGGTGGGACTGTCTGCAAGAAACTGGCTCTGGATTTCAGTTGGGGTGGAGGTGCTGTGTGTCCGTGAAGGGGGTGCCTGCTATCGATCTCCTGTGCTCTCCACTCGTCTTGGGCGGCGATGGATCGTCTAATATGAGGGGAGGCAATACCAGCTAGAGTGTAGAGGTACTGGCGTTGTCTTTATGCATTCCATGATAATGCGGCAGGTGTCGTTGAGGGCTGTGTCAACCTGTTTGGTGTGGTGGGAGCGGCTCCAGCTTGAGCACGCGTATTCAGCTGTGGAGAAGCACAGGGCTAGGGCAGTTGCACGGATGGTTGGTGGATCAGCCGCCCACTTTGAGTTTATCAGTTTGCGCAGGATGTTGTTGCGAGTGTTGACCTTGGCTTTGGTGTTCTGAAGGTGGGTTTTGAAAGAGAGTGTCCTGTCGAGTGTGACTCCGAGGTACACGGGTTGGAAGTGGTTGGAGAGTTTGTGGCCATCCCATGAGACGCTCAGTTGTTTTCCTGTATCTCGATTTTTAAGGTGGAAGCTGCATAGTTGGGTTTTTGATGGGTTGGGTTTCAGGTGGTTGTTATTGTAGTAGGTTGTTAAGGGATTTAAGTCCGGAGTTAAGGGATATGGAAAGAAGGCAGGGACATTGAATGGTGGTGCTGGCTCGAAGGGCCGAATGGCCTACTCCTGCACCTATTGTCCATTGTCTATCCCATTTCTCGCTATTAAAAATGTTCCCCCATTCCCATCAACTCCCCCTAGATTATATCACTCACCTACAACATGGGGCAATTTACAATGGCAATAGCTAATCAACAAACCAACCTGCATGTCTTTAGGATGAGCGAGGAAACTGAAGCACCCGAAGGACATCCATGCAGTCAAGGGCAGAAAGTACAAACTCCACACAGACAGCACCTGAAGGGTTGAACCTGGGTCGCTGGCACTGCGAGACAGCGACTCTACCACCTGTGCCACTGTGCTGCTCTCATGCTTTTTATAAATTAATTTTGATATTGCTGAATTGCTTACTGGGTTGCAGTACTTATTTCTCGGCATTTAATGGTGAACTTTCGGCAACCCCATCATCTGTTTCATTACTTGGCTGTGTGGGGAGTGTCAGTCACCAATCTGAAAAGCAAATTTCTAGTGGCAGGCATCCTGACAGTAGAATGTATTCCTTACGAGATGTCACTGTTGCTCAATTTAGTAAACAATTCAGGTAAACCAGACATTTCACATTCCAGTTATTGTCTCTCAATTACAACTCAGCCCCATTAGGTTTCAAATTCCAATCATGACTCCTCCTTTCTCTAGATTTGTCCAGCCCTTTGGATGAAAATTAAAACTGGTGACAACAACTTCTTCCAGAGGTTTTGGGGGAAACCTGCTAATGTGGTGCGAGAATTTAAAATATATATTATTCCTTAGATAGTTCTTAATAAGAGACGTATATCTGCAGATGTTTTGCACGTTTCATCGACAAAATGGTCGGCATGAACATGATGAACCAAACGCGCCCTTTCCGTGTTACATGACCTCATGGCCCCAGACAGGTAGTTAAAATTCTACCTTGAAATTTCCTTGCTCTGCTTCATGGAAAGGACCTGGCTAACCTGACATCAGAATTTTCAATGGGCTCAAGATTAACATTCCTGATCATCCTAGGACATCTCTGACCTTGAGAATCCATATTTGCAAAGACTGATGTAGTGCTATCAATCTGAGACAATGACTGTTTTACTCTTCATTGATGTTTCCTGATATGTTAATACTGCAGCAATGTGTGTTCTTGGTCCCATTGTACAAAGTGACTGCAATCTGTTCTCAGACCCAGTCCTTGAGAACTGAAGAAATCCCAAGGTTCAGCCGCCAACACCATAACACTACATAAGCTTACCCCTAAACTTCTGGAATACAAAAGAATGGCAGATGCTGGTTTTTACCCAAGATAAACACAAAACGCTGGAGTAATTCAGTAGATCACGCAGCACCTCTGGAGAAAATGGGTAGGTGACATTTCGGGTTGGGACCCTTCTTCACAGAGATTGTAAGGGATGTATGGGGGTGGGTTTCTGGAAGAAAAGAAACGGGAAGTCAGGGCCGGCGGCAAGGAGGTTCCCTGAGAGGCCAATTGTTGGCTAGGTGTGAGCCGAAGAGGGATACATAGTTGTGAAGCTGGTTAAGATACTTTTAGTGGAGGAAAGGGATAAAATAAAGGGGGGGAGGAGCCGGCCTATTAGTTCCTTGGTTTCTCCTTGCTACCCTTTGAAATAATGTTACCGCTAATCTTCTGAAACTTCACCTGTGGCTGAAAATGAAGCAAATATCTCTCCACAATTTCTTCTCTAGCTTTCCACAAGGTCTGAAGATGCACTTGGCTAGGCCACGAGGATTTATCCACCAATGCAATTTAAAACCACCAGTTAATTGGTAAATATTTCAATGGTAATTCTAAAATTGTTCAAGACATTCCAACAATGGTAATTCTAAAATGGTTCGCAACTCATTTGCCACAGTTTCTTAGCTTCCATGCTCTTCTCTTTAAAAACGAATGAGAGATATTTATTAAAAACGTCATCCATTTCCTGTGGACTCCACACACTATGCTGATTTTTAAGGGAACCTATTCTCTCCTTAACCATCCTTTTACTCTTAACATACTTGTAGAATATCTTGATAATTTACCTTGTCTGCCAGATCCCTCTCTTGCCCTATTTGTGTGCTCTTGATTCCCCTCATAAATCCACTCTACTTTTGTATTCCTTGAGGCATTTGTTTGATCCCAATTGCCTAAATCTGATCTTTTTTCTGACTAGTGCCTCAACATTTCTCATCAGCGAGTGTTCTTTAAACATTACCAATCCTAAGTGCACAGTGGTGCACTCACTGAGTGCACTTTATTCAACTTCAATGTTGCTTAGATTCTGAAAACCCATTGATTTGTCTAAAATATACTCAGCAGCAGAACCTCCAATACTCTTCTGTTGGAGGATTCCAAAATTTCAACTCTCTGGGTGAAAGTATTTCTCCGCACTGTCCTGAATGACCTGCCTATTATTTGGAGACCACTTTACCCAGCCAGAGGAAACATCAACACATTGTATCTGCAGAGTGTTATATATTTTGATATATTTAATTACATGCCAATTGAATCTCCTGAATTCTCCTATCACCCACCTACATTAGGGTTAGTTTGTAGTAAATAATTAACCTAATAGCCAGAATGCTTTGGTATGTTGGAGGGAACTGGAGCTGTTGGTACACCTGCAAGGTCACGGAGAATATACTAACCCCACACAGGCAGCACCTAAGGTCACTTATGCCAGTCAATCAACCTACAAACCTGTACGTCTTTGGAGTGTGGGTGGAAACTGAAGATCTCTGAGTAAACCTATGTGGTCACGGGGAGAATGTACAAACTCCACACAGTCCTGGAGGTCAGGATTGTACCTACTTTGCGAGAACGGAGAGGTAGCGTTTCTATCTGTTGATTTTGGGTGCTGCAGGCATGGTAAATAGTGGTATTCCCTTGAATTCTGTGTTGAACATGTGTCAATATCCTGGACTTGAGGATGTCTGTTTCTAAGTTTACAGATGACCCAAAACGTGATAGTATTGTGATGCAAAAAAAAAGTGACAGATTGCAGCAGGATTGCAACAGACTAATGCAAGGGGCCATGGCTGATTTGTTTGATTTCTTTGCTATTTCTTATTTCCCATTATAATCATTCCATTCTTATTCTCTAAGGGAAAAGACTCAATATGATGGGTCCTGATCCAAAACATTAACTATCCAACGGGACAAACAGCATCACTGGAGAAGAAGAATTGGGTGACATTTCGGGTCGAGACCCTTCTGTCTAATCTCGACCCGAAACGTCACCCATTCCTTCTCTCCAGAGTTGATGTCTGTCCTGCTGAGTTACTCCAGCATTTTGTGTCTACCTTCGATTTAAACCAGCATCTGCAGTTCTTTCCGACATGTTGACTATCTATTTCCTTCCACCAATGCCTTCTGACCCACTGAAGTTCTCCACCAGCTCTCCTTTTTTTGCTGCGGATTCCAGTATCTACAGTCTCTTGCTCCTCCATTCTGTTCCTTCTGAAACCATTATATTCCATCTTTCTGTTTCCCATTTGCACACTCTTGTACTCTACACTCCATTTACCAAAGAGTGCAAGTACACTCCATTACAGTGGCTTGCAAAAATATTCATACCCCTTGAACTTTTCCACATTTTGTCACGTTACAACCACAAACGTAAATGTATTTGATTGGTATTTTATGTGATAGACCAACACAAAGTGGCGCATAATTGTGAAGTGGAAGGAAAATGATACGTGGTTTTCAAATTTTTTTACAAATAAAAAACTGAAAAGTGTGGCGTGCAAAAGTATTCAGCCCCCTTTACTCTGATACCCCTAAATAAATTCCAGTGTAACCAATTGCCTTCAGAAGTCACCTAATTAGTAAATAGAGTCCACTTGTGTATAATCTAATCTCAGTATAAATACAGCTGTTCATGTGAAGGTCTCAGAGGTTTGTTAGAGAACATTAGTGAACAAACAATGTTCCTTGGGCATCATGAAGCCCAAGGAACACATCAGACAGGTCAGGGATTAAGTTGTGGAGAAGGTTAAAGCAGGGTTAGGTTATAAAAAAATATCCCAAACTTTGAATATCTCACGCAGCACTGTTCAATCCATCATCCGAAAATGGAAAGAGTATGGCACAACTGCAAACCTACCAAGACATGGCCGTCCACCTAAACTGACAGGCCGGGCAAGGAGAGCATTGATCAGCGAAGCAGCCAAGAGGCCCATGGTAACTCTGGAGGAGCTGCAGAGATCCACAGCTCAGGTGGGAGAATCTGTCCACAGGACAACTATTAGTCGTGCACAACACAAATCGGGCCTTTATGGAAGAGTGGCAAGAAGAAAGCCATTGTTGAAACAAAGCCATAAGAAGTCCCGTTTGCAGTTTGCCACAAGCCATGTGGGGGACACAGCAAACATGTGGAGGAAGGTGCTCTGGTCTGATGAGACCAAAATTGAAGTTTTTGGCCTAAATGCAAAACGCTATGTGTGGCGGAAAACTAACACTGCACATCACCCTGAACTCACCATCCCCACTGTGAAACATGGTGGTGGCAGCATCATGCTGTGGGGATGCATTTCTTCAGCAGGGACAGAGAAGCTGGTCAGAGTTCATGGGAAGATGGATGGAGCCAAATACAGGGCAATCTTGGAAGAAAACCTGTTAGAGTTTGCAAAACACTTGAGACTGGGGCGGAGGTTCACCTTCCAGCAGGACAACAACCCTAAACATACAGCCAGAGCTACAATGGAATGGTTTAGATCAAAGCATATTCATATGTTAGAAAGGCCCAGTCAAAGTCCAGACCTAAATCCAATTGAGAATCTCTGGCAAGACTTTAAAATTACTGTTCACAGACGATCTCAATCAATCTGACTGAGCTTGAGCTATTTTGCAAAAAACAATGGGCAAAAAAATTCAGTCTCTAGATGTGCAAAGCTGGTAGAGACTTACCCAAAAGACTTGCAGCTGTAATTGCAGCGAAAGGTGGTTCTACAAAGTATTGACTCAGGGGGCTGAATACTTTTGCACGCCACACTTTTCAGTTTTTTATTTGTAATAAAATTTGGAAACTATGTATCATTTTCCTTCCACTTCACAATTATGCACCACTTTGTGTTGGTCTATCACATGAAATCCCAATAAAATACATTTACGTTTGTGGTTGTAACGTGACAAAATGTGGAAAAGTTCAAGGGGTATGAATACTTTTGCAAGCCACTGTACTTCTACCAAGGAATTCAAGTGCCTTGGAGTTTACCTGGACAGTAAACTGGATTGGTCCAGGAACACTGAGGCCCTGTGACAGAGCCGTCTGTATTTTCTGAGGAGGCTCCACTCTTTCAACGTCTGCAGTAAGATGCTGCAGATGTTCTATCAATCAGTGGTGGCCAGTGCCATCGTCTACACTGTCGTGTGGTGGGGTAGCAGGGCAAAGGCCGCAGATGCCAACAGAATCAAGAAGCTCATCAGGAAGGCTGGCTCCGTCCTGGGAGTGGAGTTAGATTCATTGGAGGGGAGAATACCCTTCAAACTGCAGAGCATCTTGGACAATACAACTCAACCCCTCCATGAAACTTTCCCAATCATCAGAGAATCCACAGAGAAATCAAATAAATCAGCCTTGCACCCTTGCACTAGGCTGTTGTGATCCTGCTACAATCCATCACTATTATTTTCTCTTCACAATACCATCAAGTTTTGTGTCAACATTATAGGCCTTTTCCTTAGATCCAATGCTATCTTTAACTTGTTGTGATAGCCATAGCTACACCACTTGTTTTTCCTTTAGGCAATATGTTCCTTGTAAACTCTGTATTCAATGTTCTAAGGTTTGCCATTGGCAGTTTACCATTATAATCTTTAAAGTAGTTTCCCAATCGACTATAGCTAACTTGTGCCTGATGCCTTCACAGTTTTCTTAATAAGATGTAATGTCTGGTTTCAGGATGAGCTCTTTTCTAAATATTGTAATCACTATTATCTCAAGACTCCTAGATCATAATTTTTTCCTTTCTTGTTGAACAGTGTAACATCAAAACACTTCCTTTAATTCATGTACAACCTCTGATTCATGTGCAACCCATCTCTTTTGCACTCGTTCTCCAGACTGTCACGACCCATCTATATCTATATAATTAAAAGTCTCATCTTGACCACTTCCTGTTTGCACTGCATATTGATTTTAGAAAAAACGCTACCACTTACGGCTGTGATTTTTGGCCATCTTACTCAGCCCCCCTCCGCTGTGCAGGACAAGAGGATTTTTCCCATCGATTAAAAATAAAAGACTTATTAATGTTTTTTAAATGTTGAGATTCTCTCTCCTGTCAATCAAGCCATGAAGGGCACGCCCCTTCCAGTGGGAGGGGGAGGGAGTATAAAACCTGGAAGTGTGGACGTGGCTCAGTCACTGCAATATGGGGGAGCGAGAGGTCACGACTCCCTGTCTGAGCTGTGAATCAATAGAACACATTGAATGTCTACTGAACTAAGTGTGGTTTTTGTGGTGTTTTATGTGGTTTTATGGTGGTTGCACCCTGCTGGAAATGGTATGAAACTGCATTTGAATTTTGTGGCCTTGCACCCTGCATGAAAAGGTATGAAACTGCACTTGAATTTGGTGGCCTTGCACCCTGCTTGAAATGGTATGAAACTGCATGAGTTAGGTGGCCTTGCACCTGCTTGAAATGGTAGGAAACTGCACTTGAATTTGGTGGCCTTGCACCCTGCTTGAAATGTGATTTCAAGGAATAGCCGTGAGTCAACTGCCAGCCCACCAGCAAACCAGGCTTGAGTGACCGAACTGCTAGCCCAAGAATCCATTTGGCCCACATTGTCCATACTAGCCCTCTGGAAACCTGTCCCTTCAGCCCACAACACCCATACTAGTGCTCCAGAAAGCCCCCCCTCCCCCCCACTGGCCACCAATATTGGAATTTGTGGAGAGGTGGAAAATTGCGTTGGGGGACCAGCCCTTCCGTGTGAACATGGGACCCAATGGGTCGCACTTAGTCTAGTGTAGATTAAAAATCCCATGATTATTGTATTAATTTTGTTACATACTCCTCTTATTTGCTGATTAGTACAACGCCCTTTCTTGCCAGAACTGTTGGAAGCTTTTGTACAACAGCTCCCGAGCTTACTGGTTCTTGGCTCCACCCATCTTGATTTTTTGAGCTGACTTCCTTTTTCTCGACTAACTTTATCCTATACTTTAAAACCAAGCTTCCCACTTATAACCATATGACCATATAACAATTACAGCACGGACACAGGCCCTCTCGGCCCTTCCAGTCCATGCCGACCATTTGTTTTCCCCTAGTCCCATCTACCTGCACTCAGACCATACCCCTCCATTCCCTTCCCGTCCATATACCTATCCACTTTACTTTTAAATGTTAAAATCGATCCTGCCTCCACCACTTCTGCTAGAAGCTCATTCCACACAGCCACCACCCTCTGAGTAAAGAAGTTCCCCCTCACGTTACCCCTAAACTTCCGTCCCTTAATTCGCATGTCATGCCCTCTTGTTTGAATCTTCCCTACCCTTAATGGGAAAAGCTTATCCACGTCAACTCTGTCTATCCCTTTCATCATTTTAAAGACCTCAATCAAGTCCCCCCTTAACCTTCTGCGCTCCAAAGAATAAAGACCTAACTTGTACAACCTTTCTCTGTAACATAGTTGCTGGATCCCAGGCAACATTCTAGTAAATCTCCTCTGTACTCTCTCTATTTTGTTGACATCCTTCCTATAATTAGGCAACCAAAATTGTACACCATACTCCAGAATTGGTCTTACCAATGCCTTGTACAATTTTAACATTACTTCCCTACTCCTATATTCAATGCTCTGATTTATAAAGGACAGCACACCAAAGGCTTTCTTTACCACCCCATCTACATGCGATTCCACCTTCAGGGAACTATGCACAGTTATTCCTAGATCTCTCTGTTCCACAACATTCTTCAATTCCCTACCATTTACCATGTACGTCCTATTTTGATTTGTCCTGCCAAGATGTAGCACTTCACACTTATCAGCATTAAACTCCATCTGCCATCTTTCAGCCCACTTTTCCATATGGCCCAAATCTCTCTGTAGACTTTGAAAATCTACTTCATTATCCACAACACCACCTATCTTAGTATCATCTGCATACTTACTTATCCAATTTTCCACCCCATCATCCAGATCATTGATGTACATGACAAACAACAGTGGACCCAACACAGATCCCTGAGGCACCCCACTGGTCACCGGCTTACAACCTGACAAACAGCCATCCACCATTACTCTCTGACATCTCCCATTCAGCCACTGTTGAATCCATCTTGCTACTCCACCATTAACACCCAAAGATTGAACCTTCTTAACCAACGTTTCATGGGGAACCTTGTCAAAGGCCTTACTGAAATCCATATAGACAACATCCACTGCTTTACCCTCATCAATTTCCCTAGTAACCGCTTCAAAAAATTCAAGAAGATTTGTCAAACATGACCTTCCAGGCACAAATCCATGTTGGCTGTTCCTGATCAGACCCTGTTTATCCAGATGCTTATATATATTATCTTCCTTTTCCATTTTCGCATATCACTTCAAAAAGTAAAGTATTCTGGAATATTTAGTTCCTAACCTGCAACATTTTGTGACCTCATCTCCATAATGATTTTTAGATTGTGCACACGATGCATTAGATTTGTGCCATTAGTTTTCCTAACTTGTCATTATTATTCTTATTATCAGAAACAATAGGTTAGTTGTTCAAGTCACTGAATGGCTGAATGCTGTGTGCATTTATATAAAGAGCCTTCAGTTTTGTATAGAGCATTTCTTATTATCTAAATCTCTTTATCGGAATATGTTTATGTTTAAATGCACTGTCCCCTCCTGACTGAACTCTTGATGTGACTCAAATCAAAACAGTGGGATTAAAATCTGTGTAAATTTCTCTCCTCCTTTCTTTTAATGGGCTCCAACAAGCAAATACTCATATTTTTTTCATGCACATTTTTTGTATGTGGTTGTTGGCTGCTGCATGAGCTATGTTTATAATGAGTGCATGAGGTGAAGGATCCACTAACAGAAAATAATGCCAAATCACGCAGAGGGACAATATAAATGAAAGATCTTTCTCCCTTAAAAAGTAGCCTGAAATTTAATCAAGCCCTTAATTTCCTTTAAAGAGATCAAATAAAACCTGTTACAGATACATGCAAGTTACCCTATTACTTTCCAGCAGATGGGAAGAGTTCAGAAGATTTTTTTTTTTAAGAAGTCATGAAATGTACAGTACACACAGACATGCACTTCTGCTGTGTGCATCTGCTAATTTATCTCCTGTCAGCTTGATGCTTCTCAGTAGTATTTGATTCCACTACAGTTGATTCCTTTGACCAAAGCTTTAATAGTGCTGGTTGTGACAGTGCAATTGGAGGACATGATGAAGTATTCAGCTGCTTGCCTCCAGGACAACTTGTTACACTGAAATCTGAACTTCTTGGCACAAACTGAAAGGTGATTCTGAGATTTCAGAAGTTGCGCATTTTAGTGAAGATGCTTTTTATAAAAGAAAAGCCAATACGGGTTGGCAAGAATGCTTTTTCAGAATTCCTTGGATGTGATTATAGTGAACAACATACCAACTTTTAAAGCTGAAAGAAATATTTGAAGTTATAAAAATTAAAATAAGGTGCAGATGCTAGTAATTTTAAATAAAACTAAAATTAAAAAAATATTTGAAGTTAAGTTGTGTATGCAGGTGCATGCATGACTGGATTAGAGGCAACAGCTTGAAGGCAAATTGTCTTGATCTGGTTACCATGCCATCCTAATAGCATATCTACGTAAAACATTTTGCTCCTCTGTGTTTAAGAAGAACTGCGGATGCTGGAAAATCGAAAGTAGACAAAAATGCTGGAAAAACTCAGCGGGTGAGGTAGCATCTATGGAGCAAAGGAAATAGGCAATGTTGAAATCCTTCTTCAGACCTTCTACCCGGCTCCTCTGTGTCTTTTTAATAGTTGGCAATAGCCTAACAAAGGCAGCTTGGGTGCATTCAAATTGTGTTCAGGAGCTGATGCAGTGTTGCTGTGTCGCTGGGAATAATCTTGGGAAACCAGGGATATCATGAGGAATAGAACAGAAGTACCTGAAATAACTTGGCATTAACATTTCTGTAAATACACCAGTGTCTGCTCAGTCACAACCAGGATCTTGTTACTAAATGGAGACACAAACAACAGCCGATGCTGGAATCTTGTGTAAACCACAAATTGCTGGAGGAACTCAGGGGATCAGGCAGCATCTATGGAAGGAATGGACAAACAAAGCTTCTTGTCGGGACCCTCTTTCAGTCTGAGGTCCTCCAGCACTTTGTGACTTGTGTACATAAACTTCACTGCAAAATGTAGGAGACTAAAGGCCCCAACATGTCTCTCGCCATTCCCCTAGTTCAAGCCTTTTGGGGTCCTTGAGGAAATAGGCATTTGGATGTTATACTTAGGAATCTCCCATTCTTCTGCGGAGAATAGAATCAAGAATGGAAAGGCAATCAGGAAATTTAGGACCTAGAACCTTTTGCCAGAATGTTTGCTGCAGATTCTGGTAACTCTATCCTCCTGGATTTGGCCAGCTTCCTATTTGCAGCTTGTCTTTCCGCAGTCTGAATGTTCATAAGTCTCTCTTGTTCTCAGTTGCACCTTTGTTTATGTTTTTTAATGTGTTCTATCTCTGACTTTTTCCAGGTCTGATGCAGGGTCACTGACCTGAAATATTAACAATTTCTCCACAGAAATATTAACAATTTCTTCACCTGCTGAGCTTTTCTACTATTTCCATTTTGTTTTATTTCACAGTCCCAGGTTCCACTTCTATAACCATCTCTGTGCCAGTCCCACCAACAGTGTGGTGCTACTGAGAGATCCTTGGTGACAGATGCTGAATTCCCCACCCAGAGTTCATTCTTATCCCCACCTTCAGAACTGTATACAACGTGGAGAAGCACAAATTCATCAGCTGAGGGAGGACAGTAGGCGACAATTAATGGGGACCATTCATCCTCTTGCTTGACCTGATGTCTATTGAACACTCCTGAGGTCACCCGTTCCTCTCTGTGCGCTATGTAGTGGGCCAGAGCTGCTGGTGAGACTTTTATACTCCATGCCCTGACCTATGAAGGCAAGCATGCCAGATGCCATGTTCACCATCATATCAACCTGTGTTGTCACTTTCAGGGCACTATGAACCTGAATCCTAAGGTCTCTTTGCCAATCAACATATTTTAGTGCCCTACTATTTGCTGCATATGGTCACCCCCTATTTGCCTTCCCAAAATGCATCACCTCACATTTATTGGGATTAAATTTAATCTGCCAATAATCTGCATAATTTTCCAACTGATCTTGGTAGCCTCAGACAACTTTCCTTACTCTCGACAACACCACAAAAGGGAGGACACATTTTAAAAGTCATAAGACAATTTTGAAGATAAGAAAGTAATATGCAATTAAATGATTGACCTCAGGAAGCGAAGCAGTATACACATGTAGATGGACAATTTGTCCTGGACCACCCATAACAAAGTTGTGGCCAAGAAAGCACTCCAACACCTCAACCTCCTTGGAAGAGTTAGGAAGGGTTAGGGTTCCAGAACCCGGGGCCACAGTCTTAGAATAAAGGGGAGGTCATTTAAGACTGAGGTGAGAAAAAACTTTTTCACCCAGAGAGTTGTGAATTTATGGAATTCCCTGCCACAGAGAGCAGTGGAGGCCAAGTCACTGGATGGATTTATGAGAGAGTTAGATAGAGCTCTAGGGGCTAGTGGAGTCAAGGCATATGGGGAGAAGGCAGGCACGGGTTATTGATAGGGGATGATCAGCCATGATCACAATGAATGGCGGTGCTGGCTCGAAGGGCCGAATGGCCTCCTCCTGCACCTATTTTCTAAGTTTTCTATGTTTCTATGAAGTTTGGCATGTCCCCAACAACACTCACCATCGTCTACAGATGCGCTACAGAAAGCTTATTATCGGGATGCATCACAGCATGGTTTGGGAACAGTTCCATCCAAGACCGCGAGAAATTGCAGAGAGTTGTAGACGAAGCCGAGACCATCACACAAACCAACCTCTTTTCCATTGACCATCTTCACTTCATGCTGCCTCAGCAAGGCCGCCAGCATAATCAAGGACCTGTCTCGCTCCCTCTTCTCTCCCCTCCCCACCAGGCAAGGCGTACAGAGGTTTGAAAATGCATACCACAAGAGTCAGGGACAGTTTCTTCACAGCTGTTATCAGGCAACTGAACCACCTTCACTGTTGATGGCTTGATTGTAATGCATAGCACTTTGACTGGATAGCACGCAACAAAAAGCTTTTCACTGTACTTCGGTACACAAGGCAAAAATAAACTAAACTAAAGTTTGTACTTAATTGAAACAACAAGCAGAAGAAATGTACTAACAGGAATATTAAGGAATAATTGCCTTCAGTATTTGCCACTGAGACAGATTAGAACACCCCTGGGTCTCGATAAATTACTTTTCTGGTGTTAGAAGATTACAGGAAAGTGCTTACAGAAGCATTGATAGAAATAGTTAATAATTCATTAAGAGACAGTGTCATGCTAGAGCACTGGTGGATTACTAATCAAGCACGGAACACTGGACCAGGCCCTGATTGCTGTCTCAGACAGATATAAAAAAATCCCATCACAATATATGAAAGGGCATGGATTTTTTCCAGTGTCTTGGGGTCAATATTTATCCCTAACCCACAATACAGAGGGTGAGCAGGTCAGTTATAATTTTGTGGTTGAGAACTTGATGCATCTGAATTGACTGTTGCATTTCCTACCTTGCTAAAGTTACTACAGTTCAAAAATACTTACTGGGTGAGATTTGAAAGATGCTATATACATGCTTGCCTTCTTTTCATTTTCACTTCTGAACCCACAGTGGCTTCTCCTCTCGAGGATGATGCAGAGACCAGTGAAGTCCTTTAATCTGCAGGAGTTTAGGTAATTTGGAAAATTTGCTTTTCATGGTATCCCAGGGCAGTCCCATTCAGCTTGGCTGAGTTCCTGAAATTTGCCTCACCAGAATCGCAATGATTTATATTTCCCCGTTGCTTGCTGGGGAATGGCCCTGATCCTTGGAAACTTTGCTGACAGCTGAGCTGTGGACACACTGCCAACAAGCAGAAGGGAAACTTATTTGGCTTCTCAACTTGCAGAATACAGACCTCTAGTCTATGAGGACTTTGCATACACCATCTCCCGACATGTACAGGGCTGGGAGAGGTCCACCAGGGATCACTGACAGCTGCCGTTTCCAGGTAAAGGGTGCACTGTTTGAACTCCTCGGTTAATGGCAGAGGTGCATGCACCTTCCTGTGAGGAACATTTTGAATTCTCTGATGTTTTAGATCGTAGTGGGTAGGGCAAGATTTAATGCAGTTTAATGCAGGTGGCCAGTGATTGTTGGAGACCCAGCTTTGAGTCGCAGCCCTTGCTGTGGAACAAGGAGGCCCATGGTGGTAAATGCCCATGGCTAGGGTCTGTCCGCCTAATCCTAATCCAGCTCGACTCGACTTGATTGTGTACCACGTTCGGTTCAGGTATCTGAGCATTTTAAGTCCTCTGCACAGTTGGATTGATCTGTGCTGGGCACCGAGGCTCAGCCCCATGGGATGTGATGTAACTGATATCTCACAGATATAAGATTGTTAAGGGTTTGGACATGCTGGAGGCAGGAAACATGTTCCCGATATTGGGGGAGTCCAGAACCAGGGGCCACAGTTTAAGAATAAGGGATAAGCCATTTAGAATGGAGACGAGGAAACACTTTTTCTCACAGAGAGTTGTGAGTGTGGAATTCTCTGCCTCCGAGGGCGGTGGAGGTAGGTTCTCTGGATGCTTTCAAGATAGAGCTGGATAGGGCCCTTAAAAATAGCGGAGTGATGGGATATGGGGGAACGGCAGGAATGGGGTACTGGTTGGGGATGATCAGCCATGATCACATTGAATGGTGATGCTGGCTCGAAGGGCTGAATGGCCTACTCCTGCACCAATTGTCTATTGTCTATTGTCAGAGAGCCAGGAATGTGCAGGAACACAGGGAACAGCTCCTCCCGCCATCAAATAGCAAAATATTGTAGATCCCAGAAATCTGAAATAAAATCAGGAAAACATAGAGATACTAAGCAGGTCAGGTAGAATCTGTGGAGGGAAAAAGAAAATTAACACTTCAGGTCAGTGCTCTTTCCTTTGTTTAGATATTGTTGATCTACTGACTACCCCAGCACCTTGTTCTTTTTATGTGTTTGGCTTACCTTGCCACCGTGCCTGGTTCAGGTTGTGTCGGGAACCTTGGCTTGGGCGAGCTCTAGATTAGAGCACATGGTATTGGGAGTAGGGTGTTGACATGGATAGAAAATTGGTTGGCAGACAGGAAGCAAAGAGTAGGAGTGAACGGGTCCTTTTCAGAATGGCAGGCAGCGGCGAGTGGAGTGCCGTAAGGCTCGGTGTTGGGGCCACAACTGTTTACATATATATTAATGATTTGGAAGAGCAACACTAGCAAGTTTGCAGATGACACAAAGCTGGGTGGCAGTGTGAACTGTGAAGAGGATGTTAGGAGGTTGCAGGGTGATCTGGATAGGTTGAGTGAGTGAGCAGATGCATGGCAGATGCAGTATAATATAGATAAATGTGAGGTTATCCACTTTGGTGGCAAAAACAAGGAGGCAGATTATTACCTCAATGGGGTTAGATTAGGTAAGGGGGAGGTACAGAGAGTCCTGGGTGTCCTTGTACACCAGTCACTGAAAGTTGGCGTGCAGGTACAGCAGGCAGTGAAGAAATCTATTGGAATGTTGACATTCATAACAAGAGGATTTCAGTATAGGAGTAAAGAGGTTCTTCTGCAGTTGTAAAGGGCTCTGGTAAGACTACATCTGAAGTATTGTGTACAGTTTTGGTCTCCTAATTTGAGGAAGGACATCCTTGTGATTGAGGCAGTGTAGTGTGGGTTCACGAGATTGATCCCTAGGATGGCGAGACTGTCATATGAGGAAAAATTGAAAAGACTAGGCGTATTCACTAGAGTTTAGAAGGAAGAGGGGGGATCTTATAGAAACATATAAAATTATAAAAGGACTGGACAAGCTAGATGCAGGAAATCTTTCCCAATACTGGGCGAGTCCAGAAGCAGGGGCCACAGTCTTAGAATAAAGGGGAGGCCATTTAAGACTGAGGTGAGAAAAAAACATTTTCACCCAGAGAGTTGTGAATTTGTGGAATTCCCTGCCACAGTGCAGTGGAGGCCAAATCACTGGAGGGATTTAAGAGAGAGTTGGATAGAGCTCTAGGGGGCTAGTGCAATCAAGGGATATGGGGAGAAGGCAGGCACGGGTTATTGATTGGGGACGATCAGCCATGATCACAATGAATGGCAGTGCTGGCCCGAAGGGCCGAATGGCCTCCACCTTCACCTATTTTCTGTTTCTATGACTGCTAGAATAGGGCATTAATTCTATAAATGAACAGATCCCTGCATAAAGGTGAAATTGGGTAGGTAGTGTGAGGGTAGGAGATTCTGGATCAATGTCCAGTCACTGGGCTGATGGCTTTGGTCTGTAGTATAACGGACTGATTATTTGTCAAACGCAGCCCCAGGGTACATCCACCCTTCAGGTGAGTGAGTCTAAGGAATTCCTTAAGAATTCAATTGGGATTTATTTTTAAGAAATGTTCACCATCTGCAAAGAATTAAACATTATGACTATCCTGAATAATGGCTTCCAAAAAGGTCAGGTGGTTAAATCTGATACAAAAGTAGCATCTTATAGTAAGGATTACTTTTAAGAAGTAGTCTAATGTCTAGTTAGCTGCTGAGCTCCTACTTCATTGGTTAGTGTCTGGCAGGTTTTAATTTGTTCAGCCCTAATTGTAGGTGTGTTTGGTTGAAGGAATACTGAACTGAATCATGAACTGTGAATGAGCTCAAAGCTGACTGCAAAATAACTTCCTGGCAGCACAGAGCAATTACCTGTTGGGTACTAAGTCTGTGATTACACGTTATGGCAGAAGGGTTTGTATTTATGATTGCATAAGTTTATAAAGTTTGAAAAATGAATTTTAGTAACCCTTACGTAGCCTCTCTCTCCGTCCATCCCCCACCCCAGTCAGTGTACTAGTTTCACTGTCGTCCTGCCGAGTTTCGCTTTTTGTATTACTCGTTATCGTCTTCCCCACAGCCAACAATGTGAGCTCCACCTTTCCTTGATCATCGTTGCTGGCTTTGATCTGTCTTTTTGTATTTCTTTCATTAATTTGCTCTGTGTACCTTTTCATATCTCATGGTTACCTCTCCCCTGAAAAAGGGTCTCGACCCAAAAGGTCATGTGTTCCTTTTCTCCAGAGATGACCGCTGAGTTACTCCAGCGTTGGTGTCGACCCAAGAAAGAAAATGCTTAGTTGCACAATAAGGAAATGCATTACACTGTTGCAATATGAGCCCTGCCTTTTCCACACTGAAGTAATTATAGTCCATTGCTTGACATCCATCAGAAGGCACTGACTAACCTTGAGAGGCCATCACAGAACTTAGAGACAATCTTGCATCAGAGTGCAGACACTTTACACTTTGCCAACAGATCTTCATGTTAACAAATTGAAAGGGTACAATGGAGAGCATAAAATTTACTAAACCTGACCAAAAATGAAATTCTAACTAGTTCCAACTCATAAGATCATGTGATAGGAGCAGAATTAGACCACTCGGCCCAAAAAGTCTACTGCACCATTCAATCGTGGCTGATCTATCTCTCTCTCCTAACCCATTCTCCTGCCTTCTCCCCATAACCTCTGACACCCATACTAATCAATAATCTATCCATCTCTGCCATAAAATTTATCCACAGCCTTTTGTGGCAAAGAATTCTACAGATTCACCATCCTCTGACTAAAGAAATTCCTCGTTATCTCCTTCCTAAAAGAGCGTCCTTTAATTCCGAGGCTATGACCTCTACGATACGATACGATACAATAGAACTTTATTTATCCCAGGTGGGAAATTGATTTGCCAACAGTCATAAAAAGTCAAAATACATGAAACATTAAATTAAAGTGACGAGTGGAAAGGCTTGGGGGATGTGCAAAGAATGGGGAGGGGGGTGGGGAGGGGAGTCAGTCCTAGACTACCCCACGGCGGAAGGGGGAGGTGTTGTAAAGTTTGATAGCCACAGGGAGGAAGGATCTCCTGTGGCATTCCATCCTGCATCTTGGTGGAACCAGTCTGTTGCTGAAGGTACTCCTCAGGTTGACCAGTGTGTCATGGAGGGGGTGAGCTGTATTGTACAGGATGTTCCGCAGTTTGAGGAGCATCCTCCCCTTCAAGACCACCCCCCATGAATCTAGCTGTGCCGCATGACGGAGTCAGCCATCCTGATGAGTTTGTTGATCTTGATGGCATCTGTAGTCTGAGACTCTAGCCCGAGCTCAGATGAGAAGTCATCAGGCTGGAATTGTTTTCTCTGTTTCGCTCTTCATAGATGCTGCCTGGAACACTGGGTGTCTTCATTACTTTCTGGTTTCATTTGAAATTCTTAGCAGTTTGAGCATAGCACAGAACCATGGAATAGAACATTTGTGTTGAGAAGATGTTGGCTAATGTAATAAGTGGCAATAAGATATTTACAGTGGAGGTCAACTCGGGTATTAAATTAAAACCTAGCCAGAGCTTGATACGTCATCCAGTTGGGTAGCTGAACTCTAATTTGCAGCAAATGTCAGTGTTAGATTGCTGCTTCCCGTGAATGTACTGTACCTGCTCCACGTATCAGTCAACTTCTCTCAATCTGAATAATGGACATGGTGTTATATTAACTCAGT
Source organism: Okamejei kenojei (assembly GCA_035221665.1). NCBI lineage: Eukaryota > Metazoa > Chordata > Chondrichthyes > Rajiformes > Rajidae > Okamejei > Okamejei kenojei. The sequence continues at coordinate 81,176,214 of CM069134.1, forward strand.
GGGTCACTCCAGCACTTTATGTCCATCTTACCATCGACAGGTGCTTCCTACACATGGTATTATATTAACTGAACAGAATTTTTCATCCAGATTCTGAAATTCACTGCTAAAGAGGTGGTAATGACAGAGATTCTCATAACATTTAAGTATCTGGATGGTATTGAATTGGTAAGCCTGAGACAGGTATGGACCAAGTGCTGGTGAATGGAATCAGATCAGCATGTGAAAGTAAGGGTGCCATACAACTCTGTGAGTCTATGGGAAGCACTGAACAACGAGGCAATTGAATTTGAGAAGTGTGTGTTCGGAAGTTCTGGATGCACCAGTAACCTGGATGCATCAGACCTCCTTGAACACCAGTAACTAAATACCAAGGTGCAGAGTCACCAAGTAAGTAGAAGGCAAATGACACATTGCCGTTAATGCAAGAGGATTTGAGCACAAGCACAGTGACATATTACGCCAATTATATAGGGCCCTAGTGAGACTACCTCTGGAACATGTGCACATGGTGTAAAGGTTTCCGATCATATAGTGATTTTGTTAGCTCTGCTGATTTATATTGATTGAGTCGGCTGCTCTCCTACTGGTGCTTGGGACCGGTTTGCACCAGATTCTCTTCATCTGTGTGTGCACGTCTGCTCTCTTAACCTGGGAAGGAAAAACATGACAGAGGGAGTGCAGTGAGGGTTATTAGATTGATGGCCGATTTGTCAAATGAAAAGGATTAAACAGAAACGAACCTGTCCCCTCTCTCGAGTTGAGAGGAACAAAAGGTGAACTAATTGAAATTCTTACAGAGTTTGACTGGATGGGTGTGATGCTGGTGTTTACCTGATGGGTCTCCAGAACCAGGATGTAAGTCTCAAAATATGGGATAGGTTGAAATGTCCTCAACCAGAGGATGGTGTTCCCTTAGTACTGGGCCCATAGTGTAGTGACCCTTCAGTACTGCGTCTCTGACAGTATAGTGCTCCCTGAGTGCTGGCACTCCCTCAGTCCTGTCCCTTCCCTCCGTGCATGCCCCTTCAATGCTGCTCCTCCCTCTGTGTAGTGCTCGCTCACTACTGCCCTTTCCATGGCGTGGCACTCCCTCAGTATTGTACCTCCCAGTCTGGTGCCCCTCAGTACTGCCCCTCCAATGGGACCTCTGTCTGAATCCACCATCCCAATAGTCAAGTCTGTAGAGGGCTTTAAACCCACCCTTTCATGCCACTGTGGTCAGCAGACATCAATGCAGTAACGTTTGAATGCTCTCTTAAATAGGTAAAATAATTTCAGCTTTTAGCAAACTGAAAATTAATTTGTTGGCAAGAATGAATGCTGTTAGTAGATGGCTGGTGCAGATTACTGCTGAAGAGCATTTGTGTTATCTTTAACCCAACTCTCTGATTTAACTAATTTTCAACCACAGATGTTTGCAATATTTCTTTTCTGCTACTGTCTCAAACGGGTGTCTGGGCCCCAGTGTTTTAATTGTTCTTCAAAGTTTCTGAATATTCTTTACCTTCATGAACTGCTGAGCAGTTTTACCGAGCTCGAGACACCAACGGGTATCTCAGCACCTGCACCTAATAGTCGAAACACCACTTCACACTGACATATAAAATACCTACTCCTTGTTCAGTACTTTCATGAAGAAGTGGGACCAGATGGCGTCTGTAGTAGTATGGCTAGGTGGTGTCTGGTGGCAAGAGCCAGACAGTGGCAGAGCTGGATGCCATCTCGAGGGCCGGGGCATGGCAGTGTCTGGAAGGGTGGGATGGGATAGTGTCTGGAGGTGCAGGAATGGGTAGAATCTTGAGGGGCAAGGCTGGTCAATGTCTAGAGGGGCGGGTCCAGGCACTGGATGATGCTCACAGTGAGACTGGAGCAGGTTGTGGGGATGATCCTTTCTCAGGGAGAGAATGGATGTATAATAGTGCTTCTCAAATTTGGGCCTTTCATTTGCTTTATACTGTTGAAAGCTGAGCCGAGCTTTTCTGTTGCTAGATATGGCATCAGCATTTTGCTCACTAAGTCCCACAAACAAGATAGTGAGCAATTAATGAACATGCACTGTGTGTTTGCAGTTACATAGTACCTGTGACATCAGGGGTGCCTCTGTGAGTGTAGAAGTTGTAACTTCAGCACACACCTGCTGGTTACAACTTGACAATAGCTGGGCTGTACATTGCCTGGGGAAGGCTGTCTCCCTGCAGCTAGGACTTGATGTCACTAACTTTTAACAGATATTGGTTTGTTATTTTAATCTGTATCAAGATACAGTGAAAAGCATTATTTTGCATGTTATCCAGGTAAATCATGCATACATGAGTACAATAAACCATCCATATGTATTACACGTAATGCAAGAAGTGAAAGGAAACAGTATTCCATTAGTACATTTCGTTAAGCATGAGAGAAATTCCCCTGCGCTGGCAGGAATGGGGAACTTCAGGACATACAGTGCATTCTGAAAGGTATTCAGACCCCTTCACTTTTCCACATTTTGTTACATTACAGCCTTATTTTAAAATGGATTAAATTCATTTTTTAATCATCAATCTACACACAATACCCCAGAAAGAAGAAGCGAAAACAGGTGTTTAGAAATTTTTGCAAAGTAATTAAAACTAAAAAAATGGAAATATCACATTTACATAAGTATTCAGACCCTTTCCTATGACAAAAATTGAGTTTAGGTTCATCCTGTTTCCATTGATTATCCTTCAGATGTTTCTACAACTTGATTGGAGTCCACCAGTGGTAAATTAAATTAATTGGACATGATTTGGAAAGGCACACACCTGTCTATATGTCCCACAGTTAACGGAGCATGTCAGCAAAAACCAAACCATGAAGACGTCGGAATTGTTGACCTCCCGAGACAGGATTGTGTCGAGACACAGATCTGGGGAAGGGTATAAAATAATTTCTGCAGCATTGCAGGTCCTGAAGAGCACAGTGGCTTCCGTCATTCTTAAATGGAAGAACTTTGGAACCACCAGGACACTTCATAGAGCTGGCCGCCCAGCCAAACTAAGCTATCGGGGGAGAAGGGCCTTAGTCAGGGAGGTGACCAAGAACCTGATGGTCTCTCTGACAGAGCTCCAGAATCCCTCTGTGGAGACGGGAGAAACCTCCAGAAGGACAACTATATCTGCAGCACTCCACCAATCAGGCCTTTATGGTAGAGAAGCTACTCCTCAGTAAAAGGCACATGACAGCCCGCTTGAAGTTTGCCAAAAAGCATGAAAAACAAGATTCTCTCGTCTGATGAAACCAAGACTGAAATCTTTGGCCTGAATGCCAAGCGTCACGTCTGGAGGAAACCAGGCACCGCTCATCACCTGGCCAATACCATACCTACAGTGAAGCATGGTGGTGGCAGCATCATGCTGTGGGGATGTTTTTCAACGGCAGAAACTGGGAGACTAGTCAGGATCGAGGGAAAGGTGAGCGGAGCAAAGTACAGAGAGATCCTTGATGAAATCCTGCTCCAGAGCATTCTGGACTTCACACTAGGGCGGATGCTCACCTTCCAACAGGACTACGACCCTAACCATGCAGCCAAGACACCGAAAGAGTGGCTTTGTGACAAGTCTGTGAATGTACATGAGTGGCCCAGCCAGAGCCTGAACTTGAACCCGATCAAACATCTCTGGAGGGACCTGGAAATAGCTGTGCATCGACACTCATCATGCAACCTGACCGAGCTTGAGAGGTTATGCAGACATGAATGGGAGAAATTACCCAAATACAGGTGTGCCAAGCTTGTAGCGTCATACCCAAGAAGACTTGAGGCTGTAATCGCTGCCAAAGATGCCTCAACAAAGTATTGAGTAAAGGGTCAGAATTCTTATGTAAATGTGATATTTCACTTATTTCTTTTTAATTACTTTGCAAAATTTTCTAAACACCTGTTTTCGTTTTTTTATTATGGGGTATTGTGTGTAGATTGATGATATAAAATAATGAGTCTAATACATTTTAGAATAAGGCTGTAACGTAACAAAATGTGGAAAAGTGAAGGGGTCTGAATACTTTCTGAATGCACTGTAACATTTGAAGATATTCATAGATGCAAAATACCTCAATATCTCCATCTAAAACAATTATTGTAACAACCAGAGTAGTTTCTGAAATCATTCATCTTGTTCAGTACATTTGCCCTCTTCCTCCTCACTGCCCTCTTCCTCCTCACTGCTTCAATTGTTGTTCTTATTAAACTATCACATCCCATGTGCTGTCTTGGATCCTCAGGCACCAGCTTTCTGAGTCAATACATGTTTCATCATTGTGCTGAGTGGAAGCTATGGGAACCCTGTGTTCCCATGAGATACAGACTGCAAATAATGCACCACTAATGCCTCAAATCTCAGTCTGCAGGCTCCACTCAAGTGCCATGTCATCAGCAGTCATTTGAAATGCTACACGTTACTGATCTGTTTCCCTTAAACTTGAAACCTATTTGTACCATAAATATTTCATTGCATTAGTGAAGTAAGAGTATTATGGTCATTGTCTGAGTCTGAATATGATATCCATTGCAGAATTATTGCCCACGGAGCTTGTGTGGAACAGTCACGGGTAATGCAAATTTGCCATAAACCCAATGTTTGTTCTAATCTGTCTTCAGCACCTTCCATCACAAACCTCTCACCATTAGCAATTTACCAGAGTATCCTCCCCCCACCCCCAGAAACGTCTATTGTTCACTGTGCCAGGCCTAACCCTTGAAACTGTTACTCAATGAAAGAGTTAGTTTGAACTTAGAACATAGAAAATGTATGAGCCGAAAAGAGGCCAATAGGCCCATTATGTTGTGCTGGCCTTCAATCTCTCCAAAGATAGACATAAAGTGTCGGGTTACTCAGCGGGTCAGACAGCATCTCTGGGGGAGAAAGGCCGGGTGACGTTTCGAGTTAGGACCCAACCAAAAACATCACCTAGCATTTTTCCCCAGAGACACTGTCTGACCTGTTGAGTTACTCCAGTACTTTGTGTCTATCTTTGGTATGAACCAGCATCTGCAGTTCCATGTTTCTTCAATCTCTCTACTAATTACTGTAAATCTGTGCTCCTGGTTTTGGGCCTTTATAGAACATAGAACAGTACAGCATAGGAACAGGCCCTTCAGTCCACAATCTCAGTGCTGACCCAGAGAGTTGTGAATCTGGAATTTTCTGCCACAGAAGACAGTGGAGGCCAGTTCACTAGATGTTTTCAAGAGAGAGTTGGATTTAGCTCTTAGGGCTAAGGGAATCAAGGGACATGGGGAAAAAGCCGGAAAGGGGTATTAATTTTGGATGATCAGCCATGATCATATTGAATGCCGGTGCTGGCTCGAAGGGCTCAATGGCCTTCTCTTGCACCTATTTTCTATGTTTCTATGACAAAACCGACTTCCTGCATAAAATCCATGTCCCTCCATACCCTGCATATCCATCTGCGCCTTCAAAGAATCTTATATGTTACTATAATATCAGTCTCTACCCCCATCTCTGGCAGCACATTCCAGGTACTCACCACCCTCTGAGTAAAAAACTTGTCCCGAACATCATCTTTAAACTTATCCGCTCTCACCTTCAGCTACAGGAAATAAAATCTTCCTATTTACTCATCTAGACCCCACTTAATTATATACACTTAATTGTGTATCCCCTCGGCTTTCTCTGTTCAAGAGAAAATAACTGCAGCCTGTCCCAGTTATTCCTCATAATTACAATTCCTTATACCTCTCCATTACATAATGCTCAAGCCATGGATGTAATATTTTATTAAGTTCTAGAATAACCTCCCTTCTCTTATATTCTTTGCATCAACCAACAAAGTAAAGCATGTTGCATGTCTTTCTAGCACCTTATTGACCTATGCTTCTATTTTAAGGACCTATGCTCAAAGGTCCTGATATTCCACCACTCAAAGGTCCTGATGTTCCTCCAAGCTTTTCAATATTCTCCCATTTATTGTCTTTTCTCTCCAAATGCATTACCTCACACTTCCCTGGATTAAATTCCATTTTCCTTTTTATTGTCTAGCAAGTGAGATCATTTGAATTTTGAATGTTCAATCTCCCAATCACCTGGCCAACTTTTGTATCACCTGCGCATTTCTTTATTGAACTTATTGAAGGTGCAATTTAGTCAAACTTTGTGTCCATTTTATAAAGGGTGAATGTCTCAGAACTTCCCAGAGTGCATCCCTAGAGACAACTTCTGCACAGCAGTTCCATAAAGCTGCAATGAGAAAGGAGTGGAAAAACATATTTCAGTAACCTTGGCTTGGGATATATGAGTCATAGAGTTTCCAACATAAAAATAGACCCTTCGACCCCTAAATCTACATCAGTCTGAAGAAGAGTCTCGACCCGAAATGTCACCTATTTCTTTTCTCCAGAGATGCTGTCTGACCCACTGAGTTACTCCAGCTTTTTGTGTCTATTTTCAGTTTAAACCAGCATCTGCAGTTTCTTCCTACAAAACCTACTCTCTAATCAGACACCCCTGCCCCACTTGTGAGAGAGTCTGGAGGTGCCACATTGGTCTCATTGATCAGAGGTTTCCAGAAGACAGGGAACGTAGCAATTCGTAACTGTTGATTGTTTATTCTTTGAACACATCCCTGAATCGTTACTGCTGTCCCCCTCTCCTTTTCCCAAGAAGGAGCTCAGAGTACAGGGTGTGTTTTGGCAGTATGGTGTTGGGCAAGGAATGCCAATACCAACCCAGTGGAGCACACCAAGTGTAACTGAGCCCTTGGAACTGGGGTGTCAGCCTGGGATAGAACTCTAATGTTGGTTCATTTATCTTTCTATGCACTTTGAAAGATTTGCAGAGACAGTGTCAATGATATTTTTCAGTGGATTGAGAATGAGAGCATATCAGAATCAGGGATCACTGCTACCTAATAAGACATGAGTTTTGTGCTAGATCTGTAATCTCGATCTTCAAACACTCTTTTCCTCAGTTGACCAAAGACTGTACTGGTGAAGTCGGTGGTGAATTTATCTTTGATGTTTGCCTTTGCAAAGGATCACTTCCAAGATGCCCATGCTTTTCAGGATCTTGCCATGAACCATCATTGTTGGAGGGTGGTGTGGCTGATAGAGGATCATTATCTTGTGGACATTGAATGTAGCTACATCTTCCCATTCACGTCATTGAAAGTGTCAACAATGACTTGGAGTTCAAGACAACATCAAAATCATATCCTTGACAACGTAACTTAACAACTGATATTTGGTAACCTTGGTTCTGGAGTGCAGTCGCAGCGGGTTGAACAGCTTCCCATTAGTTGTGTAGATTATCTGTACTCCAATAGGACACTTGTTGGAATGAGCAGCAAAATGTTGTTTTCCACTCTTCACTGAGCATGGTTCTGGTGTAGAACCATTCTGTTGTAGACCCATTGATGAATATTATACTTTGCAATCTGTCAGGGAGAAGATACGAGATGGAGATGAATTCCTGTGAGTTTTAGGAGGGTGTTCCATTGTTCCACAAATGTAAAGTGCTCAGGGATTAGAAGGTCCACATTCTTCATGGGAAAAGAAGTAGGTTCAGCAGAAAATCCAAGACTGGTTATTACCAATTAGGTGATGACAGAAGAAGCAGAAATGTGATGCAGCAGATGAATCCTCAACAATTTAATTTCCTGAATCTGGTGCAGATCTGTTCAAGCAGGCAGTTAACAGCTGAAGTTTAGATTCTTACTGTTATTCCAAACTAAGTGCTTCAGCAGATGTTTTGTGACCACATTTCTACAGAAATTCAGGCAAGTACTCGGGCTATACAGAGTACTTAATATGTACCAGTCAGTACAAATGTTAAACTTTGGACAAGGTGGAGACAACATTGGTTTCCCTCCACAGCCCACAATCACCAGCTGAGCCAGCACATGCCCAGTTATTCCAGTTCAGCTTGTCACAGGGAGGGGGTGGGGTGTGGGGGGTGGGGGGGTGGGGGGGGGGGTGGGTGTGTGGCTGTGTGTGTGTGGGTGAAATTCAAAAGGCATTGGTTAAAATTTGGAGATATGTTTGTTGTCATGCATTTGTACAGGGTGTTTGAAGAAGGATGTGGTTTAAAATAAAGGGTTACATTGGTAATATCACAAATTGCAAAGCAGAGCTTGAAATTAATAAGAACTTTCAATGACTCTCACTTCGCCTCTCCCATTTGGTTTCCAATAATGGACTTTGCCCTTTGAAAAGGGATCCAGTTTCACAAAGCAATGGAATGATACCTTACACGATCTCACACACTCCATTATCCCACTTAACACAGATAGCAGAAATAACTTTACACGGGTTGTCTAAAGTTCTTGTGCCATGCTTGTAGAGATAGGCCCGTCAGCCCATTGCATTTGCACCAGCCAACGAGCATCCATACACACTAATGCCACATTAATCTTATTTTTTTCCTATTTCAGCCTTGATGTCATACAACTCCAGCCACAGAGTTCAATTCTGCCTTCTGATTCTTGTAACTTAATGCCTTCTTTCAGCACTATCCCCAAATCCCTTGATTTTTCCAATGCCCAGAAATTCATCAATATCTTCTTTGAACAAACAAAACAACTCGGTCTCCACAGACAATTTGCTGATGGTTTGCAATGGAAGAAAGGCAGAAGGTGGGGAACTATAGGTAGGTCAGTTAGTGTACCTATTATTGGCGAGGTGCTGGAACCAATAATCAAAGAAGTAATGACTAATATTTTAAGAAAGCTGAATATATTTAAACCTAGTCGATGTGGTTTCATGAAAGGTAAATTATATTTGACAAATTTGCGCAAATTCTTTGAGGAGAGTGATAGAGGTGAACCTGCAGATGTAGTATATTTAGATTTCCAAAGGCATTTCACAAAGTGTCATGTAGGAAGTGTGTTCGAATGAATGGAAGCTTGTTTTTCTTAGAGAGAATAGTTACAATAAATGGGTTCTTTACAGTCTGGAAGGAGGTAAGTAGTGGAGTACTATAGGGTCAGTTCTTGGCCCACAGTTGTTCACTATTTACATGAATGACTTGGAGGTGGGAACAAAATGTAACATTTCTAAATGTACTGATGAGATTAAAAGAGGCAAAAGGACTGTTTTTGATAAAGATGTGGACAAACTGAGTGAATGGGCAAGAGTTCGGCACATGGAGTTTAATGTAGGATAGTGTGAGGTCATGCACATCGATAAGAGAATTCAAAAGGCAGATTGTTTATCAATGGAAGTAGTCTGTAAATGAATTAAATTCATAGGGATCTTGATGTACTAGTGCATGAATCACAAGTATTTAAGAAACATATTTTGTTCTTGCAAAGGGGTTGACATTTAAAAATATAGGAGGTTCTGTTGCAATTGTACTGGGTATTACTGAGACAACATATTGAATAACGTGTACAGTTGTTGTCCCCACATTAAAAAAAAGATACAATAACATTGAAGGCAATCCAAAGGAGATTCACCAGGCTAATTCCTGGGACAAATGAGTTGTCTGACCAAGAGAGACCAAACAGTTTGACGTTGAGGTTTAGAAGTTTGTGGAGTGACCTTATTCAAACATATAAGATCTTGATGGGAGCTTGACATGGATGATGTTTTGATGTTTTCATAAGTGGGAAAGTCTCAAACCAGGAGACTGAACTACAAGACATGGGGCAGTCATTTAAAACTAAGGGAGATAGAAATTTCTTCTGGCAAAGGGAGGTGAATGTCTGGAACTCTCGGCCTCGATTGGCAATGGAAGCTGGAAGTATTTAAAGTGGAGATAGATACATATTAATAGATGGAGGACCGGAGGGTTATAGAGAAATGGTGCAGAAGAGGATTTGAAGCCAGCAAAGGTGACCCATGATCATATTAAATGGTGGGGTAGAATTGATGGAACGAGTGGCCTAATCCTGTTCCTATTTATTTGTGTTCTGTGAGTGAAGAAATGTTACGTTTATTCTGATAATGGTCCAGGATTTAATCAGGGGGGAATTGAGCTCATTCCCTGGCGTGCCAAACCATCAGCTGAGATCTCCACCCATTATTCAATCTGTGGATCATTGACCCAGTTTGTTCAATCTGCTCTTCATATTGCTACCTGCCGCACCATCCCCCAGTGAAATGATCGCCACTCCTCCCAGACTGAGTGTCAATTTCCCCCTGGATGTGTGGATTAGGCTTGCCCAACCCCTCCCCCCTTACCCCAGGCCAGTGGGTCTGAGTGCTCTCCCCTCCCCATTCACTGGACTGGCGGCGCTCCTCTCCCCCCCTCCCTCCCCATGCAACTCTATCCCACACTGCTGGGCATTCGGCACTCCCACAGGACTGTTGGGGCCAGCTCGTGTGTGTGTGATCCCTGAGGCTGTGGGCCCAATTCTACATTTTTAGTTTGTGCTGATCCCTCAGTAGGGACTGGCTTGTGGAAGGGCTGCTGCTCTGCTTGGTGTCTTGTTAAAGCTATTTGTAGTTGTTGGATCTGCATCAGTGGTCTATTTGTGTATATATTCTGTGAGCAACTTGTTCTTTACTGGCCAACTCTCAGAGCCATTCCCCAACTCTGAACATTTGATCTTTTGCCAGGAACACCACCCTGGCATTGAACCACCATTTACAATTGAGCACCCTTCAGCCACAGTCGCAGGGTGAATTCCTGGATTATGCAGGAAGCGAAAAACTCATGCACGCACTGTCGTTATTGAATCCTTAACACCTCTACATTACAGAATGTGTTTGCTTCAGTCCATTAGAACATGATAACCTTTCTTTTTAATTTTGTAGAAGGACTGTTAATGAAACAGCCTCATTCTACAGGAATGGTGTAAGGACCAGGAGATGTGGGCACAAAGTATGGCAGGAAGTGATGCCACATTACTGAAGTTGTAAAGCAAAGTCTAAAGTATGCCTTGGGTCTGCACCAACACTCTCCCTGTGTATATGAGATTCTTCTTGCATTTCCCAGAATGTATCTGGCTGTGAGCAGACACAATAAGAAGATAAATTGGGATGTTTAATCCTGTGATAACATTCATATCAGATATTTTCAGTGAGAAATATGTTTTCCTCAAATTATAGGTGTGGGAATGTCATTTGGCCTGTTCTACAGTTGTATGTGGGGCAGTTGTTTATCTTTATCTCCATTCGTATATGGTCAGTCGTTCATCTTGCTTTCCAGTTGTATGTGCGGAAGTCATTGATCCTGCTCTCTTGTGGTTGGAGGGACAGATGTTGATTGTGCTCTCCAGCAAACTAGTTCTCTTTGGACCTCTGGTTCTGTCTAAATGAAGGTTGCAGGGGCGGCATTGTGGCTCGGCGGTATAATTGCCGCCTTACAGCGCCAGTGACCTGAGTTCGATCCTGACTACAGGTGCTATCTGTACAGAGTTTGTTCATTCTCTCTGTGACCACGTGAGTTTTCCCTGGGTGCTCCTGTTTCTTCCCACATTCTAAAGATGCACAGGTTTGCAGTTTAATTGGCTTCTGTAAATTGCCTTTAGTGTGTAGGATGCGAAACAGGGATAACATAGAACTAGTGTATGGGTGATTATTGGTCAGTGTGGACTCGGTGGGTCAAAGGGCCTGTTTCCAAGCTGTATCTCTAAACTAAACTAATGTTCCCCCGTAACCCTAGTTGCTTTGGTTTCCTCCAACATCTCAAAGACGTGGGTTGGTATTAGTTGCTGTACTAAGACTCATGGGTATGTAGGGAGGATAAAATACGTAGTGTAGGATTATTGTAAATGGTTGGTTAATGGCCGTTGGTGGGCCAAAGGGCCTGTATCCATGCTGTATGTGTCTAATATTAGATTTAATAGTGTCTTTCTTTAATGGTTCCTTAACACATATCATAACATTCCATAAATAGGTCCTTCACATTAATACCATTGATTTGACATCCAGCATGTGTGAAGATTCCCTCCTTCTCTTGTTACGTGGACTCTGATTTTTTGATTTGTGCCATCCTCAATATTATTATTTGGTGCCTTTTATCCCACCAATATTTCCTGCTTTACTCTTCCTAATTGGTTCTAATTTAAGTGCTTTATATCAATGATTTAGATGAGAATGTTTGTAAACCTGCATCTGCAGTTCCTTGTTTCCAGATCAGAATGTGCAAGGCATGATTAGCTAGTTTGTAGGTGACAATAAAGTAGGTGGTATCATAGACAGTGAAGCCAGTTATCAAAAATTACAGAAGGATCTTGATCAGCTGACCAAGTGGGCTGAAGAGTGGCTAATGGAGTTTAATACAGATAAGTATGAAGTGTTGCATTTTGGGAGGTCTAATTAGGGACTTTACATCCAGTAATTTAATTTGGCAGAACATGGTTAAAAACAGGTTTCTGTAAAGTGTTCGTGATAATGGGTTTATCCAACAACCTTTACTTCTATAACGAGATATTTGGAGAGGCACAAAGCTACTTCAGGAAACCTAATTGAACAAGTGACTAAAGGTTGGTCCAAAGAGATAGGCATTAAATGAAAGAGATTTTCGTTTTGAAAGATAAATGTTCTAACTTGTGTAAAAATTGTAACACTTAACCACACGAGGGGCTGCCTGAGAAGAAGAAATAAGGAAGGAGGGAAGTAGAGAGATTTAGACAGGATATCCAAGGACCTTGGCAATTGAAGGCATAGCCACCAAAGTTGAGCTATTAAGTTTACAATCCTGAGGAAATTTGAGTAATACTTGCTCAGAAAAACTGTAGTTTGATCTCTGATTTTGGTAAGATTAGCTCATTTTAGCTGGGACTCTGGTAGGCACGATAGTGAGCCGATGGCTGGGGTAAACACCACCCAGTATCCCCACTAGGAGTCCTGCTTCAACGGCCACAAGTGAAACCCAAATCAAGGTGAGTGGCCTGAAGACCATGTCCAGGCTTCAAAGATATACTGTAGCTTCTTGGAAGAGATAGCCAGAATGTACATAGGTACAGTGAGGGGAAGAGAAATTAAAAGCCAGGAGGAGGACTTGGTGACAAGTTATCAGTGATCCATTTTAAAATAAACTTCTCTCTGGGTGTGGCAAAATGATAGCAATTTCAGTTGACTATCTTGAAAGGGTTTCTATTTACGGATGAGGGAAAGAGGAAGAATAGAACGCATGCACAACTTCGTCTGAAGTCACTGCATGTTAAAGGTTGTTCTTCGTGTTCAGATGTTCCTGCTAGCTTCTGAACAATAATCAAATCACGGTACCTTTGAAGAACAATGACAATTTTATTTTAGATTCCGATCAGGCAGGTGTTTTAGAATGTGAGTTCACAGACATCGTCACATCTCCAGAGACAGGCATCAGAAATAGCCTTTGTTTCACTTGTGTAGGGCTGGTGCGTGCTGTGTGTGTGCACCAGTGATGCTCGGATAAGGTTGCACCCTTTGTTGGTGCTCAGCAACTTGGAATGCAATCATCTATCAGCACTGTGACTGATTTACAGTCTGTGTACAAGAGTTGTTCCTCCTGTGATAAACATTGCAAGCTTTAGTTCATACCCTTGATCGCAGGTTTTTAGATATGATATCATGCAGCCAGGTATTGATATTTTCTATTGGTGAATGGACTTACAAAAAAAGGAGAGAGCTGTTGGAGGAATCTAGGGGCTCAGACAGCATCTGTGAAGGAAAATGGATACTGGACAATTTATATCATGGCACTTGATCGAGACTATATTTCTCAATTTGGGCTACTTTATTTTGTTACTCTAAATCTAAATATGTTTGATTTCTAATAGATCCAAGAACAGGAGCATATTGGAAACATGCTGTTCTGTGAACCAGAGAGCTTTAATCAGCACTGTGTCTAGTGGCCCAGACATACCAAGCAGGAAGCTCAATTTACACTGCAAAGTGGTGTGGCGCTACCTTAGGAAGCTGCTTATTTTTGGTTATCTCATAAATGGTCAGGGAGGGAACCTGTTCCCGTCAACACGTGGTCTTCTGTTAGACTTGAATGTAAGGTCAGTTTTCTGCTCCAGGCGCAGCTTTGGCTGACGGGGTGCATTGCGCCTTAGCTTGCAGCCTTCCACCAGCACACAGCAAGTTTCCTGCTACCAATACACAGCTCCTCTTGTTGTGGAGAGCTATTTATAGTAGACTGCCAAGCTTAGCTCATACAGAGGGAACCAAACCAAATGGAAAAGCAGAAAGTCTGCCGGGCAGATTAAGAAAGATGCTGTGTGCTCTAGAAGCGAGTAGCCACTGGGCATTGTTTTACAGTATAGCAAAGTCCGAGATGATAGTCTTTATAGTGGAGGTGATTTGAAAAGGCAGGATTGACAATGTGTAAGAGGGCAGCGGGTACACTACCAACAAATGAAACTGATAGGTATATGTCGATGTACCATCAGTTCCGTGAATTGCATGGGCGAAGTATTCCAGAGTTCAGCATGGGCTGGAATTGGTCTGTGTCAAACTGACAAATGTGCAAGATGCCTGTACCATATGGAATGTGCCAAACAAAGGGCTGACTACAGGGCTGCCAACTCATGCTCAGCAAAGATGATGTGGCACAAGGTGCTGCCACTCTGTCCGACAGATGTATCCCTCTCCAAACTGGTCAGTTTTTCAAGTGGGTGGAATTGGGGCTGGAAAAGAGCATAGCAGGGAGCAGGAAAGGTCTGGAGCCGGCGAAGAGGAGGCAAATTAAGAACAGCAGCAGATATAGCCCCCAAGCCTTCTCACTGTCTTAAATGGGCAACCCCTCATTTTAAATATGATCCCTCACTAGATTCTCCATTGCGGAAAGACTCTGATCGTAACCTCTTCACTAAAGACTGCATAGGATCTAAAGTGCTTCGACCAAGTTTCTCTCATTTTCTTAACTCCAACGGGTACATGCCCAGCCTGTCCAATCTTTCCTAGGATCAGCTTAGTCAAGAATGGCGTATCAGGTAGAATCCTGATAAATTCATTCCCAAGATTTGATTTCCCATCAGAAATCTGATAGATTGGAAAATCATTCTTCGATCTTTAAAAAATCAGAATGATTGGTCTAATTAATAGAGATCTTAAACGGATCATTCTGTGTGATCTGACCACACACTGAAGGGGAAAAGACACAAAGTGCTGGAGTAACCAAGCGGATCAGTCAGCAGCTCTGGAGAACATGGATACAGTGGCTTGCAAAAGTTTTCATACCCCTTGAACTTTTCCACATTTTGTCACGTTACAACCACAAACGTAAATGTGTTTTATTGGGATTTTATGTGATAGACCAACACAAAGTGGTGCATAATTGTGAAGTGGAAGGAAAATGATACATGGTTTCCAAATTTTATTACAAATAAAAAACTGAAAAGTGTGGCGTGCAAAAGTATTCTGCCCCCCTGAGTCAATACTTTGTAGAACCATCTTTCGCTGTTACAGCTGCAAGTCTTTTGGGGTATGTCTTTACCAGCTTTGCACATCTAGAGACTGAAATTTTTGCCCATTCTTTTTTGCAAAATAGCTCAAGCTCAGTCAGATTGGATGGAGATCGTCTGTGAACAGTAATTTTCAAGTCTTCCCAGAGATTCTCAATTGGATTTAGGTCTGGACTTTGACTGGGCCTTTCTAACACATGAATATGCTTTGATCTAAACCATTCCATTGTAGCTCTGGCTGTATGTTTAGGGTCGTTGTCCTGCTGGAAGGTGAACCTCCGCCCCAGTCTCAAGTGTTTTGCAAACTCTAACAGATTTTCTTCCAAGATTGCCCTGTATTTGGCTCCATCTATCTTCCCATCAACTCTGATCAGCTTCCCTGTCCCTGCTGAAGAAAAGCATATCCACAGCATGATGCTGCCACCACCATGTTTCACAGTGGGGATGGTGTGTTCAGGGTGATGTGCAGTGTTAGTTTTCCGCCACACATAGCGTTTTGCATTTAGGCCAAAAACTTCAATTTTGGTCTCATCGGACCAGAGCACCTTCCTCCACATGTTTGCTGTGTCCCCCACATGGCTTGTGGCAAACTGCAAACGGGACTTCTTATGGCTTTGTTTCAACAATGGCTTTCTTCTTGCCACTCTTCCATAAAGGCCCGATTTGTGTTGTGCACGACTAATAGTTGTCCTGTGGACAGATTCTCCCACCTGAGCTGTGGATCTCTGCAGCTCCTCCAGAGTTACCATGGGCCTCTTGGCTGCTTCTCTGATCAATGCTCTCCTTGCCCAGCCTGTCAGTTTAGGTGGACAGCCATGTCTTGGTAGGTTTGCAGTTGTGCCATACTCTTTCCATTTTCGGATGATGGATTGAACAGTGCTCCGTGAGATGTTCAAAGTTTGGGATCTTTTTTATAACCTAACCCTGCTTTAAACTTCTCCACAACTTTATCCCTGACCTGTCTGGTGTGTTCCTTGGGCTTCATGATGCTGTTTATTCACTAATGTTCTCTAACAAACTTCTGAGGCCTTCACAGAACAGCTGTATTTATACTGAGATTAGATTACACATAAGTGGACTCTATTTACTAATTAAGTGATTTCTGAATGCAATTGGTTGCACTGGATTTTATTTAGGGGTATCAGAGTAAAGGGGGCTGAATACTTTTGCATGCCACACTTTTCAGTTTTTTATTTGTAAAAAAGTTTGAAATCCATGTATCATTTTCCTTCCACTTCACAATTATGTGCCACTTTGTGTTGGTCTATCACATAAAATCCCAATAAAGTACATTTACGTTTGTGGTTGTAACGTGACAAAATGTGGAAAAGTTCAAGGCGTATGAAAACTTTTGCAAGCCACTGTATATGATGATTCGGGTTGAGACCCTTCAGACTGATTGTAGTGGCGGGGGGGGGGGAGGGGGGGATAGAAAGCTTTCCAGAAGTTTCTGGCTGCCTGACCATTGTGTGATCAAACAATTTAAGATTAATCAGCTGTGTGATGTCGCATTGAGCTGATGGAGCCAAACAATCATGCCACTCCTGTCTGCAGTCTGAGGTGGTAACTGAACTGGAGGTGGTCGCCCACTTGTCTGTTCAGTTGCCACAACCAGACACTTATGTAAGTCGCTCCCATTTGCAACACTTACAATAAACCAGAATGGAAAGAATATTGCGTAAACTCTACTTCATTAGTGATTGACTTCTGAAAAATAATTCTGAGAAGGTACTTGTAGTCTGATTTTCTAGTGCTCTGCTGACTCCAAAGTTTTGTATTGAATGCAGAATAGCTCCTCAGAACTCCCAGTTAAGAATCTATCAGCTAATCACCAATTTCTGTTCTGTGATTTGGGAGCAAGTTATGCATCATACAGTACATGTGTAATTTGGCACAGTCCCAGGTGACCATTTGACTCCTTCAAAATAGCATGTTTTGTATCTCCTAGTTCCACATGCATTTGTGGTTATCTACCATAGCTCCACAACCGATTGAATAACTCCTGCAGATTGGAGGGTGACAAATATACTGTAAACCCATTGTTGGAGAAAAGGCAAGAAGGAAACAGAGAGCTCTGGATTAGTTAGCATAACATCAGTCAGAAAAACGCCAGGTCTATATAAAAAAGGTGATAACAAAAGTAAAAATAAACATTAGACAAAGTCAGCATGAATTTATGAGGGAAGTCATGGAGATACAGATGAAGAGTCCCTGGAATTTTAGTCCTTTCACTTCCTTTAATTTCTCCTTCCCTGTTTCACAAATTGTCCTTAGTTCCCCATTTTCAATAGACCCTTGGCTCCAGCATTTCTGTGAATTATTTGTGTCATTTCTGTGAAGCAATCAAACTAATTGTTTAATTATTTTACCATTATAAATTCTCTCATTCTGACTGTAGTCTTCATATGTAATTTTTCTGTTTATATACTTGTAGAAGTTTTTACTTTTATATTTCTTGCAAATTTACTCTCATTGCCATCTCCTCCATTTCAAGCAGTCAGGGGATCTGATGAGATTATGTTGTTTTTTTTCAGTTAATATTGGGAATATCCTTGAATTGTTTCCCCATTCTTCCAAGTACTCTGTTGTACCTGTTCCAGGAGTACGGTGTTGGGCATGCAGTTATTATATCTGCTCATTATACGTCACAGTGTATAATCAAGACTGAGTTTTTTTGGGGAGGGAGGGAGATAGACAATGCAGGGGAAATGGGATTAGCGCAGATGGGTAAAAAGGTTGGCTTGGACAAGGTGAGCTGAAGAGCTTGTTTTTGTACTATACAACTCTGACTATGTGACTCTATAATGAAGAAAGGTTAAATCGAGATGTGTACAATTATTGAAGCCCTAGACAGAATGGTCGTAAAGTACCTCGTTCTCTTATTAGAATGATCGATATTGGGGCACATAGTTTTAAGTTATTGGTGGACGGATTAGAAAAAAATTGAACACTCTTGAATTGGGAGTGTGTTGTTTACTGCCTGAAAGGGTGGTAGAGGTAGAAGCCCTCACAGCATGGGAAAGTTATCAGGATGACAGTTTGAAGAGCCATGACCTTTGGGGCTGGGAACTAAGAGATTGAAATGGGATTCATCTAAATTTATAATTGGCATGCAGGGATAGTTTGGGCCATGGCCTCGCTCTGCACCTTACATTTCTATGAATCACTCCAACTACACTCCAGTTTGATCACCAGTCATTAATCAATGTCATCACATGGTACACTTGGAAGATCTGTAGCTACACGAATTGGAGATTAATGAGAAAAATGAGAAAACAAGATCAATAAAAAATACTGTACATTTCATTTGGTCTTTCTCATAAGCACAGATACTAGTAACCTCCCTGTACCAAAGTGGGATAGTGTATACTATAACACCAGTTCCTCGTAGTCAAAGTTCCCACAGGGTGACTGGATGTGGCACTGAACCAATGCTCAGGCTGTGTTTAAATCCACATTCCTTTGTCACCCCATTATCAACTTTCTGCATTTTACTAAAGTTCCATCAATTGATGCCATTGCTGATTTGATTCAGAAAAGTTCCATTAATTAGTGTGTGTGTGTTTGGCATTTTTGCTGGAAATGTTGATGCAGATGAATAAACAAGAGCTCCATGACTGTGCTGTGCCACTGTGAATGAGGCAAAGTTGGCAGAGTACAACATTTTATAGCGCACATTATAGGCAGACAGACTGAAAGAGTAAACAGAAGACAAACCTTCCTATGGATAAATTCTGGCTGACTGTAGGGAATGAAAATTGATGGCTGCTAAGGGAGGAGAGTGGCTTTTTGAGGTTAGAGCTGAGGTCACATTTTTTGGGATATTGCATCGGCAGTCTAGAATGTACACAGAAACAGCAAAGACAAAAGAGCTATTCCAAACTCTTTAAGAACTGCAGATGCTGGAAAAATCGAAGGTAGACAAAAATGCAGCATCTATGGAATGAAGGAATAGCTGACGTTTCGGGTCGAGACCCTTCTTCAGATTTCTTCCAAACTCTGATTTGTTTATAAGAACACTTGCAATTTGTGCATGGCAATATTGCATTCCACCAAACCATTGATAGTATGTTTTGTCTCTCCTCTCTATCTTTCACCTCCATGTGAACATCTTTCAACTACTACTCCCTGAGAGAATAGGGGCCCACAGAAACCAAAGTTGTCATCTATGTGTTTTGTTGCAGGAGATGGGCAAATATCCCGAGTGAATATTTCTCCTCTGTTTTTACCACGGAGAAAGGCATGTAGAGCAAGGAACTTTGGAAATTGAATAGAGATGCCTTGAAGACAGTTTGTATTACTGATGAGGAGGTGCTGGACGTCCTCAGACATATGAAAGGAGATAAATCTTGCAGGCGTGATTAGATATAGGACACTGTGGGAAGCTAGAGAAGAAATTTCAGGAGTCCTGGCAGAGACATATGAATCATCATTAGACAGGGATGAGATACTGGAACACTTAAAGCTAATGTTGTGTCTCTATTAGTAAAAGGATGCAAAGTAAACCCTGGGAACCTTCCTTTCTTGATCTCCCTGTCTGTATCACAGGGGACAGACGTTTGACTGATGTCTACAACAAACCTACTGACTCCCAAAGTCATCTGGACTACACGTCCTCCATCCCTGCCTCTTGCAAAAACACTATCCCCAACCCAAATCCCCAGAGGCCGCATCTGCTCCCAAAATGGGACTTTCCATTCTAGGGCATACGGGATGTCCTCTTTCTTTAGTAAATGTGGTTTCCCACTGCTGCCATGTCTGTGGCCCGCAGCTCTCTCATGTCCTCCCACTAGGCAGAACAAGTAGAGAGTTCCCCTTGTGCTTTCACCCCACCAGCCTCCACATCCTACACATCATTCTCCGACATTTCCGACAATTCCCTCATCTCCAGCGTGATCCCACCATTAGTTACACCTTCCCATCCCCACCCCTTTCCGTCTTCCTCAGAGGCTGCTCCTTCTGCAACTCCTTGGTTCACTCATTCCTCCCACCCAAACTACCACATCCCCAGGTACTTTCCTCTGCAACCGCAAATGATGTAACATCTGTCCCTATACCTACTCCCTCACATCCATCCTGGGCGCTCAGTAGCCCTTCCAGGTGAGACACAGGTTCATGTTCACCTCCTTTAACCTCATCAACGACAACCAGTATTCCCAATGTCACCTCCTTTATATCGGTGAGACCAAGGGTAGCCTCGGCAACTATATTGCCGAACATTCTGTCCACCAAGGCCTTCTGGATCTCCCGTTTGCTAACAATTTTAACTCCTCTTCCCATTCCCATACTTACCTGGACCACCTCTGCTGCCGGTGTGAGTCACACATAAACTGGAGGAACAACACCTCATATTCCGCTTCCGTAGCTTACAACCAAGTGGTATGAACATTGAATTCTCAATTTCTAGATAACTTACCAAATCCCCTGCTGCTCCCTTTCCCTCTCCTTCCTTGTGCCCCACCTGGACCTGTATCCATTTCTCCCCCCTCTCTTTCCACCCACATTCCTTCCTCTTGTTTTATTATTCGCAACTCTTCTATTCTTCTATCTCTTCTATCTGACCCCTTTATTCTTTTCATCTCTGGCCTTTGTCCATCCATCTGCCTAGACAAAACATCATCACCTGTTTCCACCTATCACTTCCCAGGCTTCATCCTGCTCCTCCTCTATTCCACCTTTCTTCCTTCTCCCTCCACAATCAGTCTGATTGGTCCCAACCCAAAATGTCTCCTATCCATGCTTTTCAGAGATACTGCCTCACACACTAAGTTACTCTGCTAGCACATTGGGTCTTTATTTAAAACTGGGTACAGAACTGGCTTCATGGTAGGAAGCAGAGAGTTGTGGTGGAATGTTGTTTTTCAGATTGGAGGTCTATGACTGGTGTTGTGCCTCAGAGATTGGTGCTGATCCTATAGCAGGTAATGTAGACATTGAAGACAGTTATCAAGGATTACAGCAGGATCTTGATCAGCTTGGCAAGTTGGCCAAGGAATGACAAATGGTGTTTAATTCAGATATGTGTGATGTGTTGTACTGTAGGAAGTCAAACCAGGACGGGGTCTTCATAGTGAATGGTAGGCC
The DNA here is from genome assembly GCA_035221665.1 of Okamejei kenojei. NCBI lineage: Eukaryota > Metazoa > Chordata > Chondrichthyes > Rajiformes > Rajidae > Okamejei > Okamejei kenojei. The sequence goes on from CM069134.1 coordinate 81,197,616, forward strand.
CTAGGAGGTGTTATAGAGCAGAGGGAGCTAGGAGTACAAGTACATGTACAAGTACACTCTGAAAGTTGGGTGGCATATGGTGGAAAAGAAAACTTTTGGCACATTGGCTGTCTTTGGTCATGGAATTGAGTATAGAAATTGGGGCATTATGTTTAGTTGCACAAAACACAAGTGTGGCCTTACTTGGAGTAATTTGTTCAATTTTGGTTACCATTAAGCTGGAAAGGGTGCATTTATGAGGACGTTACCAGGACTTGTGAGCCTGAGCCATAGGGCAGGCTTGGACTTTATTCCTTGGAGTGCAGGAGGTTGAGGGGTGATCTTGTAGAGATGTCTAAAATCATGAGAGGAATAGATACGGTGAATGCATGAGTCTCTTTCCAAGGGTAGGGGAATCAAGAACTAGAAGGCGTAGGTTAAGGGTGAGAGGTGAAAGATTTAAAAGGATCCTGAGGGCCTACTTTTTTACACAGAATATATGGAATGACTTGCCACAGGTCAAGAGTGTTTTCCCTGGATGGGACAATGAAATTCTTACTTGCTGCAGCACAACAGAATATGTGAATAAGTAAACATTGTACATAACGGAGGAAGGGAAAAAAAGTTCAATAAATAACACATATATTGCAGTAATAATAGTCTTTTGCAGTTCAGAGCTCAGAGCTTATTTGTTGTTGTGTTTAATAGCATGATGGCTGTAGGGAAGAAGCTGTTCCTGAACCTGGACGTTACAGTTTTCAGGCTCCTGTACCTTCTTCACGATGACAATGGTGAAATGAGTGTGTGGCCAGGATGGTGTGGGTCTTTGATGATTTTGGCTGCCTTTTTGAGGCAGCGACTACGATAGATCCCTTTGACGGTGGGGAGGTCAAAGCTGGTGATGGACTGGGCAATGGTCACAACTTTTTGTAGTCTTTTCCGCTCTTGGACGTTCAAGTTGCCGAACCAGGCCACGATACAACCAGCCAGAATGCCGTAGTTGTTGAGGCAGGTATAATATCAAGATTTAAAAGACATTTGTACACTGCATGGGTAGGAAACGTTTAAAGGGATATAGGGCAAATGCTGGTAAATGGGACTTGTTTAGATGGGGGGGATCTTGGTCGGCATGGATGAGTTGGGCCGAAGAGCCTGTTCACATGCTGTATGACCCTATATGAATTGCGTTCTCCATATATAAGCAGAGGGCTGGTACTAATTCAGACGGAGCACGTTCATTCACTATTTTATTGTTGTATAGTTGCATCCAATGTCTTGATAGATAATACCCTTGTAAACGGGTCACAGTGCATTGTATTTGCACATTGGCAGTGGGGTTGCAGCACCCAGTCTGGTTGTAGAGGATAATAGTAAGATTAAACGAGAACTTACCAAGTTTGAAGTTTGATCGTTATTTTATGAGGAGTTACGATGAGGGATTACGTGAAGAAGTCCCGCCTGGCGCATGATCAGCATACTTCAAAGCAGCGGCATGAAAAACACAGAACCAATAGCCGGAGTAAGATAGTAAGGCTCAACATAGACTAGAACTACCAGATGATCATTTATTTTATGAGGGTTGGGAGTGGAGGGCACGTAATCCCTCATCGTAACTCCTCATAAAATAACGATCAAACTTCAAACTTGGTAAGTTCTCGTTTAATCTTACTATTTTACTTCGGGGTCACGTGAGTGACTACGTGAAGATTTTGTAGCTCTGTGTTTTTTACGTCGTAGATTCATTCCATACGGCACTCTGGCTCAGTCAACACAGTAGTGAGTAAATAATACATCTTTTAAACATTGTTTCAGTTTATGTAACAAGTCTTTTCATTATAAAAGAATGAATGTAATAACCCTTCTATCGTAGGGGAAGATTTATAACCAAAGATATAAATCGATAATATAAAACAAAGCACAATCAAAGAGAACCCAACACTGCGTGTCCAACCCTGACACCGTGAGAACTGGTTTCTCGTAAACTTTGAAAAGTTTTTTTTACATCATCCTACAGCCTCTAATTTTTGATCCAGTAGCCCGTCCTGTGCCTTTGCCGTAGATGTACCTACCTCCCTGGTGGAGTGATTTTTAACATCTCGATGTCTACTCCTGCTGAGTCCCAAAACCTGTTTTAACCATCTAGAATGTAACTATTTAGAACCATCAGTTTGTACTGATACTTTTATGTTTTTTTTGTGTGTAATAAATAGCGCTGTCTCACCACCACGGAGACTCTTGCCTACTTCAACATATTGAGTCAATGCTTAACCACACACAATTTTTGGTCGACAGGATATGCTTTAAAATTTACCTTGGTTCCAGCTCCTCCTCGTCTGCTTTGTTTGGTTAAGTCATAAACATATAAGACAATGTTATCTGTAGCCACATGCATACAGTCTAACGTAACATTTGCAACGTTTGCACTCTTTGTGTTGATACTAAAGCCATGAGCATTATGACTTCAAATGTTAACTTCCGAAACAGTGATAGAATTGGAGCCCATTGCCTAAGCAAAATAAGAACTATGCTGACCTCCCAAACTTCTGTATTTCTACTTTGGGCAGATTTATATATATATTCCTTTCCCATATCGGGATATTAACGGATGAGACCCGATAGATTCATGGTCAGCAATTTGTCCTAAATAGGACGATAAAGCACTATGAGCCCTATTAATGGCCCTATCGCTTAGGTGCTGATCAAAATGCAATCCAGCAAGGAACTCCAATATATCTGATATGTTAGCAGTGTGATAAAATATCTTTGACTGTCTACCAAAGACTTCCAATTTCTTTATATAAACAAAATATTGTTTTTAATGCTATTTTTCCAAGCTGCAGTTATAACATTCATGGTCCTATCCGACAGTCCAAGCTCTTGTAATGGTCTGGTCAGAACCTGCAGATTTACTAAAGTGCAAAATGGTCCGAATGGCAATTTCCTCTCATACCATTGAGCTCAATATATGAGCTATAAAACAATGACAACTTGTCTTTTTTTAAATTTTGGTCATTGCACAATCTTTCACTTGCTTCCCACAAGCAGTGATGCCACCCACAAACTTGAAATTCTTTGGAATCGTATTCCCTGTGCCTCCGCACTATTGAAGACATGGGTGCCCTAATCGGATTCACCGTTGGCACCCTAGTAAAGCACAAGTGTTTTCATATAAATCTGCTGTTTCAACCATAACAGCCTCCTGAAGCTGGTGAGAAACCAATTAATGTTGGCCACCATGGTTACTTTCCATGGCCTCACCGCTTCCTTCAGGTATCGTACTTTGTACCCATTAAGTACACCTGAATTTATACTTGTGCTGTGGTGGGTACTTATGACCAAAAACACCACTTTCAGGGTCCGTTCTTTACTGCCCTGGTACTCCTGAGACTTGCTCAAGGAGACTACCTCCAGCCCAATCCAAGGTTCATATTCCCACAGTGGTAAAAGCACCATATACTTGTATATGGAAACCCCTCAGGGCCTGCCTGGGAATATTCTGGGTTTTTAGACCATTGGTTTAAAAATAATCTTGAGTATTTCTCCATTTAATTCATTCTGAGCCATAAGGCTTTCTTGTCTGGAGGCCTTTCCTTATTAGAATCATCTAAAACCACGGCCTCACAGACTTCTTTATTTTTCCTCCCCACTGGAGATTCTTCCCGCGGCTTTTGGTTTGTGGAGCGACTAAATGCTCCCTACGGGTAATTCCAACGGCCACCGGTATAGGAACCGGCTCCGCACTAATCTGCCGTCCCGATCGCTGTGCTTCTACCCGGGAGGCATTTTAAACTGTCCGTTTTTCCCCCAGAGTTTTTTCCCTTTTACTTTCAACTCCTGCTGGCTCTGCACGCCAGCACCACGGAGTTTGAAACATGCCCTGTAAGTAATTCAATACACTTACCTGCAAGCCTGTTCCTTACCGCTGGTGGAGCTGCGCTCTGCAGCTCTTTGCCTACCGACAGCGTCGACGTAATGCCGATAATGCGCCAGGCAGGACTTCTTCACGTAGTCACTCACGTGACTCCAAAGTAAAATAGTAAGATTAAATGAGAACTTACCAGTTCAAAGTTTGATCTGTATTTTATGAGGAGTTACGATGAGGGATTACGTGAAGACCCCGTCCAGCACGCATGCGCGACATTCTTCAAAGCAGTTGTGGATTCACAGAAAAAACACAAAGAATGAAATAAATATAGTAAAGGAAAAAATAAGAACTTAATTACCAGTTGATCTGTATAATAGAGGGTGGGAGCGGAGGGCACGTAATCCCTCATCGTAACTCCTCATAAAATACAGATCAAACTTCGAACTGGTAAGTTCTCATTTAATCTTACTATTTTATTTCGGAGTCACGTGAGTGACTACGTGAAGACTTCAAAGCTCTGTGATTCCGAACCGTGTACCAGCTCATGCTTCACTCACTGTCTGGAGACTTTTGAGAGAGGAAGTATGTTATCACAATCAACAATAATCTGTTTGTGAACAAAAAGGGTTTATTAATAACAACAAAAAACAGAGAGCTCCCCCGGCTTAAATTAAATATTATCTGCAGAATCTAAAATTCTGTCTGCAAATGGAGCAGGTTCTGCCAGCGGCTTATTATAAAACCTTTGGAAAGTTCTTTCCGAGGACCATCGTGCTCTGGCCAGAATATGGTCCATAGGCACGTCCATTCGCCTAGCCGCCGACGTGGATGCAGCCCTGGTGGAGTGAGATTTGTGAACATTAGTGTTGATTCCCGCGGACTTAAGCACCTGCTTGAGCCACCTTGAAATGGTCTGGCTCATCATGGGGCGTCTTGTGGCTTATTCATGAGGCTTTTTCTCTCCCTCTTAAGTTGTATGTTGAGTCTATGTAAATGGCGAGATGGGTCTTGGCACACAGCCGTGGGACAGATGAATATGCCCGGAACTCCATAACTGGAGGCATGGTTCCTGGTCTAGTTTGTTTGACCAGACCCTGAATATGGAATGTGATACAGTCCAATGACTCTGTCATGCTGTCCAGCCTCAGAAGGTGGAGGGACCTGTACCCTTTGTGCTGACACTAGTGCCATGAGCATGACTGATTTCAGGGTAAGTTGTTCCAGCGTGAGTGACCTGGGTGGTGGCCATCCCCTAAGGTACGTCAGCACAATGCTGACATCCCAGATCTGAGTGTGCCTTGGTCTGGGGAAATTAGTGTTAAAAATACCTCTCATGAGTTTGACCACCAGTGGATGGGACCCCAAAGCCTGTTGTCCTGCTGTTGGAACCAAATAAGATGACAACGTACTCCTGGCTGTATTGATGGCGCTGTAGCTGAGTCCATCCCGTTGTAATCCAACCAGGAACTCCACAACACTGGTAGCTGTTGCTTGTGAGTAGGTAGTTCCTGTTTTGGAGCAATACCATTCCCATTTCCTTATGTTGGTCAGGTATTGTCTCCTGGTGGACTCCCGGTGGGATGCGGCCATCATGTTGATGGCGTCCTCAGACGGTCCCAGGCCCAGTAGAGGTCTTTTTAGAATCTGCAAGCCAGGAGATTGACTCTGTCATGGCATGGGTGACTAATGCCTGACACTGGTTGGATTAATGATTCTGGACTGCTGGGGAATTCTAACGGTGTTTCGACAGCCATGTCGAGGGCCACTGGGAACCATGGCTGTGTAGGCCAGTCAGGTATTATCAAGATTCCTGAAGCGGAATCCAACTGAATCTTGCATAATACACGACTGATGAGGCGGAAGGGAGGAAAAGCATAGAAGAACATTTTCCCCCAATGCAGCGTGAATGCATCAACTGCTGCTGCCTCAGGGTCTGGTTCCCAAGCGACATACATTGGTACCTGGTGATTCAGCCTAGATGCAAATAGATCGATATCTGGTGTGCCACATTGCTTTGTAATTTCAGCAAATACTTTGGGATTTAACATCCATTCGATGTTATCGTTAAATTTGTGTGATCTGGTGTCTGCCACTGTATTTTGCTTACCTGGTAGGTAAGTTGCTGATAACCAAATATGTCTTTCGACACACCATTGCCAGATTAGGTTGACCAAATTGTCACATGATATCGACTTTACACCACCCATGTGGTTGATATAAGCCACCACCATGGTATTATTTAATGCAACCGGACATGTGCGTGATGCGTATATTATATGAATATGCTTTTAAACCATAAAACGCACCCAACATTTCTAAGTACTTAATACCCTGTGTCTGTAGGCAAGACAATTCAAAATTGTCCATCTGCCCCTGTGCTGGATTGCATGTTAGTTGCTCCCCAGCCCAAAGCACTGGCATCCGTTTGAATGGTTAATACTGGGTTGGAGATTATTATGGGACTGGAGCTAAGCCTAATGTTCCTTGTCCACCATTGTAACTCTGGAATGGATTCAGCAGTTAAATTCATAACTCGGTCAAAGTGACCTGAGTTTTCCTTTAGCGCGTGCACTTTAGCTCTTTGTAAATTTTGATAGTGCAGAGTCCCAAATTGTACAGCTGGAAAAGCTGCTACCATTTCCCCAATGACACTAGCTACCTGCCGTATGGTTGGCTGATGATTAACCAATAGTTCGTTGCATGATTGTGCCAACTCTGATGCTTTCCCCTTCGGCAGAGTTACAGTCATGCGAATAGTGTCAATCGTAAATCCAAGATAGTCCATGGTTGTGGACGGTGTCAAATTGGATTTATCTGGATGTATGACAAACCCCAAAGTTCCAAACAAACGTTTGGTGGCTGCTACTGCCGAAATGGCTGTCTCCAAGGTTTTCCCTACTATTAAAATGTCGTCTAAGTACTCCATGACTATATGATTTTGTTTCCTCAATAATGCCAAGGCAGGTTTTAAGATTTTTGTGAACAACCTTGGAGCTGAGGTTAGCCCATTTGGTAAGGCTTTACATTGCCATAGCTGTTTCATCCAGATACACTTTAGGTATTTACGATGCTCCTTGTGTATGGGTACTGAGTAGTAGGCATCTTTTAAATCAATGCTTTCCAGAAAGTACCCTCTAGAATTAGTGATAGACTCCCATGCATCCAAAAACAAGTGCAATCTCCCCCCTGTTAGTATAGAGCCCCTACTGCTCCTATGCTGAGAGGAACCAGACCCACCTACCTCCATGGTTACTGGTGCTTCTTCTGCCTCTTCGCTGGAAGATGAGGTATCTGTAGGGCTGTAGAGGGCTGCTGTTGATGTTGATGTTGCTGTTGATGTTGATGTTGGGGGTGGCACATTTTCCATGGGGTCGGCTCTGGGCCGTAGCCTAAAAAAGGCTTACGGGGAATGGTTGCGGACCCCGAGCTTTCACCAGTCCCATATGGTAGTCGGCGACCGGTGGACGCCGTGGGGTACTGCTGCCTGGGTTTGTTAGGTCTGCTCGGTCCCAAACCTGCCCTCTTGAGACCAAAGGTCTTGGACTCTTCCTCCAGTTCTTTCACCTTTTTTGGAAGGTCCTTTCCAAAGAGCAGAATTGGAGGTTCTGAACGCGGTGTTTTGCAAAGTCCTGCAAACTTAGGGTTGACGGCAGGCTTGATGATTTCCTTCCGTAAATTGTTAATCTCGAATTGAGTGATGCACAGCAGAGCTACTGTGTCTTGCTGATTTGTGGTAATGTCCACACCATCTATGGACCGAGCATATGAAGTTATTCCTGCTGTCAGGAGTTTTAGGGTTTTCTGGAGCTTCAACTCCAGGTTCCTGATATTCAGCCCCAAATGTCCCCAAATTTGGCTGTTTACAGCTGGTACATTTAGTCATGTGCAATTTTCTGGGGCTGAATATAATTCAAGAGCCTCATTGACCACCCATTCGTGTAGGGGTTTTGAGGACAGGTGGCCAATGCTGGCTGCAAGTTTCAGCTCTAAAGGCCGACTCGCTCGTGGAGTGGCCACGTAGCGGTTGACCACACCCAGCAGCTCTTCCTGATCCTGTACACCCTGCGTACTCCGGACATCTTCAGCCAGAGACCCCTTTTCTTGAACAGCCCAGACCTGGTCGCCAATGCTGCCTTCAAAAGAAGGTGAAGCAATGGCCAGTGCCGTAAAGGGCACTGCGGGAGTGCCTGAGTTCCCTTGGCGAGTCTGCTTCTGCTCTCTCAGCAGATCTCGCTGGAGCAATTGCTCCATAAACCGTTCCATTCGGCTTAGGCGGCTGCCTTTGCCGCTCTCGAGTGGTGAGGCATCTTCATCCTAATCGTCGGATACTACCGCCCGGTTCTGGCTGCAGGTACCTCCAGCCCGCTGCTCAGGCTGCACTAGCGGTGCTGGGCTCGGCTCGGTAGTCAATCCTGCCGCCTCTCGCCCACCCTCCAAAGAACGCTCCTCAACGGGAGACGAACGGGGGCGAGCTACAGATTTCTTTCCTCTGGTCTTGCTCATTCTTTCTGGAACATAAAGCAGACCACAGAAAATACACACGGCCACGGTAAAACGCTTACCTGTCAGCCCGACTTTCAAATTGTAGCGGGAGCGCCTTGAACTCCCGTTCGTCACGGGTGCACTGCATGAACGCTATTGTCACGCATGTATGCTGGACGGGGTCTTCACTTAGTCACTCACGTGACTCCGAAATAAAATTACATCCTGTCTGTTACATTGGCAACATCCATTATAAATATTGTTGTTGGAACTTGCAGTGGAAAGTTATCAGGGGGTATGAAGGCACAGAAGATATTTAATCTGTGGAGATAACCTGGAAGGTGCATTATTAAAATGTTAATTCACTTTAAAGACTGGGAGGAAACTGCAGATATTACCAGTTTCGCCGTCCGTTCGACAGAGTCACTATACCATTTCCCAGCAAACCCATATATTTTCTTTGGGCCTTTGGTGAAGCCTTTGTGTTTTGTAGTTTATTTCAATGCCATACATTTCTGTACAAATATGATAACCTCACTTTATTCCTAAACCTGTCTGATGTGATTGTGTACTTTGTACTTCATCCATTTCACCACTAACTTCCACCCAGCACTCAAATTGACCTGGACCATTTCCGACATCTCCCTACCGTTTCTAGACCTCACAATCTCCATCCCAGGTAACTACTGACCGACATCTATACTGTTACTAAAACTCTCATCTTGACCACTTCCTGTTTGCGGTTTTTTAATTTGCGCAAAAACGGTAACCTATAACACTAGGATCTTTTGCCACCTTACTCACTGTTCTCCTCCGTTCCAAGCGCACCAAGCTTTGTTCCGATCGGTGAAATATTAGAAAAGTTATGAAGATTTAAAAAATCGTGAGATCAGCAGATTGGTTCACCTGCGCCTCCCCCAACCTCTTCTATTGCATCTGCTGCTCTAGGTGTTAGCTGCTCTATATCGGCGAGACCAAGCGTCCAACACCTTCGCTCAGTTCGCAATAACCAACCTGATCTCCCGGTGGCTCAGCACTTCAACTCCTCCTTCCATTCCGAATCCGACCTTTCTGTCCTGGGCCTCCTCCATGTCCCACCGTAAATTGGAAGAGTAGCATCTCATATTAAGGTTGTGTAGTTTACACCCCAGCGGTATGAACATTGATTTCTCCAATTGAGGTAGTCCTTGCTTTCTCCCTCTTTCCCCTCTCCTTGCCAGCTCTCCCACAGCCCACTGTCTCCACCTCTTTCTTTCTTCTTCCCTGCTCCCACCATCCCCATATCAGTCTGAAGAAGGGTCTCGACCCAAAACATCACCTATTCCTTCGCTCCATATATGCTGCCTCACCCGCTGAGTTTCTCCAGCATTTTTATGTACCTTCGATTTTTGCAGCATCTGCAGTTCCTTCTTAAACAAGTGTGCAGAAATAGTCTACTGTGCCGACATGCAAGAGGCGCAATGTTTTGGTGCCATTTTCAAAGTCCATGCTTTAGTTCTTATAAGATGTGTCTGTTCCAGGCTGTTTCAGGCCTCCACCCATCCCATTCCTTAGAAGCCATATCCCTCTCCTCACCCATACATCTTTGTTCCCCAGAGACTCCTCCAGCAGCCGACCACGGGGTTGCAGTGGGCCAGACCCCGGTTCTAACTCCTCCCCTGCCGGCCTCGCTCCGCGCCCGTTGTCACTTGTTGCATCCTCCCAGACTCTAATCTACGGGATACGAGCAGCAACCCGAACGGCAGTCTGCTTGGTCCAACGAGCAGGGGACTGGCTCAGTGGCTTCCTCCTACAGATCAACCGTGTCTTCCATTCAGCCGCAGAGACTGGCTTGCCGGGCTCCCCCTGAAGCTGCGATCTGCCGGGTTCGACCGAGCAATTGAACCCGTTAATCTATTGTAGACCAAGCTTATAGAACTTGAGAGAATTGAATGTTCCGAATAGTACGGTGTTTTGAATCTGAGAGAGTAGCATTCACTAACCAACAAGAAAGAATGCATAACAGATCTAAATCTATTAAAAAGAGACGTGTCAAAACTTGGATGAGCAGTAATAATGAAAGAATCTCTATTAGGTGTATGATAGTTTAGAATCAAACTGAGCATATTTACCATCCCAGGAACCTGGCTGAAGCTTATTGGCATGGAACTTCAACTTTCTTATGCTCTCAGGAGGTGTGATGATCCAGTCCAGCTAATCTGGAATCTTGAGTAACTAGCAAAAGGCATTATTTATATTTTTATATGTTGATTCTCTGCCTTTTGGAATGTATCAATTTAAGTTATTTAAGCTTGGAGATACTCTGCTCCAGTATCAACAAATCTAATCGAATATGCTATTTGAAGTTTGCATTGGGACCGGAGAATTTTTGCTACCACACTGAACTGTGTCCAGTTGATGCATATTTAAAATATATAATTTCAATTGTTACATTAAGAGATACAATTAATCTCAGAGTTCTTTATACTTGAAAGCATATAACTATTTTTTAATGCAAATAATTCAGTGTTTACCCAGTGATGTAATAGGACAGTACCTTAATGAAATAGTTTTGAAATCCCATTATCATGTGGTGGGGAATTCAGTTAATCAAAGGCAACTTTTAGGCTGGTGTTGAAATAAAAATCACGTGGTAGCTCCCGGACTAGTAGGAAAACCCAGCTGGGTTAAAGACAACCTTCAGTATCCCAGATATGAATCAAATGCATTATAATTTATTTTCATGTCATTTGCAGTGCTCCCTGTCTTTATTTATACCATGGCTTGCAGCATCTGAAGGTATTTCTGCTATCCCTTGTAATCAATTCACAAAATCATACAGTTTTGCAATTTCAATATGAATATGAACCAGCTGTAATTTCACACATTTGTAGGATGTATCTACATTGCAGTTTCCCAATTTTTCTGGCAGTATTAATGCAGGTGTTGTGACTACATGGAGAGGGAATATTTATGTCTTTGTTTAATTTCTTGCTGTGTTTGGACCTATATGAATGTAATTATACAAGTGGCTGCAGTGTGCACCATGTACATAATCTACTGCACATGCTCATCCAGGTTACTCCCAAACATTGACCCTGAGCACCACAAAAAATAAGGTAACATGTGCGGGGAAACACCACAACCTGCAGGTTCCCCTCCATGTCACACACTACCCTGACTTTGAAATCTATCTTCTTCTATCTATCTCTCTATACATCTATCTATCTTCTATCTATCTATACATAACTGAAACTCTGATCTTGTGCTCTTCCGGTTTGCGGGGTTTTTCTATTTGCACAAAAACGGTACGCGATAGCGCTACAGTTTTTCGCCAGGTTACTCACCGTTCTCCGTGCTGCGAGTGCAACAAGTTACGTTCCGATTCGTGGTATATTGTAAAAGTTATCGAGGTTTCAAAATCTTATAAAACGATTCCTTCAGTCAGCGCCACACAGATTGGTCTCTTCTCCTGTCAGTCAATGCCACAGCCAGGATGGCGATGCCCCTCCCTCCCTGGCCTGTCCCGCCTCACTCACAAACTCCTCTCTCCCCTCCTCACAGCAACTTGTCTATTGTCTCCCCCACCACCGACGGCGACCGCGGGGGAGGGGGCTTCAGTGGAGGCCCTGGTCCCGTCTCTCTCTCCCTCATCACTCACTCCTCTCCCCGCCCGCCCTCTGCGGCAATGACGGTCCCGTCTACCCGTACCCCCTGGGTCTGTCTCCTCCTCCGCCGCCGCCGTTGGGGTAACTCACCCTCACGGCATTCTCGGAGGAGATCTTCTCCACCAGCTCATCGAAACGCGTGGTGCCCACCGTGGCGAACACTGACTCCATCCACCCCCCGCGGCTCGGCCCGGCAGCGACAGCGAGCAGGCAGGCGGGTGGGCAGGGCGGGGACGGGTCCAAGACAGCAGCGGCCGGTCGGACAGGACGGGGACTGGTCGAGCGGCAGCTGAGCCAGAGAGGGCAGAGAGAGGGAGGGAGAGTCAGGTTGCAGGGTGGCTGAGCAGTTTGCACGGAGTTTGAGTAACACACACACACGCGCGATGCAAACTGGTCCAATCGTCAAGTCAACTGGATCTAAACCACAGCTAACAATGAATGACCTGTGGAGAAAGGAACTGCAGATGCTGCTGTTTATGGATGGAGGGAGGAAGGGAGGGGAGGGATGGAGGGAGTGACTGAGGGTAGGGAAAAGGAGAGGGAGGGAGAGGTGAGGGACGCATTGGGGGAGGGGAGGAAGAGAGGGGAAAATCCTGGGGAGGTGAGGATGGAGGGTTGGGGGATTGAGGGAGAGGAAGGGGTAAGGTGGGAGAGGAGGAAAGTGGGGGAGGAGGGGGAATAGAGGGAGAGGAGGGGGGAGTGGGGGAGGTAGGGAGTGGGGAATGGAGAGGCGGACAGTGGGGGAGGTCAGGAGGGATAGGGGAGGTGAGGAGTGGGGGATAGAGGGATAGGACAGGGTTACGGAGGGGAGAGGGGTTATGGAGGGAGGGAGTGACTGAAGAAGGGGAAAGGAGAGGGAGGGAGAGGTGAGGGTGGGATTGGGGGAAAAGGAGAGGGGAAAGAAGAGGGAGGGTGAAGAGGAGGGGGAGGGAGTGCTGAGGGATGAGGGTAAATGAGCCGTGCCTGCGCAGTTGGGGGCTATACGTGAGTGGTGCAATATTGCTTTGGGGGTATGGGTTGCATTGGGGGAACGGGTGAGTGTTGGAGTATTGCGTTTGGGAACAGGTTTTGTTGCGGAACCAGGTCTCCCATGTGACAGGGATTCAACTAGTCCCACAGAATAGTATATCACTTGTCCTTTCTCATCATTGAGTCTATAAACTGGAACTCCCTCTCCAACAGCACTTTGGGAGCACCTTCTTTTCGGGACTGCAACAGATCACAAAGGCAGTTCACCACCACCTTCTCAAAAGCTGAACTCACTAAGTATTTTCTCATCCTAGAAAAACATTTAAAACAAGGACTTAAAAATCTCCCTTTTCCAGCTCTCACGAAGGATCTTTGACCAGAAAAGCTAATTTTGTTTCATTCTCTGCAGTCTGGCCTCCTGAAAGTTTTTAAATATATTTTCTCATCTTAGTCCTAAATGTTAGTCTTAGTCTTGCCCCATATCCTGAGAGTTAACCCAGGAACTTCCCAAGCTGTCACAATTGTGTGTGTTTCAGGGGGTATGGAGAGAAGTCAGATACAGGATACTGAGTTGGATGATCAGCCATGATCATATTGAATGGCGGTGCAGGCTTGAAGGGCCGAATGGCCTACTCCTGCACCTATTTTCTATGTTTCTATGTTTCAATATCTCTTCTCATTTTTAGAATCTCTAGAGTATATAGCCCCGATGGACCCTATCCAAGTATCCAAATGCAGTGATTCTCCTGAGCTCTTAATTACATCTCAAAAAACACAATGATGGAGTGCCATGATGCAGTGCTTCCACTGAAGTAATTATCTGACTACATTGGATGGGCAGCTTTCATTATAAAAATGGGATGGAAATTCATGATGGAAGAGGTTGGCCTGAGGTGTGAAATATTTTGGCATTAATGTTGTCAAGAATGAGTTACAGTTGAAAAGAGTTCCCTTACTGACATTCTCTCTTTACTACTTAACCCCTGGATAAAAATCTTATTTGGCAGAGAGTACAGTCTTGATCTTCTGGCTAATTTCCATTTGGCAGTATATCATTTTTGAGCATAACAAGACTGCTGTGATTTGTTAAACACCAGGTCTTCACAAAGTATGCAGAACCTGCCCTTATTTATTGTTGCTGATTCAACCTAGATAGTGATCAGGCCAATTTTCCTAATTCCCAATTGAGGTTTGCTGTGCTATCCCACTGCCAACCTAGTTGAGATAAGCTAACTCGACACAGAGCAGGAATCAGACTGGCTCCATTCTGGTCTGTATGAGCCAGTATGTAAACAGCAAATGGAATCCTTGAGTCATCTGGGAGCTCAGTTTTAAGATTTCAACAACTGTTTCATTCAGAAGGTAAAACAAAGTTCTGAATTGTGCATTGAAGTTTATTTCAAAAGTTTAATAATTTAAGATTGTCCATTCGAAATGTTGTATCTCCATTAAGAATGATTATTGCAGCAATTGTGAAGCAGTTTGAATTTTGGGCTGGGATTAGCTACATGTTAAACTGTTAGGATTAGCAGTATTTCTAAAATGACGGTGTAATGAGCACATTAATTTTTTTTTGGTGTGAAGTAAAATTTCAAAGCACAAAAAAAGCTAACTGGAAAATTTGTTTTTCCGATCTGGAAATATCAAACAAACTGCTCATTGCATCTTGGGGCACAATTTGTGTGTTCTGGGTGGAGCCTGGGCACTACTTCATACGATGAAATATTCTGTGTGCAAACAGATTTAAATGTGGCAGCTCTAGAAGGAGAAATCCTTTTATTAATATTTACAGATGGAATTAAAAAGAGTCAAGAACTGAAACCTATACAGCATTTACATTCCTCCGGTGCATCACTAATGAGCTGCTTCCCCTCTTTCAAAGTCTGAGCAATCTTCTGACATCTACTGACTTAGGCAAGAGATTTCAAGTTGCACACAAATAAATGTTTGTGAATTGTGTGAAATTGCCATCAAGCTTATGCAGCATATTTCCTGCTGTTCATTCCCTACACCCCTTAATATTCCACTTTTACAAGCAACTATCTAATTAACTGACGCATGGACCTTACATTGGCCTCTTTTGTGCTGTGGTTTTTAGTGCCAGTAGTCTTGATGACAGCTGCTTGCACTGCATCAGCATTCTATGGTTTCAGCATTAGCTTAGTCAGAGCATTAGTTAGGGAGGGGATCAGAAAATTACAATAAAGGCTGCTTGCGCTTTCACTTGGAGCCTGTTAGAGTTCCAGAAAATGGATAATGTGCTACAGGTGATCAGAACTACATTTCAACACAATTTGAGTGGTCAGAGAGACTCTCAACCACAAGAGCTCTGAGTCATTTTCAGCCATTATGCCAGTTGCATGCTGAACTATGAAATGACAGTCTGGACTATAAGAATGTGTAATAACTCAGAATCCATAAATGAGTATGTTGTTTATTTAAGAAAGCACACAGAGCTCAAATACATAGTTGGTGTATGCTCAAGCTCAATGACAAATCTAATTAGAGGCTGATCAAGTAGGCTAGATAATATGAGACACTCAAGCAGATAGCTGTTTGAGTGTACAGTCGCATGCAGTAAAACATGACATGGATCCGACCAACTGGTACTGACAGATCTGCATGGACCATTCTCCACGACATGAACCATGTCTGCCAAGGCTACTCCACTGCGTCGGACTTTGGCAAACTGGCGACTGTTTACTGTCTCGGTGCGCTGCTGCTATACACTTGTACTGTAAGATGCTTATCAAAGATGATCTAAGTGCTTATGTATAGTGATACTGGTACTCAACTGCACAAAAATGAATTTCACTGCACCTTGGTACGTGACTAAAAATGTACCATTGAAGTACCATTGAAAGGATCAAAGCTGAGGAGAAATTGCAGAGAAATTAGGACACAATTTAGAAAGGAACTCAATTCTATTCTGAAGAAGAATCCTGACCGAAACATTGTCTGTCCACTCCCACCATAGATGCTGCTTGTTCTGCTGAGTTCCTCCAGCATCTTATTTTTAACTCAATGCTACCTGTCAGAAGTACTCATGCAAAGGTCAAATTAAAGATGAAAAACAAACCTTTAAGCCTGGGCTTACTTTGTCTATGAGAGATACAATTTTTCCACACAATCCAACCAAAGTAACAATGAATGTACAGAGGTCTGCTCTGTGGATTTATTCCCTCTCACCTCACTTCCATTGCTCCCATATGGCAGAGAGATTTGCTTATCCAGCTAACTGCCAGCACGAAGCAGATTGTTTCTGCAGTGGGAGAGATGCCAGCAGGGAAGGAGAGAATGTCTGTTCGAATCGAGGACCTGTAATTAAAACCACAGCACCACCTTACCCTCATCTCTCGGTCAAAGAGAACCTTCTCTCAGGACCACAGATTCCTCATCATCACTAAATCAACTGCACACATGCACGCTCTATTAAGAGTTAGCATTTGAACTGGGGGCCACCTGAAGACACGTGTCTACTGTGCAGCTAACGGGTAATGTCAGTCTCCTTATTTTCCCCCTCTTACCTTTGCCTTGGTCTGCTCTGTATCTTGGAAGATCAGGGAAGCAGCAACACAGGAAATGGTGGGTGGATTTCAACATCTGGACAGAGTTCTGCTTCACCCCTCGGCAGCCTTCCAGTAGCTGGAATCATTTGAGGATCTGCTTTTATAGAAATCCGGTTAGGAGTAACAAAAATTGTACTTTGCAGGTGGTTGAAACTGTGGAAGGTCGAAATAGGTACTAGAAATAGGCAAGTCAAAAATAACCAGAAGTTATGTTTTATAAGTATGCTGCAGTAGCTATTTCACAGATACTAAATGTTATTTTGCTTTGCTTTGTTTTGGTGCCATTTCTAAGTGTGATTCAAGAAAGAATAAGCTTGGATTGTTAGAGCAACTTTCATTACTGGGAACATTCAAGGTGTTGAGCAGTCTTGACAGCCAAACCACACACAAGATCCAATTAACAACAGTGAGAAAATGACCAGTTAACGTGGTGACCATATCACTGGTAGGAATTGCAGATCTTTTTCCAATAACAACGTTGATTCTTTACATCTCTCCAGCAGGCGAGATGTAAAAGAGTCAGTGTTGTTACTGGAAAGAGAAGGCTTGGCGGGGCCCGCCCAAAGGCTCGATGGGACTGGGAGCCCGCCCAAAGATTTATCGGATCGCGTAACTGGGACGGAGCTGGAGACGTCAGACACGAGGAGCTGGGGTCGGTAGGAGGGTAAACCGGGGTAATGCTTCAAGTTTGGGTAGTTTGCTTCAAGTTCCCACCTCGGGACACAAAAATGGCTGGGCAAGGAGAGGAGAAGGATTCAAGAGAGTTTATTGTCATGTGTCCCAGTTAGGACAATGAAATTATTGCTTTACTTCAGCACAACAGAATATAGTAGGCATAAATAAATACAGAACAGATCAGTGTGACCATATACTATTGGGGAGGGAGAGAGAGAGAGAGAGAGAGAATCAGATAAAGTGCAATGGGCTATTAATGTTCAGAGTTTTGTTTGAGTTGAGTTTAATAGCCTGATGGCTGTGGGGAAGTTGCTATTCCTGAACCTGGATGTTGCAGATTTCAGGCTCCTGTACCTTCTCCCTGAAGGCAGCGGGGAGATGAGTGAGTGGCCAAGATGGTGTGGATCCTTGATGATGCTGGCAGCCTTTTTGAGGCAGCGACTGCGATAGATCCCCTCGATGGTAGGGAGGTCGGAGCCGATGATGGACTGGGCAGTGTTTACAACATTTTGCAGTCTTTTCTGCTCCTGGATGCTCAAGTTACCGAACAAAGCCACTATGCAGCCGGTCAGTATGCTTTCTACTGTGCACCTGTAGAAGTTCGAGAGAGTCCTCCTTGACATACCGACTCTCCGTAATCTTCTCAAGAAGTAGAGGCGTTGCTGTGCTTTCTTTATAATTGCATCAGTGTTCTCGGACCAGGAGAGATCTTCAGAGATATCGGTTTGCGGGAATTGCTCCAGTACATCAAGCATGCGGGACGACCAGACTTTGGACTTTGAATAATGCGCCCAAAATGGCTGTGTCTGCTTGTGTAATATATGAAAAAAGAATTTCACTGTGCAGTTGCATATGTGACAGCTAAAGGTTTAAAGGATGGAACTTATGACCGTGCGGCATACCCCAAGTACTGCTCCCCCCACAGTCCAGCACTCCCTCAGTACAGCCCGTCCTACAATATGGTGCTTCCTCAGTATTACTTCATCCAACAGCCCAGCACTCCCTCAGTACTTCCCCTCCCACAGGGTGATGCTCCTTCAGTACTGCCCCTCCCAGGAACAAAGAATGACCTGCCATGGGGTACTTTGTAACTCTGTCGGCGCCCATTATGTGGTGATTCATCGAATACCTTGAGTATGCAAAAAAATTAATTTCACTGTGACTCCTCACATGTGACAATAAAGTATTCTTTCATTCACAGTCCAGGACTCCCTCAGTACTACCATCCCACAGTGTGCTGCTTCCACAGGACAGTGCTCCCTCAGTACTACCCGCCCACAGTGTCAATCCCTCACTACTGCACCTCCCACTTTTTTTTTCTCCAAAAATAATTTTAATCAACTATTTACAAAATATAAATAAACCCACCGCCATAATACAAAATAAACAAATATTTTTAAATATTAAATAACAATTTCACCAATCACCTCCCATCGTGTGATGTTCCCTCAGTACGTCCCCTCCCACAGTGTGCCACCCTGAGGACTGCGCCGCCCACAGTGTTGCCCCTGTCACAGAGTGGTACTCCTTCACTATTTCCCTGCTGACAGTCAGGTACGCCAGAACCGTCTGCAGTGTGGCACTCCTTTAGTACTGCCAAATAATGGGTGCTCCTCCACGCCTCAATTTCAGTATGTAAACTGTTCTCCTTCATCTTTGCCTCTTCAGTTCCAGGCATATCTCAAATAGTTTTTTTTTTACTTGTTTTCTATTTCTCTCGCAATCATGTGCGCTGTGGATGGCCGTTAAAGCTATGCCATCCACAGACACTCCTGATAGATTGCCTGCAACACCTCACCTCCAACTGTGTCCACAGAGACGAGAGGGAGAGGGAGAGACTTGGAGATGGAAAGGGCATTGGAGAGGGAAAGGGCGATCGAGGAGAGTGAAAGTGAGCAGGGGATAAGAGAGAGCTCGCAAATTTTGCTGAGGAAAGGAATGGATATTGTCTATGCACCCTCCCCTAGAATATTTTATTCAGTTCTGTCACACTCCTGCCGTTCCCTCCACATTGATATTGTCTGTGACTATCACTTCAATCGCCTTGCCTGGAATTACAGTTCAAATGGTTCTACCATTCATGTGCACAATACTTATACATTTGCTTTGGCACTGCTCACTAGTACCTGAACCTTACCCATTTATTTCCTCTCTTCAGCAACACTTGTGTACCGTTATTTCCACTCCCATCCTTTCACTCTCCTGCTTTCCCTGTCTCCTGTTCTCTCCCTCAATCTCCCCTGCTCTCTCCCTCAATCTCCCCTGCTCTCTCCCTCCATCTCCCCTGCTCTCTCCCTCCATCTCTCCTGCTCCCCCCTCCAGCTCCCCCTTCTGTCTCCTGCTCTCTCTTCTCTCTCTTGCCCACTCTCTTGTGCTCTCTCTCTCTCTCTCTCTCTCTCTCTCTCTCTCTCTCTCTCTCTCTCTCTCTCTCTCTCTCTCTCTCTCTCTCATTATCTCGGTATGCTAACTTGCAGAATCATTCCGATTGATTTCTCCTCAAGGATCCCATGTACTTTTGAATTCTGGTCAGGCTGGCCTTGCTGCAACAGTAATTCTAATAGCATTAGAATAATTTGCTCTTATCACCAATTTCTAATCACCCACCTTGATATTTAGTGAACAGTTGACTAGCCTTGTGTTTTTTCCTGGAATCACCTTCGATTTAAAGGCAAAAATAGCGAGTTCTGTGTCTCCTGTTCTTAGCATTAAGAATCCTCTGTTAAAGCATAGGAGAGATACTCTCCACAATCACAGCCTCTTCTGGCCTCATCAACACTGTACAAGGGCATTGGAAATCTGAAATTAATGCAGAAAATGCTGAGAATATATAGCAGCCGTTTTGAATGGAAACAGAGTTAATGTTTCAGACATTTACACTTTTAACATCTTTAAGCCATTTCATTAACTAATGATCGTGGGTGATCCCTAGATTACATGTTTCAATTATTTTCAGTCATTAGTAGATTGAGCCCAATGTCGATTCCCTGATGATGCCCTGCTCAAGGTCAGCAAAACCTTAGATCCGAGCAAGATTAACCCTGGGATGATGCCTTAGCTGCCCATGGCAGGGTCACAGCCAAAGACTGACTGAGCACTGGGAGGTTTGTTTGAGCTGATCATTCTATAGATGTGTAAAGTCAGAGGAAAGAATATAGGTTGAAGAAGTGGAAGAAAGGGGAAAATCGGTGTCCACACAGGGAGCATACTGGGAATAGAGGGGATGTTGTATATAGGTTACTTAACTAAAATTGGAGAATTCAATGATCACACCATTTCCCCATCTCTTTCCTGTGCCCCACCTGGATGTGCACCCATTTCTCCCTTTCTCTTTCCACCTATATTATTTCCTCTGGCTTCACATCTTGCACCTTCTATCCGGATCTCCTTATCTCACACTTTATGTCTTTTCACCACTGGTATTTGACCAGCCATCTGCCAATCAAAAAATCCCTTCCCCTGTATCCACCAATCACTTGCCAAACTTTGTCCCGCTACACTTTGCTTGTCGTTCCCACCACCACCTTCACCCCCAATCAGTCTGTATAATGGACAAAGCACTGATTGGCTCTAGCCCGAGTGGGAGGAGAGTTAGAAGTGAGTCAGAGGGGGAAAACAGTTTAAAACTGAGGTTTGGTTTGTAAATTGGTAAATTAGGCAATTTAGCAGTCAATATAAGCAAGACGGCTCTTGGGGGGCAGCAGTGAGGGAGTAGCCTTGTGAGTAAAGTGTGAGTCTTTGGCTCAACAGTCTTCGGCGAGGAGGCTATGCATAAAGCTCAAGAGGACGGGACACGGTGAACACATGTCGGGGCAGATGAGGCAGTGTGAGGCTTGCAGAATGTGGGAGCCCAGGGACACAGATGGAGCCTCTGGCTGCTACAGCTGTGGCAAGTGCGTTCAGCTTCAGCTCCTAAAGAACCGTGTTGGGGCACTGGAGAAGCAGCTGGATGACCTCAGGGCCAACCGGGAAAACGAGAGTTTCCTAGGCAGGACCTACAGTGAGGTAGTCACGCCGAGGTTATGGGAAGAACCAAGGTGTGTGACGGAGAAAAAGGGTGGAAATCGTGGAGTGCAGAAGACTCGGGTGGCTGTGCCTAATGAAAACAGGTACGCCCTCTTGGGAACTGTCCAGGGAGACAATGTTTCCCGTCCGAGCGGCGGACACGTTGGTGGCTCCAATCCTGGAGATAGGACTCGACCGGCGAGACCGACGTCGGGCAGAGCCCTAGTGGTGGGTGACTCCATTGTCCGAGGAGTGGACAGGAGATTCTGTGGTGGCAGACAAGATGCGAGGATGGTCTGTTACCTCCCTGGTGCCAGGCTTCAGGATGTCACGAGCTGAATTCTGAGCGAGAGGGAGAGAGGGGGAGGGAGAGGGAGAGGAAAAACAGCCGGCAGTAGTTGTGCACGTAGGCACAAACGACATTGGGAAGAAGAGGAAGGAAGTTCTCCAACATGACTTCAGAGAGTTGGGAAGAAGACTGAAATGCCAGACTTCTAGGGTGGTTATCTCTGGATTTCTTCCAGTACCACGTGCTAGTGAAGACAGGAACAGGGAGATACGGGTCAGAATGTGTGGCTGGAGCAGGGAGCCAAGGATTTAGATTTATAGACCACTGGAATCTCTTCTGTGGTAGGGGGTGACCTGTGCAAAAGAGATGGGTTACACCTTAACTGGAGGGTGGCTGACATTCTGGCAGGCTGGTTTGCTAGGACTACACGTGTGGGTTTAAACTAAATTGTGGGGGGGAGGGATTGACAAATTGGGAGTATAAAGATGGAGTTCAAGGGGTAGTGGCTACAGGAAAAATTACAAAAGATTCTCGAATTAATGGGAAGGAAAGCTCGAGAATGGACAACAGAGTAAGATCAGGGCCAATTACGAGGGGGGGAAGTGAATACGGAGGTAAAGTACTGTATATGAATGCGCGAAGTATAAGGAATAAAGTGGACGAGCTTGAGGTTCTGTTAGAAACTGGCAAGTATGATGTTGTGGGAATTACTCAGGCATGGCTGCAAGAGGTCCAGGGCTGGGAACTGAATATTCAGGGGTATACCTCCTAACAAAAAGACAAACGGGTGGGCAGAGGGGGTGGGGTTGCCCTGTTGGTGAGGAATGAAATTCAGTCCCTTGCGAGGGGTGACATTGAAACAGGAGATGTGGAGTCAACATGGATAGAACTAAGGAATTGTAAGGGTAAAAAGACCCTAATGGGACAAATCTACAGGCCGCCAAACAGTAGCCTGGACGTAGGGCGCAAGTTGAACCAGGAGTTAAAATTGGCATGTAGCAAAAGTAATGCTGTGGTTGTTATGGGAGATTTCAACATGCAGGTAGACTGGGAAAATCAGGTTGGTACTGGACCTAAAGAAATGGACTTTGTAGAGTGCCTTCGTGATAGATTCTTTGAACAGCTTGTATTGGAGCCTACCAAGGAGAAGGCAAATCTGGATTTAGTGTTATGTAATGAACCGGATTTGATAAAGGACCTCGAGGTTAATGAGCCATTAGGAGGTAGTGACCATAACATGGTCAGGTTTAATCTACAATTGGAGAGGGAGAAGAGTGGATCAGAGGTGTCCGTGTTGCAGTTGAATAAAGGGGACTATGGGGCCATGAGGGAGGAGCTGGCCAAAGCTGACTGGAAAGATACACTAGCAGGGATGACAATGGAACAAAAATGGCAGGTGTTTCGAGGAATAATACAGAAGGTGCAGGATCAGTTAATTCCTAGGAGGAAGAAAGATTCCAAGGGGAGAAAGGGACGACCATGGCTGACAAGGGACGTCAGGGACAGTATAAAAATTAAAGCGAAGAAGTACAAAGTAGCAAAGATGAGCGGGAAGCAAGAGGATTGGGTAACGTTTAAAGAGCAGAAGATAACCAAAAAGACAATATGGGGAGAAGAGATGAGGTACGAAGGTAAGCTAGCCAAGAATATAAAGCAGGATAGTAAAAGCTTCTTTAGGTATATGAAGAGGAAAAAATTAGTTAAGACCAAAGTTGGACCCTTGAAGACCGAAAAGGGCCTGATGGTCTGCATCCCAGGGTACTTAAAGAAGTGGCTCTAGAAATCGTGGATGCATTGGTGATAATTTTCCAATGTTCTATAGACTCAGGATCAGTTCTTGTGGATTGGAGGGTAGCTAATGTTATCCCACTTTTTAAGAAAGGCGGGAGAGAGAAAGCGGGGAATTATAGACTAGTTAGCCTGACATCGGTGGTGGGGAAGATACTGGAGTCAATTATAAAAGATGAGATAGCCGCACATTCGGATAGCAGTAACAGGGATCGTTCCTAGTCGGCATGGATTTACGAAGGGAAAATCATCCATGACTAATCTTCTGTAATTTTTTGAAGATGTAACTAGGAAAATGGACAAGGGAGAGCCAGTGGATGTAGTGTACCTGGACTTTCAGAAAGCATTTGATAAGGCCCACATAGGAGATTAGTCAGTAAAATAGGGCACATGGTATTGAGGGTAGAGTGCTGACATGGATAGAGAAGTGGTTGGCAGACAGGAAACAAAGAGTAGGGATTAACGGGTCCCTTTCAGAATGGCAGGCAGTGAATGGCAGGGTACCGCAAGGCTCGGTGCTGGGACCACAGCTATTTACAATATACATCAATGATTTGGATGAAGGGATTCAAAGTAACATTAGCAGCTTTGCAGATGACACAAAGCTGGGTGGCACAGTGTGAACTGTGAGGAGGATGCTATGAGAATGTAGGGTGACTTGGACAGGTTGGGGGAGTGGACAGATGCATGGCAGATGAAGTTTAATGTGGATAAATGTGAGGTTATCCACTTTGGTAGCAAAAACAGGAAGGCAGATTACTATCTAAATGGCGTTGTTGGGAAAAGTGGAAGTACAACGGGATCTGGGGGTCCTTGTATATCAGTCTATGAAAGTAAGCATGCAGGTACAGCAGACAGTGAAGAAAGCAAATGGCATGTTGGCCTTTATAACAAGAGAAATAGAATATAGGAGCAAAGAGGTCCTTCTGCAGTTGTACAGAGCCCCAGTGAGACCACACCTGGAGTATTGTGTGCAGTTTTGGTTCCCTAATTTGAGGAAGGATATTCTTGCAATTGAGGGAGTGCAGCGTAGGTTTACAAGGTTAATTCCCGGGATGGCGGGACTGTCATATGCTGAGAGAATGGAGCGGCTGGGCTTGTACACTCTGTAGTATAGAAGGATGAGAGGTGATCTCATTGAAACATATAAGATTGTTAAGGGCTTGGACACACTAGAGGCAGAAAACATGTTCCCGATGTTGGGGGAGTCCGGAACCAGGGGCCACAGTTTAAGAATAAGGAGTAAGCCATTTAGAACGGAGACGAGGATACACTTTTTCTCATAGAGAGTGGTGAGTCTGTGGAATTCTCTGCCTCAGAGGGCGGTGGAGGCAGGTTCAATGGATGCTTTCAAGAGAGAGCTAGATAGGGCTCTTAAAAATAGCGGAGTCAGGGGATATGGGGAGAAGGCAGGAACAGGGTACTGATTGGGGATGATCAGCCATGATCACATTGAATGGTGGTGCTGGCTCGAAGGGCCAAATGGCCTACTCCTGCACCTATTGTTTATTGTCTATTGTCCTGAATCAAAACTGCCCACCTATGTCCTTCAGAGATGGTGCTCAACCCACTGAGTTACTCCAGCACTTTGTGGGGGGGTTTTATATACCAGCAGTTGCAGTTCTATGTCCAAAGAGTTGCAATTCGGGGCAGTTTCAGATTTAGAAACATAAACATAAGAAAAATAGGTGCAAGAGTAGGCCATTCGGCCTTCGAGCCAGCACCGCCATTCAATATGATCATAACCATATAACCATATAACAATTACAGCACGGAAACAGGCCCTCTCGGCCCTTCCAGTCCGTGCCGACCATTTGTTGTCCCCTAGTCCCATCTACCTGCACTCAGACCATACCCCTCCATTCCCTTCACGTCCATATACCTATCCACTTTACTCTTAAATGTTAAAATTGATCCTGCCTCCACCACTTCTGCTGGAAGCTCATTCCACACAGCCACCACCCTCTGAGTAAAGAAGTTCCCCCTCGCGTTGCCCCGAAACTTCTGTCCCTTAATTCTCATGTCATGCCCTCTTGTTTGAATCTTCCCTACCCTCAATGGGAAAAAACGTATCCACGTCAACTCTGTCTATCCCTTTCATCATTTTAAAGACCTCAATCAAGTCCCCCCTTAACCTTCTGCGCTCCAAAGAATAAAGACCTAACTTGTTCAACCTTTCTCTGTAACATAGTTGCTGGAACCCTGGCAACATTCTAGTAAATCTCCTCTGTACTCTCTCTATTTTGTTGACATCCTTCCTATAACTAGGCGACCAAAATTGTACACCATACTCCAGAATTGGTCTTACCAATGCCTTGTACAATTTTAACATTACTTCCCTACCCCTATATTCAATGCTCTGCCAGCACATCAAAGGCTTTCTTTACCACCCTATCTACATGCGATTCCACCTTCAGGGAACTATGCACAGTTATACCTAGATCCCTCTGTTCCACAGCATTCCTCAATTCCCTACCATTTACCATGTACGTCCTATTTTGATTTGTCCTGCCAAGATGTAGCACTTCACACTTATCAGCATTAAACTCCATCTGCCATCTTTCAGCCCACTTTTGCAAATGGCCCAAATCTCTCTGTAGACTTTGAAAATCTACTTCATTATCCACAACACCACCTATCTTAGTATCATCTGCATACTTACTTATCCAATTTTCCACCCCATCATCCAGATCATTGATGTACATGACAAACAACAGTGGACCCAACACAGATCCCTGAGGCACCCCACTGGTCACCGGCTTCCAACCTGGCAAACAGCCATCCACCATTACTCTCTGACATCTCCCATTCAGCCACTGTTGAATCCATCTTGCTACTCCGCCATTAACACCCAAAGATTGAACCTTCTTAACCAACCTTCCATGGGGAGGTATGGGTTCTTCCTCGACCAGAGGAGCAACCCATACCCGTCCACTGACCATATAACCATATAACAATTACAGCACGGAAACAGGCCCTCTCGGCCCTTCCGGTCCGTGCCGACCATTTGTTTTCCCCTAGTCCCATCTACCTGCACTCAGACCATACCCCTCCATTCCCTTCACGTCCATATACCTATCCACTTTACTCTTAAATGTTAAAATTGATCCTGCCTCCACCACTTCTGCTGGAAGCTGATTCCACACAGCCACCACCCTCTGAGTAAAGAAGTTCCCCCTCATGTTACCCCAAAACCTCTGTCCCTTAACTGACGCCCTCCTCCGCCTAGCAGAGTTGGTCCTCACCCTCAATAACTTCTCTTTTGATTCCTCCCATTTCCTCCAAACACAAGGCTGAGCTATGGGCACACGCATGGGCCCCAGCTACGCTTGCCTCTTTGTTGGGTACGTCGAACAATCCTTGTTCTCGGCGTACCAGGGCCCCATCCCCGACCTCTACCTCCGTTACATCGACGACTGCTTTGGTGTCACCTCCTGCACCCACACACAACTGACTGACTTCATTCATTTCACCACCAACTTCCATCCGGCACTCAAATACACTTGGACCATTTCCGACATTTCCCTACCATTCCTTGACCTCACCATCTCTATTGCAGGTGATACGCTCCTGACCGACATCCACTACAAACCAACTGACTCCCACAGCTACCTGGACTACTCTTCCTCCCACCCTGCTTCCTGTAAGGACTCCATCCCCTATTCCCAATTCCTCCGTCTACGCCGCATCTGCTCCCAGGATGAGGTGTTCCACACCAGGTCATCACAAATGGCCTCATTCTTCAGAGAACGGGGATTTCCCTCCCCCACTATTGATGAGGCTCGCACCAGGGTCTCCTCCATACCCCGCAACACTGCCCTCGCTCCCCATTCCCCCACTCGCAAACAGGGCAGAGTCCCCCTGGTCCTCACCTTTCACCCCACCAGCCGGCAAATACAACATATATTTGTCCGCCAGTTTCGCCACCTCCAACGTGACCCCTCCACCCGCCACACCTTCCCATTTCCCCCCCTGTCTGCCTTCCGCAAAGACCGCTCCCTCCGCAACTCCCTTGTCAATTCTTCCCTCCCCTCCCGCTCTACCCCTTCCCCGGGCACTTTCCCTTGCAACCGCAAGAAATGCAACACTTGTCCCTTCACCTCCCCCCTCCACTCCTTTCAGGGACCCAAGCACTCCTTCCAGGTCCGACAGAGGTTCACCTGCACCTCCTCCAACCTCATCTACTGCATCCGCTGCTCCAGATGCCAGATGATCTATATCGGTGAGACCAAGCGGAGGCTTGGCGATCGCTTCGCCGAACACCTCCGCTCGGTCCGCAATAAACCAACCCGACCTCCCGGTGGCTCAGCACTTCAACTCCCCTTCCCATTCCGCATCCGACCTCTCGGTCCTGGGCCTCCTCCACGGCCAGAGTGAGCAACACCGCAAGCTGGAGGAACAGCACCTCATATTCCGCTTGGGGAGTCTGCATCCTTTGGGCTTGAACATTGAATTTTCTCAATTCTGTTAACCCTTGCTGTCTCCTCCCCTTCCCACCTCTCCCTCAGCCCTCGGGCCCTGGCATTCCCTCTATCTCTATCTCCGTCCCCCACCCCAGTCGCACCAGCTTCCAATTTTCACACCACAAACAGCTTACAATGGCTTGTTCCCTTTATCATCGATACTTTTTTGCATATCTTTCATTCATTGTTCCTTATCTCTCCACATCACCATCTATATCTCTCGTTTCCCTGATCCCTGACCAGTCTGAAGAAGGGTCTCGACCCGAAACGTCGCCTATCTCCTTCGCTCCTTAGATGCTGCTGCACCCGCTGAGTTTCTCCAGCTTTTTGTGTACCCTTGTCAAAGGCCTTACTGAAATCCATATAGACAACATCCACTGCTTTACCCTCATCAATTTCCCTAGTTACCGCTTCAAAAAATTCAAGAAGGTTTGTCAAACTTGACCTTCCAGGCACAAATCCATGTTGACTGTTCCTGATCAGACCCTGTTTATCCAGATGCTTATATATATTATCTCTAAGTATCCTTTCCATTAATTTGCCCACCACTGACGTCAAAGTAATAGGTCTATAATTGCTAGGTTTATTCTTTGAACCCTTTTTAAAGGGTTCAAAGAATGATCAACCTCATGGCTGATCATTTTAAATAAGTACCCTGTACCAGCTTTTTTCCCCATATCCCTTGATTCCTTTAGCCATAAGAGCTAAATCTAACTCTCTTGAAAATATCCAGTGAATTGGCCTCCACTGCCTTCTGTGGTAGAGAATTCCACAGATTCACAACTCTTTGGGTGAAGATGTTTTTCCTCATCCCAGTCCTAAATGGCCTACCCCTTATTCTTAAACTGTGACCCCTGGTTCTGGACTCCCCCAACATGTTTTCTGCATCTAACATGTCCAACCCTTTAAGAATTTTATGTTTCTATAAGATCCTCTCTCATCCTTCTAAATTCCAGTGAATACAAGCCCAGTCGACCCGTTCTTTCATCATATGTCAGTCCCGCCATCCCGGGAATTAACCTGGTGAACTTGCGCTGCACTCCCTCAATAGCAATAATATCCTTACTCAAATTAGGTGAACGAAATTGCACACAATACTCCAGGTGCGGTCTCACCAGGGCCCTGTACAACTGCAGTAGGACCTCCTTGCTCCTAAACTCAAATCCTCTCGCAATGAAGGCCAACCTGCCATTAGCTTTCTTCACTGCCTGCTGTACCTGCATGCTTACTTTCAGTGAGTGATGTACAAGCACACCCAGGTCTCGTTGCACCTCCCTTTTCCTAATCTGACACAATTCAGATAATCTGCCTTCCTGCTCTTGCCACCAAAGTGGATAACCTCAGATTTATCCACACTATAATGCACCCGCCATGCATCTGCCCACTCACCCAACCTATCCAAGTCACCTTGCAGCCTCGTAGCATCCTCATCGCAGCTCACACTGCCACACGGCTTTGTGTCATCCGCAAACTTGGAGATGCCACATTTAGTTCCCTCGTCTAAATTGTTAGTATATATTGTAAATAACTGAGGTCCCAGCACCGAGCCTTGCGGCACTGCCTGCCATTCTGAAAAGGACCCGTTAATTCCTATTCTTTGCTTCCTGTCTTCCAATCAGTTCTCTATCCATGTCAATCCCCTATCCCCAATACCATGTGCTCTAATTTTGCATGCTTACTCTTGTGTGGGACCTTGTCATAGGATACACCACACCCACTGGTTCTCCCTTATCCATTCTACTTGTTATATCCTCAAAAAATTCAAGACGATTAATCAAGCATGATTTCCCCTTCATAAATCCTTGCTGACTTTGACCAATCCTGTCACTGCTTTCCAAATGCGCTGCTATAACTTCTTTAACAATCAAGCATCTTCCCCACGATTGATGAAAGGCTAAACAGTCTATCATTCACCATTTTCTCTCTCATTCCTTTCTTAAAAAGTGGGGTTACATTGGCTACCCTCCAGTCCACATGGACTGATCCAGAGTCAAAAGAACATTGGAAAATGATCAACAATGTATCCACGATTTCTAGGGCCACCTCCTTAAGTACTCTGGGATGCAGACCATCAGGTCCCGGGAATCTATCTGCCTTTAGTCCCAACAGTTTACCTAACACCATTTCCTGACTAATGTGAATTCCCTTCAGTTCCTCCCACTAGATCCTCGGTCCCCAAGTATTTTTGGGAGATTTGGTGTGTTTTCCTTGTTTCCCATTATAAACTCACCTGTCTCTGATTGTAAGGTACCTACATTTGCCTTCACGAATCTTTTCATTTTCACATATCCTTTTATGGTTTGTGGTCATTAATTAAAAAAGATCGTTTATTTAAAAAAAAAAGACAGAAATTCAAAGGGCTTGCATAATAAGGTCACGTGGCATCAATAAGGTGAATAGCCACAGGTTTTCCCAGGATATGGGTCTGCTCATAGGTTTAACATGAGAGGGGAATGATTTAAAAGCGATCTTTTTAAAAGGGGGCTTTTTTAGTCCAGTGGGTGGAACAAGCTGCCAGAGGAAGTGCGAGAGAGGGGTACAATTATGACACTTAAAAGGGACTTGGACAGGTACATGGATAAGGAAGGTTTGGAGGGATCTAGCTCGATGAGGCAGCTTGGATGTCATCAAGTTGGTTGAGCCAGAGAGCCTGTTTCCATGCTATATTGCTCTATGGTTCTGTGATTATTCTGCAAAAACATTGCCCATTAATAGTTTCATTCCTACAAACCACAGTGCCGAGATGCAATCCAGTGTACAGAAAACAACCTTCAGCACAAATGTCCATGCTGTTACTCATCTTTCTTACCACACTGCCCAACACAAGGTCTAGGAATTCTTGAAGCTAACCCAATCACCCTTATTGTATTTACCATAACGCAAAGCTCGCGGTGGCTACCGGCTGTAATTCAGCTGTTGCTTCTTCTGACATTGACAAAGTACTCTTGCTTCACTCCCTTTACTTGCAGCATCAACAACATTCATTAATTCACTGTGCTCCATCCACCAATCGATTGCTGTCTATCTAATATCATTTATCCAGCCCATTATAAAGTATAGGATCCACCACAGCATGCTAAACTAGCCAAGTGTTACTTTCAGATATGTGCTTAAGGTTACGTAGAACAATTAAGGCAAATGAAAATGTTTTTTAACTTGATTGTAATGCACTCTGCTGAAACCAGGTGCCTTGGATGTAGAACACATCTATATAATCTGCCTGGCACAATGCAAAATGATTTGTCTGGTTCAACAATGTTGGACAATGTCCAGAATGCTTACTGCCTGATTTGTTGCTTCAGTGATGTCTTAGGAAATGTAATCATACATTGTCTGGTCTACGTGGGACCGCAGTTAAACCAGTGTTATGGAGTGCTCTGTGAAATGGTCAATGCTGGCCTTACCTAAGTCGTGTCCACCGTGTGAGTGAACCCATTAAATTATTGAGTTGTGTTGGCTGCACCATTCCACTGGATTAGCACAGACAGCTCGGGAAACCTAGCTGGCCAGAATTTGTTCAGGAAACGTCTTTACAGGGTGTAGATTAGGAATGTGCTGGTGCTGCAGTGATGAGGGAGGCTCTCCATCTCTTGTCACTGTGTTTACAGTGACGTGCAATGCTTGTCACTGTGTTTACATTGGCTCATAATGCCTGTCACTGTGTTTACACTGGAGTGCAGTGCCTGCCACTGTGCTTGCAGTGCCTGCCATTGTATTTTCTCCAGAGCACAATCCCTGCCCCAAGTCTGCGTGCAGTGCATGTCGCTGTGTTCACATTAGTGTGCAATCCCCGCAATGATGTTTATCCCCGTCACTGTATTTACACTGGTGCGTTGTTACACTTTGTTACTGGCGGCCACATGAGAGCGCCGAACACAGTAGATGTTAGAGAAGGTGCATGTGATGTGCAGGTTTAGTTTACAAATGCAGCACGGACCGAGTCCGCGCCGACCAGGAATCCCTGCACATTAACACTATCCTCACACTACGGACAATTTACAATTTAACCAAGCCAATTAACCTAGAAACCTGTAAGTCTTTGTTGTGTGGGAGGAAACTGGAGATCCCGGGGAAAACCCAAGCAGATCACGGGGAGAATGTACAAACAGCACCCGTAGTCAGGATCAAACCCGGCTCATTGGTGCTGTAAGGCAGCAACTCTGCTGCGCTCAAGGTCCAGGTCTTACCTGGAAGGACTGCTGGGTTCAGTATGTGGATGTGAAAGAAAAGGTATAGGGACAGGTGATAAATCTCCTCCGTTTGCATGCAAAATACCTTGCGAGGGGTGTGGTTTGGGTAGGAAGGGATGAACCCTTTAAATTGGCGAGACCAAGTGTAGAAGACTAGGTGACCCTATCACCGAACACTTGTGTTCGGTCTGCCAAGGACTGCTGGATCTCCAAATTGTTAACCATTTTAATTCCGTTTCCAATTCCCATTCTGACCTTTCTGTCCTGCACCTCTTCCATTGCCTGAGTGAGGCCATATGCAAACTGAAGGAACTGCACCTCATATTCCACTTGGGTAGCTTACAACCTAACCGTATGAACCGTATCGATCCATGTTTTCGAGAGATGCTGCCTGGCCCACTGAGCTACTCCAACACTTTGTCTTTTTATAAACCAACATCTTAAGTTCCCTGTGACTATGTTTTTCATTGAATCAGTGGCAATATTGTGAATTGCTCTTTCGAGTGCTAGTCAACGAGTCACTTGTGCTTCTGAAACTATTGCAGCTATCTTGGGAGAAGTGGTGGACCAGTTATATTCACACTTATCACACAGTTTAAGTTGGGGGTTTAAATTCTGTAGCAGGAGAATTGTACTCCGGATTGAGTAATTGGTTCAGCAACTCATTGTAAAGGAAAACAACAGGGACCTAGTCTTAGCATGAAGCTCATTCCAACATTAGCAGATGAGCATTGTGTGGCAGTTAGCTGGGCATGAGATTAACCTGCAACACAGGAAGTGTGCCAAACTCTGTAAGAGGGTCACCAGACTCATTATACAAATGTCCTGAATGTCTCACGCAGACGGCCAAGGCCAATGTAAATACGCAAATAATTTATTGTGGACAATTAGTTTTTTAATCTTGTTGAATTTACCAAGGAAAATAAACAATGGATTTTCCTAAACACAACTGAGCAAGTCATTTCCATCTACTCAGTATTCATAGCTTGGTTAGAGGGAGGGAGGAGGATCAGTCGCTGTCAGAGTGGAGGGGTTAACCGAGAACACAAGGAAATGGGAGCAGGTAGGCCACTCACACCCTCAAGCAGGTCCTGCCATTCAATATGATCATAGCTGGTCTCCACGGGGCTCCACCCCTCTGCTGTGCCATTTCTCCAGACCCCTTCATTTCTCCATCTATCAAATATTGACTTGTATCCACTTTAAATATAGACACTGAGTGCTGGAGCAACTTGGTGGGGCAGGCAGCTTCTCTGTAGAGCATGGATAGGTAACATTTTGGATCTGAAGCCTTCGTTAAACTGGTGTTGGGGATTTTAGGGGGGGCAGGGAGAGAGGAGAAAGCTGGAAGAGGGGCAGTAGAAATCCTGGCAAAAAATAGGTGGATACAGGAGAGGGGCAGATGGTGAAGGGAGGGTTTGAAAGGCAGATGATTGGACAAAAGCCAGAGATGAAAAGTGAAAAGGTGTGAGGCAAAAGGATGAAGAGATGTGAATTGTGAAGCTAGAGGAAGAAAAGTAGATGGAAATGGAAGGGCGAAATAGATGTGTGTCGAGTTGGGACATGGGGAGGGGAGGGGGGGGGCGGGGGCGGGGGGAGAGGGAGGTAAAGAAAGGTTGGGGGGGGGTGTTGTCATCTAAAGTTGGAGAATCCATTGTTGTAAGCAACCCAAGCATAATATGAGGTGCTGTTCCTCCATCACCTCACATCTGAATAAGATAATCACTGTCTACAATACCAGTTCTTTTAATATGATTTGCAAATATTCTCATCCAAATTTTTTGATATAGGTGACAAACATGTAATATGTCCACCACCAATCCCTGAGGAATAGTTTTCCAATCCAAAAATCAACTTTCCACCGCCACTTTCTGCTTCATTCCATGAAATCAATTCTGTATCCAGTTAAAAAAGACACAAAGTGCTGGAATAACTCGGCATTTCAGCATCTGGAGAACATATTCTCTGAGGTGACATTTTGGTTGGGACCCTTCTTCAGATTGATTGTGGTGGGGGAGGGAAGAAACTTGGAAGAGAGGTGTGTCCCCTCTGGGAAGTGATAGGTAGATAGAGGTGAGGGTTGTTATGGATAGATAGATCGTTGGACAAAGGCTAGAAATGAGAAGACTAACGGGCCTGTCCCACCAACATGCGTCTAGCTCGACCAAACATGGTCGCTTGAGGCATACGGCCTCGCGGGGCCGATCTCACTTCGATCGGCGGAGGTGTATGGAGTGGTGCAGGGCTTGTCCCGACATCGCGTGGGGCTCCAAAAATCTTGCTATGCCCGAAAATCTCACGCGCCAACGGCCTGTCGGCCTGCAGGCGCATTGAGGGTGTACACAGCGTCTCGACGGTCGTACGCAGCGTCTTGACGTCGTACGCCTAGTGCGTGGCGTTGCGTGATGACGTCACCGCCAAGCGTGGCGTTGCGTGATGACGTCACCGCCCGACACCATGCAACGTCCAAATTCAGTCGGCCCGCCTCCTGCCCAGCTGATTGGTGAGTATGATATCGGGACCAGCCCCGCACAACTCCATACGCCTCCGCGGTTCGAATTGGGACCGGCCCCGCGAGGCCGTATGCCTCAAGCGCCCACGTTTGGTCGCGCTAGACGCATGCAATCGCATGCTGGTGGGACAGGCCCTTAAACGTGTGAATGAAGGATAGAAGCGGTGCGAATAGTGAAGCCAGAGGAAAAAATGTATTATGAATTTATGAATGTAGGTGGAAGGGGAGGTGGAGAAATGGGTGCAGGTCCAGGTGGGGCACAGGGGAGGTGGGGTGGGGGGGGTTAAGGGAGGGGGTTTGGTAAGTTACCTAAAATTGGACAATTCAATGTCCATACCATTGGGTTGCTAGCCACCCAAATGGAAAATGGGGCGCGGTTCTTCCAGTTTTCATGTGGCTCACTCCAGTAGTGGAGGAGGCCCAGGACAGAAAGGTCATATGTGAGTGGAGAAAAAGAGTTAAAATAGTTAGCAACCTGGAGATCCAGAAGGCCTTGGCAGACTGAGCACGTGTTGTGTGAAACGGTTGCTGAGTCTATGCTTGGTCTCACCAATATACACCAGGTTAATCAGAAACACCGGATGTAGAAAGTGAATTATTTAGAGGAGGTGCACGTGAACTGCCTCGCATGTAATGATTCCTGATTGGAGGTGAGGAAAGAAGTATAGGGGCAGGTGCTACATCATCTACGGTTGCAGGGGAAAGCACTGGAGGAGGAGGTGTTTGAGTGAGACCACACAAACAGGAGGAACCACACCTCATATTCTGCTTGGTTTGCTTACAACCCAGTAGTACGAGCATTGCATTCTCCAACTTTAGGTAATTACAAAGGCCCCCTCCCCCTTCTTCCCCCTCTCTCTTTTCCCTCCTCTCATCTGGGCCCTGCCTGGACTCGCACCTATTTCTCCCCTTCCTTTACCTTCCTCTATGTTCACAATTCACAACTCATCAATGTTGATCTCACATCTTCTGTCTTTTCTCCAGAGTGCCTATGTTCAACCATCTGCCGATCAAAAGCACTCTTCACCTACATCCACATACTTCCCAGCCTGTTTCCTGTCCCTCCTCTCTTTTAGTTCCCCTCTACCTCCCAGCCCCACCCCAAAATCCTCTCTCCGACAATCAGTCGGAAGAAGGGCTCTGACCCAAAACGTCACCTATCCTCAGTTTTAAACATACAACCCATTATAATGTAGTTAAGTCCCTTTGTTCGGCATTCATAACTCTAATGGGAGAGGAATACAGACCCAAACCGACCACCCTCGTTTGACAGCCAAGAAGACTGGGGTGAAGATGGGCCACAGTGGGAGGGGGAAGATGAGCTGACGTGTAAAAGTGAGGCCACTATATATTGGGAGGGATGGGGTGATGTGAGAAGGTGGGCCCAATGTGTGAGTGGGGGGTTTGGGTGATGTAGAAGGTGAGGGATGGGGTGATGTAGAAGGTGAGGGGTGGGGTGATGTAGAGGGTGAAGCTGCTGCACATAGATCGTGGACTGCTTGGACTGTTTAATTACATCTGAAAAGTTTGGGAGTTGGCTGACCTTTAATACTGACAGGTCATTCTGAAAGGTCAGCCAATAGAAGAAACAGAAGATGAAACAAAATTCCAAAACTATGGCAACCGTGAACAAAAGCAGAGCGGGAGGACCTTACTTGCTTATGTAAGCTGTGTCATTTAGATTTTTAAATTACTGTTCTGGAATAATGTTCATTGAGATGAATAGGGATTGACTTGTTCTCTAATCTATTATTTTTGGAAAAGAAAGTTTAGAAAGAAGATAAATCTCAGGATGGAAAGGATTATTGCCAAACTGGAGGCAGGTTAAGACTGGTGATGATCATTCATCCACCAGTAACTAGTGCACATTTTTACAAGGACTGAGGTAATAATTGTGTGCAGCTCGTGTAACCACACTATAGGAAGGGTGTGATTAAGCGTGTGAAGATGCAGGAAAGATTCACAACAATATTTCTTGGATTGGAGGGCTTGAGTATCATTCATGGGAGATTGAACAAGCTGGGTTTGTTAGTGCAAAGGAGGCTGAGAGGTGACATGGCAGAGGTATATAAAATAATAAAGGCATAGGTAGGGTAGATAACCACAGTCTATTACCCATGGTCAGAACATCTATACAGTGGCTTGCAAAAGTTTTCATACCCATTGAACTTTTCCACATTTCGTCACGTTACAACCACAAACATAAATGTATTTTATTGGGATTTTATGTGATAGACCAACACAAAGTGATGCATAATTGTGAAGTGGAAGGAAAATGATACATGGTTTCCAAATTTTATTACAAATAAAAAACTGAAAAGTGTGGCGTGCTTAAGTATTCAGCCCCCTGAGTCAATACTTTGTAGAACCACCTTTCGCTGCAATTACAGCTGCAAGTCTTTTGGGGTATGTCTCTACCAGCTTTGCACATCTAGAGACTGAAATTTTTGCCCATTCTTCTTTGCAAAATAGCTCAAGCTCAGTCAGATTGGATGGAGAGCGTCTGTGAACAGCAATTTTCAAGTCTTGCCAGAGATTCTCAATTGGATTTAGGTCTGGACTTTGACTGGGCCCTTTTTTTTTAAATTTTTTTTTAAATTAGAAGTAAATACATAATAAAAAGCATTTTGTTTGTTGTAGTCATACATTATTAATATTATTTATATTAACAATTGTATCATAATTGCACTTATATTTTTTTAATTTTTATATAGATAGAAAATAGTAGAAAAAAAGAGGAAAAAAAACAAAAAAAGAATGGAGTATTCAACTGATTATGCATCATTGGAGCTATATCCGTGGATTATAAAATATTCTTCATCTATTTCTTAATTCAGGTTTTAGTCAGGTTCTCGTGCCAAACCAATTTGCTCCTTCAAATATTCAATAAATGGGGACCAAATTCTTATGAATAGTTCTTGTTTGTCCATTAAGACAAGTCTTAATCTTTCCAAATGTAGGGTTTCCGACATTTCCATTGTCCACATTTTAATTGTGGAGGTTATGGGGCCTTTCCAGAATTTTAATATTAATTTTTCCCCAATTATTAAACTATAATCGATAAAAGTTCTTTGGTTCGTTGTAAATAATTGATTTAGTTCTAGTATTCCTAATATTATTAATTTTGAATCGGGGACCAAATTGGTATTGACAACTTCTGAAATTATCTTAAAAACTTCCGTCCAAACGTTATTCGTTTTTGCACAGCTTACAAATGTGTGCGTATGATTAGCCTCTAAGTATTGACATTTATCACAAATAGGGGATACACATGCAAAAATTCTGTTTGTGTTGGTCTATCACATAAAATCTCAATAAAATACATTTACGTTTGTGGTTGTAACGTGACAAAATGTGGAAAGGTTGAAGCGGTATGAAAACTTTTGCAAGCCACTGTAACGAGAGGAGAGCAGCAGTAGCAGTAGTCAGGTCTGTGGCACCGGGCTCTGGGGCACAGACAGGGCTATGATGACAGGAGACTCCATTGTTTTTGTGGACCGACAGGAGATCGTGTGGCAGCAAACAGGACTCCAGGTGTGATACCTCCCAGGTGGCAGGGTCAAGGATGTCTTGATGTAGCTGCAGAACATTCACAAGGGTGTAGGTAAACAGCCAGAAGTCATTTTTGCCAATATGCAAGGAACCAATATAGTTGGTTAAGCACAAGGTTAAAAAAGCAGAACATCTAGAGATTACTCCCAGTGCTAAATGCTCATGACAATAGGAATAAGAAGATAGGACAGGTGAATGTGTGGCTGTAGATTTGGCACAGGGAGGATGAATTCCAATATTTGGACCATTGGGTTCTCTTCTGAGGCAGAGGTGACCTATTCAAGAGGATTGGAATGTACCTGAAGTGGAGGGGGACCAATATCCAGGCAGGCAGGTTTGCAGGGGAACAGGGATCCAATGCAGTATTGAGACAGGTAGGTCTCACAAAAGTCAAGGGCAGTAAATTCAGTGGACAGAATAGGCAGGAGTAAAGGAAAAATGACTGGATTAAATTGCATTTATTTCAATGCAAGAGGCCTGACGGTAAGGCAAATGAACTCAAGACATGGATATGTATGTGTGACTGTTATAGCCATGACAGAAATCTGGCTAAGGACGGGACAGTGATCTTAAGGGATCTTAATACTCCAGGGTATGTGGAAGATTGAGATGGGAATCAAAGAGGAGAGGGGGGTTGTTTTACTGATTAAGGAGAACATCTCGGCAGTAGTCTGAGATGACATTACTGAAGCATCACGTTGTTGGGACTGTACTACAGGCCCCAAGTATGAATTAGAGGAACAAACATGGTAGGAGATTGCAGACAGCTGCAAACTAATAGGGTTATCATAGCTTTCCCAATATGGACTGGGACTGTCATAATGCCAAGGGCTTAGATGGAGAGGAATTTGTCAAGTGTATTCATCAAGGTTTCCTTAGGCAATAGATACAGGACCGTACAAGGGAGAGGGCAAAGCTTGACCTACTCTGTGGGAATTAGGCAGGGAAAGTGACTGAAGTGTCAGTGGGTGAGCCCTTGGGGACCAGCTACCACAATTCTATTAGCTTTAAAATAATTATGGGCAAGGTCAGTATGGTCCTAAAGTTAAAGTTCTAAGTTGGGGCAAAGCCAACTGTGATGGTATGAGGGAGTAGCTTTCAAAAGTTGATAAGAGTAGGTTATCTGTAGGCAGAGGGATGTCTGGAAAGTGGTATGCTTTTAAAAGTGATAGTGAGAGTTCAAGGTATGTATGTTCCTGCTAGAGTGAAAGGCAAACAGATAAGAATAAGGAACCCTGGATGATGAGAGAAATTGGATTGCTGGTCAGGAAATAGGAGGTATTGAGGAGCATGCTTAAGAAAGAAAGAAGGCAAAAAAAGGGCACGGTAGCGCTGGTAGATAAGATTAACAAGAATACAAAGAGATTTTATAATAGAGCCGAAGAGTCATACAGCGTGGAAATGGGCCCTTTGGCCCAATTTTCCTACACCGACCAACATGTCCCATCTACACTAGTCCCACCTGCCTGCATTTGGCCCATATCTCTCCAAACGTGTCCTATCCATGTACCTGTCTAATTGTTTCTTAATTGTTACAATAGTCTCTGCCTCAACTATCACCGCTGGCAGCTCGTTCCATACACCCATCACCCTTTGTGTGAAAAAGCCCACCAGCCCACCTGGCCAACCGATCAAGATCCTGTTGCAATTTTTGACATCCATCTTCACTATCTGCAATACTACCCACTTTTGTATCTTCTACAAACTTGCTAATCTTGCTGTGTATGTTCTCATCCAAATCATTGTCCTGAGCAGCCTACCATGTGGAACCTTGTCAAATGCTTTGGTGAAGACCATACATACAACATAAATACAATATCATATATTAGGGGGAAAAGGGTAACTGGAGAGAGAATAGGTCCCCTCAGAAACTAGAGGTCATCTACTGTATGTGTGGAGCCGCAAGAATGGGGCAAAGTTTTTGATTAATATTTCTGCGCTGTTTTTAATGCGGAGAAAGGCATCAAGCATAGGAAACATAATGGAGATATCTTGTGGGCAGATTTGTATTACAGCCACGGAGGTGCTGGAGGCCTAAGATGTACGAAGGTAAATAAATCTCCCAGGCCTGATATGAGATATACCCAAGGGATATATATAGGGTAAATGCACAAAATCAAGAACTAGAGGCAACTTTTTCACAAAGAGGGGGTGGATACAAGGAACAAGCAGCCAGAGTAAGTAGTTCAACCAGGTTCAATAACAATATTTAAAAGATATTTGGATGGGTACATGGATTTGAAAGGTTTAGAGGGATACGGGTCAAAAGTGTGTAAATGAAACTAGCTTAGAGGGAGTATCTTGGTCAGCATGAACGAGTTGGGCCGAAGGGCCTGTTTTGTCTCTGACTCTATGGTAAATGCTTAATGTGAAAACGGGAACATTTAAAGGGGGTCTGAGGAGTAAATCTTTCCCACAAAGAGTAGTTAATATATGGATTAAGCTGTCAGAGGAAGTGGTGGAGGCAGGAACAGTAACAAACGGCATCTGGACCAGTACTTGAGTAAGCATGGCATAGAGGGATGTGTTAGAGCAGTGTTGCGAAAGACCTGCTAATGATTTGAACAGCAAATAAATTGAAAAATAGTGGGATTCCCCCACCGTTGATTCCTTTCCATTACTATTTCTTTCCTCCATTCAGATTCTACATCAAATCCAAAGCCGTATTAATCTCTTCCTTTATTTTCAAAGCTCCACAATCCTTTTGGTACTGGATTGTACCCATTTATTTCTATTTGTACCTTTAAAAAGAGACTTAAATTTTGACCTCTGATCATTTGTCCTTACTTTGCCACTGCAGTCTTTGGTTTGTTCTCTTCCCCCTTCCTATAACCCTGTGGTTTTCATTATCCATTAACTACATACAATTACTGTCTTTACAATTCTCCTTTACTTTCTCCATTCCCTTTACCTGGACCATTTAGATTTACAGCAGATTGGATGTTCCCTTCTTAACTGCCCTTACCGATATACTGATTGTATTTCCAGCTAATGTTATGTGCTTCCAATATATATCTCCGTCCATATCCTGGACAGCCAAGCAAATGTACAGAAAGGGTTGTTCCTCAAAATCTTGCCCGGTATCTCATCGGGATCTGCTACTGTTCTACAGAGGAAGCAAGAGTTTTCATGCTAATTTTGCGGGACCAGACTCAGTAACAGAATATTTGGAGAGGGGAGGGAATGGGACTAAGGAAAATAATATATTCAAATTAGGAGCAGGACGAGGCCACTTAGCCTCTCGCATTTGCTCCTCCTCTAAAAAGATAATGGCTGACTTGATTATAACTTCAGCTTCACGTTCCTGTCTACTCCATTCACCTTTATCCCTGCTCATCAAATATATGCTCTGAGGATGAGAGAAATCTCTGCAAGAAAATAAATGCCTCTGTCTCAAAAGAGAGCTAACCCCTTATTTTTAAACAGTAACCCAGGTTCTAAATTCTCACACAAAAACCATCATCTTTTCATGCTGACCCTGTCAAAACTCTTCAAGATC
Source organism: Okamejei kenojei (assembly GCA_035221665.1). Taxonomy (NCBI): domain Eukaryota; kingdom Metazoa; phylum Chordata; class Chondrichthyes; order Rajiformes; family Rajidae; genus Okamejei; species Okamejei kenojei. Next base: position 81,239,097 of record CM069134.1, read on the forward strand.
TTTCATGTTTTAATCATTAAATCCAGTAGATACAAGTCCATCCTTTTACCATTAAACATCCCATCCATTAATGATACTAGTCTAGTAAACGCTCTCTGAACAAGGTCCAATGGGCATATCTTTCCTCAAATAAGGCCAAAACTGTATACAGCACTCCATATGTGTCCTCACAGTATCCTGTATACCTGAAGCATAACTTCCCTACCTCTGTCTTTAATTCCTCTATCAATAAATAATAATATTTTGTTACTTTTTCTAATTCCTTCCTGAACTTAGTGAAGATCGTACTACGATGTCTTTAAGTCTTAAGTACTTTTATTAAACACACAGCATACATAGCCCTGGCTGTACGTGGTCTGTCACGAGCACCAGAGAGAGAGCTAGGGGCGTGCGGGTTACAATTATACTGACTGCTGGGGGAGTGGTTAGCATGGACATCATACTAGCAATTAAAGGTGTACACACAAGCATCTACATCCTTCCTCTACCAAAACAAGCAGTGAGTGACAGGGCGACCACGTCTCATACGCCAGGGTAAGTACAAACAGTAAATTAAAGGGATACATAATCACACGTAATCGCCGTAGCGGACCGGCGGCCTGACCAGGCGACCAGACCGGGTCCGCACCTCGCCATCACCTCCTTCCCCGACAGCAACAAGCGGGAACGCTGGATCAAGGTGGGGGCTATGGACAGGAGGGCTATGGACAGGAGAACCCCTAGGCGATGAAGGCAGCGGGGAGGGAGGGGAAGAGAAAGGCGGGAAGCCGGAGATAGACGCTCCGGAGGAGGACGAGGGGAGGCCGGCCCCAGAGGAACTGGCAGAGCACAGGGCTGCGACAGAGGCATCGGAGGGGCATAAGGAGCCGCCGGGGAAGGGAGAGGCTCGTTCACGAGCCGGAGATGCTGGCGGGACCGGCGGAACACCCTGCCGTCGCGGTTGACAAGGTAGGAGCGAGGGGAACCGGCAGAGCCGACGACCACAGCCAGCCTGGAGCGGCCAGAAGGGGACCACATACGGACTACCTGACCGGGGAGAAGAGGACAGAGAACACGGCAAGACCTGTCGTGGGAACGCTTCTGGATACGGTGTTTGACAGCAATGCGTTCCCGGACCAAGGCAGGTTTAAGGACGGAGGGGGACAGGGACTGTTGAGACACCGGGACCGTGGGCCTCGTCACTCGGGACATTAGGCGCTGAGCCGGGGAGCCCAGGGCACGGTCGCGGGAGATGTTGCGGAGGTTCAGCAGGGCCAGGTAGATGTCGGTGCGGGATAGGCGGCAACGTTCCAACAACTCTTTAGCACTGCGAACCGCGCGCTCGGCCAGTCCATTGCTCTGTGGGTATTCCGGGCTGCTGGTGTAATGTCGAAAGTTCCAACGGTCAGCAAACTCTCGGAACTCGGCACTGGTGAACTGGCTGCCGTTGTCCGACTGCAGGCTGACGGGAGACCCGAATGTGGCAAAGTGGCGGCGCAGCTTGTCGATGACCGCAGAGGAAGAGAGGGAGTGGAGCTGGTCAACTTCAAACCAGCTGGAGTAAGAGTCGACAAGCACCAGGAAGTGCTTTCCGTGCCACTCGAAGATGTCGGTTGCTAGCGCAGACCATGGCAGGTCAGCAGCTGGCTGCTGCAGGAGCGGCTGCCGCTGTTGTTGTGGAGCGAGGCTGTTACAGGTAGGGCACGCGGAGACCCTATCCCGGAAGTAGCGAGGCATGTCGGGCCAGAAAAACTGGCTCTGAGCGATGGAAAGGGTCGCCTCGGCCCCGGGATGGCCACGATGAGCGGTTTCAAAGTATTGTTCTCGTAGTGCTTCGGGCACCACCACCTTGTGCCCCTTCACAATCACACCATCACGCAGCACCAACTCGTCACGAACCAAGAAGTAAGGCACCGCTGCGTCCGGCAGGGAAGAACGACGGTCTGGCCAACCTTGCTGGATGATCGCGGCCAGCTGCTGTAGCGAAGCGTCTGCTGCCGTGTGCTCGGCTAGGGACTTCAACTGACCAGAGGGCACGAAGTTCACGCCCCAGACCATCAGATCGGACGCCTCATACGGATGCTGGGTCGTGGATGAAAGAGGCGCTCGCGACAGCGTGTCCGCAAGAACCATGTCCCTGCCCTTGCGGTAAACCACCGTAAAAGTGAAGATGTATATATGTTTTTGCAGATCTTGCACTTGAGCGCACAGTTCTTTATTTTTCAGAGCTGTGCAACTTATCATCATTCAGATAATGATGTACGTTATTTTCCAAATTATATTCCATTTGCCAGATCTTTGCACACTCAATTACTTTAACTATATCCCTCTGTGGCCTCCTTAACTATATCCCTCTGTGGCCTCCTTAAGTTCATTTCTCAACTTATTTTCCAGCCAGTTTTGTGTCATAAGCTAATTTAGTAACCATACATTCAATGGATCCATCCAAGTCATGTACATAAATTGTAAAAAGTGGGACACTGCACTGATCCCTGTGGCGTGATTGTGTGTCAGTGACCACAGGTATGTGTTATCAGGGAACGTGTGTGTGTCCATGTGTGTAGCTTTATCTCCAATTATCTTGAACCTCCTTGCCTTTGGACCAGGATCTCACTCTGCCATGATCCAATGATAACTAGTGCGTAATGGTGGCCTATTACAAATCAATTAATGTGCAGGAATCTTCCACGGCTCATAATTGAATGCAAGTCTCTGTTGTCTCCAACACTCCTGACTCAGAGAGCATGGTACATACAAGAACTGCTATGTTCTCATTAATTTTATAGCATGTTAAAGACCCAAAAGGAAACTCCTTCAAATGCTCTGAAAACACAAGTCTGCTGCACCACAGAACGATTGCAAAATCTAAAACTGGTGCCTGCCACTTTGAGTTCAAACTCTCTTTTAATCATGGAGACACAAGAGACTGCAGATGCTAGAATCTGAAGCAAAAAAACAAAACTGCGGATAAACACAGTGGGTCAAGTAGTATCTAAGGGGAAAGGAATTGCCAACACTTCAAGTCATCACCCTGCATCATGACAGTACGATAAGTCAATAGTTTCTTTTCCCAAACAGTTGTTGCTTGACCCGCTGCTTGATCCAGCTGTTTGTGTTTTGCTCCTTTTAACGTGACAGTGTCCACAAACAAAATCACTTGGCAGAACTAAAACAGAAGTAATTAAATGCCAGACTCTTGAAAATTGACTTATTTGTATATGTAATATTATCTAACATTTATGTTTTTCAAGATCTTCCTCAGAATGCCGAAGATGAAAATGTAATTGCTGAAGACAGATAGGATCTGATCAATAGCTGGACCTTATCCACAGCTTCTCCTGTTGCAACTCTAGCAAGTGCCATCAGAGCCGAAACAGATGCATATGTAGCTTCTCAAAAACAACTGTGTAATATCACTAGCTCATAACTTGGGCCAACGTGAGGCTTGTTTAAAAGTGGCTTGGATTGTGGGAGCTTCCTGTAAGTAGTACTCGATGTTTCCTATGTTCAAAGAGATTCTGGGACCAACCATTTCACTACATTTACTTTAATCATCTGGAAGAAATGCTGATCCTGTCCAGCAACACAGCTGCAGTGTTGAAATTACAGTGTCCCAGTAAAGCAGTGCTGCTTGTACTTGCGAAGTAAGTATAACTGCTACCAAAGTTCCATTTGTTATTTCAGCACACCCAGTGCTCCAATATAGTTCTCCTTCTTTCGTACATTGCACAGAGCAACATTATTGTACTTGTATTAGTGTTACACTATTAATGTTATGTGATCCAACATACTAAATGTTAGTTAATGTTAATTGACTTTCTGTGTATTTTTAGAAGCTGTAAATTTGTGCAACAAATTTTAACTTTTTACAGTTTCTATCTACATATTTGAGCAAGTGAAAGATACTGTTTTATATCCATCTTATTCAATGTAAAGTGATTGACTAAATAAACTAGTGCATTTTAGCATAAATGTTGGTGTTACATCAGTAATCACAAAGAGAATCTTAACAATGTAACTGCTCCCAAATCTTATAATTGTTTCCTAGTACGTGCATTTTCATTGGTCATACTGATTGTTCTCACACTGTTCCTCGATTAACGTGACTGAGGTTTGGCAACTAGTTCTACATCCCTCTCATTTTTATTTTCATTATATTTAATGGACTTTTTGCCAACTTAACTTTATTGTACTTTATTACAGACTTCCACCTCTCTTTTCCAGCGTATCTCTTCCCCCCCCCCCCCCCCCCCCATCAGTCTGAAGAATGTCCCGACGCAAAGCATCATCTATTCATTTCCTCCACTGTTCCACCAGTAGTTTATTGGACTATTTGAGTTTGCACCAAATAACGAATTCTTCAGTTTTGAGTCCTACTTTTCTATCTTTAGATTCACAGTTATAAGGTTATACAGCATAGACATACTCTTCAGCCCAGTGTGTCCATGCCAACCAAAATACTGATTTGAGCTATTCCTATCTGCATGATGCATTTGGTCCATATCCCTCTAACCGTTCACCTTCAGTGTAACTGTGTAAATGTCTTTTAAATGTTATAATTGACCCATCTCTACAGCTTCCTCTGGAAACTTGTTCCATATACCCACCACCCTCTATGTCAAAAAAATTACCCCTCAGCCTCTGATAAATCATTCCCCTCTCACCTTAAACTTATGTGCACTAGTTGTATACTCCTCCAGGAAAAGGGCAGTGACCATTCACCTCATCTATGTCCCATCTGATTTTGTGTACTTCTATAAAGTCAGTCCTCAACCTATATTTCTGGGTGCTCAGCCTATCCTCTCCTTACAAGTCGAGCCCTCCAGACCCGTTAACATCTTTGTGAATCTTTTCTGCACCCTTTCCAGCTTCATTTTGCACTGTTCATCACTTTTAAGCTTCTCGGCTATAGAGAATTTTGTCCTGCAAGTTGTTTCATTATCCACCTCAATTAAGTGATAGGAGAGCAGATCTGGTATCTGACCTGTAGGATCAATTGGGTCAGACCACTCAATGCTGATTTCACTCCTCTGCTGGGGCCCTGTCAAGCTGGGGGCCAATCTAAGTTCAATGATGACTGCTGATGAGAATGCAGAAGCAGGACCAGACATCACTAAAGGTCAGGTGCCAAACTGATGAAGCAGTGACACATAAATTAGTGCAAAAGCAGCATGCGATAGATAGTACAGAAATAGCATGCAATAGATCATTCATCCTATTGGCAACAGATTAGCTCTTAGCTACAGTCTTGCTACATCCAAACCTGAAAGATGGTGAACAAATTCTGCTCTGTGTCGCCAGTTATGCTCTACCTCCATTTACACGTTGGCAGATGACACCTCAGTAATAGGCTGGACCTCGATCAATGACAAGATGGTGTACAGGAAGGATAGAAAGAGCCGTGTATAGAAAGTGCCTAATAGCATGGTGTCGAGAGAACAACCTCGCATGGTGGTTGCTGCCTTACAGTGCTTGCAGTGCCAGGGACCCAGGTTCGATCCCGACTATAGCTGCTGTCTGTATGGAGTTTGTACATTCTCCCCGTGACCGTGTGGGTTTTCTCTGAGATCTTTGGTTTCCCACACTCCAAAGACATAGAAACGTAGAAAATAGGTGCAGGAGGAGGCCATTCTGCCCTTCGAGCCAGCACCGCCATTCATTGTGATCATGGCTGATCGTCCGCTATCAATAAACCGTGCCTGCCTTCTCCCCATATCCCTTGACTCCACTAGCCCCTAGAGCTCTATCTAACTCTCTCTTAAATCCATCCAGTGATTTGGCCTCCACTGCCCTCTGTGGCAGGGAATTCCATAAATTCACAACTCTCTGGGTATAAACGTTTTTTCTAACCTCAGTCTCAAATGACCTCCCCTTTATTCTAAGACTGTGGTCCCTGGTTCTGGACTCACCCAACATTGAGAACATTTTTCCTGCATCTAGCTTGTCCAGTCCTTTAATAATTTTACATGTTTCTATAAGATTTCCCCCTCATCCTTCTAAACTCCAGTGAAAACAAACCTAGTCTTTTCAATCTTTCGTCATATGAAGTCCTACCATCCCAGGGATCAATCTCGTGAACCTACGCTGCACTGCCTCAATCACAAGGATGTCCTTCCTCAAATTCGGAGACCAAAATTGTACACAATACTCCATATGTGGTCTCACCAGAGCCCTATACAACTGCAGAAGAACCTCTTACTCCTATACTGAAATCCTCTTGTTATGAAGGCCAACATTCCATTAGTTTTCTTCACTGCCTGCTGTACCTGCATGCCAACTTTCAGTGACTGGTGCACAAGGCCACCCAGGTCTCGCTGTACCTCCCCCTTACCTAACCTAAACCCATTGAGATAATATTCTGCCCCTTGTTTTTGCCACCAAAGTGGAAAACCTCACATTTATCTATATTATACTGCATCTGCCACGCATCTGCCCACTCACTCAACCTGTCCAGGTCCTGCAACCTCCTAATATCCTCTTCACGGTTCACACTGCCACCCAGCTTTGAGTCATCCGCAAACTTGCTAGTGTTGCTCCTAATTCCCTCTTCCAAATCATTAATATATATGGTAAACAGTTGCGGCCCCAACACCGAGCCTTGCGGCACTCCACTCGCCACTGCCTGCCATTCTGAAAAGGACCCGTTCACTCATACTCTTTGCTTCCGGTCTGCCAGCCAATTTTCTATCCATGTCAACATCCTACCCACAATACCATGTGCTCTAATTTTAGTCACCAGTCTACCCGTGCGGGACCTTATCAAAATCGTACAAGTTTGTAGTTTAATTGGCATGGTATAAGTGTAAATTGTCCGTAATGTGTGTAGGATAGTATTAATGTGCCGGGATCACTGGTCGGTGTGGGCTGATGGGCCTGTTTCCACGCAGTATCTCTAAACTAAACTAAACCGTTCCCTCAACATCAGCAAGATGAGTTACTGACTTCAGTGAACTAGATGGTGTACATGCCCCAATGGTGTTGAAGTCGAGATGGTCAAGAGCTTCAAGTCCCTGGGCGTAAATATGCCTCCCCCCCCCCCCCCCATCGACTCCATCTAAACCATGCTGCCTCAGGAATGCAGCCAACGCAATTGAGGACAATTTTCACCCCAGTCATTCCTTCTACCATTGAGCAGAAAATACAAAGTTTGAAAGCACACCAAAATCAGGAACAGCTTCTTCCCCAATGTTATCTGATTACTGAACAATCTTCTCATAGATTTTCTCTTGCACCACCTGTTGTACTCGCATGATTTAATTGTGTAGCACAAACAAAGATTTTTGCTGTATTTTGGTATATTTGACAATAATAAAACCAGACGATTATGTATCAGCAAAAGAGGAAGGCTTCATGCTCATCAGCATTCCCACTAAGAGAGCAGTGCATATTGTGAGTGATTAATGCAAGGCTATTACATTGGTGGCCCATGGGACAACACCACTTGCCGGATCTCTCCAACTCACACACTGCGCTGATTGATATTTGTGTCACTGATCCTTCTTGGTCACTGAGAGTGCCTATTACACATGGACATCATCTGCACAAGAAGAGCATATCTTAATCCTCCCTGTGAATGGTGATTAGATGTGGACAATCAATGCTGGACTTACCTATTCGTACCAAATGAACAGATGATCATTTACCTAGCTGTTCTATGTGAGACCCTCTCTACATGTTGGCTGTTGCATTCTCTTCACATCCAAAATTACTTTATCAACTGTAGTCTCCTATGTGTTCCACCAATGCGAATGTTGCTATATAACTTGAAAAGAAAGGCTCCTTTCCCAGCATGGAAAATGTGTGAATTGTAATTGCTGACTTCCAACACACAACACACTGTGTGTGCCTTTTCCTATTGCATTAGAGGGGCAGGCAGTGGAACCAGTCTGATGGAGTGAAGACATCCCAAGAAATAAGAGTCCACCAGTCCTGTCTCACGATGCAGCCCGCCACACAGAAAAGCATCACGGTCAGTTTATTGTCACATGTACCAATTATGGTACAGTGAAATTTGAATTACCATACAGCCATATTTTTTTTAAAAGCAACAAGACACAGAACTACATAAAAGTTAACATAAACGTCCACCACAGCAGATTCCCTACATTCCTCACTGTGATGGAAGGCAATAAAGTCCAATCATCTTCCTCTCTTTATTCTCCCGCGGTCGGGACAGTCGAACCATTCGCAGTCGGGGCGATGGAAGCTCCCGCAGCCTGCGGTGGAAGCTCCCGCGGCTTGGAGTTCCTGAAGTCGGTCTCAGACCGGAGTCCGCGAGCTCCGTGATGTTAAAGTCCCGCACTCCTGCGGTAGAGCTCAGAGGTCGATCCCTGGCAAAGGGATCGTGAGCTCCGTCATGTTAAAGTTCACAGGCACGCGCGGTGGAGCTCTCAAAATCGGTCTCCAGCAAAGGCCGCCAACGTCTCGATGTTAAGCCGCAGTGCTGACGGAGATACGATACAGAAAGAAATCGCATCTCCATCGAGGTAAGAGATTTGAAAAAAAATCACCTTAACACCCCCCCCACCCCACCCCCACATAAAACAAGCTAAATAACACTAAAAACACACATTTAACACATACAAAAAAAAGAAGGAAGATATAGACAGACTGGTGGCGAGGCAGCCATTGCCGGCACCGCCCGGTGGTTCACTGACTTTAAAAGTGAACAATGATTTTTGGTCAGCGTTAATGGAGGCAGCACTGAGCTTTAAGCCTATTGGACACGGTCAGCACCAAGGGCTCTTCTGGCATGCAACAGGGGTCAAAATTGTTGGTTACACTGATCAGATTAGAGCTGTTTTTAGCATTCTGGGATAAAAATAAATGACACTGATTAGATAATAACAAAACTATTTTGCTGTCGCCAGAGGCATTATCACCACCCACTGGGTTGTTAGAGCACCTGAGTAACATTCCACAGTCTCATTTCAGACGTATGAAGTAACGCATGATAGTTGGCTGTAAAATGAGTTAACGATGTGTTTGAAGTTCTCAGATAATTCCTAATCTCGGAGAGGATGAATTACAGCAGCCCTCGTGCCTGCTTGCGAGTTATACATCTGCTATTGTCAGAAAGGAACTGGCACCCTCACTCCTGCAGGTGAGCCAATCCTGGAATTGCAGTCACCGTGCATTCCTCAAAGCTAGGAGTTTCCTTTCAACTTGTTTTGATGTATTATCTGTTTATTTAAAACACTGGGCTAATTTTGTCTGCTATCCGCTATGATGCAGATAATTGTCATGAATTAAATGAACTCTTCAATTCATCATTTTCTACATTACAACTGTGACTAGACTAATTAATTCTGATAGACAAAAGTGCTGGAAAAACTCAGCGGGTGCAGCAGCATCTATGGAGCGAAGGAAATAGGCAACGTTTTGGGCCGAAACCCCTCTTCAGGTCTGAAGAAGGGTTTTGGCCCAAAACTTTGCCTATTTCCTTTGCTCCATAGATGCTGCTGCACCCGCTGAGTTTCTCCACCACTTTTGTCTACCTTTGATTTTCCAGCATCTGCAGTTCCTTCTTTAATAAATAATTAATGGTGTGCTGGGACATCCATATTTTATGACAACACTGATGTGTGTGTACCAATCTCTCTCTCACCCATTCTGTCTTTCCACATTTCCTTTCTCAGGTTATGTTTGATCTTTCCCTCTATTTCTCCACCTCCCTCCTACTCCATCACCCCTCTCCCCTCTCTCTGTGCCTCTTTATTTATTTCACTCACTGGCATAAGAAATTGCAGGAGTAGGCCATTCAGCTCCTCGAACCATTCTGCAACGTAACAGATGACCTTTTACCTCTGCAACAATTTCTTTGCACTAGCCACATATCTGTTGATTCCCTCAATATCTCCTCCCCCCCCAGCCTCACCCTCTTATGCCCCAACCTCAACCTCATTCTTCTTCTATGCCACATTGCCACTGTACATTGAACCCTTTAATATTATACTAATTGTCAAGGATAGATTAAATTGCAGTCTGTTGTATAAGACAGCAGCTAACCTGAGTGACTGTTGTTAATCAATTGATTCTGGCTTTATGTTTTCTGTTGATTTGTTTTTTTAACAGTAATGAAGTTATTAACAGAATCATATTTGTGACAGAGATTAGATAGTGTACAAGCTGTGGATATAGTGGCCCCTCCCTCTCCAATAACTTCCAAGCAACATTTTATCGAGAAAGGAATGGATGGAGAAGTTTACAGAGGGAATCGCAAAGCTTCAAGTCTTTGGAGCTTGGCACAATTGTCAATGGTATAGCGATTAAATTTAAGGGTTGATCAAGAGGCCAACAGAGTGTAAGATCCTGGGAGAGTTGTAGGGCAGGAGGAAAGACCTGAGAATAAAAGAGATGAGATTATGGAGCAATTGGCAGAATGAAATTCTGCTTGTCTGTGGAATTCTCTGCCTCAGAGGGTGGTGGAGGCGGGTTCTCTGGATGCTTTCAAGAGAATGCTAGATGGGGCTCTTAAAAATAGCGGAGTCAGGGGATATGGGGAGAAGGCAGGAACGGGGTACTGATTGGGAATGAACAGCCATGATCACATTGAATGGCAGTGCTGGCTCGAAGGGCCGAACGGCCTACTCCTGCACCTATTGTCTATTGTCTATTGAAATCTCTGGTTCAAGCCACTGCCACCATATAACAACACAGCACCGGAACTGGCCCTTTGGCCTACATGTCTGAGCCAAACATGATGCCAACTTAAACTAATCCCAACTGCATGTCATCATTACCCCTTATTGCCTGCGTGTTCAAATGCCTCTTAAATGTTGCCATCATATCTGCTTCAACCACCTCCCAAGGCACCTACCACTCTTTGTGTAAACAAAAACGTGCCTTGTAAGTACTTAGACTTTCCCCTCTCACTTTAAATTCATACCCTCTATTAATAAGAATTTCCACCCTGGGAAAAATATTTTGATTGTCTCCTCTATCTATGCCTCTCATAGTTTTATGTGCAGAAAGCAATCCAAGTTTGTCCAACCTCTCCTTATGGCTAATACATCCTGGTGAACCTCCTCAAAGCCTCCACATCCTTCCTGTAATGTGGTAACCAGAACTGCACACAATATTCTAAATGCAGCCTAACCAAAATTTTACACAGCTGTAACATGGCTTTCCAACTTTAATACTCACCAGGAACCAGTAGAGTTGAACATATAAATAGGATTTGTTCTGATTCTAATATGGTAGCATAGTTCCTTAAAAGATTTATCCTTCTATGGGTATGTTACTCGGACTTCTGTTTCATTGCGCATTCAGGGTAAAGAAATAGCAGTGTGAGGAAATAATCTCCTAGTAGTGATGCTCAGAGCCAAGCGGTAGCATAAATATACTGTATATGTCCTAGCCCACCCATCATTCCCTTTTCAATCCGTATTCCTACTGATTTTGCATGTGGTTTTTTTCTGTACAGGTCAAATGTTTACCCATTGTATGGATAGACGTACTGGCAATGTCAAGTGGTCAGGAATGACCAATCCAGTGGCCTTTCTCTGGACTGAGGTAGCTAGCTGTGATTGGTTCTGTAAAATTATTGGCTATCGCTATCTTTAGCTACTGTTTAAACTCCTTCTCGGCCTCAAGTCAGGAATTCCAACTCTGGTTTATTCCTGGAATAATATATCACTTTAAAATTATTTTGGTTTACTTTATTGTGGGACGCTCAGCACGCACATCAGGATATGTTGAATCTGATTTCGAAAAATGACTTTAAATTGATATATCTTAATATTGTGATGTCAAATTAGTCTTGACGATAAGGCCAGCAATGTGTGTTCTCTTCTTCCTCTGGTTTAGAAGCATTTTTTCTTTGTAACAGGGATGTTCCTACCTGTGTGCCATAGCTCACTCCATAGCTCCAGGTCATGATATGAGCATAGGTAATTATTGACTTCGTTCTGGCTGAACCTGGAGTACAGTGATATCTTTGCTTGGTTATAAGTTCAGTACAAAATGTGCAAGTGTCTTCTTTGCATATTTCAAACTAACTATTGAACTGTGCATCTTGCTTTGGGATCTTACAATTGTATTTGCACTTTGCAATTGTAGCAGAAACGGTACTGCACAATTGTATGAACAAAGTTTGTTCCTACCATTCAAAGCCAGTTTCTTAAAGTGCTATTAGTATCTATTAATAATTTATTGAATTCACTTATTTTAATGTATGCTCAACTCAAATAAGTGCAAAATTAATGCAGCGGACGCTAACAAAATGGGGTTTTAACTAGGTGGTCCGTCTAGCAATGTTATCTTGATCAGTTTGCAAAGGCCTGATTGTGCTACCCATTAGTGGCTCGTTTTGCTATTTTGTTTTGCTGCTGCATTCTGCTCCCTCCTGGCCAGACACCTTTCCCCCATTATTTCTATGGAAATGATTGACATTTATTCCATTATTCCAAAACAGAACTCTTTGTCCCTATCCCACCATTCTCTTGTTACATGTTGAGTTATTTGGCTGGAGCAATCCAGTTTTCCTGCAATTTGAATTGAAGTCAAGCCTTTCACTGAGCCAGATTCTGAATGTGCATGGATAAAAGTAGAATACTGACCCCCTGCAGCAATTAGTAATGCCTCAAGTATTCCCCAACTATCTCTAACTGTGTAGAATACAGGTTCAGGTGTAGAATGATATAGATACAAAGAAGATTGGAAATAACAAGAGTACAGGTCTGCCAGAAAAACAGATATCTCCTGCGATTTGGAAATGAGTAAAATGGAAGAAATCCAATCAGCTCAAAGTCAAAAATAGTTGTGATTCCACTGAATACAAAAGATTTCCAGTTTACCCATCTTGATTCCTGATATCTCCAAAGCTGGAGATTAGATGTGCAAAACAAAGTTAACTTTTGTTCAAAAGATCACATCTAACCAAAGCTGGTTGGTACCATTATCCATCGGGGGGGGAAGGATATCAAGGTCAAGAGATGAAAGATAGGGGAGGAGAGGTAGTTTTGTAATGCATTCATGTGCATACTCAGGATTTTCAAATCTATCCCCAAAAGGGTCTCTGCAACCTAGGATAAAAGCGTAATGCCCCTGTCCCACTTAGGAAACCTGAACGGAAACCTCTGGAGACTTAACGCCCCACCCAAGGTTTCCGTGCGACTCCTGGAGGTTTTTGTCAGTCTCCCTAAAGGTCGAAAAAGTTTCCGTTTTAAAAATCGGTAATTTTTTAGTCGAAGCCGGTTACGATACTAGTTGAAGGTGGTTGCCGGAGGACAAAAACCTCTGGGAACCGCACGGAAACCTTGGGTGGGGCGCAAAGTCTCCAGAGGTTTCCGTTCAGTTTTCCAAAGTGGGACAGGGGCATAATGGTGAGACTTTCTCCCCAGCAAGTGATTGTGATTTGTGGTGTGCTGCCTGAAATCGGGTGAAACCAAATTCAACAGTAAAGTTAAAAGTGAATTAAATTATATTTGAAATATAATTTCAATGGGGTTGTGGAGAAAGGCAGATGAATGGGAGTGACCAGTCCCAGTTTAGAGTGTTTAATTGTCATTGTCCCAAAGCAGAACAATGAAATTCTTGTTTGCGGCAGCACAACAGGTATGTAAAAATAGCATAGTGTAAACACCATGATAACCAACAAAATATATAAAACGCAAACAAACAATAATAGTGCAAAAGCAAAGATAATGCCCCAAGTCGATGTTATTCCGAGCTTATTTGGACATTGTAGTATTTAATAGCCTGGTGGTTGTGAGGAAGAAGCTACTCCAGAACCTGCCTCCTGTAGTCTCATCTCTAGCAATAACCATTCACAAAGCCTCTTTCCTAGTTGGAATCTCTCCAGTCTGATTATTGTTTCCACCACATTTTACTTTAGTTTATTGTCACGTGTACCGAGGTGCAGTGGAAAGTTTGTAACGGCTTGTAAAAGCAATGTAACAGCCAAGTCTTCTGCCCAGGCTCTTGGTATGTTTCGCTACTATAAATGCTCAACAGATTGTCTTTGCATGCAGTGATGCTTAGAGACTATGCCAGAGTTCAACCTAACGCATCAAGCTCTGACCTGAAGCACAGATTACAATATGTTATTACAAAGATGGATGCAAAAAAGGAGGTTAACAAAACCTGACAATGGGCCGGTAAATGCTTAGTTTTAAGGAGCATCCAGCAGCAGGATAGAAAGGCAGAAGCAGTGAGGTTTAGGGGGAGAATGCCAGAGCTTGGCACTTGCCAGCTGCAGATACATGCAGCAGAGGGAAGTTCAGAAATGGTCAAAACTGGAGGAGCATAGAAGTCTCAATAGAATATATAGTTGATGGACCACTGTGAAACTTAAGAACTGGAGTGGACTGGGTGGTTTGTTCTACCCAAAGACCATGGTAAGATTGTTGGCATCAGCTTTACAAACGGACTGCACAGGAAACCACAGCAGTGCCACCGAAGAGGTTAGATCCAGATGGTTGCTTGCATTATTTTGGTGCTTGCCAAGTGATTGAGTACTGCGCAAACGTTTGTTACATAAAGTAAAGGTTCAGTGGGCAAGGGGTATTACCCCCAAATAGGCAAATTACAAGACAGAAAAGGGATAGGACTAACTGCCCCCAAGCCTGTCCCACCATTTATTAAGGCAATATCTGAAGCTCTACATACGTACTCCTTATCTCCCCGATTCTCACTAAACTTTATCATTCTTGACCTGGAAATACTCAATGACTGAACAAGTGCAGCCCCTGAGGCAGAGAACTTCAAACATTCGCAGCCTTCTGAGTAAAGAAATGTCTTAGTCTTGTATGAGTATGACCACACTGTGTGCCCTGTTCTAAACTGTCTCAACCTGAGCAAACGGTCCCCCACAGAATCTTGTTTATTAAATGGATCACCATTCATTCTTCTGAACTCCAGGGGGTAGAATGATTCTGTTCATTTCAGCAATCAGTCTGGTGAGTCGGCACATACATCCTTCCTTCAGGGTAAAGAATAAATGCTTCATATACTGCAAGGGGTGGTCCCTCCCAGGCCTTGTACACCACAGCTAAACATTGTCATATTTAGTCCGCAACAGTGGCTGCTGGATGTAACTTTCATAGCACTTCACAATAGCTGCTTTTCACAACTTTGTGCCCACTTCCTAAACCTGAGAATCAACATCCTTTTATAGTTATCACCCCAGCATTTTCTGAGAGATCCCACTACTGATCTTGGTAGCAGTTTGCCAACCTGAAAAAGACTGGGCATAGGAGTATGCTGCCTTACAGAGAGACCCAGGTTCAATCCTGAGGGTGCTGTCTATATGGATTTTTTCCTTGCATGAAGATCATGGCTGATCATCCAACTCGGAACTGCCAGGAGTGTGAAAAATGTTTAATATCATCTCGATCCTAAAGGAATTCCGTGAGTACAAGGAGTGGGTCTGGTGACGTACTCCCGGCCACATGGATGTGTGCATCATTCTTATTGAAACATATATGATTATTAAGGGTTTGGACATCGATGTTCCAATGAGGGAGTCCAGAACCAGGTGCCATAGTTTAAGATAAGTGGTACAGCTCTGCCTCAGATGGAGGCTGTTCTCTGATGCTTTCAAAAGAGAGTTAGGAAGCTCTTGGGGATAGCGAAGTTAAGGGATATGGAGAGAAGGCAGGAACGGGGTACTGATTGTGGATGTTCAGCCATGATCACATTGAATGGTGGCGCTGGCTCGAAGGGCCGAATTGCCTACTCCTGCACCTATTGTCTATTATCACCACTACTGCTCCCTGTACAGCCTGTAAACCAACCATAACACTCCCAGAATGGGCTTTGGGTGCTACAAACCACCCACACCTAATCTCATTTCATCATTTATTAATGCAGGTGGATATTTTATGACATTTTCAGAACCATGTTTCAGAGCCAACATAAATAATCTTATTCAAGCCATTTTGTTACCTAGAGGATTAGTACTTAATCTTCGATGTCTCTGAATTCCCTCAAAATGAAATTGTCAAATTATGTCATTCTGGAAGTAGGTTAGCAGGATTCTGCTGGGAAAATTGCAGGAAATGTTTTGTGTTCCACGCAGCAAACTCCAGTTCTCAATAGAACCCTCATAGACTGATAAAACCTCTGGCCTTTCACCTGTTAAGGGCTCAGCTTTCACTGTGAGGAGCCATCTATCTCCATGAGAATTCATTGGATCTTTTTGTAGCAAATTATTCTCCCCTTAGACAATTAAGAGATGCATTGCAGGTGAAAGGGTGAATACATGTTCATTTAATTTCTATAAACATAACGGAGTGTCTTTTGTAATATTCCATGGCACAGTGAAGGATCTGCTGCATTTGCTCACTTTTAACATATCAAATTCAATCTAAAATAGATTCCGTCCCCCACAATTAAAATGTGGATTACAGAAATGTCGGAGACACTTCATCTGGAAAGATTAAGACTTGTCCTTTTGGACAAGCTAGATCAATTCAGAGGAATATGGTCTCCATTTATTGAATATTTAAAGGGTCAAGGTGGTCCGGTTTGACTGAAACCTGAATGAAGGAATAGATGAAGAACTATATATAATAGACCACTGATATATCACCAATGAAGAATAGCTTGCTTAATACTCCACTCATATTATTGACTTTCTACTTTTATTTTATTTCTCTTTATTATTTCTCTTTACTATCTTCTTTCTGTTATAAAATAATAAAAAGTATAGAAGTTTAAATAAGAATGATTGTAAACTTTAAAAATATTAAGAATGTATGTGACGAATAATATGTCTTTCTTTTTATTTGATGTTATTCCTTAACATGTATTTACTTCTAATAAAAATATTTTAAAAAAAAAAAAAAAATAGATTCCGAGCCGCAATTTGTTTCTAACCCTGTACTCCTCTCTCCCTGGGATGCTGTCAACATCCTTGTTGCTTAATGGTCAAACAAATGTTGCTCAGTATGTGCACATCGACTGCCAGGAGAGAAACCTGACCAACACAGCTGCTGCCTGTCAGCGCCAAAGACCCGGGTTCAATCCTAAACACAGTGATGTTTGTATGGAATTTGCACGTTCTTCCTTGGCCAACTTGGGTTTCCCCTCAGTACTCCGGTTTCTTACCACATTCCCAAGATATGCGGATTTATACGTTAATTGGCTTCTGTCAATTGCCCCTGGTGTGTGGCGAGTCGATGCTAAAGTGAGATAATGTAGAACTAGTGCAAAATGATCGATTGTCAGAAAAAGGGTCTCATCCCAACACGTCGCCCATTCCTTCTCTCCAGAGATGCTGCCTCACCCACTGAGTTACTCCTGCGTTTTGTGTCTACCTCCGATCGATTGGCAGCATGGATTTGGTGGGCCAAGTGGCCTGGTTCCATGTGGTATTTTTCAATCAATCGATCAAATGAAAATAAAGCAGTAGGAACCTGACTGAGTAGGGGGTTACGATAACCAAACCTGATCGGTTTCTGTAATTATTTATAATTCCCTCATTAATTTAGGACCTCGCCTACACCCATGCTCAATGACCATTCCCTTCTCCATCGGGGACCTGCTCTTTCCTTGGCTATCCTCTTCCTCCTAATATACCTATCTTAGGATTCTCCTTAATCTTACTCGCCAAGGGTAACTCATGGCCCTTTTTGCCCTCTTTATTAATTTATTCATATGGTGTAATTCAGGATATTATGAGCACCTCTTGTGGCAAGCCTGATACATTCTTTCCGTCACGGTGATCTGACTTAGTTGAAATTGAGCTTTATGTGGCACAGTGGTGGGATTGCTTCATTATCCCAGTGTATTTATTGCCTCCTGTGCACCTGAATGTTTGTAGTTGTGACTTTTGCTTGTGTATATATATATATATATATGTATGTATGTATGTGTGTATATATATATATATGTGTATATGTATATGTGTATGTATGTGTGTGTGTGTGTATATGTTATGTATATGTATATTTATATGTATATTTATATGTATATTTATATTTATATTATATATATTATATGTATATTTATATATTTATATATATATATATGTGTGTGTGTGTATATATATATATATAAACAATAAAACACTCTTGACGCTTGAAGTGGGCACAGAGATGTGATAATGATACACAAGTATGTCCCCCAGTGGCCACTGTGAGGCAGGGTCATATATACAGGCACACATTATATTCATTTCAGTGCACAAATATAGAAGTGTATATCATATATATATATATATATATATATATATAGATGTACCTTCTATATTTGTGCACTGAAATGAATTAATGTGTGCCTGTATCTGTGACCCTGCCTCACAGTGGCCACTGGGGGACAGAACTTGTGTGATGGTGCTCATTCTCACATCTCTGTGCCCACTTCAAGCGTCAAGAGTGTTTTATTGTATTGTATTGTCAATTCTGTTAACCCTTGCTGTCTCCTCCCCTTCCCACCTCTCCCTCAGCCCTCGGGCCCTGGCATTACCTCTATCTCTATCTCCCTCACCCACCCTAGTGCACTAGCTTCTCATTTTCACACCACAGCTTACAATGGCTTGTTCCCTTTATCATCGATACTTTTTTGCATATCTTTCATTCATTGTTCTTTATCTCTCCACATCACCGTCTATATCTCTCGTTTCCCTGATCCCTGACCAGTCTGAAGAAGGGTCTCGACCCGAAACATCGCCTATCTCCTTCGCTCCTTAGATGCTGCTGCACCCGCTGAGTTTCTCCAGCTTTTTGTGTGACCCTCGATTCTCCAGCATCTGCAGTTTCTTCTTTAACACAGTGTTTTATTGTCATATGTCCCGGACGGGACAATGAAATTCTTACTTGCTGCAGCACAACAGAATATGTGATTATGTGAACATTGTATATCACGGGGGGAAAAGAAAAAGTTCAATAAATAACAAATATAGTGCAAATAACAAATAATAATATAGTCTTTTGCAGTTCAGAGCTCATTGCTTATTTGTTGTGTTTAATACCCTGATGGCTGTGGGTAAGAAGCTGTTCCTGAACCTGGACGTTACAGTCTTCAGGCTCCTGTACCTTCTTCCTGGTGAGATAACTGTGTGGCCAGGATGGTGTGGGTCCTTGATGATTTTGGCTGCCTCTTTGTGGCAGCGACTATGACAGATCCCTTCGATGGTGGGGAGCTCAAAGCCGGTGATGAGCTGGGCAGTGGTCACATCTTTTTGTAGTCTTTTACGCTCCTGGACATTCACGTTGCCAAACCAGGCCACGATGCGACCAGTCAGAATGCTCTCTACCGTGCACCTGTAGAAGTTTAGGAGAATCCGCTTCAACATGCCGAATCTCCATAATCTTCTCAGGAAGTAGAGTCGCTGATGTGCCTTCTTTACAATTGCATCGGTGTGCTGGGTCCAGGAAAGATCTTCTGATAAATGCACGCCCAGGAATTTGAAGTTATTGGCCCTCTCCACCATCGTCCAGTTGATATAAACTGGATTGTGGGTCCTCATCCTTCCCCGACTAAAGTCCACAATCAGTTCCTTGGTCTTACTGATGTTGAGAGCCAGGTTGTAGTGCTGGCACTATTGGTCAGTCGGTCGATCTCACTTCTATACTCTGACTCATCCCCATCTGTGATTCTTCCTGAACCTGACAACTGTTTCCGCCTTGCAGTGTAATGTGGGAACAAGGAGCAGCACAATGGCGCAGACGGTAAAGCTGCTGCCTCTCAGCACCGCATACCCGGATTCGATCCTTATTTTGGGTGTTGTCCATCTCCCTGTCAATCGTGGGTTTCCTCGGGCTCCTCTGATTTCCTCCCATATCCCAAAGACGTGCGCGTTTGTAGGTCATGGCCTCTGTAAAGTGCCCCTAGTGTGTAGGGAGTGGATGAGAAGGTGGAATAACCAGAACTAGTGTGAATGGTCCCGACCCGAAACATCGCCTGTTCATGTCCTTCAGTGAGACTGCCTGACCCGCTGAGCAGTTCTTGTCGTGTAATGAGGGATGGGCTGTGATACTTGTGTCGGGGTGCACAGTTGCAGCATGGTCTCTGTTTCATTGGGGCATTTTGTATATTTTCACGATGTTTGCTGCCAGGTGCCACTGTGGTTCTGTTGTGAGCTGCCTCGGGAAGTCCAGGCTCGTCCCGCTGCCAGGGCGAGTGACCGCCTCGCTCAGCTATCAGGGCGGGGGCCGCTCTGGCACAGTAATAACGGACAGCAGCCACAACCCGACCGGGCAAGCGGAACTCTTGTTGCCCTGATGCTGTCCTCAACCAGAACACCCGAAACGCCCTCTGAGCAGCAGTGTCGTGGTTTCCAGCGGTTCGCGGATATGCCATTGGTTGCCTATTGGTGCCTGGGAGCTGCGGTATGAAGGGGTCCCGTGTCGACATGGCATATCGGCTGGCCTTTTCTCTCCACGGATGCCGCCTGCTCTTCTGAGTCCTCCAATACTTCGTTGGTTGCTCAGGCGCTGAGGTCCTGTCGGCGCTCTCGCCCTCTCTCCCGCACAATACAAGTTTACGCAGCACTTCTGATGGAGATGCCAACTGAGGCGAATATAGACCACGGCTTTAGAGATTGTCTGCACACATCTGTGAATCGGCTTTGTTTTATTTTTCTGAAACCAATGTCGCCCATGCTCGCCGCAAACTGTGAACAGGAGCCCCTTTTAGGCGAGTCCGGGCGGTGCGCACAACGGGCAAGGGAAATGCCCACTCGGGGTCATCTCTCCCTGAGCGTAGCGCACTCGGGCCGCGGCCTCGGTAGAAATGCAGCGTGTGGGGACTGGAGCCGACCGGGCCAGCTCTGTGGGTAAAAATGTGTGTGAGTGTAACCCAATATCTGGCTGCTCTCCTATCCCACCCGCGCAGGTAGCAAGGTCTCGGCGTGGGTTAACACTGGCCTCTCTCGCATTCATGAGCCGCACATTAGATTACCTTCAACAGGCGCCAAAACAGGCGACAAAAGATCCTTGTTAGCCCCATCTGAGGGTTGTTGTTCCGGACCTGTACGGGATTTATTGAGTTCCAAGCCTGTGATATAAATAGTTCAGCCACATTGTGAGACAGCCTCACACCGCAGCGCCCGGCGATTAGCCGCGAAGATGAAAGACAGAATTATTGTACTATTTCGGGCTGATCGTAACTGAGCAAATCATCTCGATTTAACACGACCTATAAAGAATTAACGCCGCGGTTAAACAAAAATGCGATTGGTAGCGAATTATTAAATTCGTTTGAATCGGGCCGCAATAAACTGGAAGGGCATTTCAACAGCTCCAGTGCATAATTCTAGTGCCCATTTCGCGGCAACGCCTTTGCCGCACGTTTCATTGAAGTAGTTTATCCGCAACTTCTACATTCACTGTTAGTTTCACTGCCAGTTTCTCTCAAACTGCACAGATTGAAATGCAACAGTTGCACTGCAGAATTCAATGCAACAATTTTAGTGCAAGTGTCGCATCAATTATTTCATTCCGATAGTCTCGCATAAATATTCGGTCAGCGTTTTAAAGTAAAATAATCGTTCTGTTGATCTGTTTTGAGTCCATAGGCTTTTATTATTAATGCTCGGGCGCTAAGTGGCACCGTAAACCGGCCTGGGACGCGCGTTCCCGGGGCACAGGTAAGATGCAGACAACCCTTAAAACCAACTAATCTACAGACTAGAGTCTCCCGAGAGCAGCAGTGGTGGGGGTGGGGTCCCTGGATCTGTGCACGTGTCCAGTGGGGTGTTGAAGTCTGGTGTGATGGGGTTGTAGGTGGAACCACTGAATATTTGCTCTGCTTTGACACAGTCCATGTCAGCGATCCGCTGACTGCAGCGGGCGCTGCCTCGGATCAGCGCGGACGGTGCGAGCCCGTGTCCGGGGGAGGGAGCGAGGAGGCGCGGGATGAACAGCTCGCTGCCGCGGCGATGACTTGCCCGCGTCTTTGCTGCTCTCCGCCGACCGCCAGCCTGTTGCACCTCGCCGTGCGGACGCCGGCACACTCTGCCCACACCTGACCGCGGGCTTCCCAGCGCTGCCACCGTCGCCATCCGCCTCGCTCGGAGCCGACTGACATCCAGAGACCATGCGGCTCCCGGGCGCTCGCTGTCCTCGGGTCCGCGGCCGCTACTTGCTCTGCCTCTCCGTGGTTCTGCTGTCCCAGCTCGCCGTCTCCCCCTCTCTGTTGACAGGTAAGGACCCTCCGTCGGCCGGGACGTAGATAGATGTGGGTGCAGACCGCCGGTGTTGTAGGTGGTAACCTCTCCTGTTTGTGCGCTAGGTTCAGTGGCCGGCTGCGAGGATGAAGGCGCGGCGATAGAAATCCCACTCATCACAGACAACCCCTGCATCTCATGCCGGTGTCTGGTAAGAAACTCCGCCAACAGGGAGCCCGTGCGCTTTATTGCAAGGCCCGGCGTTTTCGGGATGCAATCCTGATTCCTGACAACGAATGCTGGCGATCCCAGCGTCCGCGCCCCGGACTTGGAGATCGGTGCCCAAGCCGGTTTCACCTGATGCTGAGCTCAGGGGTTTGGCTCCACGTCCCTCGGCAGTTTGGGGACGAATCCCAGCCGGTGTCGGGTGAGGAGGCAAGTTCCGTGCGGTACAATATTTGCTTCTGCTCTGCACGATTCACTGTTGGGATTGAGCGTGTGTCCGACGGAAGCTCGGAGCCAAGGCGGCGCAGCGTGAGCCGCAGGCTGTGGGACTGTGCAGCGTTGCCTCCGCCAAGCTGCCCCGGCTCCCTGCCAATCACTCTCACTCCATGTCCATTACTGCCTGTCCCGCTGACTTACCCCAGCATGTTGTATCTACCTTCATTTAACTCGCGGCGTGTTGCCTGCCTGTTGCATTCCCGACTGCAGTATACGAACGGTTCATCTCTCTTTCTGCAGAGGATAGAAAGGGCGCCGACAGTCTGAACACTGACAGGACGCCAGCAGTCATTGTCAGAGGTGGGGAATCTTTCCCTATTCGGGCCGGACAGGCGGTATTTGAAAGCCCCCCATCGAACTTCGCTTTTGTAATGAAGCAACGAACACCCTCCCTCCCTCTCTCCCCCCGAAAATCCGGAGACATGGAGAACATTCAGGTTGCCGTGGTGGAGGCAAGGTCAGGGCCAAAGGTCGGCCGCGGGCTGTCGCCTGCCTGTCCCTGCAGCCTTGTGTTGGCACGGCTGGGGCGGCAGGTGCTTTTCCCCGCAACAGAGGGGAGCGCCTGTCCGCAGCCCCCACGCCTTCAGTGGCCGGGCCGGGCCAAGCAGCGGGGAACACAGCACCTGCCCACTGACGGGAACGCTCAGCACGACGTGAAGGGCTTTCCGTGTAAAAGCTGAATAGGAAACGCAAAAATTATCACCAATGGGTTCTACCCCTCGGGGCGACCCTGTGATGATCGACAGTGGCGCCATCCTTTGCTGCTGAGCTCCGCTGCGAGGCTCGGACCCCTTGATGGCTGTGAAGCTTCCTGCAGAATGCGGGACTTGGTGCCAGGCGCTGGGACGGCCGGGTTTGGCGCGCTCGCTTTCGCCCTTCCAAGCAAATGGTACAGTCAGCGTGATCGGTGATGTCTTACACATTTGGGGTTTTTGAGGAGGCAGGAAGATGATTGATGAAGGTCGGGCAATCCATGACGTGCACGTGGAGTTTAGTTGGGCAATTGGCAAAGTCCCTCACGTGTAGGTTGATCCAGAAGATGGGATCCACAGATTGGATTCAAAACTGGATTCGTCAAAGACAGAGAGTAATGGTGGAGCATTGCTTCTCTGGCTACAAGTCTGTGACTAGTGGTGTTCCACAGGATTCAGTGGTGAGACCTTTGTTGTTTGTAATATACAGTTTATATAAAATACTTTGGATGAAAATGTAAATGAACTAATTAATAGGTTTGCAGATGACACATAATTGGCACAGTTGCGAATAGCACATTACAGTAGGATATGGATCAGTTGGAGAAATGGGCAGAGAAATGGCAGGTGGTGTTTAAAGTGGACAAGTGCAAAGTGGCTGGTCAAATGTAAGAAGACAGTACACAGTAACAAAATAGAGAGAGTACAGAGGAGATTTACTAGAATGTTGCCTGGGATCCAGCAACTATGTTACAGAGAAAGGTTGAACAAGTTAGGTCTTTATTCTTTGGAGCGCAGAAGGTTAAGGGGGGACTTGATTGAGGTCTTTAAAATGATGAAAGGGATAGACAGAGTTGACGTGGATAAGCTTTTCCCATTGAGGGTAGGGAAGATTCAAACAAGAGGGCATGACATGAGAATTAAGGGACGGAAGTTTAGGGGTAACGTGAGGGGGAACTTCTTTACTCAGAGGGTGGTGGCTGTGTGGAATGAGCTTCCAGCAGAAGTGGTGGAGGCAGGATCGATTTTAACATTTAAAAGTAAAGTGGATAGGTATATGGACGTGAAGGGAATGGAGGGGTATGGTCTGAGTGCAGGTAGATGGGACTAGGGGAAAACAAATGGTCGGCACGGACTGGAAGGGCCGAGAGGGCCTGTTTCCGTGCTGTAATTGCTATATGGTTATATGGTTAAATGGCAGGACCCTGAGGAGCATTGATGTCCAAGGGGGCGGGCTTGAGAATCAAATCCATATATCCCAACGTGATAACACAAGCAGATAGGGTGCTAAAGAAGGCATATGACATGCTTGTTTTCATCGATTGGACCATTGAGTATAAAGTAGGCAAGTCATGTTGTAGATTTATAAAACTTTGGTTAGGCCACATTTGGTGTATTTCGTGCATTTTTAGTCCCACATTGCAGGAAGGGTGTCTTTGGAGAGGATCCTGAATTAGAAAACATTGGTTATATGGAGATGTTGGACACACTTTTAGTATTAATTTTTTATTTGGAATGTCAGAGACTGAGGGAAGACTTGATAAAGGTTATTAAATCATTATCTGTATATAGGTAGATAGTCCAAATCTATTTCTTAGAATGGAAGTGTCAAATACTAAAAGACACAGCTTTAAGGTCAGAGTTTAAATTACAGGAACAGAGAGAGTTTTAGCTGCCAGGAATGTGCTGCCAGTGTGGTGGTGAAAGCAGATATGATAGCGGCATTTTAGAGACAGTTTTACAGGTACATGAACTGGGGATGGAGAGATATGGATCACATATGGAGGGTTGGTTTAATTTGGCATGATGATCGGTACATATATGGTGGGCCGACGGGTTTGTTCCTGTTCTGTACTATGTTTTTGGAATTGTCCCTGTAATTGTCTCAGCTAGCCTCCGGGACCATTTCCCAAATGGAGTGGGCAACAGGAAAATTGTTCCATTGTTATTTTTGTAGATCTTACAGGTATGTGAGTTAATGATTATGTGGGAGGGGGCAGCAAAATTGGTGGAGGATATTCACAAACTCAGAGTGGAACAAACAAGACCTCTGATTACACATTCTGCTGATCTTCTTGGCACTTCAATGTGAGATTAGTTCACAGTTGCTTATTTTCACTTCACCAAACTACAAAACCCCCAGTAGAAAGAACGTGCAGGAAGGAACTGCAGATGCAGGCAGAGGAATGGGTGACATTTCTGGAGAGCAGAAATGGGTGACATTTTGGGTCGAGAAGGGTTTTGACCCAAAATGTCACATATTCCTTCTCTCCAGAGATGCTGCCTGTCCCGCTGAGTTTCTCCAGTATTTTGTGTCCAGTAGAAAGAATATGGACCATTCCTGCATCCCGTGCCATTAGCTCAGAATGTCCCAAAGTCTTTGCTGTCAATAAATGACTTTCTGTTGGAGTGCAGAAACAGATATGGAATGGAAGGCTGAGGTTGGCATTGAACTCACAGTAGTGATGTAATCTCAATGCCTTTAGACTTTGATTGTCTGCTCTGGTATGTCAGGGGCAAGTTTTCAGAATATTTCCTGAGGATCGTAACTGGATTTACTTTTTTGTAACTTTGCCAAGAAGTGGGGAAGTCCTGGTTTGGAGAGAGTTTGAAACTGCACAATGTGCCTCAGTTTGATGGACAGGCTGGTATATGCAGCTCTAAATAACTTATCTTGCTCTGGCACCCAGGACCTGGGGAAGAAGCATTGCCTCTGGGTTCCTGTAGCTGAACATTCAAGGGAATCCAGTCCCCTAACACTGCCAGCATCTGTACTGGCAGCTGGCAGCCTCTGTAAAGCAGCAACACAGCTGCGCCGTTGGGTCATTTTCCTGGACGTGTGTGTGCTGAATGTTTACAGGCGCACTGCTCTGCTTGTGTGATTAACAGCTCTGCAGGTGGAAAGTTGGGAGCAAATGTTTATCGACACGGGTTGAAGCCAAGTCACTGGTTTACGTTTGGAAGTTCAGCTCCTGTTTGGGTGAGTACATGAAGTATAAAACTGGGAGTTTGGCTGCGGTCTGTATTGAATTACAGGCGGCTCGTGCAGTGCACTTGGAGCACATCACAGCCTGCAACCAGCCTTTTACAATTGGCAAGAAGACTTCAGTTTGGTGCATAATCCCGTGATGGAGTGTGCAGTGGTGTAGAGTGTGGCACTGGCCGGTGTCTCGAATGTTTGCAGTTTCTATTTGCATGGATCACCCTTGGAAACCTCCATCTCATGGAAGGCCAATGTCAGTAGTGTGATGGAGCTCACATTACTACTCACATCACATTATTGCTGCGTTGTCCAGGAAAGTTCAGGCTACTTGATTGTTGCTCCTACACTGCACTCAACCAACACAGCTTAAACCCTCCTCTGAGGCCTTACTTTTTCACAGCTGCAGAATACACACCACCTCTCGTGTAACCACAACCCTTTCTACATGACCACACCTGCATCCACGTGACTATGTCTGCTTCCATGTGACCACACCTACTTCCATATGACCACATATACTCCCCCACTTACTCCCACACAAGCACACCTACTCCCTCATCACCATGTCTTATCCCACGTGACCACATCTCCTACGTGATCACGTCTGCTCGCATGTAACCATTTAAAATCCCTCATTGAGATCTCCCAATCTAGCTCACTGCAGCCCTGGCACTTTTTGTCTCGCTTTCTCTGTAACTGTCACATCATACTGTATTCTGCATTCTGTTTTATTTTCATAGAAACATAGAAACATAGAAATTAGGTGCAGGAGTAGGCCATTCGGCCCTTCGAGCCTGCACCGCAATTCAATATGATCATGGCTGATCATCCAACTCAGTATCCTGTACCTGCCTTCTCTCCATACCCCCTGATCCCTTCAGCCACAAGAGCCACATCCAACTCCCTCTTAAATATGGCCAACGAACTGGCCTCAACTACCTTCTGTGGCAGAGAATTCCACAGATTCACCACTCTCTGTGTGAAAAACGATTTTCTCATCTTGGTCCTAAAAGACTTCCCCCTTATCCTTAAACTGTGACCCCTTGTGCTGGACTTCCCCAACATCGGGAACAATCTTCCTGCATCTAGCCTGTCCAACCCCTTAAGAATTTTGTAAGTCTCTATGAGATCACCTCTCAATCTTCTAAATTCCAGCGAGTACAAACCGAGTCTATCCAGTCTTTCTTCATATGGAAGTCGTGCCATCCCAGGAATCAGTCTGGTGAACCTTCTCTGTACTCCCTCTATGGCAAGAATGTCTTTCCTCAGATTAGGAGACCAAAACTGTACGCAATACTCCAGGTGTGGCCTCACCAAGACCCTGTACAACTGCAGTAGAACCTCCCTGCTCTTGTACTCAAATCCTTTTGCTATGAATGCCAACATACCATTTGCTGCACTAACTGATGTACTTATGCTTTCTAGTATCCATGTATTCCTCCTGCTAGAATGTGGCACTTCATATTAAATTTCATCTGCCTCCTATCCTCCCATTCCATACCTTGACATTTGAAGTTCATTATAGACCTCTTCACAGCTTCCACCTCTTCCAAATGATGTGTAATCTGCAAATGTAGTAATGGTGTCCTGTGAACTAAATGTAACCTACTTATATACATTCAGGGAAGTCCTGGTCCTGGGACTGACTGGTGGAGAATATGCTGCTCAGTATCCGTCAGTCTGAAAATCTGCTCGTGTTGGGATTTGAGAGCCATCGGAGCTCTGCCCTTGGCTCTTCAGCAGATACTGCTGCTGCCCCTGCCTTATGACAAGGAGCAACTGTATGTCCACAGGAGGCCCTGCCCTTGCATTACACTGGTTTAGATTGCCCTTACCACATCAACAACACTGTGAGATGACCCGGCAAAGATGAACAGCAAACAGTGCCAGAAATGGCCAGATGATCAGGGACGACTGTGTTGAGAGAGAGAGAGAGAGAGAGGTAACATTTCAGTTCAGTGTCCCTGTGTCATTGGATGCCCTCATTCCCCTGTGAGACTGGAGGAGTTGGAGTCACTCAAAACATTGTGTGCAATGTGGTGAGATTAAATTCTCATCATCTCCAATTCTTTGGCAATTCCAAACTCCATTAATCAGCATCATATTAACAAATCACAATCTTGATATTCCCCAAACATTGGAAAGAATGGCAGCAGATGAGGTTAGACTGTTCAATGGGGAACCTACAACAGTTGGGTGGTTGATAGTCAGTGAGGCAAAGAGCCTCTTTCCGTGCTGGATGCCTGCAAGACTTAATAACAATGAGTAGCTTGGCATAGTTGCTGCAAGTGTGAGGAAGATTCCACGGTTTGGAATATGTGGCAGGTTACTTTAATTAGAGAGGAGAAAATGCTGTCAGTCTGTTTCTGCAGTGGTCAGAACCTGTTGGCTTGTTGTTGACTGCAAGCTGGTCATAGACTTGCACTGTAACACCAAGTCACTGATTCAGCTCAGCCCCTCCATGTCAGTGTATGTGCCCCAAATGAGCTTCCTGCTTTCCCTCTTCAGCTCAACTATTACAGGCCCCACACTTCCTTTTCGTCTGTCTATCCAGCTTCCCCAGTTGTGATTCACCTCAACCCCTTCCAGCAGACTTCCCACTTAGATATGGAGAACCTTTCATTTTTCCCTAGATAATCCAAGGTTCATCCCAGATAATTTATAGGTGCTAGTTCTGTCTTCCAGGCCAGTAAAATTCAGTACACCTGGGCTAGCTAACATTCCATAATTTTGCAGACCTCTTCTATTAATTTTCTGGAACTGGTCTTACTTTCCTTTAACATCATCATCACAGTTTTATTTACAAATAAGATGCTAAAAATTCTGGGTCTACTCAATAGGTTTGAAAACCTGGAGGGGGAATACTCCAAAATTTCCACTTCTCAGCCACAGGATTGCAGAGCCATCCAGGCCAATATCACAAACCAAGCATGCTTCAATTTTCTTCCCAGCACAGAGACGGGTTTAATCTAATTATTGCCCATCTTCCATCCTCTGGGCATTCCCAGAATAAGCTGGTGCTCAGAGATAAGTTACAATATATATATATTTGGCATTGGTCAACAGATAGCAATATAAATGTTTTTAAATGTGAAGAGAATTTGGAGGTGTTGGTTAGTGCATGTTAGTGATGTGGAGGCAGAGATATGCCACAATCCTGTGGAATTAAAGTAGCTGAATAGTCTCATCCTTCATCCTCATATGTTGTTTCCTGAAGAGTTTGTGAATTCAAGGGTATTGGTCCTTGAAAATAATTATACAAACTTGAGTACTCTGG
The DNA here is from genome assembly GCA_035221665.1 of Okamejei kenojei. Classification (NCBI taxonomy): domain Eukaryota; kingdom Metazoa; phylum Chordata; class Chondrichthyes; order Rajiformes; family Rajidae; genus Okamejei; species Okamejei kenojei. The sequence continues at coordinate 81,268,583 of CM069134.1, forward strand.
ATTAGAGTATCCAAGAAGCTGACTGGAATGCTGTTGTTTATAGACACATGTCTCTTCAGGACATGTCACAGAATTTATCTGGCACAGAAAGAGGCTATTTGCCCCTTCGTGGTATTTAACAGCACTTAACAACTCCTGCTAATTTGATTTTCCATTGACTGTGATATCAATTTCCAGCATAGCAACATTTCTGACCTTTACATCCCGCTTCAGAATGCAGTTCATTGGGCTCTGCTGCTGGTATCTGGAAGTGAGTTTCTCCAGGATGTTCCCAGAGTGCAGGGACATTCCAAAACTGTTTACTGCCAGTTACAATCAGTACCATATGTAGGTCTAGGAATAGATCTCCTTAAAGATCAGCATCGACATCTTTGAGTAGAGCCACGGGAGATGGTGAAAAAAAATAAGTCAATATTTCTTAAATATTTTTACTGAGTAGAAGATCATGGAAAATAAGGAATTGAGCCATATAAGTTGTAATATGTCTTAGACTATATACTTACCATAGAAGATGTATTGGCAGTGTTGAAGGGCTTAAAGTGGGAAGCTCGGGGAGAATTTGTGGAGGCCCTGCAGAGATATTTGATTCATCTTTAGCCACAGGTGACGTTCTGGAAAACTGGAAGATGGCTAATATTGAGACAGGAGACATTTAAGAGGGACTGCAGGAGCAACATTTTCACTCAAAAGATAGCCGTATCTAGAACGAGCTGCCAGAGGAAGCTATAGATGCAGATACAGTTAAGACTTTCAAAATACATTTGGACAGATATATGGAGTTTAAAAAGTTATGGACCAAATACAGGTTATTGGGACTAAACCAGAGTGTCTTGGTCATCATGGATCAGTTGGGACAACCTTTTTCCATGCTGTATAGCTATATGACTAGAAAGTTGACTTGATCTCCTGTTGGTTAAAACTCTACAAGAGGAATTGAACTTTTAGGCTTACAGCAAATGTTCTTCAATTCTGAGAGGGCTATTAACTCGTGGAAAAAATCATAAAATAAATGCTAATGCATTATATTTTGAATGATGATCCCATGTTCACAATTCAAAGGTTCTGATTGAGTACCTTTCAGATCCTGGAATCATGGTCAAGGAAGGATTTTCATTCACTCATTCACTGGCTCCCTGGCTATTTTCAGTTACGTTTCAAGATCCGGTTAATGTTTTGAATATTTCTGCCACACTTTACCGATGTTAATATCTTTAGCTTTTGAGTGATTTTGTAATCCAATCTAATCTATATAAGAAGTCTAAGGGCTTTATGAAGAATTCCAGGTCAGTTTGAAATGAACACATTACTGAAAATGAGGGATGGAGAAGTGGTCTCTTAACCACCCACTTAACCATAGCCCATGTGAGCTAAATCCCTTCTTCAGAATGCAGAAATCTTCAACAAACCCCTCTCACCACTGTGTTTCTGTGGCTTAGTATCTGGAACCAACGCAATTGCTCAGCTGGCAGAATTCAGCTGAGTGCGAGAGTGAGACAGGAGGAAGATTTTTAAAAATTCTCTATCTGGATCTGAGCATTGCTGGATAGGCCAGTACTTATTTCCCATCCCTAACAGCCCTTGAGAAGGTGTGGGTGTTCTCCAAAACTCCACCATATGGAAGGGTTCCCTCGCTGCCCTGTGTTCTCATGATTAGGCTGCCTCCTGGTTGTGCGATGAGCATCAACTCCTCAGTGCTCTGGTGCCTTGTACAGGCATAGTGGGCTCTGCGTGCGGGAGGACCAGTTTCCTTGCAGTTTACCCTGGCATAGATCAGAATGGTGGTTTACATTGCACTGGGACAGCACCAGCACAGCTGTATTGCAGGGTGCAGCGCCATCTACTGCACCTGCACTCACTGCACTCCCACGCTGACACGCCGAGAATTCCCACACTTCCGCCTCAAAGCCCAGGACCTTCTGAGCAAGAAAGCAGAGAGAGGCATCTTTACCCATTCGCTCTGACAAGGTCAATGTTCAGATTCAGTTCCTAATCAGTAAACAGAGAGCTTTATCCCAACAGGTGTTTTCAATACAAGGTAATATCCACCTGGTACATTGTACCGCCCAGTGACGTGCAGCTAGATTGCAGGCAATTGATTCAAACAACACACTAAAACATAAATTAGACATAAATTCTATGTCAGTAACAAGGAACAAAAAGGCTGAGTAAAAAGCAAGACATTAGTGTAAAACAAGTCCATAATAGTGCAAGAGGTGGTCTGTAGTGTTTCATTGCTGAGGGTTAGGGTCGCTCAGGTCAGTTCAGGAACTTGATAGTTGTAGGAAAGTAGCTGTTTATGAACCGAGGTTTCTACTGTATATCTCCTGCCCGACAGTATCAACGAGGTGGGGGCCTTCTCTGGTGGTGGGGATCCATGATGATAGATGCAGCCTTTCTTGAAGCAGCACAACGTGTAGATCCTTTTGACAGTGGGGAGAGCTGTGCCCTCCACCCTGCAGCCTCGGAATATTGGCATTATCAGGCTATGATATAACCAATCAAGACACAGCGCATCTGTAAACGTTTGTTAAGTATTCAGTTATTTGTTGAATCGCATTAAACTTCTAAGAAAGTAGAGACGCTGGTACGCTTTCTTTGTGGCTACACCAATGTGTCTGGGACAAGGACAGAATCACCCGCGACGTTAACGGCCAGGAATTTGTAGTTGCTCAAGGGCCTGTCCCACCTGCGCGTCATTTCCGCGACATCACTTATGGGTCTCGACACACAACGTGGATTTTGGGATTCACAAAATCTCCGCACGCCACCTGCGTGACGCACAAATGACGCCCAAGTGGGACAGGCCCTTAACTCTCCCCACTGCCAACACACCCACGGAAACAGCTGCTTAATACCCAACTTCCCTTTCTGAAGTCAACGATTAGTTCCTTAGTTTTGTTGACATTCAACAAGAAGATGTTGTTGCGGTTCCACTCAAACGGGTGTCCTATCTCTTCCATAGTTTACTGATTCATCACCATCTGTGCTTTGGCTAAACATTGGAGACTTTATAGATCTTTAACACCCAATCATGGATGTACAGAGAGTAGAACAGGGAGCTCGTGAGGTGTACCCGTCTTTTCGTGATCAGCGAGGATGATATGTTGTTGCCAATCTGCGATGACTGAAGTCTGCCAAGGAGGAAGTCGAGGAGAGCAGCAGGGGACAAGGTTATAGGAACATAGGGAAGTTGTTATAGAAACCAAGAACTGCAGATGCTGGTTTATACAGAAGATAGACACAAAATGCTGGAGTAACTCAGCAGGTCAGGCAGCATCTCTGGATAAAAATAATAGGTGACGTTTCGGATCGGAACCCTTCTTCAGAAGTCAAGGATCCAGTACAGAGGGTGGTACAGAGGCCCAGGCCTTGGAGCTTGGTATTGAGTTTAGAAGGTATGATAATGTTGAATGCCGACCTGTAGTCCATGAACAGCAGCCTCAGACCGCAGAGACGAGAGATTGAAGATATTGAATACTCCTGCCAGTTGGTCCACACAGATCGTTGTGTTAAAGAAGGAACTGCAGATGCTGCAAAATCGAGGGTGCACAAAATGCTGGAGAAACTCAGTGGGAGTTTCTCCAGCATTTTGGAGCGAAGGAGATAGGCAACGTTTCGGGCCGAAACTCTTCTTCAGACTGATGGGGGGTGGAGGGAGGCTGGGGGGAAGAAAAAAAAGGAGGAGGAGGAGGAGCCCGAGGGCTGAGGGAGAGGTAGGAAGGGGAGGAGACAGCAAGGGTTAACAGAATTGAGAGGATTCGATGTTCATGCCAAGAGGATGCAGACTCCCCAAGCGGAATATGAGGTGCTGTTCCTCCAATTTGCGGTGTTGCTCACTCTGGCCATGAAGGAGGCCCAGGACAGAGAGGTGGGATACGGAGTGGGAGGGGGAAGTGCTGAGCCACCGGGAGGTCGGGTTGGTTAACGCGGACCGAGCGGAGGTGTTCGGCGAAACGATCGCCAAGTCTCCACTTGGTCTCACCGATATAGATCAGCTGGCATCTGGAGCAGCGGATGCAATAGATGACGTTGGAGGAGGTGCAGGTGAACCTCTGTCGGACCTGCAACGACTGCTTGGGTCCTTGAATGGAGTGGAGGGGGAGGTAAAGCGACAAGTGTAGCATCTCTTGCGGTTGCAAAGGAAAGTGCCCGGGGAAGGGGTGGAGCGGGAGGGAAGGGAAGAATTGACAAGGGAGTTGCGGAGGGAGCGGTCTTTGCGGAAGGCAGATGGGGGGGAGATGGGAAGATGTGGCGAGTGGTGGGGGTCATGTTGGAGGTGGCGAAACTGGCGGAGGACTATGTGTTGTATGTGCCGGCTGGTGGGGTGAAAGGTGAGGACCAGGGGGACTCTGCCCTTGTTGCGAGTGGGGGGATTGGGAGGGGGTGCAGTGTTACGGGATATGGAGGAGACCCTAGTACGAGCCTCAAATATAGTGGGGGAGGGGAATCCCCGTTCCCTGAAGAATTAGGACATTTGTGATGCCCTGGTGTGGAACACCTCATTCTGGGAGCAGATGCGACGTGGACGGAGGAATTGGGACTAGGGGATGGAGTCCTTACAGGAAGCAGGGTGGGAGGAAGAGTAGTCCAGGTAGCCGTGGGAGTCAGTGGGTTTATAATGGATGTCGGTCAGGAGTGTATCCCCTGCGATGGAGATGGTGAGGTCAAGGGATGGTAGGGAAGTGTCGGAAATGGTCCAGGTGTATTTGAGTGCCGGATGGAAGTTGGTGGTGAAACGGATGAAGTCAGTCAGTTGTGTGTGGGTGCAGGAGGTGGCACCAAAGCAGTCATCGATGTAGCGGAGGTAGAGGTCGGGGATGGGGCCCTGGTACGCCGAGAACAAGGATGTACCCGACAAAGAGGCAGGCGTAGCTGGGGCCCATGCGCGTGCCCATAGCTACGCCTTGTATTTGGAGGAAATGGGAGGAGTTAAACTAGACCGTTGAACCCATTGCAGAAGCCATCAGCATGGGAATCAGCAGCTGCAGACGAGCACGTCCCACCACCCAGATGATCACCTTCGTGAAGGCCGGAGTGCAGCTGCCAAGAACCACACAGATCATTGTACTTAGCCAGGTACTCTCTCTGGGTCGGAGACTTGCCTGGATTCAAGCTCTTGAAGGATATTCTGATATGGAATCTGACAGTGGAATATAGAGTCTCACACGTATGTGTCATTACTCTCTCAAATCCTGAAACGCCATTAATTGATCTGGAAGTGATGCATCTTTGCCACTTATGCTGCTGGGTTTCACATTGTAGGAAGTGATAGTGTGCAAAGCCCTGCCACGGTAGTCAAGTGTCTGTCTATGACTCCAGCTTAGTTCGAAATTGTCTCTTCACACTCTTGGTGACGTACAAATGGTCATACCTAGACTTCTTATATGATACTGGATCACAAGTCTTAATCTCCACAGATTTAGCTCTCAGCAGATTGTGATTCATCCAAGGCTTGTTGGGGAATATTCTGAATATTTTGCAGGTACGCACTCAACAACTTCGTTATGAAGTTGATAATGACTGTGGCATATTTATTCAGGTCTGATGATGAATCCTTGAACATTAATGGCAAGACCCTTAACAGCATTGATGTACATTGCAGTCCAAGTGCATTGATAAAATTACATCTATTGATGCTCCTGAACACATCATCAGTGATGTAACCTGGGGTCACTGGGTGTTTCGGGTCTTTCAACATCAGACACCCTCGCCCAGGCGACCCAGCCGTGGTTGATCAGACCACAACGTGTTCAGGTGGCATTCGCTCCTCCCCATGGACCTTCTCTCCTGAGCCACCTCGAGGTCTTATCTGCTGCATCTGTGGTGTTCTTGATGGCTCTTCTCCTCTCCACTCTGTTGATGCCCAGTGCACTCAGGCTTTGTAGAGCGATTGCCCTGCAAAACCTCTACAGCCAATCTCGATGGGCATACAGTGGCTTGCAAAATTATTCTTACCCCTTGAACTTTTCCACATTTTGTCACGTTACAACCACAAACGTAAATGTATTTTATTGGGATTTTATGTGATCTACCAACACAAAGTGGTTCATAATTGTGAAGTGGAAGGAAAGTGATACATGGTTTCCATATTTTATTACAAATAAAAAACTGAAAAGTGTGGCGTGCAAAAGTATTCAGCTCCCCTGAGTCAATACTTTGTAGAACCACCTTTCGCTGCAATTACAGCTGCAAGTCTTTTGGGGTATGTCTCTAGCAGCTGTGCACATCTAGAGACTGACATTTTTGCCTATTCTTCTTTGCAAAATAGCTCAAGCTCAGTCGGATTGGATGGAGAGTCTTGTCAGAAATTCTCAATTGAATTTAGGTCTGGACTTTGACTGGGCCATTCTAACACATGAATATGCTTTGATCTAAACCATTCCATTGTAGCTCTGGCTGTATGTTTAGGGTCGTTGTCCTGCTGGAAGGTGAACATCCGCCCCAGTCTCAAGTCTTTTGCAGACTCTAACAGATTTTCTTCCAAGATTGCCCTATATTTGGCTCCATCCATCTTCCCATCAACTCTGAACCAGCTTCCCTGTCCGTGCTGAAGATAAAGCATCCCCACAGCTTGATGCTGCCACCACCATGTATCACAGTGGGGATGGTGTGTTCAGGGTGATGTGCAGTGTTAGTTTTCCGCCACACATAGCATTTTGCATTTAGGCCAAAAACCTAAATTTTGGTCTCATCAGACCAGAGCACCTTCCTCCACATGTTTGCTGTGTCCCCCACATGGCTTGTGGCAAACTGCAAATGGGACTTCTTATGGCTTTGTTTCAACAATGGCTTTCTTCTTGCCACTCTTCCATAAAGGCCCGATTTGTGGAGTGCACGACTAATAGTTGTCCTGTGGGCCTCCTCCAGACGGTCCTCCTCCAGACGGTCCTCCCATGGCACTGTCAGTTCCAACAAGACGATGTTTATGGTCGCCTCAGAGACCAGGAGAATATCTGGCCTCAGGGTGGTCGCGACAATGTGCTGCGGGAACTTCAGCTGTTTCACCAGGTCTACAGAAAGCTGCCAGTCCTGCGCAGTCGCAAGGATTCCTGATGGATTCCTGGCTGCTGTGGTTATTGGCAGCTGCACTCCGGCCTTCACTAAGCTGATCATCTGGGTGGTGGGGCGTGCTCGTCTGCAGCTGCTGATTCCCATGCTGATGGCTTCTGCAATGGGTTTAAGAACCTGGTTGTGACGCCAGGTGTACCGGTCCTGCCCAAGAGCTTTTGGGCAGCAGGATGTGTTCCAACGTCCCCTTGCCTGAGCAATGTGGGCAATCTGGAGATTCCGCTTTGCCCCAGATGAGGAGGTTTGATGGGCTGGGCAGGACATCGTACACTGCCTGGACCAGGAACTTGATGCACTGTGGTTCAGCCTGCCAGAGCTCAGTCCGTGTGACTTTTCGGTCCACCACTGCCCTCACTTCCTCCTGGATCAGCCTGCTCATCTCTTTCCCCTTAGCCTTGTCAAACTGGGGTGTTGCGAAGATTCCTAGACCAGCTCTTCCCCGAGTCACTGCTCTCACCAGGACTCTGCGGTGTATCCGAGACTCCGCTTGCAGCACAGCTTCGCCGGCTCTCCACTTCCTCCCAGTTTTCATCTCCACCCCTGCCTGAGCCACCTGGGGGTCGTTGGAGTCCCTGTACACACCTCCCTGAAAGTGGCAAGTAGATAAAATGGTAAAGAAGGCATATGGTATGCATCCCTTTATTGGTCAGGGCATTGAGTACAAGAGCCAAGGCGTTAAGTTACAGCTTTATAGGACTTTGGTTAGGGCCTATTGCATATTGTGTACATTTCTGGTCGGGTCCTTATAGGTAGGATGTTTTGTTAGGGGTGCAGGAGAGGTTTACCAGAATGCTGCCAGGATTAGAGAGTATTAGTCATAAGGAGTAGTTGGATAAACTTGGATTGTTTTCTCGGGAATGTTGGAGGTTGAGGAAAGACTTGATATAAATATTTAAATTTAGGAAGGGCATAGATGTGGTAGACAGTTAAAACCTTTTTCACCAGGTGGAATTATCAGGGACGAGAAGGCATAACTTTAAGATGAGAAGGGTAGAGTTTAAAGCAGATGTGCGTAGTGAGTGTTTTTACAGAGATTAGAACATGCTGCCAGGGATGGTGCTGGAGGCAGTTAAAATTGTGGCATTTAAGTGACTTTTAGATAGACATGTGGATATGCAGGAAGCAGAGCAATATAGATCGCGTGCAGGCAGAGAAGAATAATTTAACTTGGCAGACATCGTGGGTCAAAGGATCCGTTCCTGTGCGGTACTTTTCTATGTTTATATTCTAACGCCCAGTTTACGGACTTGAACTGGTCCCATAACTAGACCTCTGTCTTCCTCTCACAGCCAAGGTGGGTGAAAACTGCCCACTGTGGATGTGCTGGTCCAAGCTTTCACTGACTGTCAGGAAGTGGAATGGTTATAAGCCAGATGAGTAGTGGTGTCCAGGGGATCAAGCACTGGGCCTCTACCCTTGGGTTCACATCTAGTTGAGCACTCAAGCTCGAGGGAAGGAGACTTCACAGCATTATTCTCAGGCTGCTCTTGATAATCAGAAAGCAGGGGGACTTTGTGCAGAGGGTGCACAGAGCCACAGAGAGCAGGTCTTGCCCACTTGCATTGTTATGAGCTGTTTGGGATTCTGGGCATGCTGCAGAGAGATTACATATCCATAGTTAAAGATAATGTAAATACAAGCTTTTCAGTTTCTCAGCTGACCATAGAGATCTGGCTTGGATCAGTGAAGGGTACGTAGTCTGACGGATGATGGATTTTAGTGGACAGGGCAATTTTTCGCTGGAGACATGGAAGACTGCTAATGCTGGAATCTAGAGCACAAACTCTCTGCTTTATTTTAGTTTAGTTTAGTTATCTCGTGTACTGAGATACAGTGAAATGTTTTTTGTTGCATCTTAACCAGTCAGCGGAAAGACAATACTTGATGACAATTGGGTCATCCACAGTGTACAGATGCATAATAAAGGGAAAAACATTTAGTGCAAACGTTTAGTGCTGGAGAAACTCAGCAAATCAAGCAGCATTCTTATGCGCTAATACAGGGTTTGGACCCGACTCCTTAACCCGCCACCATCCAACCCCCACCCCCCACCCCCACCCCCACCCCCACCCCCACCCCCACCCCCACCCCCACCCTGGTAGATGTAGCTCGACCCGCTGCGTTCTTCCAGTACATTGTTTGCTGTTGTTCATTTCTATGGACCCGCAGTGATATTTGATAGTTCCCCATAAGAAAGTGTTAGCTGAAGATGAGGCAAATGAAAGACCTGCTAGGAAATAGGATTAGCAGGAGGGTCCAAGTATTCATTGCAGACTAGTGATTTAACTTTGTCTTACCTGGAATGTATCAGGTTGTAGCAGATTTGATTGAGGTTTTCTAGATGTGAGCGAGCTAAGAGAGGGGATGGAGAGAAGGTCTTTGTGAGTCCAGAGCCAAGGAGTGGAGATCAGATTTCCCAGTGGAACTGTGAAACACTCCTTCATGTTAAAGGCCATAACACTTCTCCACCAACAGCAACTAATGCCAGGTAGATTGTTGCTTTAAATCTGAATTGATAGATTTTTGTCATCTAGTTATATTAAGTAATATTAAGTTATATTCAGAGAGGCAGTGATAGCAGGAGCTGACAGATCGGTCTGACCTTCTTGAATGATGGGGCAGCACCAGGGACTGTACAACCTCTTCCTTTCCCTTTGTATATTCAGATACCTTTGCCACTCCAGGAAACCAGCTTCCCTCTTCCTCCATCCCCATCTTCACAAAGACCATGGAAGGTCTTTGTGAAGATGAAAATCTATATGGATTTCAGTAAGGCCTTTGACAAGGTTCCCATGGAAGGTTGGTTAAGAAGGTTCAATCTTTGGGTGTTAATGGCGGAGTAGCAAGATGGATTCAACAGTGGCTGAATGGGAGATGTCAGAGAGTAATGGTGGATGGCTGTTTGTCAGGTTGGAAGCCGGTGACTAGTGGGGTGCCTCAGGGATCTGTGTTGGGTCCACTGTTGTTTGTCATGTACATCAATGATCTGGATGATGGGGTGGAAAATTGGATAAGTAAGTATGCAGATGATACTAAGATAGGTGGTGTTGTGGATAATGAAGTAGATTTTCAAAGTCTACAGAGCGATTTGGCCATTTGGAAAAGTGGGCTGAAAGATGGCAGATGGAGTTTAATGCTGTTAAGTGTGAAGTGCTACATCTTGGCACGACAAATCAAAATAGGACATACATGGTAAATGGTAGGGAATTGAGGAATGCTGTGGAACAGAGGGATCTAGGAATAACTGTGCATAGTTCCCTGAAGGTGGAATCGCATGTAGATAGGGTGGTAAAGAAAGCCTTTGGTGTGCTGGCGTTTATAAATCAGAGCATTGAATATAGGAGTAGGGACGTAATGTTAAAATTGTACAAGGCATTGGTAAGACCAATTCTGGAGTATGGTGTATAATTTTGGTCGCCTAGTTATAGGAAGGATGTCAACAAAATAGAGAGAGTACAGAGGAGATTTACTAGAATGTTGCCAGGGTTCCAGCAACTATGTTACAGAGAAAGGTTGAACAAGTTAGGTCTTTATTCTTTGGAGTGCAGAAGGTTAAGGGGGGACTTGATTGAGGTCTTTAAAATGATGAAAGGGATAGACAGAGTTAAACGTGGATACGTTTTTCCCATTGAGGGTAGGGAAGATTCAAAACAAGAGGGCATGACATGAGAATTAAGGGACAGAAGTTTCGGGGTAACGTGAGGGGGAACTTCTTTACTCAGAGGGTGGTGGCTGTGTGGAATGAGCTTCCAGCAGAAGTGGTGGAGGCAGGATCGATTTTAACATTTAAGAGTAAAGTGGATAGGTATATGGACGTGAAGGGAATGGAGGGGTATGGTCTGAGTGCAGGTAGATGGGACTAGGGGAAAACAAATGGTCGGCATGAACTGGAAGGGCCGAGAGGGCCTGTTTCCGTGCTGTAATTGTTATATGGTTATATGGTTATTCCCAGCATAAGAACCTTGCGTTGGGCTGGTTTCTCCATAATGGACAATGTTGGACGGTGAACTGATGGGGTCCCTAAAGTTAAGTTATTCAATAGGTTGCAACAGAGAAGATGTTTCCACCTCTAAAAATTAGGAAATTAGGCTCACTAATAGATCAAAAGGAGAATCCAGCAGGAAAGTCTTTCCACTGCACTGAGGAGTGTGGTGCGCACTCCACATGGAAAGGGTTAAAGTAACAGCGAGTAACAGAGATGGATTTAAAGACAAAATACACAAGAGAAAAGGAACAGGATGGTAGAGATGGAGAAAGCAAGAGGAAGTTTGTGTGAAGCAGCAACACCAGTGCGGAGCCGTGCGGTCGAATGGTCCATTCCTATGTACTTCATGTACATAGACTCGCACCTTGCTCTTGCTTGCCTGCACTGGTGGGGGTCTTTGGAGAAATGTGTTGGAATTGAGGAAAGGCCATCTTCCAACTTACTGATTATCTAAAGGATGTAGTTAGCAGGAGGGATGAGTAATCCCAGGACCATCATCTTTGATTTCTCAGACAGTAGGCTGCTGGATTCTGAACAAAGCATTCTCATCCAAAGAGTTTTAAAACTAAATGATTCAATAAAACCGATTAACTAAAATAAATTAATTTCATAACCACCAATCCATTGCCAACCTAAAGGCCTCATACAACAAGTCTTCCTGGCTGTTTTGTTTGATTTGCAAGAAAAACATAATTCCCTGTTTGCTTTATCAGCAAGCACTGAATCATGGCTGATGCTCTTCATTAATAAGCCAGAGTAAGGAGTCTGGTATTAATATACAGCTCTTAATCCAGAGCATGGTACTTCATTACATTAATCGTTGGCTTTCCATCAACGGGACACGTGATTGGACCTTGCTCTAGATGGCATAATTATTGAATTCCATCTCTCTTGTGGCCACTTCATTAACTGAATTTGACACAGATGTTACTTAAATGTTATTGATTGCACGAAAGATAGAGTGCAGAATAGCGGACCAAAGTATTTGGTTTCTGTGGCCACAGAGGAATTTTGTTCAATGGTACATGGCAGTTTATGGCAGACATGTTCAGTCTTTAATAACTTGCCTGCAGGGAATCGGTAGATGGATTACACTTTCCACAGACAGGCAAATGACGCATCTGGTTGTTCTTGGGTTGTAACTATAGGGGCCAGTTGTTTCCTGAAATCTCTGTGATACCAAAGAGTGAGAGGGAGCTCCACAGCCTCTGTAGGAAGGAGTGGGTGACAGCCCCCTGCTTCTCCTCTCATCACCTTAAACACCACCGTATGATCAGTCCCCTAAACTCAGTGGAGTACAGGCCACGTCCATACAGACTTCACTCCAGGTTAATCCTTTAAGCCAAGGGGCAACGAGAACAGTAGTCAGAGGTTCTTTGGGAAAGTCAGGGTGCAGGAATGTTTGCAGACCCCACTGTATAGGGAGCTGGTGTGCGACATCTCCCCCTGTGTAGCCCCTGTTCCCACAGAAAAAGAGGACTGGTCAGGATTGCCTCATTTTAGAAAATTTAGACAAGTTTCATCAATCTTGGTAACACATGGCCTGTGTGCTGTAGACATTGCCTACATCGGAATTTAATGAGCAGGGTTAAGCATAAATGACGAGCTCTCCCAGAAGAATAATAATATGAAGGCATTTATTTACCATGTATTTTGTCCTTTCGCTCCTAACGCTTTACCTCACCCCTCCCTGGCCTCCTTACCCATCCCCCTTGCCCATCCCTCCTCCTCCTCCCACCCTCAGCCCCTTCATCACCATTCGCTCACACATAACTGTTCATTTCATCCCTCTCTCTTCACATCTCCCCCTCCCACCTTATCCTTCACTTCCTCCTTATCTGCTCTCCTCACTCTCCCCCCCCCCCCCCCCCCCACAGCACTCCCTTGCTCCTCGACATTGCTTCAGTAGTGTTTTCACTACGACCTGTATTGCACCAGCCAGCCGGTGCACTCCTAATTCCCTGTTCCTTCTGCTAATTTTTCCTTTCTTTTGCAGAACAAGGAGGTGCGATGTACCAGAGAGAAATGTCCCGCTCTGCCCAAAGACTGTGCTCTTGTCATCAAACAGACTGGAGCCTGCTGCGAGAAGTGCAAAGGTGCTTCCAGGTTACAGACTTCTAGAGTCCGTGTCCATCTGTGCCTTTGTCTGTCAGTATATGCACCTGCCGGTGTGCCTGCATGTCTGTGCATCTGTCTGTGTGCCTGTGTTTGGCAGGTGTCCCAGTCTAGTCCAATTCTAGTCCAGTCTATCCATCTTAAGGCTTGGACACCTGGGCTGTGTTCTATGTGCAGCATGCATGGCCTGTGTTCTATGTGCAACATGCATGGCCTGTGTTCCATGTGCAACATGCATGGCCTGTGTTCCATGTGCAACATGCTTGGGCTGTGTTCCATGTGCAGCATGCCTGGGCTGTGTTCTATGTGCAGCATGCATGGCCTGTGTTCCATGTGCAACAAGCATGGCCTGTGTTCTATGTGCAGCATGCATGGGCTGTGTTCCATGTGCAGCATGCTTGGGCTGTGTTCTATGTGCAGCATGCCTGGGCTGTGTTTGACTCGCAGCATACCTGGGTTGTTTTAATGCAGCACATCTGAGCTGAGTTCTACAAGATACAGTAAGTGGCTGCTGAGCCTCTCCCAGCCTATCATCAGTAAACACGGCTCACGCACAGCCCATGTACCAATAGACAATAGGTGCAGGAGTAGGCCATTTGGCCCTTCGAGCCAGCACCGGCATTCAATGTGATCTTGGCTGATCATCCACAATCAGTACCCCGTTCCTGCCTTTTCTCTATATCCTTTAACTCCGTATCCCAAAGAGCTATCTAACTCTCTCTTGAAAGCATCCAGAGAACCAGCCTCCACCGCCCTATGAGGCAGAGAATTCCACACACAACTCTGCGTGAAAAAGTTTTTCCGCATCTCCGTTCTAAATGGCTTACCACTTATTCTTAAACTATGGCCCCTGGTTCTGGACTCCCCCAACATTGGGAACATGTTTCCTGCCTCTAGCGTGTCCAAACCCTTATTAATCTTATATGTTTCAATAAGATCCCCTCTCATCCTTCTAAATTCCAGAGTATACAAGCCCAACATCCCTCAATAGCAAGAATGTCCTTCCTCATTTGGAGATAAAAACTGCACACAATACTCCAGGTGTGGTCACACTAGGGCCCTGTACAACAGCAGGAGGACCTCTTTGCTCCTATACTTAACTCCTCTTGTTATGAAGGCCAACATGCCATTTGCTTTCTTCATTTCCTGCTGTACCTGCATGCTTACTTTCAGTGACTGATGAACACGGACCCCCAGATCCCGTTGTACGTCCCCTTTTCCCAACTTGACACCATTTAGATAATAATCTGCCTTCCTGTTTTTGCCACCAAAGTGGACAACCTCACATTTATCCACATTAAACTGCATCTGCCATGCATCTGCCCACTCACCCAACCTGTCCAAGTCACCCTGCATCCTCATAGCATCTTCCTCACAGTTCACACTGCCCAGCTTTGTGTCATCTGCAAATTTGCTAATGTTACTTTTAATCCCTTCATCCAAATCATTAATATATATTGTAAATAGTTGCGGACAATGCACCGAGCTTTGCGGTACCCCACTAGTCACTGCCTGCCATTCTGAAAGGGACCCGTTAACCAATTTTCTATCCATGTCAGCACCCTACCCCCAATACCATGTGCTCTAATTTTGCACATTAATCTCCTATGTGGGACCTTATCAAATGCTTTCTGAAAGTCCAGGTGCACTACATCCACTGGCTCTCCATTGTCCATTATCTTGGATACATCCTCAAAAAACTCCCACTTTCTCACTTTCATCTATACCCTCATGCGCACGCACACACACTCAGTCACAGACATTTACTTTCTCACTACCTGTCTCTCATCTCAAATCGTACATACTCTCACACACACACACGCTCTGGAGATTTTAAAGTTTGCAGACACATGAGGGCAAGGGTCTGATTTTCAAGTGTCAGCCCAGGTTCAGTGGGCCGAAAGGCCTCCTGTTGTGTACAATTGTGTGGAGGAGGGTGGAATGGTGTGGTAATCATCTTGTGATTTGAACATGGTCTTCACTTCCCCTTACTTGTGTGTTTGCCTCTCTAGAGTGCATATTCGACGGGAAGGTGTACAACAGCTCAGAAGAATGGCTTGTTCCTTCCAAATCCTGCATGACACAGACCTGTCAGGTAGGTCGTGTGCCTGTGTCCTGCTGATAATCACGTCGGCCAACTTGAATCATGACACAAATAGCTTCTGAAATTGCTGATTGCCCAGTGCTGATGTAACAGAACAAGGTTAATACTCTGAGAACTGCTAATCATCAGGAGCAACAAACAACGTGCTGGAGGTGCTCAATGGACAGGCAGCATCTCTGGGGGGAAATGGAGAGATTATGTTTTGGGTCAAGACCCTTCATCTGGGTCTGCAAGTAGTCTCGACCTGAAACATCGGCATCACAGATGCTGCCTGACCTTCCGAGCTCCTCCAGCATGTGTCTGTTGGTCCAGATTTGTTTAGCAGGACCACGGGTTTGTCCTGCTAAATAAGTGCACCAAAAAGGTCACTCCAACTGTGGAACCCACTCCTCCACTATATCATACCTGTCCTTTGTCCAGTGCCATTTTCCTGTCCTTTCCGCAGATCCTTTGGTTTCCATAAACTTCCAAAAATCCACCCATCTGAATAACTCAGTGACGGCCTCCACTACTTACAGGATAAGGATTCTAAACCTACCCCACATTGCCCAATGTACCAGATTAAAACAAGCTTCTCCCAATCCAGTCAGCATAGCAATGTGCCCATGGCCTAACCAAACAACAACCTAACATAGTCATGTCTGCAGGATTCGACTTACGGGGGCTAGACTCCTCTGTCATTATCCCTGGATACACCTTGCCCCACCAGCAAAACAAACTTCCAGTGGGGACTGTACACGTGAGAGAAAGTGGTCATGGAGATTGTCAACATTGATTCAAGGCACCATGAAGCCCAGGGCCTTAGGTTGAACATGATCAAGGATCCCTCCTCCTGTACTTCTCACCTCCCGCCTCAGCTGATGACTCAGGGATCCTCCATGATGAGCAGCACTTGGAAGAAGCACATAGGGCAGCAAGAACACAACATTTATTTGGGGTGGGGACTTCTGTCCATTCTGGCTGGTTTGGTAACACCACCGTGGTCTGAGATGGCCGACACTTTGAAGGTGGATGTGCCGGACTGGATGCACTGTATGTGTGAGCCATCCAGTGGGTGACCGCATTCTCACCCCCCCCCCCCCCCCCAGTGGCACTGGAAGCAATAACCACTGCGTCCTGTGGGGACAAAATTCTGTCTTCATCCTCATTGTGTTGTGTGCCACTGACATAATGGAAAATGGGATACTCAGAAGTGGCAGCAGCTCAACACTGGGCATACATGAGATGCCATGAACCATCAGCAGAAGAAGTGTTCACCCCACAGTCTGTAACCTCAGGGCTCAGCATCTCTCACTCATCATCATGGTCAGACCAGGGGATGCCCGCTGTCCTTTGAGGTCTGCAGAAGGACGTGTGGGGGAGCAGCACCCAGTGGGTACCAGCCGAGTGAAGCTGCTGCAGGGACATGGAGATGTAAAACAGCAGACCCAGTGGTCATTCACAGAGACGGGATCAGGAGCAGGCCAAGGACTTGAGTGAGGCAGCGGCTGACCATGCAGTATCCCTGAGAATGAGCCAACAAAGTCAAAGTTGTAGTTGGGCCTTTTATGTTCCGGAGCTCCGCAAAAGTGCCTCCCGATGTGTCTCCAGTTTCCCGTCGGCACGCTGTTAGTTAACCCCGAGAGTCCAGCAAACCATTCAGTGTCAACCAATGCAATGGTGCCAGTGGGCAGTGTCCATCCCATCCTCCAACAGAACAAGTGACCACAGATCAGAAATGTCTTATGAACATCCTCTGGAAATACAAGCCCATCGGTCCAACTAATGCCATAATTCACATCCACTCCCATGTGGCAATCGAGAAAAGAAAAATGTTGCATTCTGTTGGTCAGCCCGATGCTGGATGAACTCAAGGGAGGCAGACATTACTGAGATCTGGCCTGTGGAATGAGCAGAGTCTGGTTCAGCCAGTCTGGAGGGAGATGATTGTGAGTGGAGCCCACCTCACTTCCTCTCCGTTCACACACAGCTGACCGAGCTGTTAAGGGAAGTGGAGGGGAAGGTGAGTCGCTCCCCAGAAGACATCTAGACTCGACCTGCTCCCGTGGACACTGTATTTATGCGGTGACTCCAGGACATTGCAGGTGAGGGCTCGGTGATGTGTTGAATGTGGAGAATGGGCCTGTGCCAATGGGGTGATCTGCTGAAGGAGCCTAGTCACCCACTGTGGTAACGGTCTGAACGTGTCTTCCTGCAGGAAGGTGTTATTACTGAGGCGCAGGTGCTGTGTGTGATCCACTGCAAGAACCCCATCCAGCCACAACATGGATGCTGCCCCCTGTGTCCGGGTGAGTAAATCTTCACCGGGAGAGGCCCAGTTCCAAACATGCTGTTGGGAAAGGGAAAGGGCTGTAGAAGTGGCTGTGGTCTGTTACTTTGGGAAAGGGGCCTGCGACTTGGAGAAGGGACCTGTAGCTGGGGTGGGGTTAGTGACATTGGAAGGGCCTGTGACTGGGTGGAGTCTGAGGACATAGGGGTTGGGCCTGTGCCTGCGGGCAGGGCTGGTGTGGGCATGCTCTTGCTGGTTTCTACTCCACGACCGAGACATCAGTTCAGGGGAGCAGACCTGCTGATCCAGCCATGAGCTGGCCCCAGCAAACGGATTCTCAGCTTTGGGCCCCCTGGCGACTGTGACCCTGTCCAGTGGGTCGTCGCTGACCCTTTTACATCACCTGATCTCTGCCTCTCTGCTTTCCCTCAGGCTGTGAGTTTTTCGGTCACCATTACCAAGAAGGAGAACATTTCCACCCAGATGGTGACCATTGTATCAGGTGTTCCTGCACAGTGAGTGTCAACGGAGGCTCCTATCCCCCGTCTCCCGACTCGCCAACTCCCAGTTCCCCCATTACCCCATCCCTGTTTTCCGACCCCCCCCACCCCCCCCCGCTCCCCATCCCTTGGTTACCGGTTCCCCTCCTGGTGCCCTACTCCCACAGCTCCCCAGCACTCCAATCCCCTGACTTCCCATTCCCAGCACCCCAATCCACCACACCCTGCTCCCCTACTTACCCAATCTTCCGGCTCGTGGTTCCCCCCCCCCCCCACTACCCATACCCTAGAAAGCTGCTCCCCGGCTCCCAGTCCTCCCAGATCTCCAATACCGTACCACTCAAATCACCCAGCCCCACGCTCCCTCAACTCCCACATATGGAAACTCTGCTGTGTGTGGTTCTGTGCTGACCCGGATCTCTGATCGTGTACAGGCTGGTGCGCTGCACTGTGTCCGTGAATTCTGCCCTGTCCTGTCCTGCCCAAAGCACCTCAGCCGAGTGCCGACTGGAAAATGCTGCCCCAGGTGTTTTGGTGAGTGAATTCTGTTTCCTCCTAACTCAACGAGAGGAGAATTATGTAATCCAAGGGTAATCAAAGTGTGATGATGAATTTTAACTGATTAATATCAAGCTGGAGAAACATAGAAAATAGGTGCAGGAGGAGGCCATTCGGCCCTTCGAGCCAGCACCGCCATTCATTGTGATCATGGCTGATCGTCCCCAATCAATAACCCGTGCCTGCCTTCTCCCCATATCCCTTGATTCCACTAGCCACTAGCCAACAGTATAACTAACTACGGGGAAGGCTCGGGCTGGAAATGGAACCCAGATGGGTTAAAATTATCAGAAGGTAATGTGGTCATCAATGAAGCCATGGATCTGCAGTGGAAGACAGCCGGTGAATCCACAAATACAGAGGAGCCTGATTTATCCTGCAGGAGTTGAGACTGGAGTTTTCTTTGGAGGAGGGAGTGAAGTTCACAGACATGTTTCACAGAAGTCTGGCAAACAGGTGGATGTCCTGCTGGGGGAAGACAGAGGCAGGAACCTCAAATGCCAGCACAGAGTGGACAGGTCGAAGTGTCAATGTCTGCCATGTACACGGGGCAGAGGTAGATGAGGAGAGCAACCTCAGAGCCTGGATCACCTCCGGGACCAGCACCACAGGACGCCGGATTAAACTGGAAAGAGTGCAGGGAAGATTTATGAGGATGTTGCCAGGACTCAAGGGGCTGAGCTACAGAGAGGGGTTGGGCAGGCCAGGAGTTTATTCCTTGGAGCACAGGAAGCTGAGAGGTGTATAACATCATGGGACAAATGGGAGAAGGCAGGAAAATGGGGTTGAGGGGGAGAGTTAGACCAGCCATAATTGAAGTAGAGTACTTGATGGGCCGAATGGCCTAATTCTGCTCCTTTCATTTATGAAGATAGGATGAAAGCGCGATAGGAAAACAGGCTTAAGTGAGAGGAGACATTTAATAGCAATCTGAGGGGCAACTTTTTTTTTTACATAAAGGGTGTTGCGTAAAAGATGGGTATATACTAACGCCATTTAAAAAAAGTTTGGTCAGGTACATAGATAGGAAAGGTTAAGAGGGATGTGAGCCAGGTGCCGGCAAATAGGACTAGTTTAGATGGGCATCTTGGTCGGCATGGGTGAGTTTGGCCAAAGGGCCTGTTTCTGTGCTGTTTGGCTCTGTGGCACTTACCCAGGATACGGTTGCTCTTGATGCCGGTCAAGTTCTCTTGATGTGGGAGCTGGGCTCAATTCTGTTCCTCTTGCAATGCACTGTCTGATTGTGCTTTTGGTGTAGGTCAGCGGCGGGTATTTGACCTGAGAGCCGGAAGCTGTTTGTTTCACAGTGAGGTCTACGACCACGGCACCTCGATCGAGTACGACAACTGCACTGCCTGCGTGTGCAAGGTAAGCCAAGCCGGACCCCTGTCCTGCACAGGGGCTGTGCTTCATCAACAAGGGCGTCAGTCGACAGAGGGGAAGGCAATGATTGTTCTTAGTCATGTTGTATTGGAGGCACAGATTGTTCCCAGTCACAGTGTATTGAAGGCAGATTGTTCCCAGTCACTGTGCATTCCAGGCAGAGCTTGAGCAGTGGGCGCAGGTTGTGTGTGGGTGACGGGTTGTGGAGCGAGTGTGCAGGAGGTTGTTCTGTCAGTGGATGGCTGGTTGTTGTGTGAGTGTGCGGCAGGTTGTACGGATGGGCAGAAGTTGTCGTGTGAGTGGGCATTAGGTTGTATCATATTGCTGACATGTTTGTCTTCACAGGACTCCAGTGTCATTTGCAGAAAGCAATGCTCGGCCCCAGGGACATGCTGGGGCAAGAAGCAGTGCTGTGAGGAATGCCTGTCTTACATTTCCCCCGAGGAGTTCAAAGTTTGTCGAGTTGGGAACAGGATCTACAGGGTGAGTGCAATCTCGGACACCGGTGAGCTCCACACCCAATTGAAGGAATGTCCTTGCTGCGGACTGTTCCACAGTCCACCGTGGGTTGGACATTCACTGTCACTATCAAACAGTGTTGTCCATGACTGCGACCCTCAGACTCGGACCTGTTCCTGTTGGACTACCTCTCCCGGCATTCCCACTGGTATCCTTCTCACGGCATTCCCACTGGACTCCCTCCCCCAGCGTTCCCATTGGACGCCCTCTCCCCCAACATTTCCACTGGACTTTGTCTCCCAGTGTTCCTAATGGACTCTACCTCTCTCTCCCAGCTTTCCCACTGGATTCCCTCTCCCAGCGTTCCCACTGGACTCCCTCCCCCAGTGTTCTCACTGTATTTGCTGTCTGGCGATTCCACCAGAATTCTCTACCGTTTCCCACTGGAATTCTCTGTCCTGGATCTCCTACTAGACTCCCTCTCCTGGCATTCCCACTGGACTCCCCATCTAGTGTTCCGTTCGGGTCTCCCAGTCCCACAGTTACCATTGACCCTCGAGTTGCGATTCTTCACGGACTGCCTGCTGGAAAGGTACGGGGACTGATGCTGATGGCCCATGGGCTGCCTGGATCCTGCTTCGGGTCACCGCCAGGATCTCAGCCTCACCTCGCAGGGGGACGGGGAGAAACAGCTCAAGGGAAACGAGAAGCTGTGGTGTGGAACCAACAGTGGAGCACAGGGTTCACCTGAGACAGGCGGTGCTGCCCAGCCAGGGTGCAGCAAGTGGCAATTCCTGTTCCACCCACGTGTGACAGAGATAGGGTGGGGTTTCACAGCACCCAGGGGCCAACATGCGAGGGCTGTGATGCATGGTTTATAAGTACGGTCCCACGGAGATATGATAATCGAAGGCTATCTTTGTTGAATCTTCAGGATGGAGAGATGTGGTCAGCCGTCAACTGCTCACTCTGTGTCTGTAAGAAGGGAGTGATGGAATGTCGGAGGAAGGAGTGTCCCCCAGTCAAGAGCTGCCCCATGGTGAGTGCATGCACTGAGTCCTGCATTGTACCCACTGCCACATGTCCCACACTGTGCTTAGTGCTGCGTGCTCCTCGCCGTGACCAATGTTGCATGTCCCGCACTGGGCCCAGTGATGCATGTCCCGCAATGTGTCAGTAGTGTGTCCAGGGTGCTATGTGCCCCACACTCTTGTGCTGTATATCCAGTGCCATGTCCCACACTGGCCCATGCAGTGTTTCAGGTGTTAGTGCCATGTCCCACACACTGTCCAGTGCTATGTATCCAGTGTTGTGTTTCACACTGTACAGTGCTGTCTGTCTCACACTTGACTCTGACGTGTCCAATGAGAGGAACAGATCAGTCAGCGTTTCAGGTGTAAGCGTCGGGTCCCCTCTCCTGCTGAAGTCACACGGCCTAGTTCTGAATGATCCTCCGCATCCCATATTTCCATTTCACAGTCTCAGTTACGTGAGGCAGTGAATGTATTGTTGAGGCCCTACAGCGAGACAAATTACTCAACGGTCATCATTGTACTGACAGTGTGTTCAATCCGGCAGGGGAAAACCGTCAACAGGAATGGATGCTGTGCCATTTGTCCCGAAAGTGAGTACAATCCCCCCAGAAAAATTAAATACATTTACATACCGTACCTCACTCACCCTCATCTCCTTAACTCCTCCGGCCCTCTTCATCCTGCCCTCCCTGTAACACCCATCCAGCCCCAGTACCCATCCCTATCTCCATAATACTCTCCAGCCACACTACTTCCTCTCTTTAACCCCCACTATACACTTCCCTATTTCTATAGCCCTATACCCACCCCTATCTCTATAAAACCCTTCCAGGCCCTAAACCCCTCCCTATCTATGTAAACCCAGCCAGCCCCTAAACCCTGCCCTATCACTATAATCCCCTCTGGCTCCAACAGCTGTCCTTATCTCTAATCCAATCTAGCAAATCACTGACCCGTGCTCTGAAGAGCAGGAGCCGCTGCATTGAACCCTGCAGAGAGCCACCATCACCCGCTGCTCAAAAAGATTTTGATTACCATCTCCTGTCTTTAACCCCTTTCCTATGGCATTACCCCAGACTCAAATACTTTAAGTTTACATATCCTTTTTATGTGGCTCTTTATCATAAAGGTTCTGAAGATCCAGCCACATCTCATCCATTGGTTCTGTGTGAGCTATTCGACCAGTCACACCCTCAACGCCATCACCAGTGCTATTTTCTCAGATACTCACACTAATCTTGCTGAATCCTTTGCATTTTTAGTATCTCATCTTTTATTTCAAGGCTCACTGTTGGAGTCACTCTTTCACGGCCTATGCAACCGGTCCCTGGGCCCATTTCTGATCTTGCAGCGGATGTCCTGATCAAGTGTATTTGTGCGCACCCTGAGTTTAAGGCCGAGCTTGTGTTTGTGTGCACACCTCGTATTTTGCACGGACCCTGTGTTTTGCACTGACTGTTTTCACGCTGACCTTGTGTTTTTGCACTGACCTTGTGTTTTTACGCTGACCTTGTGTTTTTGCACTGACCTTGTGTTTTTGCACTGACCTTGTGTTTTTACGCTGACCTTGTGTTTTTGCACTGACCTTGTGTTTTTGCACTGACCCTGTGTTTTTGTACTTCAGAGCCGGGGGTTTGTACGGTGTTCGGAGACCCACATTACAATACTTTCGACGGCAGGGCCTTTAACTTCCAGGGGACGTGCCAGTACGTGCTGGCGAAGGACTGCTCCCGCGCGGCCAGCTTCCAGGTGCTGGTGCAGAACGATGCCCGCAGGACGCAGGCCTACTCCTGGACCAAGTCCATCGAGTTGGTGCTGAGCACTGGCACCATCAGCCTCGGGCAGCACCTGACCGTGCGGAGGGACGGGCTGAAGATCGCTCTGCCGCACCAGGACCCGCACTTCTCCATCACGCTGGACGGATACCTGCTGAGGGTGACCACCGCCGCAGGTGAGGGGAGGGCAGGGCAGGGCAGTCCCTAAAAAGGTCTACTCCTCCACCAACCCAACTCCATCTCACAGCTAAGCAGTCTCTTCTCCCACCTTACAACTGGGCAGTTCCTCCCCACCCCAGAGCTGTGTATCCCCTCCCCCACAGCGGGGCAGTCCCTCTTTTCATCACAGTCAATCAAGTTGTGGTGGCTTCAACTACCTCCTTCTCAAAGACACACGCACGGGGAATACCGGTCCCACAGCTCTTGGGCAGCTGCAGGTTAGTGTAAGGCAGTGCATACTTTTAAAATAAGCATTTAAGGAGGATCTAGACCATCACATGAATCACCGAGGTAGACAGCTGTGGAGCACTGGCTGGAATAGCGAATGATGTGGTCTTAGTGGGCCAAAGGTCCTGTTTCTCTACCTTCTCTATGACTAAATATATGCTCCAGATTAAAATGTAGGTTACACGTAAGTCACCCACCAGGAGCATTCCTGACACCAGCCGGTGAGGCAGAAGGGCTGGATCTGTCCTGATCTGGGCCAATGCTGAAACCACCAGCGAGAGATCTTTGGTCATCATCTCCAGGTCTGGCCCATTATACAAGATATTTCACAGCCTTGTACCAAATTACCCAGCGGCAGAGAGTGAACTGAAATCAGGCCGCAGTGGGGCACCAGGTTGTACAGGTGGCTAAAGACGGCTATTGTTGGCTTGTTTTGTTGCGACATAAGGCTCCTCGGTATGGCACGGTGGTTGCAGACCCCGGGCTGGGACTTGGATCCAGCCCTCGTGGCTGGGGGAGGGAATGCGGAGAGTAACATGTTCTTGTGTCCCCAGGTATCGACATATCCTGGGACGGGGACAGTTTTGTCGAGGTCATGGCGGCTCCTGCTCTGAAGGGCAAACTGTGCGGCCTGTGCGGAAACTACAACGCACACAAGCGTGATGACCTAATTGGGGGAGACGGCAACTTCAAGTTTGACGTGGATGCCTTTGCTGAGTCGTGGCGTGTGGACAGAGACACGGTGTGTAAGCAGGCCCAGCGAAGGCTCTGGCCACACACCTGTACCGGCACCGTGAAGGTCAAGTTCCGTGCTCACCGCGAGTGCCAGAGACTCAAGTCCTGGCCATTCAGGAATTGCCATTCCAAGGTCGACTACGTCCTGTTCTACAGGTGAGTCTCCACTACAGGTGTATCCCTGGGGTCTGCCCGGAGTACCACCGGTGTGTACCGAGATTAACCTGTGGCTGGTGGAATACGGGTGCCGTGGTGGTACAGGTCTGTCCCAGGGGGTCTTCCTTGTGGCTGGTGGTACAGGTAGCCACCTGAGGTCTACCTGTGGTTGTTGGGATGCCCTAGTTCTGTTGACAGAGGAGTAACCTCATGTAGAATCCCATGAACTCCCCCAGTATCCTGGGATTTCTCAACCACGGAAGTTGCCTGTGTTAAACTTCAGTCATGAAGGGGGCAGACTGCTGCATCCCCTGTTCCACTATCTAAAGGGGCTGCTTCTTGCCTTCTGGATGCATTTCTCACCCACCATCCTCATCTTTGTACACCCTGTGCGTAGGGGAGAGGGTTGGGTTGCTGCTGGGCCAGGCGGAAGAGGGCTCTGCCCGAGCTGGCTGCCTGCCCCTTTTCCAGGGTTATGGCCGCGCCTGGGTGGTGTTAGAGAGGGACTACGCGCACCCTGGGGGATTTCTGGGACCGCTGGGCACCGCGGGGGGTGGAATGCATCCGGGACAAGGATTGAAATACAGCTGTATAGTAGTTTAGTATATTTGTTTGTTGTGTATTATGGTGGTGAGTTCTGGTTTGTTATATTGTACTGTAAATATTAATTTTAATAATTGAATATATTTTTTAATAAAAAGAGGGAAGCAGGCCTGTGTAGGGCATGTAAAAATGTAGCTGAAAGAAGATTTGTAGCAAATGGCAGCGAATGGTAGATATATGTTGATAATCTCTTCTTGAGTAGTTGTGTCCTTACCCCGTGTGTTCCTTTGCTACAGATCCTGCGTCACTGATATGTGTGAGTGCCCCATACACAAGAACTGTTACTGTGAGTCGCTGATCGCCTACACACGGGCGTGTCAGAGGGAGGGCGTGCGTGTCCATTGGAAGCCGGAGCTGAGCTGCCTGGGTGAGTTCATGGCCCGCACTCAGCTGATCTGCAGCTTGCGTATCCCAGCCTGTCGAGAGTGGTGTGGACGTTGTATAAGTCATTGTGTGCTACTGTTACCCATTGCACTAGGATACGGGTTTGTTTGGATGACTGACAGAAATCCAGATTGTGCTTTCACATCTGGCACCATCATGGGGAATTCACCCAGGGCTGGCTGGCACACCTGTGGTGGGTTTGGGCCAAAATCACTTGGACAACTGTTTCTGGGAACAAACGTTCCGAGTACAAAACAAACATTTTTCACTCATTGATGTCTTCTAGATGTGGGCTTAGACCTGGCCACACAATGAGTGTATTGGTGGCCAACCAGGGATCAATGGTCAGTGCCTCCTGTTCCTCAGCCACAACCCGCGGCAGTGTCCACACATTTACCGTGGACATATACACAGCAAGGGATATTTTAAGTACTAACCAGTCTGAACCACGACCATGAATGTGGGAGCAGGAAAAGGCCGTGTGGCCCCTCAAGCCTGCCCCACCTCTTAATATAATTATAGCTAATCTACGCTGGCCTCTTCTGTGCCATTTCTCCAGACCCCTCCATTCCTCCATCAATCAATATTTTGTTGCTGGGCTACCCTTAGTAAACTTCCTTTGTTACACAAATCCAAATCTGTATTCCTCACATCCTCTGCCCTTGCCCGTCACATTATGAT
Organism: Okamejei kenojei; assembly: GCA_035221665.1. Lineage (NCBI taxonomy): Eukaryota > Metazoa > Chordata > Chondrichthyes > Rajiformes > Rajidae > Okamejei > Okamejei kenojei. Next base: position 81,294,839 of record CM069134.1, read on the forward strand.
TGTCAGTTCTTCCTCACTATCTTTTAGTTTACTTTAGAGATACACTGTTGTGCCCAAGTACCCCATTACCATTGGATCTTCCTACTTTCTCTCCCCAAGTTCTTCTCCAGCCTAGAAGAGATGTCCTAACCCAGGCAACCAAGAGTCTTTTTTTTCACTGCAAATATATTTTTTAATGTAACAGACGTGGTAGAAATTTGACATGTGGCATAGCTTAGTTCATACACCTAATTATGCTGTTGATTTGGTCTTCTCTGTTACCAGCATCACCACTCTCAACAAAGGGTATTGTCTTTTTGTTCATGCCACCACGTGGTGAAGACAATTTAAAGGGCCACAAGAAATTGTTGGCCATCTACAAGTTCTTCCCCACTGTGTAGACCTCATGAATCAGATCTTCAATACAAATGATGCCAACCCTTCCAAGCTGCTTTTCGATCAAGGAATTGTCAGTGAGTGCAATGCTCTGATGCCAGATCTTGCCAAAGCCACGTTTGTAGATCTTGCGACTCTCCCTTTGCTGAAGAAAACAGTATCTGTTCCCCTAACTCGACTGTCCCACAACTACATTTATCTTTCCCCCACGAATGGCCCTCCTCTATCATGGTGCCACAAACAGCTTACATACATCCTCCCTGCAGTCCCCACTCTTATATACTTGGGGAGCAAAGAACCCCATATCTGTTGGTTAGGGATAATGGCTGAGGGTCCTGTGGAACCATCCTCTGGTTCCCTCTACAGTCACGACATTCTGTCCAAACATTTGCCAGTTTAGGGGTGGTTAATCTAAGGGGTGGGACTGTCTCCTGGAATATTGTATCCAGATCATTCGCCCCCTCTCTCATGTTTCGCCATGTTCATTGCTCAGACTTCATCTCATTGACGCTGATTTGGGTCCTTCAGCAGCAGACATGCTGCGGAAATACCCACTGCTTACCACAATGGAATCCACCAGTTCCCACATGTTGCAGCTCCAATCCAGTTACAATTAATTAGTTGTACTTATTAGTTGAATTACTTCATTTTTACTGCTTTGGGAGACCTTGATGTATCCTGATTTTAAACTCTTGCCCAATCAGAATAGGCAAAAATAAAGTAAATGAAAAATACTCACCAATTCCACAGCTGAGCTTGTAATGCCCTTGCACCTCTTTCCTCTCTGTGCTGCTGCAAGTCTCAGCTGCACTGGAGCCCTAGGCTGCATTTATAGCTTGGCTGCTGCTGCGTACTCTCCCAGGTCCTCTTCCCCCGTCTGCTGTTGTGGGCCTGCTGACGCCATCAAGTGAGAGTGCAGGGGGATCCTGTGACCTGTTATCCTTTGGGTATTTAATCATCAATATACCAACCATTCCCTGAGTGCCATACACAGGGAGCAGAAACTAGTGGAATATCTGTAACATCACCAACACTGCGGTTTCTAATCTTTGCTCCTCCTCCTTCCAGCTACGCAGTGTAAACACAGTGCGGTGTACAACACGTGTGGCCCGGGCTGCCCCAAGACCTGTGAGAACTGGAATGAAATCGGCCCATGCAACAAGCCATGTGTGGCGGGCTGCCACTGCCCTGCCAACTTGGTGCTCCACAGGGGACGGTGCATCGAGCCAGCCTTGTGCCCCCGCTGACTGCCGAGGCTCCTCAATGTGAACAACAGACATCAGGTAGCAGACCTCGGGTGCCTGAACCCGCTGCATCTCCACCATGCACAAGAAGGGAACGGAGGAGCATGTGGTGTATTCTGGAATGAGCTAATGGACGGAGTCCCATTGGACAGAATATGAGAAAAATATGCTGATTATATAAACAAACTAAATTTTAAATTAATATAAAGACTCAGTCAAACAAAATCATTTATTTTGCTATTCTATGCATTTGTATACCATAAACATACATTGCATCTGATTGTGCGAGTATGCTGACGAATTTGCTATTTGAAGAATGAAGGACATTATCTCAGCAGGGCTTTCAGCACCACCTCTCCCTTGTCTGCATGACATGTTTCTGTCCTAACCAAGGCAGACTGTACAGGAACACGACCTTGGACCATTTAAACTGTTCTCTTGCAATGAGCCTGTCACAGGTAGAGATACGACCAGGGATCAATAATGCACTCCATGTTACCACCCCTACAGTGTGGCCGCTCTTTCAGGACGAGGATCGCTCCCTGCTCTGCATCTGTGGGTATTCCAGCTACTCTGCCTCAAACACAAATTAGATCAACCTCTGTGACTCCATTCAGCCAAGGTGTTTGTCAGTATGAAAACCAAAATGATGCACACACACTCCAGGATTACAGCTAATGTTTTTTTAGCTGTAATCTTCCGTCTGCACTGCCTTCCTCTCAACTACTTCCTTCCCTCTTCCCGTGCACAATCTAGTTCTGGAAGTAGCTGTATTTTGGAATGAAAATGCTGACCAACCGAGGACTGCAGTGCTGTCAAAAAAAGATGGGATCGATACAGTTTGGACTTGAACTGTATCTTATTCAGAGAATAAGATGGATACTGTAAGGACTGGAACAACGCGGACCGGGACATCAACAGAGGATGGGGCAATACGGCATGGACCAGGTCATCTCCGTCAAAGGATGGGAAGTAAACAGACACAGACTGGGAACATTTGTAACTCTCAAAAAAATCAGGAAACTCAATGTTTACTCACAAAATCTTTATTGAAAATAATCACATATGCATTAACTCCATAAAGACATGAAAATACTGCTTATAAAGGAACAATTACAAAGATCATATTTCTACATTTGATTTCAGCTTCATTCACACCTCCAGTTGCCATATACAAGAAATTTGGGCGACCTTATCAGCATAGAAATGTTTAACCACACCTGTCCATCCACTGACTTTTATGTCCAGCTGAGACTTTTCTTCATCTTTAAGATTTTGTAAACATCATTGTGAAACACAGGAGTGAAGTGTGGAGCCGGTGATTTGGAAATCACTGAGCACAAAGGTGTTTTCATTGCATTCTCCGCATCTTCCACATCCCAAATTTCTGGCATACTGCAGCCCTCTCTGTGGATAACAGAAACATTTCAGCATGGTAGAAGAAAAGTCTTGTCCCAGTAACTGCTACCGTCAACAGACAATATTGTGACTCCTGTTTTAAATTGACATCCATGTCTAGAGTTCTGAGCTTTGTTGGAGGCAGATGGGTATTATCCATTGGTACTAATGATGATGCCTGGTGCATGATGGACTCAGTCTGATGCTGAAGGGTAGGGACATGAGACAAATTTAATTCCATACAAAGGACCATGAGGCTAACGAAGAAGGAGTTGGCAAGAATTTACGTTGTTCACAATAGCAATTATTTTGAGGGAAAACCCAATCCCAAAATGAGCATGGAAATCAAGTTAGCAGAACAAAAATGGCAGAAATAGACCATGTCAAAGAGGATATGATTTCAGTATAACCATTACCTCTGGACATTCCACACCGTCAAATCCGGAACCAGCAGCAGCTCAGAGTTGCAGCCACCACTGACCAGTAGCCTAAGTGGACAATCTCATCTATCTGGCAACTGCTGGACAATCAAGAGGCTGGGAACTTACAGCAAGTGACTCGTCTCCACAAAGCCTTCCATCTGCAAGTTTCAGCCAAGTGTGTGAAGAGACCTGCCTGGATATGTGCACCTGCAGTATACACGCTTGATACTGTCCAGCAGTGCCCACCTGCCTTAGGCAGATGAAGGATGCTGCAATATCATGGCTCATCTACAGGATTCTTAAATAAAAACATCATTGGCATTTCAGAATGGATATTATTAACAATGAGATAAGAAAAACATGGAAGAGGGAGCTTGCTTGACTGCAATAAACTAGGAGTATCCCTTGGTTATGCAGAGGCGGAAGCAGAGGAGAAATGTCCCTGCATGAAGCAAAATGAATGTAACGCAGATCAATTAAAGCTTTAAAAAAAAATCACACACCTCGTTTTCCTCAAACACCAGGACTCTTCAAAAATAAAGTAGTCTACTCCCAGGCTAAGGAGTCCATTCTTCACCTCCTCTGCCGACTTCCGACTGTACATCGCATACACCAGTTTTGTTCTTTCCCTGTTTGAGAATAAGCAGAGATTTGTTTTAGAAAGGGGAAGAGTGGGGAGGTGGTAGGAGGAAATGCTTCGGTAATGAGCATGTGGTTCAGATTGGCTGGTTGAAGGGACGTAGATTCAGAACGGGGAAAAAACCTCAGAACTCTCAGAGTTTAGCGGCTAATATAAGTGATCAATAGTAATAGAGGAGCATTGGATGGGTGGTTATTAATGCTGTCAGATAAGGAACAGTGGGGTGGTACCAGCAGGTAATCCCACTATGCAACGTGCCACCACCTTAGAACTCAAATTTAAGGTTCTGGGTGAGAGTGAAATCCAGCTGGAGGTTTTAGAAAGCAACCATCTTGTCAAGAGGTGTGGCCCTGCCAACAGAGAAGGAAAGAATCACCCATATTTGTAGACCGGGACTGTCAAACATGAATGGCTTTTATCCAAGACTGAACCATCAATGACGGATTAATAATGCAGTGAGGAGCACACAGAACAGTGCAGCACAGAAACAGTACACCACAATGTTTGTGCCAAACATAATGCCATGTTAAACCGATCTATATTCCTCTACTCCATGTGCCTATCTAAAAGCCTCTTAAATGCCACTATTGTACCTGCCTCCACCACACCCATGGAAATGCGTTCCAGGCCCCCATCACTCTCCCCGTCCGTGTAATAAAAACTTGCCCCACACATTTTCTTTAAACTTTCCGCCTCCCAACTTATAGCTATGCATACCAGTGTTGGACATTTCCACCCTGGGAAAAGGTTCTCTCTAACTTATCTATGCCTCTCACAATTTTATATACTTCTATCGAGTCTCTCCTCAACCTCTGGTGTCCACTTGATCGATGGAATGACACACTTGGTTCTTGAGATTTTGACAGGGCAGGACCCAATGAATCAGGAAAATGTAAAGTTAACAAAGGAAGGAAGGATTCAGAAAATGGAAATAAAACACAATGTAATAAAACTAGATCAACATACAACTAGAAATATATTTTCTTAACAAAATGCTCAAAATATTTTCTAAAATGCTTATCCATCTCCATGGTCCCAGTAACAGAAATTTCTAATATTAAAAATAATTGGATGTGTCAGTATTACAGTTGAGCAAAGGGGACTATGGAGCCACGAGGGAGGAGTTGGCCAAAGTTGACTGGAAAGATACCCTAGCAGGGATGACAGTGGAACAACAATGGCAGGTATTTCTGGGAATAATACAGAAGGTGCAGGATTGGTTCATTCCAAAGAGGAATAAAGATTCCAAGGGGAGAAAGGGGCAACCGTGGCTGACAAGGGATGTCAGGGAGAGTATAAAAATTAAAGAGAAGAAATATAACATCGTCGTTGTGGCTATCCCTCGAGGTCGAGGATGATGGTCTACGTTTTGTTGTTTTTATGGACCTCAGGTGGCTTACGAGTTCAATCCTGGCTTTGAAAGTTCTTCGACATTCAGGACAGGTAATTCCAGATGGCAGATCGGGCTTTGGTTGTTGCTGCCTCTCTTTCCGTTTTCTTTTTTCTTCTAATTCTGCGCTTGGCTTCAAAGGTTGCTGTTCCTTCTTGGATGATGGCTCACCAGAGTGTCTTGTCCTTGGCATTGGTTTCCCAATTGTCGATGTCGATTGCAAATTTCTTCATGCTGGCTTTTAAGGCGTCTTTGAATCTCTTCTTTTGTCCGCCTGTTTTATGTTTGCCTTTTTTAAGCTGGGAGTAGAAGGTTTGCTCGTCTTCCATCCGAACAACATGACCGACCCATCTTATTTGGTTCTTGATGATGAAGGTTCTATCGATGCTAGATGTTTTCGCTTCACTCAGCACGCTGACATTGGTTCTTCTGTCTTCCCAACTGATATTTAAGCTGCTTCGAAGACATTGTTGATGGAACTTTTCAAGTGTTTTCAGATGGCATCAGTATGTTGTCCAGGTTTCTGATGCATACAGGAGCGTTAGAATCACCACTGCCTTCTTGTACACTAACATTTTGGTGTCTGTTTGGATGTCACGATTTTGAAAGACTCTTGTTCGAAGACGTCCAAAAGCTGTTCCAGCACACTTAAGACGATGTTGGATCTTGTCGTCAAGGTCAACATTGGAGGAGAGGTGACTTCCAAGTTACGGAAAGTGATCCACATTTTCCAGGGTTGTTTCACCATGTTGAATTGACGGTTCTTTTCAATTTGTCTCAGTTGGTGACGATTTGTAGATAACCTGAGACTTCTTGGAGGTGATGGTAAGTCCAAGTTTCGCGTATGCACTGTTGAAGGCAGTCAGGATCTGTCGCAGATGATTTTCTGAGAGAGCTGCAACAGTTGCCATCTGCGTATTGGAACTCGATGAGGGAGCGTACAGATGTCTTAGTTTTGGACTTGAGACGGAAAAGATTGAAAAGTCTGCCATCTGTTCTGTAGAAGATTTTGATTCCTTGGGGTAGGTCGTCCTGGATGATGTGGATGGTTGTCGCAATGAAGATAGTGAACAGTGTTGGGGCAATCAGGCATCCCTGTTTGACTCACGATCCGACTTGAAACGGCTCACAGTTGCTGTTGCTGGCCATGTGTGGCAAGCATATCATCGTGGAGGAGTCTCAGGATTCAAATGTACTTTTCAGGACATCCAAAGGTGGATAGGATGTCCCATAAGAGTTCCCTTGATACCGAGTCGAAGGCCTTAGTGAGGTTGATGAATGCCATGTACAACGGTTGAAGTTGTTCACGATATTTTTCTTGTAGTGACACATTGTGAAGATCAAGTTGGCTGTTCCACGTGATGGTCTTAAACCGGCTTGTGTCTCTGGAAGGATCTTCTCGGCTAAATGCTTGAGTCGGTTGTTCATGATGCAGGCAAGGACTTTGTCTGCTGTTGCTAATAGGGAAATTCCACGATACTTTCCACACTCAGATCGATCGCCTTTCCTTTTGTAGATGGTAACGATTGCTGAGTCTCTAAGGTCTCTTGGTATGTCTTCATTTATCCAGATCTTGATGAGAAGTTGATGCAGTTGGTAATGGAGCAGGTTACCTCCAATTTTGTAGACCTCGGCTGGTATTCCACCGAGTTCAGCTGCCTTGTTTTTTTTCAAGGTTTTGATGGTTTCCTTGACTTCTTCAGGTGATGGTAATCTGCTTAGGGAGTTGTCAATGGGCAGCTTTGGAATGTTGTTGATCACATTCCTGTCAAATGAGGCGGTTTGATTTAGAACATCTTCAAAATGCTCCCTCCATCTAGAATTTATGTCAGCAGTGCTCTTCAGGATGGTTGACCCATCTTTGCTTTTGAGAGGGGCTTGACCGTGAATGAATGGACAAAAAATGGCTTTGGTGGTGTTTAAAAAGACTCGAGTGTCGTTGGTATCTGCTAGTTGTTGGATTTCCTGAGCTTTTTCCCTCCACCATTGGTTTTTCAGGTTTCGGGTGCTCTTCTGGACAGCAGCTTTGCTCTTTTCATCGATGAATTGTTGGAGTTGTTTGTCATTATTGTCAAACCAATCCTGATGTTCTTTTGACTTGAACCCAATTGATATAAAATAGCAAAGATGAGCGGAAGGCTGGAGGATTGGGTAAAATTTAAAGAGCAACAGAAGATAACTAAAAAGGCAAAACAGGGAGAAAAGATGAGGTACGAAGGCTAGCCAAGAATATAAAGGAGGATAGTAAAAGCATCTTTCGGTATGTAAAGAGGAAAAAACTAGTTAAGGCCAAAGGTGGACCCTTGAAGATTGAAATGGGTGAATTTACTATGGGGAAATGGCAGATGAGTTGAACAGGCCCTTTGTATCCGTCCGTCTTCACTAAGGAGGACATAAACAATCTTCCTGATGTACTAGCCAGAGGATCTGAAGGAGATTCACATTAGGCAGGAAATGGTGTTGGGTAGACTGATGGGACTGAAGGCTGATAAATCCCCAGGGCCTGATGGTCTGCATCCCAGGGTACTCAAGGAGGTGGCTCTAGAAACCGTGGACGCATTGGTGATCATTTTCCAATGCTCCATAGATTCAGGATCAGTTCCTGTGGATTGGAGGGTAGCTAATGGTGTCCCACTCTTTAAGAAGGGCGGCAGAGAGAAAACAGGGAATTATAGACCAGTTAGCCTGACATCGGTGGTGGGGAAGATGCTGGAGTCAATAATAAAAGATGAAATAGCAGCACATTTGGATAGCAGTAGCAGAATCGGTCTCAGTCAGCATGGATTTCCGAAGGGGAAATCATGCTTGACTAATCTCCTGTAATCTTTTGAGGATGTAACCAGGATAATGGGATGTAGTGTACCTGGATTTTCAGAAAGCATTTGATAAGGTCCCACATAGGAGATTAGTGCGCAAAATTTGAGCACATGGTATTGGGGTTAGCATGCTGACATGGATAGAAAATTGGTTGGCAGACAGGAAACAAAGGGTAGCAATTAACGGGTCCCTTTCAGAATGGCAGGCAGTAAGGGGGCCATCCCACTTGGGCGTAATTTGTGCGTAATTTACGCGTCGTCGTGCGCATTACACACACATGGTGCGTGGCGACGTAGCAGTCGCACGCGGCGCCCCAGGAATTTGGGATATTCAAAATCTTTGCGCGCCACCTGCGTGATGTGCAAATGATGCCCAAGTGGGACAGGCCCTTAACTAGTGGGTTCGGTGCTGGGACCGCACCTATTTACAATATGTATTAACGATTTGGATCAAGGGATTAAAAGTAACATTAGCAAATTTGCAGATTACACAAAGCTGAGTGGCAATGTGAACTGTGAGGAAGATGCTATGAAGATGCAGGGTGACTTCGACAAGTTGGGTGAGTGGGCTGATGCGTGGCTGATGCAGTTTAATGTGGATAAATGTGAGGTTATCCACTTTGGTGGCAAAAACAGGAAGGCAAATTATTATCAAAATTGTGTCAAGTTGGGAAAAGGGGAAGTACAGTGGGATCTAGGGGTCCTTGTTCATCAGTTATTGAAAGTAAGCATGCAGGTACGGCAGGCAGTGAAGAAAGTGAATGACATGTTGGCCTTCATAACAAGAAGAGTTGAGTATAGGAGCAAAGAGATCCTCCTGCAGTTGTACAGTGCCCTAGTGAGACCACACCTGGAGTATTGTGTGCAGTTTTGGTTTCCAAACTTGAGGAAGGACATTCTTGCTATGAGGGAGTACAGTGTAGGTTCACGAGGTTAATTCCCAAGATGGCGGTAGATAGATTAGAGCGGCTGGGCTTGTACACTCTAGAATTTAGAAGGATGAGAGGGAGTCTTATTGAAACATGTAAGATTATTATGGGTTTGGACACGCTAGAGGCAGGAAACATGTTCCCAATGTTGGGGGAGTCCAGAACCAGGGGCCATAGTTTAAGAATAAGTGGTAAGCCATTTAGAAAGGAGATGAGGAAAAACCTTTTCACACAGAGAGTTGTGAGTGTGTGGAATTCTCTGCCTCAAAGGGTGGTGGTGGCTAGTTTTCTGGATGTTTTCAAGAGAGAGCTAGATAGAGCACTAAGGGATAGCAGAGTTAAGGGATATGGGGAGACGGCAGGAATGGGGTACTGATTGTGGATGATCAGCCATGATCACATTGAATGGCTCGAATGGCCCACTCCTGCACCTATTGTCTACTGTCTAACTAAACATTTAAACAAATCAATTCAAAAACAAAAGATGTTCAAAAGGCTATTGAAGGTGTAGATATCACAGTGACAAAGAACAACAAAGGCCACTCACCTCAGGCCTGCATCTTCATAGTGCGGGTGGTTTACGATAGGACGCCCTGTCGATAATTTGATGCTTGCCATTGTGGGCATGGCTCCAGCAAACACAGCATCTGAATTACAAATGAATTATTTTATTAATTTATTAATAGATATCAGTCATAGTAGTTGATAATTCAGTTTTAAAATACAATGAATTATACTTAAACCCTCGATGGTCTATACACACGCACTCCCAAATAGTACCCTGATCCATTGATAAATTGGGAGGCAAATAGACGTTAAATCAACTACCTGAACTGCACTGTTTCTGCCTCTGGCTCTTTTCCTTCTGTATCCTGCATTAACATCCAAGGTAAATAAGTGCTGAGTGACCTACTCCTATTCTCTCACCACACAACCACTCAGCCTGATTAAAGCACTAAGCCAAGGCCCTGTTCCAGTTACTATACTTGAACGGCTTCCCTTTCCCAGATCGAGTACATAGAAACTGCAATAATAAATAGAAGTAAAACTTTTGTTTAATGCAATTTGCCTTTGGCTACGGGCCAGCTCCTTATGTTTGGACTCTAACCAGACAGATAAATCAGTGATTTCATTCAGCTGCGTCACAGAGAACGCTGCCTGCAGTATGTAGAAATATTATCGTGCACTGATGTATTAAAAACATAAGGGGGGGGGAGAGATAGGGGAAGGGGGGGGGGGGGAGGGGGGCGGGGTGAGGAGAGGGGGAGTGAGGGGGGGGTGAGAAGAGGGGGGAGAAGAGAGAGGCTGGGGGATGGGAGAGGAAGGGAGGGGGGAGAGAAGAGGGGAGAGGAGGGGGGGGGAGAGGAGGAGGGGGTGAGAGGAGGAAGAGGGGGGAAAGGAGGGGGGAGAGGAGGTGGGGGGGAGAGGGACATGACCCGAGACGGACCCGAGAGCTCGTTCTTCACTCGCAGCGCGTGGAACACAGAGCGTAGATCCATTGTGACGTCAAAAGACAGACGTTTTCTTTCCAACTTTTTTCCAGATTTTTGAACATTTTCATTAATAACTCGAGAAATAAAGCATGAATTTTTCAGATGAGCCAATTTCAGACACCACAGGATAAATCTCTACCGGAATATGTAAAAATTTTCCCGTTAGCACTTCATTTTTTGAGAAGATGTGAATATACACACACACACACATCCAAGATCAGAGTTTTAATTGTTAATAGATATGAATAATTGAGCTGATTACATTAGAGCAGAACGTTATGCTGCTCTGTAAACAAGCAACTGCATATCCTTGTGCCTCTACATTATAATGCAGTCAGTTATCTGGTGCCAAGATGTGTTAGCAGCACTGTCATGACAGTGATCATAATTCAGCTAGACTCTGCATTATTATGAAAATAAAAGTTCTAAGATAGGGCAAGGCCAGTTTTACATGGTGATGTAGAAAGTGTTATTTTGTGAGTAAATTGCGAGAGTAATACAAGGTTTACAAGTAAGGCTCAGATCAAATACCTTTCCGAGCAGCTGCCAAATCCTGATATTTATCAGGAAACATACAGGACAGGTTAAATGTAAAAAAGAGGAGAGCCTTTAATAAACACCTGGAGAGGTCTGGGGTAAAATCACTATCAGGGAGAAAAGAAAGCAGGTCGAATGCAAACTGCATTAAAATGGATCATTATCCTGCTGAACAGGATACACAGAGATGGAAGACCAAAATACGTTAAAAAAATGCATCCTGAGATATTAACAGAAGTCAAGGGGGAAAAAAAAAATAACAGGCCCTGACCATTGTTTTACAAAGCTGGACTGAGGCAGAGCCACTGATGATTCCTTCCAGCATTTGTTTTTATTTAACAAACCCCGCTGGTGCTGAATAATTGCTGAAGTTATACGATTAGATAAAGAGAGAGCAAGGGGAGATCTGATCATTACGGAATGTTCAGTACTGACCAAGCTCCCAAGGATAGCTCAGTGGGAAATTGAATTCAATTGGGATAAATGGGAGGTATTATTTGGGACAGACAAACCAGGCCAGGCAATGCATGGTTATTTTAATTTGTGGATAGGATTTATGCATTGTGATCAACACCCCATATTTACTGCATATAACTTGGTTTTATACCAAAACAATAATTACCGGTCAACTAAGAAGCTAGTTCTGAGCCAGTTACAACCACACTGACTGATCTAAGCTCACATATGGCCAAACTGGTAAGGGCAGCCAGTGTGAAGGAGAATCAGATAGCTTTTGCTACAAAGATTGCTTTTATAAAATCAATTTTCAAATTATTTGAATTGAATTCCCTAGTTGAGGAACTGAAAAGATCAGTCTGAAGAAGGGTCTCGACCCGAAACATCACCTTTCCCTTCTCTCCAGAGATGCTGCCTGTCCCGCTGAGTTACTCCAGCTTTTTGTGTCTACCTTCGGTTTAAACCAGCATCTGCTGTTCCTTCCTGCACAAGATCATTCTGAATTTGAGTTTCCGGATCAACGGTCCAGAACTTGCACTGTTAACTTAATGTATGGTTGCACAGTAAGAACGTAGAAGGTTCGTGGATTGCATGTCCCAGAGCCAGGCAATAACAGGTAGAGAAGTGGTTAATACAGCAAATAAGATATTTACTTTGAATTTAATGCTACTAAATAGGGGTAAGTTGAACTCACAGTGCCCCCTTTCACCCAATCTTAAATCAGATCACCCATAAAATAACTACAATCCTGTGAACAGGATCTGTCAGAGAGCTTTCCCACAACAGGTTCCAAAATGTTGTACACGAGGTTTGGCACATTCGGAACACATGTGTGGAGCAACCAAACAATTTTTATAAATCTTGTGTTTGATCACCCTATTGGTTTGATATCATGCATTTACTGGTATGGAGTTCTCTTCAGTGTCTCAAGAGTGACTTACCCGTCCTGGTGTTTTCTTTAATCCACTCCAATAACTCCTCCTGGGGGAAGTTGCTGAACTCTCCAATGATGCGCCACTGCTCCCTCAGGTTGAAGGCTCCCTGCAAAGCCATTGTTGCCAGCATCACACACACAAACATCCGGTGATGGGATTTATTCTTGATCCACCAAAAAAACTTCAAAGGAAGGAAAAAGAAGATTAATGAAAGAACTTTCAATGCTACAAAGGAAGTACTAAGTTGGCGTAAAAAGGCAGAGAAAGAGGTCAAAGACATTTTGAAGAGACGTTATATCCAAAGTTAAAAAATACCAGCATCTAGTTCAAAGGGAAACGAGTGATATAACAGACCTTTATAACGGCATTGCACCACCCTCAGTTTATGTTATGAAGAATTGAGAGGCCTAGACAAGATATAAAGTAATAACCCATTTTAAGGGTCAATGCCCAGGGGAAAATATATGTAGGTGGTTTAATTGTTCACTGCTGGAATATTAGAGGGAAATATATCCCCCAGAGGCAGTGAACTCAGTTGCGAAAGGCTCATGAAGGTGGATATCCTCAGCACATTCACATTTCACCAGTGCCCATACCCAAGTCTGCCAACAGATAGCCTTCCGTTCTCAACCAGTTTTGTTCCCTCTGTAGGAGTAAAGGAACATGAACTCACTCTATCTAGGGGAGTACTGAACTTCAGTTCCAAGCTGGCATATCTGAACTGGTGTCAAGGCAACATAGTTGTAGCTTGGATACTCTTTAAACCAGGTTATCTGGCGAGAAAAGTAATTCACAGTTCACGTCTTTCATCAGATACACACTGACTATGAGTCATTCATCCCAAACAGTGAGATATGCAGTTTTTGGGAGCAGGATTTCGACTCTCCCTTAGGTGGCACATAGGGGGCACACATATTACTCATTAGCCCCTGCCTTCTTGTTCTTCAGGGCAAACCGTCTCTGCATGTTGTTCAGGTTTCAAGGCAGCCCATGCTTCATGCAGCCCTTGCTGATAAGTTGCAACTGGCATTGAACACAGTGCAACCATCAGTAAACACCCCACGTCTGACTCTGTGGTGGAAGGCAGGACACTAATAAAATACAGAAGGTGTTTGGGACTAGATCACTGCCAAAGGAAGTCTGACAGTGATGCCTATGCTCTTTTCAACTGACTTTGATTGACGATTGATGGTGTACATCTCTGGAGGAAGATCAAATATCAAAACTGTCCTCTAACAGGGTTTGCAGAGGACACGCATTAAACTCCACTGGAGATGCTTATCTTACCTGTCTGGAAGAAATCAGAGACGCCATGAGACACATGTGAGGTGTGAGGAAAAGTTTGAGCCTCATGATGAGAACACCCAGTAGGACAAACGCCAACAATTGGAAAACGTGATAGACCATCTGTGGAAACAAGTCACATGCTGGCTTTACACAACCCAATCACAAACAGCTATGCCAATATTAATCACCCACAAGTCCTCCCCTACATCTTGAATGGAGACATGGTCATCATCACTGATGAAACAAGACCTCAGCACAGACACACTTAGCCGGCTCCAGCCCTCCAATAGTTAGCAGAAAAGAGAGGAGCATAAATATGAATATAACAGATGGGTGTAGGTATAATGTGGTTGTACTAGAAGGTGATTTTATCTGTTTTTAATATTGACTGGGACTTCATTCGTATAAAGAGATTAGATGGGGCAGAATGTGTTAAATGTGTCCAGGAATGTTTTCTCAAGCATATGTCAATAGACAATAGATGCAGGAGTAGGCCATTTGGCCCTTCGAACCAGCACCGCCATTCAATGTGATCATGGCTGATCATCCCAATCAGTACCCCGTTCCTGCCTTCTCCCCATATCCCCTGACTCCGCTATTTTTAAGAGCCCCATCTAGCTCTCTCTTGAAAGCATCCAGAGAACCTGCCTCCACCGCCCTCTGATGGCAGAGAATTCCACACTCACCACTCTCTGAGAGAAAAAGTGTTTCCTCGTCTCCATTCTACATGGCTTACACCTTATTCTTAAACTGTGGCCCCTGGTTCTGGACTCCCCCAACATCGGGAACATGTTTCCTGCCTCTAGTGTGTCGGTGGCCCTACTTGAGAAAGGGCCATCCTCTTAGGTAAAAAGGCAGGGTAATTGCCTTATGTATCAGTGGAGGAGCACGCTGGGACCAGTAAACATAATTCTTTTAGTTTCAATAAAGTAATTGAAAAGATAGGACTGTAGTCCTAAATTGGGGGAAAGCTAATTTTGATGGCGTCATGCAAGAGCTCTCAAAAATTAGTTGGGAAAGGCAGTTTGCAGGTAATGGGAAATATGGCAAGTGGGAGGCTTTAAAATGATATTGGAAGAGTTCAGGGCCAGCATTTATCTGTTAAGAGTGAAGAGCAAAGCCAGGCAGGATTAGGGAACCTTGGCTGACAAGGAATATAGTAGCTCTGGTCAGGAGAAAGGAGGCATATGTCAGGTATAGGCAGCTGAGATCAAGCTAATCCCTTGAAGATGGAGCAGTACACATAAGAAGATTCGGAGGGCAAACAGGGGCCATGAGATATCTCTGACAAAAAATGAAAGGAATTCTAAAACATTGTATTATTGCCATGAGGACTAAGTCCCCTTAACGATCAGTGTGGTCATCTGTGTCTGGAGGCGGAGGAAATGAATACTTCTCGTCTGTATTTACTATGGAGAAGGACGTGGAAGTGACCGAGTTCAGCGGAGGGACCAGAAGTATATTGACATTGCGAAGGAAAAGGCATCGAAGAACTTGGAACGTATAAAGGTGGATAAATTCCCAGAGCCTGACCTGGTGTATCCTAAGATGTTAAAGGAAGCAAGGGATGAGAGTGTTGAGGTCTTGATAGAGATCTTTATATCTTCATTTGCCAGAGATGAGGTACTGGAAGACTGGATGTTAGCTAATGCTGTATCTTTATTTAAGATGGTTGGTAATGAGAGCTTTGTTGTAAACTTATGGATGACATGGAAATTGGTGCAGAAGTGGACAGTGAAGGTTATCAATGGTTTCAGAGCAACTGGGAATGTCAGATGGAATTTAGACGTAAAAAGTGATGATTTTTTGGGGAGTTTAACCGTGGCAGAACACACACATTGAATGGTAGGCACCCGGGGAGTGGTTGATCAAAGAGAACTGGAGGTACAAATACATGGTTCCCGGAAAGTGACAACACAGTGAAGAGGTGTATGGCACGCTTAGCTTCATTGACTGAGGCACATAAACCAGAGTAAAATGGGACAGAGTTTCATCCAAGTTACATTCTGACATCAATGATCCCATCTCCCGGGAACTCAGAGCCCTAAATACACCAATCCATGTGAAGCCCTTAATTCAGTATCTATTGCGAGTACATGTGCAACGGGTAGTGGTAATAAGATATCTAGTTGTCCAAAGTCAGCATCTGGATGCAGCTCTCTCTGATGGATATCAATGCTGCTCAAAAACGCAAGTCCATTGGCTGTTGACCATGAACACCATGGCAAATCAAATTCCTCGTCTGTTGCAAAGCATACTTGCAGAGCCGCCAAGTTTTGTCGGAGCATTTCAGTATTCTCGTACCTGAAAATCAGTATTTTGTTGAGGAAATCAGTAATTTTTTCGCGGTGCCATTTTGCTGAAATTTTTTTTTTTTATGTGCAGTCACACCCAGGTAAGAGTACTAGAATGCATAACTCTGCTACCAATTGACACGTCTTCTACACACCTTACTTGACAGTGCATTCATTGCCATCTCGTTATTTTCTGCAGTTTGATCGGCTGCTTCCTGCTTTTAACACCTGATGATGATGTAGAAACCATTTTGGAAACCTCCCTCTCCCCTTCCCCCCGTCCCTCCATTCCTCTCGCCCTCCCCCCTCTCTCTCTTTCTCTCCCCCCCTCCACCTCTCTCTGCCTCCCACCCTCCCCCCCCATCCTCCCTCTCTCCTTTCTTTTCTCCCTACCACTCTTATTCCCTTCCTCCCTCTCTCCTTCTCCCTCTCTCCATCATCTCCCTCTCTCCCCCTTGAGCCTACCCGCCGTTCTGTAAAATCCGGACCAATCGCAATGTAACTACAATCCCACTGGTAACTTTTCACCAATTCAATTCAATTAAATTCAATCTTTAATTGTCATTGTGCAGTGAACAATACAGAGACAACGAAATGCAGTTGTCCGAAGGGCGAACTTACTAGTAAACAAGTAATTGCGCAGTAGTATGAGTGTATACATCTATACATATACAGTGGTATCCGTGCAATTTGCTGGTGATTGGATAGTCCGGGGGGGGGGGGGGGGGGGGGGGGGGGGGGGGAGAGGGGGGTGGAGACAGGCAGTCATTGAGGTGCAGCGTTGAGAAGTGTGACAGCCACAGGGAAGAAGCTGTTCTTGAGCCTGCTGGTACGGCAGCGGAGGGACCTGTAGCGTCTCCCGGATGGGAGGCGGGTAAACAGTCTATGGTTGGGGTGTGAGCTGTCCCTGGCGATGCTGTGTGCCCTGCGCAGGCATCGTTTACTATGGACAGACTCAATGGAGGGGAGTGAGGAGCCTGTGATGCGTTGGGCGATCTTCACCACCCTCTGCAGAGCTTTCCGGTCAGTGACAGAGCAATTACCATACCATACTGTGATGCAGTTGGTAAGGATGCTCTCGATGGTGCAGCGGTAGAAGTTCACCAGAATCTGGGGAGACAGGTGGACCTTCTTAAGTCTCCTCAGGAGGAAAAGACACTGGTGAGCCTTCTTGATCAGCAAGGATGTGTTGTGGGTCCAGGAGAGGTCATCAGAGATGTTGACCCCCAGGAACCTGAAGCTGGAGACACGGTCCACCTCCGTCCCATTGATATGGATCGGATTGTGCGTGCAGCCTCTCGATCTCCTGAAGTCCACAATGAGCTCCTTGGTCTTCTTGGAGTTGAAGGCCAGGTTATTGTCGGCACACCATGCTGTTAGGAGCTGAACCTCCTCCCTGTAGGCCGACTCATCGTTGTCGCTGATGAGGCCAATCACCGACGTGTCATCTGCATTCTTGATGATGGTGTTGGTACCATGTACAGGTATGCAGTCGTAGATGAAGAGGGAGTTTAGGGGGCTCAGCACGCAGCCCTGGGGTAGGCCAGTGTTCAGGGTGAGGGTAGAAGAGGAGTGGTTATCCAACCTAACAGACTTTGGTCTGTTGGTTAGAAAGTCCAGTAACCAATTGCAGAGGGAGGGGTTGATGCCCAGGTCATCGAGTTTGGCGATCAATTTAGAGGGGATAATGGTGTTGAATGCTGAGCTGTAGTCGATGAACAGCATTCTCACATAAGTGTTTCTGTTGTCGAGGTGGGAGAGGGCGGAGTGGAGTGCCGTTGAGATGGCATCCTCCGTGCTCCTGTTCTTGCGGTATGCAAACTGGTAGGGGTCCAGAGTGGGAGGTAGGCAGCATTAGAGGTGTGCCATGACCAGCCTTTCAAAGCACTTGGCGATGATAGGGGTGAGTGCAACTGGGCGGAAGTCGTTGAGGCTCGCCGCAGTGGAGTGGTTTGGCATTGGCACGATGGAGGTAGTTTTAAGGCACGTGGGGACAATTGCCTGGGCAAGTGACAGGTTGAAGATGTCAGTCCAGACGTCTGTCAGCTGTGCAGCACAGGTCCTGAGGACGCGCCCGGGGATGCCGTCAGGGCCGGCAGCCTTACGTACATTGATCCTACTCAGTGCCACGTGCACGTCGTAGGGGTTGAGTGTGAGGGGCTGGTGGTCATCGGGGAGCACAGCCTTGATGGCCAACTTTTGGTTGTCCCTTTCAAAGCAGCCATAAAAGTGATTGAGTTCCTCGAGGGAGAATGCGTCGCTGGAAGTGGGGGTGGAGTTGGTGGCTCTGTAGTCAGTGATGGCCTGGATGCCATGCCACATGCGTCGGGGGTCGGAGTTGCTGTCGAAGTGCTCCTCGATTCGCAGCTTGTATATGCGTTTGGCGTTCTTGATGCCCCTCTTCAGATTGGCCCTCGATGAACTATAGGCACGGGCATCGCCTGACCTGAAAACCGAGTCCCGTGCTTTCAGTAGTCGCCTAACCTCGCTGTTCATCCATGGCTTCTGATTCGGGTATGTGGTGATTTGTTTGAGAGTGGTGACACTGTTGATGGAGGAGTTGATGAAGTCCAGAACAGAGGAAGTATAGGCATCAATGTCAGTGTGGGAGTCAAGGGTGGCCTGAGCTGCAAATGCATCCCAGTCAGTGTTACCAAAACGCTGCTGGAGTGTGAAGTCCGCTTCATCTGACCAAACCTTTAACGCGTCTGATGAGTGGGGAGTGCTTAGGGAGCAGAACCACTTAGGGAGCAGGGACCACTAGGCTTATCCAGAATTCTACGACTGCAAAAACAAAAATAATCAACGGCTCAACTACCACTGAGAAAGAGAATTCCAAAGACTCATTGTTATACGAGAATTTTCCCAAACAGTCTGTGACCCATAGCGCTGTGGCTATAGCGCTATTTTTAGAACCTGGAGCTGACAGCTCTTCGTTTAAATTCCCCCGTGTTAAATTGACAGCGCTCTGTTTAAACCTGGAGCGGGATAGGCAGCCTGGAGAGAAGGAATGGGTGAAGAGTTTCTGGTTGAGACTCTTCTTCAGACTGAACTGAAATCCGTATTTAAAATCCGTATTTAACAACACAAAACCATACACCCGTATTCTAATCGCATTTCCATACAAAATACGGAAAATCCGTACTACACGGCAGCTCTGTACTTGGCTAATAAAGTGCGATTGTGATTGGATTAGGGGAGAGTGAGACTGGTGCTGCAGAAAACCAACTGCACCTTGGTTTTATACCAAAACAATATACACCCCAAACCTAAACCTAAGAATGGCACTTAACCACTGAATTAGATGCTGATTAATGTCCAGTATCAGGATTTCATTATTAACTAAACTTAGACATCTGGTAACAAGTTCATAAAATGTAGCTTTGTTAGGAAACGGTGATAAATGCATTACCTCTCCATGAACTGAAGTCTTCCACCTACAAAAAAAGCAAATATACTTTAATGGGAGACACAACAGACTATGTTTACTAGAATCAAAATCAAAGCAATCTGCTTACTCCACCATTTGCTTTTTAAAACAGACTTTAGCGAGCAATTAACACTGATTTTAAAAGTTTAAACTGGATGCAAATGAGAGCACCCTGCAACAATGGTGAGCTAGCATTTCAGTTTATAACTTACTAAAGAACTAAAGCTAAAATAAATTTGCATTCTCACACTTTGCCAGTTTTTAAACCCGAAACCGCCCCTAGGATGCCTCAGGCTTTATTTATTTATTTTTTATTTTTTTAATTTTATATGAATGTATGGTAATCTAATTTTTTTCTCTGTAAAGCACTTTGGCTTCAATGTGGCTTGTCGATCGTTTCAACCCTTGTTAATTCTTCCCTTCCCTCCTGCTCTACCCCTACCCCTTCCACTTTCCCTTGCAACCGCAAGAAATGCTACACTTGTCCCTTCACCTCCCCCCTCCACTCCTTTCAGGGACCCAAGCAGTCCTTCCAGGTCCGACAGAGGTTCACCTGCACCTCCTCCAACCTCATCTACTGCATCCGCTGCTCCAGATGCCAGATGATCTATATCGGTGAGACCAAGCGGAGGCTTGGCGATCGTTTCGCCGAACACCTCCGCTCGGTCCGCAATAACCAACCCGACCTCCCGGTGGCTCAGCACTTCAACTGCCCCTCCCATTCCGTATCCGACCTCTCGGTCCTGGGCCTCCTCCACGGCCAGAGCGAGCAACACCGAAGTTGGAGGAACAGCACCTCATATTCCGCTTGGGGAGTCTGCATCCTCTGGGCTTGAACATTGAATTTTCTCAATTCTGTTAACCCTAGTTGTCTCCTCCCCTTCCCACCTCTCCCTCAGCCCTCGGGCCCTGGCATTCCCTCTCCCTCTATCTCTCCCCCACCCTAGTCGCACTAGCTTCTCATTTTCACACTACAAACAGCTTACAATGGCTTGTTCCCTTTATCATCAATACTTTTTTGCATATCTTTCATTCATTGTTCTTTATCTTTCCACATCACCGTCTATATCTCTCGTTTCCCTGATCACTGACCAGTCTGAAGAAGGGTCACAACCCGAAATGTCGCCTATCTACTTCGCTCCTTAGATGCTGCTGCACCCGCTGAGTTTCTCCAGCCTTTTGTGTACCCTTGGCTTCAATGTAATTTGATTTAAAAGTGCTATATAAATAAACATTACTTACTTACTTATAATTCCCTCAGCAACACGGGGACCTTGTTAATTGGACAACCAGCACCCATACGAAGCTGTGCATCCAAGGACAGAACTAAAAGTCTTTATCTCTTGAAAGCTGTATGCACAGAGGGTGGGGTGGTGTGGGGGAGGGGGTGGGGAGGGTGGTGTGGGGGGATGCTGGAGGGGTGGGATGGTGTGGTGTGGGTGGAATGGGGGAGGGGTAAAGGCGGGGTGTGTGGGGAGGAGGTGGAGGGGGGAAGGGGGGAGTGTTGGGAGGAAGGGGTGTGTGGGGGGAAGGGTCTCCACTCAGTGGCCACCGGCCGCAGCACCACACATCACCTCCCAACTCCACACAGCGGCTTTCCCAACTCAACACAGCGGCTTTCCTGACTCCACTCTTGCTGTCTCAATTAGCATGGCTTGTTTACTCAGCCCTGCCTCCGGGGATTTTTTGCCCATGGTGAATGACAGGCAAGACCAATCTGTTGATCTCACGATGTTTTATACCTTCACCTTTTCTCATATTTCACCGATCGGAACAAAGCTTGGTGGCTTGGAGCAGAGGAGAACGGTGAGTAAGGTGGTGGAAACGTTTTAGTAATACAGCGGGTGGGTGGATTGGTAGGTAGATAGATAGATAAAATAAAAGCAGCTGGCTTTGGCTGAAGACGTGATGACGTCACAATGGGTCTGCGTGCTGTGTTCACGCGCTACGAGTGACGTCGCCCGGCCGCTCGCCACACTCCCCTCTTCCTCTCCCCCCTCCTCTCCTCTCCCCCCTCCTCTTCTCCTCCCGTCACCCCCCTCTCCCCTCCTCTCTCTCTCCCCGCTCTCCTCCACCCCATACCCCTCACCCTCCCCTCTGCCCCTCTCCACACCCCCACCTCACTCTTCCCCCTCCCCCTCTCCTCTCTCTCCCCCCCCTCTCCCCCCTCCCTCCTCTCTTCCCCTCCCCCATCTCTCCCCCGCTCTCCCCTACCTCTCTCTCTCACCCCCCTCTTCTCCAACCCCATCTCTACCCCCTCCTGTCCCCACTCCCCTTCACTCCCCCCCTTTCCACCCTCCCCCTCCTCTCTCTCCTCCCCCTCTCACCAACCCCCTCCCCCCCTCCCTCTTCCCCCTCCCCATCCCCGTCTCCCCCCTCCTCTCTCTCTCCCCATCTCCATCCATCTCCTTCCCCCCCTCCCCCCTCTCTCCCACCCCCTCTCTCCCGCCCCTCTCCCACCCCCTCTGTCTCTGCTCCTCTCTCTCTGTCTTTGCCCCTCTCTCTGTCTCTGCCCCTCTCTCTGTCTCTGCCCTCTCTCTCTCGACCGCCCCTCCCTCTTGAGACGTGCCTGCGAGTTGGGGGCGATGTGTGAGTGGATAGGGCGGGAATGGAGTAAAAGGAGTGAATTAATAATATTAATATAATATCACGGCGGGTGGTTAGAGTGTGTGTGTGTGGGGGGTGGATAGTGTGTGTGTGTGTGTGTGTGTGTGTGTGTGTGTGTGTGTGTGTGTGTGTGTGTGTGTGTGTGTGTGTGAGATGCCGCAGGCCACCCCCACCGCAACCACACGTTGAGGGGACGGGACCCAACGGGTCCCCTTTGGTCTAGTATAAAACTAAAACTTTGATCTTGTTATCTTCCGTTTTTTTCTATTTGCGCAAAAACGGTACACGATAGCACTACGATTTTTTGCCACCTTACTCACCATTCTCCTGTGCTGCAAGTGCAACACGTTTTGTTCCGATATATGGTATATTTGAAAAGTTATTAAGGTTTAAAAATCTTTAAAACGCGCATACGCAGATTAGTCTCCTCTCCTGTCAGTCACCAATACGCAGAATGTTCTCGACTCCTGTCAGTCACCGCCACAGCCGGGACAGTGACGCCCCTTCCTGCCCCATCGTTGCACTGATTGGTCGCGTCGCCGGCCACAGCCAGAGCCGCCGGAGGACTTGGCCCACAGCGAGGAGAGGGAAAGGTGAGGGGGGGGGGATTGGGGGAGGGGAGGAGGAGAGGGGAAAGAAGAGGGAGGGTGAATAGGAGGGAGAGGGAGTGTTGGGGGAGGAGGGGGTGTGGGGGAAGTAGGTAGTGGGGAATAGAGGGACAGGAGGGGGTGTTGGGGGAGTAGGAGGGATAGTGGGGGGGGGGGGTAGGGGGAGGTGAGGAGTGGGGTATAGAGGGATAGGAGGGGGTTGGGAGGGGAGAGGAGGGAGGACAGAGGAGTGACTGAGGGTAGGGGAAATGAGAGGGAGGGAGAGGTAAGGGAGGGAGAGGTGAGGGAGGGATGGGGAAGGGAGTGGAGGAGGAGAGGGGAAAGAAGAGGGAGGATGAAGAGGAAGGGGAGGGAGTGCTGAGGGATTTTGGGAAATGAGACGGGTCTGCACAGTTGGGGGCTATGGGTGAGTGGTGGAATATTGCATTGGGGGAACGGGTTATGTTGGGGGAACGGGTGAGTGGTGGAATATTGCGTTGGGGAGCAAGGCCTCCCATGTGACAGGGACCCAATGGGTCCCACTTAGTCTAGTCAAGTATAAAACGGCATAGCATACAAAAAGCATACACTGCTTCGAGGAACCATTTGTTATACCTTGTAAGCTTCTGGTAAAAGCTCATTTCAAAATTTCATTTCAAAACCCATGGCCCACAGATACCATCACACTTACTCTAGGTTTTGCAAATTTCTTTCTTTTAACAAACAGACCAGCTCCTTCAAAGTCTGCAAACAAAAACATATGATCATTTCCTGATACTTTTACAAGTTGATAAAATACTTCATTCAAAAGCACGTTTAAAAGAACAGATTGGTAAATACAGTATTCATAGCAGTTTGGTCGAGGTGAAACCCTCAATGTTCAAAGTGGACAGAGGCTCAAAGCTGCTGGCCTAACTCTGCTGCACAGAGGGCTGGAGATTCTCCATATAGGAGGAATACTGAGAGGTGACCAACCAGGATATCTGCCTTCACCCATGAATCCTTCTGTGTCATGTCATTCCAAGTGACTCGTGTATTAGTGATTAGTTTATTGTCGTAGACACCAGGGTGCAATGAAATTGCTTGTTCACATGAAGCAAATAGAATAAACAGTATACATGGTAACGGTTAATACAACAGGTACAACATCAAGCATAAAACAGCTGAATAATACAAAACTGTAGTGCAATCTGAAGTCATAAAAAAATATGAATGATAAATAAGAATGAGTGAGAGTTAAGAGTAAGAGTATTGGTATTGGTTTATTAAGATAGTGAAAAACTGTACTATCCAGGCAAATCAGGTAGTGCAAAAGAGAAAATAACCTGAGTGCAGAATATAGTGTTTCAACTACAGAGAAAGTGAAGATAAAAAAACAGTGCAAGCCCCACAACAGATAGTTTGGAAGATTGAGAATACATTGTGGGAAGTCAGTTCAAGAGTCTGATAACAATAGGGAAGAAGCTGTTTTTTAATCTGGTGGTAAATGCTTTCAAGCTTTTCCATCTTCTGCCCGATAGGAGAGGGAGAGGTGAGGGAGGGATGGGGGAGGGGAGGGGAGGAGGAGAGGGGAAAGAAGAGGGAGGATGAAGAGGAGGGGGAGGGAGCCCCTTTGTTTTGATGACATTGAGGGAGAGGTTATTGTGTTGACACCATGCTACTGTTCTCCATCTCAGTCCCGAACTCCATCACCATGCTACTCTATCTCCTTCCTGTATGTCTCATTATTGTTTAAGATGAAACCAACTACAAAGCAATATTTGCTTCCCTGCTTTTAGTGATATTGCCATTACATACAGAATTCTTTTGGCTGTGCATGTAACCTGATTTTCCCTTTCAAACACCCAAATTCTCTCGCTCCATATTCTTCCATTATGAATTAGGGCATCAGTTGACTATTACCTTTCCCATATTTCTGTGCATCTACCTAAATATTCTTCTACCATCACCAACTCTCTTCCTCGATGCTGATGCATCATTACTGGCTACTTCCAACATTATTTCCTTGCTCTATTGTTCAAATTATTTGTAGATTAGAATAAAGCATGGATAATCAAGTAGATTTTCAAAGTCTACAGAGAGATTTAGGCCATTTGAAAGAGTGGGCTGAAAGATGGCAGATGGAGTTTAATGCTGATAAGTGTGAGGTGCTACATCTTGGCAGGACAAATCAAAATAGGGCGTACATGGTAAATGATAGCAAATTGAGGAATGCAGTTGAACCGAGGGATCTAGGAATAACTGTGCATAGTTCCCTGAAGGTGGAATCTCATGTAGATAGGGTGGTAAAAAAAGCTTTTGGTGTGCTGGCCTTTATAAATCAGAGCATTGAGTATAGAAGTTGGGATGTAATGTTAAAATTGGCATTGGTGAGGCCAATTCTGGAGTATGGTGTACAATTTTGGTCGCCTAATTATAGGAAAGATGTCAACAAAATAGAGAGAGTACAGAGGAGATTTACTAGAATGTTGCCTGGGTTTCATCACCTAAGTTACAGAGAAAGGTTGAACAAGATAGGTCTTTATTCTTTGGAGCGCAGAAGGTTAAGGGGGGGGACTTGATAGAAGTCTTTAAAATGATGAGAGGGATAGACAGAGTTGACTTGGATAAGCTTTTTCCATTGAGAGTAGGGAAGATTCAAACAAGAGGACATGACTTGAGAGTTAAGGGACAAAAGTTTAGGGGTAACATGAGGGGGAACTTCTTTACTCAGAGAATGGTAGCTGTGTGGAATGAGCTTCCAGTGGAAGTGATGGAGGCAGGTTCGATTTTATCATTTAAAAATAAATTGGATGGGTATATGGACGGGAAAGGAATGGAGGGTTATGGTCTGAATGCAGGTAGATGGGACTAGGTGAGAGTAAGTGTTCGGCACTGACTAGAAGGGCCGAGATGGCCTGTTTCCGTGCTGTAATTGTTATATGGTTATATAAAGCACACCACTATCTGCACCTGACCAAATAACATCCTCTAGTTTGGCTGTTTTCCACCCCAAGCAAAGCCCATATTCCATTCACATTTACATTATCTACCTTAACTCTCATGAGACATTTCCTGAAATGTATACATTGCATTTTAATATTGTTAATCAAAAGCAAAATACTGGACTTGAAATTTGAAATGAAAGAAAATACGATCAACAATGTCAGGCAACATCTGTGATGAGGGAGACAGAGATCCACTTAATTCCTGTTTCCTATACACAGATGCTGCCCAGCTTATTGAGTACTTTCGAAGGACTCGGTGCCGTCCATGCCTTGCACCAATGATAATTGTTTTCCTGACACAGCACAGGAAGAAAGGTCGGCATCCTGGACAGCAGGATGCAACCCTCAGGGTTTCCAGACTTTGAGTGGGTCACGATGCCAGCATTGACAGAACAGTAGCATAAGATTAGTGTTATGGATATTTGATGATCAGTGTGGATCCGGCCCAAGGGCCTGTTTCCATTCCGTTTGACTAACAGGTACACACAGGTCAAGGGCCATCACATCAATAAGACTGGAAAAGACTAAGGTACAGAATTTTCTATTTTCATGTAACCCTTTCTCTTTCCTCCTATTGATCCTGATCTTCTCACACATCCACTTCTTCGCACCTTACCTCAGGGTCCCTATCGCCCTGTTTCTTTTCCCCTCTCCCTATACACTCCTCCACACTGGCTCCTCCCCACCGCTCCCTCTGTTGCTCCCATCTACTACCACCCTTTATTCATTTCCCTTTCTTATCAATTCCAGAATCAGCAGCCACAGCATAAGTTCTTCACTTATCACCTGTCAGCCTCTGTTGCTATCATGAGCCTTCTCTCACCCACTCGTTTGTTATCTGCTAATCAAATCCTCCTCACCTGTATTCACCTATTGTTTGCAAAGTCTTTCTCCAGCTGTTTCCCATCTCTTTATGTAGACTACTTCTTTTTGCTTTTCCAACAAGATCCATCTATGGTTGCTAAGATGCAGTGCCCTGAATTATACTCTGTGCTACTTCTGTAGTCTAACTGAGGCTTTGCCCTGCTGCAACGCAACTTCAACCTCAGGTTCTGACCTGTAACATCATCTGAGCATTCCCTGAGCAGATGCTGTTTGACTTGCTGAGTTCCTCAAGCACTTTGTTTTTTGATCAAGAATCCAGCATCTGCAGTTACTTGCACCTTCCACCTGCATACTTGCTGCCACTCAATTAGATTGCAATTATTTTCTGCACATGATTGATACACATGGACCTCAGAATCTCTGAGGAATATTGTCATACAGCACGGAAACAGGCCCTTCTCTCAGGCCAAGCCGAGTGAGATGCCCTTTTTTCACACAGAGAGTGGTGAATCTGTGGAATTCTCTGCCACAGAAGGTAATTGAGGCCAGTTCGTTGGCCTTATTTAAGAGGGAGTTGGATGTGGCCCTTGTGGCTGAAGGGATCAGGGGGTATGGAGAGAAGGCAGGTACAGGATACTGAGTTGGATGATCAGCCATGATCATATTGAATGGCGGTGCAGGCTCGAAGGGCTGAATGGCCTGCTCCTGCACCTAATTTCTATGTTTCTATGTTTCTACTCTCATTTCATTCTCCTTCTTTTGGTCCATATTACTCTAAACCTTTTCTATCCACATACCTGTTGAAATGTCTTCTTAACATTGTAATTGTACCTGCTATACCACCACCTCTGTCTGACAGCTTGTTTATATACCCACCACCCTTTTAGTGAATAACTTTTCCTTTAGATTCCTTTTAAACATTCCCTCTCTCATCTTAACCCCATGCCTTCTTGTATTAGACTCCTCCACCCTTGGAAAAAGACTATCAACCTTATTTGTGTCCCTGGTGAGGAAGAAGTAGAGAACTCATGAGGAAATCTCTATAATGTCATCCGTCAGCCTCCCATGTCCCAATCTCTCCAGTCGCACAGCATTGCTGTAAATGTTTCCTGCACCTTCTCTGGCCTTAATCACTTCCTTTTGATAGCAATGACAAGCAGAACTGCACACAGTACTCCAACTGCACCAATAATATTTTCAACTTGCACAGTTTTAGAATTGTTCACCCATCAGAAAATACCCTGCTCTATTTCCTAAGTTCATAGTTTGCTGCCACATTTAAAATCTCTTGCAATAATTTTCCCCTTACCTTTTATTGCTTCAATTATTCTGCAAACAATGATTGAAGCAATAAAAGGTAAGGGGAAAACATGGTGCTTCAAATATTTCAACAAATTTGACAGACTTAAGTAATTTTCATCTCCAATTTCTGACAGATCTTTTAATTTTTGCTGCACACAAAATGCTGTGCTATTTTTGATAAGTTAAAAAACACAATAAAAAAAATATTTGAGAAACATTGAAAAAAGATACAGCTATAATAACCCTTCACCAATAGTTTGTAAATGCTCACCCACAAGTAACTCACAATTGAAACCCGCCTGGTCCATTCAGGCTTCTTTCCCAGACGCTGGTTTCCTCTCCAGTTTGGAGGCTAGCTTTTATTGTGCTTCCCTAATCTACTAGGGACATGGACTAACAATTCGGAGACAGGAGTTCAAATCCCACTATAGCAATTAAACTTAATTCATCAATCATGAGATTTCGGAAATGAAACACCTAGTAATGACAATGTAAACTGGCAGCTTGTTGCCGGAAACTATCTTGTTAGCTAATTTATTTTGAGGAAGACAGAGTATTGTGGTTATTCTGGCTGAACATCTGTGACGGGCTGCCCCTCAGGAGTCGGTGCTGGCTATTGTTTGTTTGTGATATATATATATAAATGAGCTGATATAAATGCAGATGGTGAGTAAGTTTGCAGATAACACCAAAATTGCTAGAGTAAACAGTGAAGGTGGCTGCCAACAGGATTCAGCGGAAAATAGATCAGCCACAAGAATGGGTGGAGAAATACCAATGCCGCCTAATCTAAACAAGTATGAGATGTTGCATTTTGGGAGGTCGAACACATGAAGAAAGCATATAGTTAATGCTAAGACCCTTAACAGCATTGATGTTGAGGGATCTTGTGATCCGTCCATCGCTCCGTGAAAGCAGCAACATAAGTAGATAAGAGTGGTACTGAATTCCTAAAGTATACTTGCCTTCATCAGTCAAGGCATTGAGTGCAAGTCAGGAAGTCATATTGCACCTATATAGAACTTTGGTTAGGCTGCATTTGGAGTATTGTGTGCAGTTCTGGTTCCCCATTACAGGATAGAGCAGCTTTGGAGAGGGTGCAGAAGGAGAAGTTGGACAAACTTGGATTGTTTTCCTAATATTGTCACAGGTTGAGGGGGCCCGAAAAAAGTATATAAAATTGTGAGAGGCGTAGAGAAGGTAAGCAATTTGAACCATTTTTCCCCAGTATGGAAATGTCAAAAGCTAGTAGGCAACGTCAGAGGGGGAGAGTTTATAGGAAATGGGCACGTTTCTTTTAGAGTGGTGGGGGCCTAGAACACAGAGAGTTGTGAATTTATGGAATTCCCTGCCACAGAGGGCAGTGGAGGCCAAATCACTGGATGGATTTAAGAGAGAGTAGGATAGAGCGCTTAGGGGCTAGTGGAGTCAAGGGATATGGGGAGAAGGCAGGCACGGGTTATTGATAACGGACGATCAGCCATGATCACAATGAATGGCAGTGCTGGCTCGAAGGGCCTCCTCCTGCACCTATTTTCTGTTTCTATGTTTCTAACATGCTGCCAGAGGTGGTGGTAGAAACAGATAGTATTGTGGTGTTTAAGAAGCTTTTAGATAGGATCGTGGATATGCATGAAATGGAGGGATATTGATCACATACAGGGAGAGGAGTTCAGTTTAATTCAGCATTATGTTCCTGCGCAGACATTGTCAGCTGAAGACTGCTTTATCCTGGACAACATTAAGTTTCAAGTGTTGTCCAGGATAAAGCCGTCAGCTAGACAAGCAGAGTATTCTATCACACTACTTTGTGTCATGGATGGTGGTTAAGTTCTCCAGAGCTCTGTAAAGGTACATCATTTTCACAAGTACCATCATCCTTGGGGCAAGTGACACAGCCAATTCTCCATGATTATTGCAGCCAGTGTTTATCTGACTGGTCTAGTTGAGTTTTTGTTGAATGGTGCCCCACAGGATGTGCATGAAAGGGAACTCAGTGATGGTAATTGCATCGAATGTCAAATGTAAGTCTGGGAAGACAGCAAGCATCCAACTTCTGAGCCAATGAATAAAGAACCTTGGAACTTGTCCTGTGGAACTCATGCATAATGTCCTGGAGCTGGGGGTTACACAAAAAGCTGGAGAAACTCAGCGGGTGCAGCAGCATCTAAGGAGCGAAGGAGATAGGCGACGTTTCGGGTCGAGACCTTTCTTCATGCATAATGTCCTGGAGCTGGCTTGACTGATACCCTATAACCACAACCATCTTCCTTATGAAAGGTACATTTGTTTATTTGCCCACATACAATAATAGATATGGCAGGATAGAAGAGCTTTGATCTGATCATTTAATAATTTGCAACAAGTTATTTTTATTCAGTGTACTTGTTGATCTGAGTTGCAGCTTCACCAGAATCGCAGCTCAGACTTGGATATGCCTAAAGCTGCACCCAATAGTGTTCAGCACTCCCCAGTGAGGAGTTCGTCAGGCTGTGAGGATACAGATTGCATCAGAACATATTTAGTTCACTGATGCTTCTTGACCACAAGGCCTCATAAAAAGCCACTTGTGCTGCCAGTTCTGCTCCATCTTTCTCACCTAGCATAATAGTACTGCCACACCACAGGATGGTGCGCACTTGGTATGAAGATGGGATTTTATCTGTGCAGTAGTCATGCCTACCATTACTGTCATGAACAAATCTATCAGTCGATAAGACTGCTGAGCAACAGGTTATATAGATATATTCCATGAAATAGTTTTTTTTGTCAAATGGCCGTGACCCAATTTGACAGATATATATCCATGGGAATCAAAAAAACAAACTATTGGAGGTCAGCAGATGGAGCAGAATCTGTGGACAAAAGGAAGTGTCGACTCCTCATGTGGAGACTCAGCATCGTGATCTCCAGCAGTGCCTCTAACAATTCATTTTTTGCTCCAGATTCCAGCATATACAGTCCAATGTCACCTTTATAACTCAGCTCGCTCAGTCAATGGTCCTGCAATACAGCTACTGGCACCTCTCACAGAGTACACTCCGTGCCCATCCTGTTCTTGGGATTTCCTCAAACTGTCAGTTCACATAGAGGTAAGCGTTTATGCAC
Source organism: Okamejei kenojei (assembly GCA_035221665.1). Lineage (NCBI taxonomy): Eukaryota > Metazoa > Chordata > Chondrichthyes > Rajiformes > Rajidae > Okamejei > Okamejei kenojei. The sequence continues at coordinate 81,325,901 of CM069134.1, forward strand.
TGAGGGAGTATGGGGAGTAATCAGGATGAGGCTTCCTTGTCCATATTTGACCAGATGACAGGACACTGCATGAGATGAGGGGCCAACATTAAACAACCCCTAGGACCAGGAGCTCCTGACTGTACACCAGTGTGGAGCCCCTCTTCTACAGGAAAGGTTGACCCACAGGACTGTGCTGGAGGGTAATGACAGAATGACAGCCAGCATAAATCTGACTTGAATACCCTGTGATATAGGATTTGATACATTAGACACACAGAAACGATTTCATCTGACAGAACAGGAAAGGGTACGTAATCTTAAACTGGAACCAATTAATTCAATAATGAGATCAAGGAACGCTCTTTCACTCCACACCAAGGAGTCATGGAGGCTGCAACTCTCCCTTGACTGGAGTTTTCAAGGTGGGCTCGATGACCCTAGTTCATGTAGAATTTCAAGAGAAATGCAGCAAAGAGGGGGAAATAGAATACTTTAGAGACTGAATGGCCTTCCCTCTGCTCTAATGAAGTTTGCTTGTATCTTCTCATCTATTCTTTCTGGAAGCCAGGTCACCCCTGTGTGTTGCTGGTGCATTTTCTGATAATACATTGCAAAATAAAAATAATTATTCAATTTTACATAAAAGCCTGAAATCATTAAATCTGGGACAATAGTGTTTTGTAAAATTTAACTCTTCCTGAAGATATATATCAAATGATATAAGAACTAGATCAACAATATTACTCGCATGGTTCACTACCCAATTAGTCCACTGAAAAAGCTAAGAAATAATTGCACAATATTAAATGTTCTTACCCCTCTTTACTTCAGATACTGCTGCCTTTGCCCAACCCAAATGTCACAGAAATAGAACCTGGTGAGTGTACCTCTATTCGAGTTTTGCAGAATCGGTCAGGCAATCTTAGGATGGGAGTACAATGAACGTGTTGTACGGTGGAGGGTGAGCTTTGAGATCCCATCCTATCCACCTAAAAGACAACGTGCACATCCCTTATGTAGATACTTCTGCTTCAAGCTCAAATTTATTCTATGTGAACTGAATGTACTAATAACTCACTTAAAATACTTAATAACATAAAATTAACTGTCTAGAATAGCAACAATATCAATTTTGCAATAGCTTCCACATTCTCCAAAGAGGGGGCACTCTTTATGCCGGAAGTACAAGGAGATTCTATTCACAAGCTTGTTAACTGTTCTGTGAACCTTCCTTCCCATTTCATGTAAAGTATACTTCATGGACAGAACCACTGGGTTTACCATAGGATCAGAAGGCATTCGGTCCATTGTGCCTGGGCTGGCTCTTTGAAAGAGCTTTCTCCATGGACCCCACCCCTTTGCTCCCACTCCCCTCCTCTCTCCCAGTGGTCCCATTCCCCCGCGATCCCTAGAGTCTGCAACTTTATTTTCTTTTTACAATTTTATCAAGTCCTCATTTGACAGGTACACTGAATCTGCTTTCAATCATAAATCAATACCTCATTCAAATCTTAAATCTCTTTGCCCTGTTGGTCCTTACACTAGGACATAAAGCTCTGAATAATTCATCAGGCAACAGGAGGTGGCCGGGGAAGGGGACTTATATTTTCATTCAGGGGCTCAGGAAAGTTATACGTGGGTTGGCGAGTTGTCAATCAACAGGGCTCTTTACTCGTGTTTGGTTTAATATTCACATAAATACTTTCATGCCCCAAGGAAAAACATCTCATTGGTGACATTAACCCAGGCTCACCTTGGTCTGCAGCTTCATGCAACCCTTGTATGAGGAATCATTACTGGTTAGCCAAAGCAGGTGGCTTGTGTACACATATAACACTACTTTAGGTGAAAGATATAAGGGAGAAGGTAAGATTGTTTGCACTTCGATGTTGACCTAAAAACACCTCTTGGAGGCAGGGACCCAACCTCTTGGAGGCTGAATCCCAGCCATTGCCACCCAAGTTCGCCGACTGGCAGCAGTGATGTCCTGACAACTGTGATCAAAAGGAGGATACTCCAATAAGGAAGAAATTGTGAAATTGTGGCCACTTGCAAAGATATTGGTATCATCAATAGCCAATGTGTGGTACTTGAACCAGAGGTACTGTGTTTTTGAACCAGAGGTACTGTGGTAGCATCTGCCTTTTTTTGGGGCAGATGCTACCACAGTACCTCTGGTTCAAAAAGGCTTCAAAGACAAGTCTGAGACTAGAGTCCAGTGAGTGGTGGGTAGGTTATTATTGGGGATTCTGCGACAAGAACTACTACTATTATTTGGAAATACAAGGATAAATGAGGGATACACAAAAAGCTCGCAGCAGCATGGCGAAGGAGATTGGGTCGACAGACTGATAAATTCATATCTCACCAATCGAATTGAATTTTGTGACATGGTATCCAAGAAGATTAATGAGGGTAGTGCAGTCTATTGGACTTTAGCAGGGTTATTTAAGTGGTGGGCTGGTGCTGAAGGTTAGATCTCATGGGATCCAGGATGTATTAGCCAGTTTCAGCAATGGAAATGGGTGACACAGTGGCACAGCTGGTAAAGCTGCTGCCTCAGCACCACAGACCCAGGTTTGATGCTGCTTTTGGGCAGTCTACGCACAGTTTGCACGTTCCCTGTGATCATGTGGGTTTCCTCCAGATGTTACACTTTCCTCCCACATGCCAAAGACCTGTATTTAGGTTTGTAGGTTAATTGGCCCTAATGTGTTAAGAGTGGATGAGAAAGTGGAATAACTTGCAATAACTGTGGGCTGAAAGGCCTATTTCCACGTGGTCTCAATAAACCAAACCAAACAGATCAAGTGCCTTCCAAAACCTAACAGAGAATCACATCTGACTAAAATACAATGCATCATGCCACACATGGAACCGATGGGTGCAAAAGAGAATGAAGAAGGGCAAGGAGGTATGTGAATTTGGAGAAGTGGAACTCCAATTTGCATATGACATCGCTCTGGTACTGGGGGAGACTGAGGGCAGAATGATTGGAATTGGAAGAGGAATTAAAATGGCTGGCAACTGAAGCCTAGGTAGACAGAGCACGTGTTCAGCGAAGCAGTTGCTTATTTTATGCTTGGTCTCACTGATGTAGAGGTTGCCACAACAAGGCCACCAAATGCAATAGAAGTTGGAGGTGCATGTATACCTCCGTCTCATTGGGCGGCACAGAGGGTTTGTGAATTTATTGTCTGAAGTAAAGTGCATGTAGGGATTGAATGCGAACGTAGGAGAAGTTCAAAATTTATAGGAGCAGAATTTGGCCATTCGGTCCATCAAGTCTACTCCACCATTTAATCATGGCTGATCTATTGCCCCCTCTCAACCCCATTCTAATGATTTCTATGCGAGTCAGTGAATTGTAGTATATGCTTGTGAGTCTATTCCTTAAATGAAGACAGAAAAGTCAATGTCAAACACATCTCCTCTCCTCCACTATCTGACTCTTTCACACCGTATTCCCAGATGTGCTTAACCCTATATTATTTGGTTATTCTATTACTACACTTTAATATTCTTTTGGGGTGGAAGATTGCAACCTTCATGGGGTCCACCCTGTTTTGACGAATGCAATCAACCCGGCGTGCACAATCAAATAAGATCAAATAGAACAAGTTGTCCTACAACTTTAGGCTGTGCACGGCATATGCAAGAAGAATATTCTTTTGCACCATGGTCTTGCACCATTCTGCTGATTTGCACTCGCTGTTGTATTTATTGTTGAATTTATCATTACTGTAGGTATACTGCCTCCTCTGCAACTTTCATAAGAAGAATGAATTTCATTGCACCCTTGTGTATATGACAATAAAGTTGTTTAACCTAATCCATTTATGAAGGGATAAAGTTAGTCTAAATAATTAACTGATGAAGAATATCAGAAAAAACTGCACCAGCAACAACGTTTTCCTGAGGCAAACTCTCAGTGTCAAGGATGACTTCCTTCCACTTCATTGGTGGAGTTTGCTAATGCCAATATTTGTCCTACGTACTCTTCCACAAAGGGAGCAGAAAGTAGCTGTCAGGGCAATCGGGTGTGTGGACTCTTGTTGCTGTTACAACAGACTTCTGTGTGCACGCAGCAAATAGACTCAGGTTCCTATCCCAAATTCCCTTTTTCCCCTTCCAGCAGTCACAGAACAATGGTTTTCATGAGTCAGTCGGGATGCTGCATTTCTTTATAGGATTTTTGAGCATATAGTTGTATCTCTTCTTCTGACCACCTAGTAATCTCCTCCCTCAACAGAATAGAGGGCCTGCTTTGGGAGCTGATGTTGAGATGGTCAATGGCATAGCCTGCCCAATGGGGCCAACTGAATAGAACCATGGCCCCAGTGCTGGTGACGTTGGCCTGGGAGAGAAAGGTGACATTGGTTTGTGAATACTTCCAGTGAAGTTGGAGGATTTTGCAAAGTATCAGTGTTATTTCTCCATGCTTTGAGGTACACCATAAGTATTCCGCTGAGTTTGAGGTCTTAAATTTAAAATTCTCTTTTCTACAATTGACCAAAAACACAGAAGTGTGTGATGAATTCCATCATAAATATTTGGCTTCCTCAAGGTGACTCCTGAGAAAAGAGAAGTCGTCCATACTTTCCCATGTCTCATCACAACCTTTGTTATCGCAGGGCAGTGTGGTGACAGTTTGTTCTTGCAGTTAGTGCATGTGAGGCTCATCCTTTCATATACTTCAATGAACAAGTTGCCAACAGCCTAAAGCTCAGCTTTGGCGCTTGTGCAATATAAATATCATCAGCTCACTTACTCGGGTCTGGGTGACCTTGGTTTTAACATATTGGGTTGAGCAGCTTCTTATTAGTTTTGTTGATTACCTTCAATCCCAAGGGAAGTTTGTAAGAGATGAGACACAACAGCGAAGCAAGAAAGATCAAGAAAAGTTTTAGGTAATGACTAGATCAAGTGCTATCCCAACGCAAGATTCCACCATTTAACCGTTTCCCCAACGCAAACCGCTCCTCCTCTTCATGCTCCCTCTCCAATCTCTAGAGAGGAAGGGGGGGCAGAGACGGGGAGCAGAGGGAGAAGAGGGGGGGGGTGGATAGAGGGGGGGGATAGAGGGAGGGGAGGTAGAGGGAGGGGGGTAGAGAGTGAGAGGGATGGGGAGGGGGAAGAGGGAGTGTGGGCAGATAGGAAGGAAGTGAGGGTAGATAGGGAGGGAGTGTGGGTAGATAGGGAGGGGGCATCTCCATCCTTCACCCCTCCCCATCTCCCTCCTCCACACCCTCCCCCCCTCAAATCTCCCTCTACCACCCCACTCCCCACCCCATCTACCTCCTCATTTCCCTCATCCTCCTCCCCTCACTCCCATTCCCTGCTCCAGGACCTACCCAGGTCGTAGAGCAGCGCCAGGGCCTGGAACTTGGCCTGGTTCTCGTACTCGGCCCGGCTCTGGCTGTAGGCTACAGCCGTCAGTTTGGCCACCGCCTGGGCTCCAGTCCAGCCGCCGACTTCATCTCCGGGCTCGTCCCTGACCCCGGACCCAGGCTCGTCCTTGATTCCAACGGCGGCTACTTTCTCGGCCCCAGTCACGGCCGCATCCCAAGCCCCTGGCTCGACCCCCACTCCAGCAGCACCCTTCCTGTCGGCGTCGGAGCCGACAGCTGCCGCCACTCCTCGTGCCCCTCTATTCCGGAGTGTCCCGTCCTGCCTTGCAAATGCATGGTGACGTCACACGGGGTTTTTTTTCCGAAATGGGTGAGTTTTCGGGCTGTTTTTAAAACTTTAAAGTGAGTAGGCGATGTGAAACTGGGAAGGCTGTGGCCTAGCGTTTGGAAGAAGATAGGAAAAGTGGATTGACACATCGTCGGCACAAACACAAACAAGAGGAAGAATTTTAGTATTTATAGAGATGCAGCTCGATTTGACACTGGTCTTCACCGCTTTTGTCTCTACTGTATATCCATTTCATGCCATTGTAAGGCAAACATTAAATAAAGATGAATTTCTGTGGTAAGCTGAAGTTGAGTCAAGTATTCCAGTCTCCCCACATTACACCCCTCCGATTAATGGCAACCACATCAATGATTTAACCATAATCAAAGCCAGCTAGCCCTGCTTCTGCTGAAAGTTACATTGGGGATAAAATGCACTAGTTCAGATGTTGAGCATTTATGTTAAAAACAGAAAATGTTGGAAACACTCAAGACCTCAGGCAGCATCTCGGGTAGAGGAAACCTGCCTTCAAGCTGAAATGTTAACTTGTTTCTCTTTCCAAGAATGAAGCACGAGCTGGTTATTTTTATATTATTTCAAATTTCTACATTCTGCACGCTTTTTTGGCTATAGTTCTCCTCCCATTCAAATGACATCATATTAATTTGAAAAATTAGGAAGTCAAGGAACTATTTTATAAAATACTCTTACTTAAAATTAGTAAATCCATTTACTAATTAGCCTTTTTGGTAAACGGATAATTGTCTAACTGCCTGTTATTTTTTGGTAAGTTTTCAGATACCCTGCAAGTGTAGGGTATCCTGCAAGTGCTTAACATGTAGCTAAAAATGCACCAGTTAAATCAAGAAGTTAGTGCTTTGCTTTAAAAATAATTAGATTTTTCTTAATATATCCTGTCAGGAAAAGCTTAGAATAATTACCAGAATCATCGACTTATGCAGCTTGGAAACAGAACTTAAACATGTCCAATTTAAACCTGTACCCTCTAGCTTTAGTCTCCTTTACCCCAGGGAAAATAATCCCAGTTCTGGTGAAAGATCACGACTAATGCTGCCGGACCTACTCAGTGCTCCCATCATTGTTTTTTTTTGTACCTTTGAAGCACTGGACTTCCAAAGAGTGCAATGCACACCGCCTCCCTCCCCCCCCCCCCCCCCCCCAAAAAAAAAATCTTTACACATCCCCAATCCTGGACTTTCCATTCGTAACTTCAATTTCATGTTTCATGTATCTTGTTGTGTTTTATGACCGTTGGTGGACCAATTTCCCTCCTGGGATAAATAAAATACTATGGTATCGTATTACATTCAGCAAACCATTCAGCTCTGATTCAATTTAAAATATTTTAATACTGTTATTAAATTTGACACATTTTCCTTCTTCATGCTTGCTAAATTCCTCATTGCTAAACTACCTATACTCTCACCTTCTGACAGGCCAACTATAAAATTGGCATTCAAGGACGTGTTCACAATTCTACCAACAAATTACCTGAATAATAGTGGGCTTATTGCTATTAGACAGGTGCATACACTCACAACTTATAGTCCCTCTCTCTCCTTTAAAACTCTGATTGTGGATGTGTATTTATTTGTGTGTGTGTGTGATGTTCGTGTGCGTTTCACATCTCCATATTCCGATATTTATTCCATGATGTCAAAAATCGCCTTATCTGAAAATTTAATCTATAATTTCGCGAGTTATTTATGAAAATGTTCACAAATCTCAAATAACTTAGAAAATAAACGCGATGGTCTCGCTGATGATATCACAATAGATCAGACTTCCTGCCTCTGCTCGCTCTGTGAGTGACGTCACCCATTATGTCTTCTGTACTTCTTGGCTTCTTAACTTTCACTTCTTTAAACTTGTGATTTAGCGTTAAACTGTTGCTTACGTCATGCTGCACGCTCCTCTGGACTCCTTGAAGTTCTAGAACATTGCAGAGGCGGTCAATATCGGCGCGAGGGTGCGTGCAGCGCGATGGGAAGGTGGCCCGGGCGGCCATTACTCCCTCTGGGAGAGGCCGTCTATGGAGACCTGCAATTCCTCCATCGATCGCAGGGACTTGGGAATCGTGACGCCTTTTCCTCGCTGGTAATCCCGATCCCACCTGGCCGATCTCTGGGTTGGTGGGCTTCCCCTCGCGGAAGCCACGATCGGCCGGCCCTCTGCTGCATGGTGAGTGGTCCCGCCCGCTCAGCGTCTGTGCGCCTGGTTGGGAGGCTGCTGCCGCGGCTTCCCTCGAGTCCACGTCCGCCCTCAGCTTCCCTCAGGACGATGATCGCCTGCCACCTCGCTCAGGGTCCATGGTTCTACGCCCGCCCCCGGCCTCGCTCGGGTCCGGCGCCTGGTGGGGAGGCTGCTGCTCTATGGCGTGAATAGATGCTGCCTCTAACCCCCCTCACACCCCCTCTCCCTCCCTCTCTCCTCCCTCTCTATCTCCTGCTCCCTCTCTACCCCCTCCCTATCTGCCCCCTCCCTCCCCTCTTTGTTCCCCCCCTCTGGTGGAGTATTGCGTTGGGAACCAGCCCTCCCCTGTGATGCCCCTCCCCTCAATCACCACCCCCTCCCTCCCTAGAGAGAGAGGGGGGGGTGTGTGTGTGTGTGCGTGTGTGTGTGTGGGGGGGGCGTGGGGGGGGTGCGTGGGGGAGTGCGTGTGTGTGCGCGCGCACGCAGGGCCCTCCCGCAAACGCATGTTGAGGGGACGGGACCCAACGGGTCCCACTTGGTCTAGTATAGTTATAAAACTCTGAACTCTGATGTGTATTTGTGTGATGTTTGTGTGCGTTTCACATCTTCTCGAAAACATGACACGATAACTGTGACATTTTACATATTCCGATAGAGATGTACGCCATGATGCCAAAAATCACATTATCTGAAAATTTCATGCATTATTTCTTGACATTTATGAAAATGTTCATAAAAGTGCACAAACCTGGAAAAAAATAACTGCTTTTTCCCTGTGCTTACAGCTCTGACGTCACAATGGGATTGTAGCCCTACTCACAACATTGGTGCTATCCAAGTACACCGAGTTCTTCTCGCCCCAGCAAGTGCAAATGCATTTTTTTTTTAAAGTCACAATATTCTGAATTCTGCTAGCTAGCAAGTGCAAATGCTTTTTTTTTGTTTAAAAACGAGGGAGGGTGCATAAAGCGAAATGAGCAGCCCTGCGCAGTTGTCAGTAATGGGTGAGTGGTGGAATATTGCATTGGGAAACGGGTTGCATTGGGGGACCAGGCCTCCCATGGGGGCTATGGGTTAGTGGTGGAATATTGCGTTGGGGAACGGGTTGTGTTGAGGGACCAGGCCTCCCGTGTGACAGGCCCCAACGGGTCCTACTTGGTCCAGTATACCTCTAAAACTCTGATCTTGGATGTGTATGTATTTTTACATATTCCAATAGAGATTTACGCCGTGAAATCACAAATTCCCTGTGCTTAGCCCTGCTTGCAACATTGTTGTTATCCAAGTGCAAATGCAATTTTTATTAAAGTCACAGTACACCGAGTTTTGCTAGATAGCAAGTGCAAATGCATTTTTTTAAAGTTTAAAAATGAGGGAGGTTGCATAAGGCGAAATGAGCAGTCCCTGCACAGTTGTCGGCTATGGGTGAGTGATGGAATATTGCGTTGGGGAACGGGTTGCGTTGGGGAACCAGGCCCCCCTGTGTGATAGGGACCCAACGGGTCCCACTTGGTCTAGGTGCTGGTTTATACAAAAGATGGATACAAAATGGTGGAGTAACTCAGCAGGTGAAGCATTATCTCTGGAGGAAATGGATAGGTGATGTTTTGGGTAGGACCCTTCTTCAGACAGATTATAGTAGGGAGTGTCCCAAGGATGTGACCAAGAATTGAGGCCATAGATAGCATGGATCGTCACAGTCTTTTTCAGACGGTAGGGGAGTCTAAAATTAGAGGGCATAGGATTAAAGTGAGAGGGGAACAGAGTTCGTACATTTGGAACACCTATAAATGTTAAGGACTTTTCAAGGTCCAAAAATCCCATTATCCCAAGGACCAAAATCCAGCAAACATTGTACAGACATTGATTTTCAGGGAAATCTGAGAAGGTCATCAGCCAATCCATTAGTCCAGGTTGCACAGAACGACACTAAACTACATAATAATTCCACACAAGATGGTTAACTTATCTATATTTGTACTTCAATAAATGGTCCATTTTCTCATCTCTTAGTTGTTCAATCTGAAACCATGATAATGGAAAACTTTGCTTTTCAACCTGTCCCTGCAAACCTGTACAGTCCCTGCCTGCTTCAAAGTCTCCACTATTGGTCCTGTACCCAAAAAGACAAAGATTGCTGGTCTTAATGACTGCAGGCCTGTCGCACTGACCTCTGTAGTTTTTTGAAATTTTTACCTTGAAATTACACCGATTTATTACCTATTTACCCTTAATTTATATTTTTTTTAAAATGTACCTTAAAATAACACATTTTACTTGCTTGTCACTTCTTAAAATAAAATAAAATTTGATATAATCATCTTAAAATGACACCAACTCTTTGCTTGTTTACATTTAAGTCATATTGAAAATAATTTATATTACACCTGCACCTACTTGAAACATGATACCTGTTGCTTGTTTACAGAAGTATCCTTTATTCTTTTTTGATAATTATACCTTGAAATTACACAATTTCCCTGCTTGTTTACCCTTAATTGATACTGCAATTTTTTTTAAATTATACCTTACAACAGGGGCCTCCAAATTTTTCAGCATGAGGGCCACATTATATATTTGGCATGTTTTTGAAAAAATAAAGAAATGTCAGTTTTATAAATGTAATGAATTAAAAAAAACTTGTTAAACAAATGGAAGGAATTCAAAAAACATATAGCCATCAATCAAGGTTAACCAACAAAATCATAAAGTTTTATGCAACCACATTAATGGGAAGGATAGAACTGCTTTTTTAAAATTTCAAAATTTCATTGAAACCCTCAATGTTTTAACTTGATAGCCTACGGCAACTTGACGTGTAAGTTCACCCGCTACCCATGTTGCAGCGCTAATTTTTTAGGTACTGGAGCTGTCAAACAGGGGCGTCATTTCAGGTTTTGCTTGGGGGAGGGGGGAAAGGGGGGCAATCTAGTCTCCCAAGAGAGTCAAACAAGATTATAGCCGATCACTACATCCCAGTGTATAACTAGTACAATAAAAAATTTAAATTTAATACGACAAAATATTTTACGGATGCACTCACTCACACACTCCCACCCACACTCACCCACTCACACACCCACACACTCCCCCACTCACACACACATTCACCCACACTCACCAACCCACTCTCCCATACACATATCCACACTCAGCACCAGGCCCACAACCTCACACATTCATGGTCTGACTCTGCTAGGTCCTAGTGCTCCTCCCCTACCTCCTGCAGGGAACGTCGTTAGCAAACATATCTAACAATGTTTCCCGACTTTTAATAAAAATATGCAGTATAAACTATGGAAAAATGCCGCATTACTCGGCATCAATTAATACTTTTATCATTAAAAGTGAATTTTCAAGGATCTATGATAAATCCAAGGACTTTCAAGGGCCGTACGAGCCCTGGGGGAATGACCTAGAGGACTTCAGAGGCAGACAAAAATACTGGAGAAACTGAGCGGCTGTGGGAGCATCTATGGAGCGAAGGAAATAGGCAACATTTCCTTCAGAGGACTTCAGAGGTACGTTTTCACGCAAAGGGTGGAACCAACTGCCAGAGGAAGTGAAAAGACAAGTACAATTGCAATGCTTAAAAGACAATTGGACAGGTACATGGATAAGAAAGATTTAGAGGGATATGGGTCAAACACAGGCAAATGGGATTCACTCAGGAAGTCACCCTGGTTAACATAGACATGTCTGGCTGAACGATCTGTTTCCATGCTGTGTAACTCAACAATGCTAAACCAATGTACTGGAAACCAATATCTTTTCACAGAATTGAACATTCACCAGCAATAAATGAATTCAAAAGATTGTCAGCCTGTACACCAGCACAAAGCCAATGCTTTGTGCACCAGCAATGCTGTACACCAGCATCAGCCAAAGCCAGTGGCTGATGCTGCAGTATAGTGCGTTAAAAACCCACAAGAAGGCCTATGCTATGTTCTTCACTCTGCCAGGACACATCAAAGTGCTACTAATGACCACAATACCCTCAGATATATGCAAGGAGAAAAGGAGAGTGCAATCAATATCACATTTTTGCTGTGAATATTTATCACACTGGTTAAATCTGGATCCAGTTTAGCAACAATGTTGGCAGAACCCAATAACTGTCCGCGATAAAATGACAGGGATACAACTGGACAAGTGAGCTGACAGCAGGTTATAGTATTACTTATTCTGTTACTAGGGCTGTCCTAGTGTTTTAAGATAAGACTAGATAAACAGCTCTAAAATTCACTTCAAATTTATTCAAAAGCATATTTCTTTGATTTTGACTTTGATGGAAACAAGCATAGTCAGATTCATACAGCATAGAAACAGGCCCTTCGGCCCAACTTGCCCCATCTACACTCGTCTCACCAGCCTCCGTTTGGCTCGTATCCCTCTAAACTGTCCTATCCATATACCTGTCCGTTATTTCTTAAATGTTGCAATAGTCCCTGCCTCAACTACCTCCTCTGGCTGCTTATTCCATACACCCCCACCATTTGTGTGCAAAAAGTTTCCCCTCAGATTCCTATTAAATCTTTCCCGCATCACCTTAAATCCATATCCACTGGGTTCTCGATTCCCCTACTCTGGACGAGAGACTACCCAATCTATTCCTCTCATGATTTTATATATACTTCAATAAGATCACCCCTCATCCTCCTGTGCGCCAAGGAATAGCGTCCCAGCCTGCTTACCCGCTCCCGATACCTCAAACCCTCTAGTCCTGGCAACATTCTCGTATATCTTCTGTTTACATGCTCCAGCTTGACAACATCTTTCCTATAACATAGTGCCTAGAACTGAACACAATACTCTAAATGCAGTCTCACCAACGTCTTATATAACTGCAACATGACCTCCGAACTTCTATACTCAATACTCAAAGCCTTTTTGACCATACTATCTTCCTGTGATGCCACCTTCAAGGAACTATGTACCTGCATTCTTTGATCGCTCTGCTCTACAACATTCCCCAGAGCCCTACCATTCACTGTGTAGACCCTGCCCATGTTAGATTTTCCAAAATGTCACTCCTCACATTTCTGTGTGTTAAATTTCATTAACCATTCCACAGCCCACCTGGCCAACTGATCAAGATCCTGTTGACATTTTTGACATCCATCTTCACGAATTGCAACAACACCCACTTTTGTTCATCTGCAAACTTGCTAATCTTGTCATGTGTGTTTCCATCCAACATTGCATAATAAGGAAAGCAAATATCTTTGGTGCCATTAGAGTGTATAAGCAAATTATTAGAGGGAAAGAATCATAAAGAACAGTTACAGGCCCTTCGGTCCACGAGCAGAATTTGTTAAGTGTATCCAAGAGGGCTTCTTGAACAGTATGTGGTTGGTCACCGGCTCGGACCTCCCCACCATCGAAGGGATTTATTGGAATTGCTGCCTCAAAAGGGCAGCCAACATCATCAGAGACCCACACCATCCTGGCCACACACTCATCTCACCACTGCCATCAGGAAGAAAGTACAGGGGCCTGAGAACTGTAACATCCAGGTTCAGGAATAGCTTCTTCCCAACAGCCATCAGGCTATTAAACACTAAAACTTCATAAGCTCTGAACTACAATAGACTATTATTATTATAATTATTGCACTGTTACTGTTTGTTTTTTGAGTATGTGTATATATACACACACTGAACTTTTTTTCTCTCTCACGTTTTATCATATTATTTACAGTGTACTATGTTTACATATTCTGTTAAAGAAAGAACTGCAGATGTTTTAAAAATCGAAGGCAGCCAAAAATGATGGAGAAACTCAGCGGGTGAGGCAGCATCTATGGAGCAAAGGAATAGGTGACGCTTCGGTCGAGACCCTTCTTCAGATGCCTCATGCTGCCTCACCCGCTGAGTTTCTCCAGCTATTCTATTGTGCTGCAGCAAGAATTTCATTGTTCTATCTGGGACATATGGCAATAAAACACTCTTGACTCTTGAGGAGGAAACAAACTGAACCTTGTAAGTGAAACAAATTTCCAACTAATCTATATCCTGTTGTATGCCTTCAACTTTCATACTACCCACGAGTTTTAATTTATTCTGCATGTTTACTAATCAGACCATTAACGTATCACTGACAAGTACCAGCAGCACTAATCCCTGCAGAAGACCACTGGTCTCGCAACTCCAGTCAAGGTACCAGCTCTTCACCACAACCCTTGGGCTTCTTGGCCAAGCCAATTTTGAATCCAGTCTACCAAGTTTCTGTATATCCCATATGCCTTAATCGTCTGGATCAGCATAACACAAGGGACCATGTTCAATGTTTTATTAAAGTCCATATAGAGAACATTCACTGCTCCACCAATCATATTAGTTATCATATCATCATATATATCATATATCTATATTACTAAAAGTCTGATCTTGACAAATTCCTGTTGTTCTGTATATTGATTTTAGAAAAAGCGCTGCCACTTACGGCTGTGATTTTTGGCCATCTTACTCAGAGTCCCCCTCCGCTGCGCAGGACAAGAGGATTTTTTCCCCATCAATGAAAAAAAAAATTATTAGTGTTTAAAAAATGTTGAGATTCTCTCTCCTGAAGGCAACACCCCTTCCGGAGGGACTATAAAACCCAGACGTGTTGAGTGCCTCAGTCAGTCTCTGCAAGATGGGGGAAGCGAGAGGGTCATGTCTCACAGTCTGAGCTGTGAGTAACACTAGACACATGTCTACTAAACTGTGAGTGTGGTTTTACTGACCTTGAGTGCCCTTAATGTGGTTTGAAAAAACACAGCAAATGATTGTTGGTGGTGGTTGGTTTGAAATAAAGTACAGCAAATGGTTGTTGATGGTGGTTGGTTTGAAACAAAGCACTGCAAATTATTGTTGTTGGTGGTTGGTTTGAAATAAATCACAGCAAATGGTTGTTGGTGGTAGTTCGTTTGAAATAAAGCACAGCAAATGGTTGTTGGTAGTGGTTGGTTTGAAATGGCAAATGACTAAAAGTCTAAACTTGAGAACTTCCTGTTTGCACTGTATATTGATTTTAGATAAAACGCTACCACTTTCGGCTGTGATTTTTGGCCATCTTACTCAGTCCGCCTCTGCTCATCAGGTGCAGAGGATTCTTCCCATCAATGAAAAATAAAAGTGTTATTAGTGTTTCAAAAATGTTGAGAATCTCTCTCCTGTCAAACACGCCACGAAGGCCACGCCCCTTCTGGTGGGTGGGGAGGGATTATAAAACCCAGAAGTGTGGGTGTGGCTCAGTCTCTGCAAGATGGGGGAGGGAGAGGCCACAAATCGGTCTGAGCAGTGAATCAACTGAACACACTGAATGTCTACTGAACTGTGAGTGTGGTGTTTATGTGGTGTTTTATGTGGTTTTATGGTGATTTCACCCTGCATGGAATGGTATGAAACTGCATTTGAATGTGGTGGCCTTGCACCCGGCATGAAATGGTATGCAACTACATTTGAATTTGGTGGCCTTGCACCCTGCTTGAAGTGGCATGAAACTGCACTTGAATTTGGTGGCCTTGCACCCTGCTTGAAGTGGTATGAAACTGCACTTGAATTTGGTGGCCTGACACCCTGCTTGAAGTGGTATGAAACTGCACTTGAATTTGGTGGCCTTGCACCCTGCTTGAAGTGGTAGGAAACTGCACATGAATTTGGTGGCCTTGCACCCTACTTGAAATGATAGGAAACTGCATTTGAAGTTGGTGGCCTTGCACCCTGCTTGAAATGGAATTTCAAGGAATAGCCGTGAGTCAACTGCCAGCCCACCAGCCATGGGTGAGCTGCCAGCACATCAGGCTTGAGTGACTTAGCTGCCACCGCAAGAATCCATTTGGCCCAGAATGTCCATACTAGCCCTCTGGAAACCAGTCCCTTCAGCCCACAACACCCATACTAGCGCTCCAGAAAGTCCCCCCCCCCCCCCCACTGGCCACCAATATTGGAATTGATGGACAGGTGGAATATTGCGTTGGGGGGCCAGCAGTCCTGTGTGAACATGGGACCCAACGGGTCCCACTTCGTCTAGTACTTATTAAAACTATGATCTTGTACATGCGTATATGTGTGTGTCTTTACATCTTACCAAACAATGACGCGGTAACGATAACATTTTTACATATTCCGGTTGACATTTTTCCCGTCTAGGCCGGAATCGCCGTATCTGAACATTTCATGCTTTATATCTCGACTTATTATTGAAAATGTTTAAAAATATCAAAACACTTTGAATTTACACAACGAGCTTTCGCTGAAGACGTCACAATGGGTCTGCTTGGCGCTGTCCCACACACAGAATCTTCCACGCACTTCGAGTGACGTCACCCCACCCCCGGGTTATCCAAAAGGCACCGCCGGTGGAAGAAAGGACAAGCCCGGGATGGTCGGGCCCTGGACTGGAGACTGCAGCGGCCGAACCCAAGGTCCTCGGGTCGACAACCCCAGCCGCCTCGCTCGGAGTCCTCGGGTCGACGCATACCCGCCTGCATGCGGCATCGCTCGGGTCCATGCCCACCCCCAGCCTCGCTCGTTCTGCTGCCCAGCGCCTGTTGGGGAAGCTGCTGCCGCCTGCCAAGCCCAGCTCGACGCCCGCCCGCCGCCTCGCTCGGGGTCCTCGGGTCGACGCCCGCTTGTCGCCTCGCTCGGGGTCCTCGGCACAACGCCCTCCCGCCCACGGCCTCGCTTGGTTCACGCCCGCCGCAGCCTCCCTCGGGTCGACGATTGTCCTCCGCCTCGCTCACGGTCCTCGGGTCGACGCTCGCCCGCAGCCTCGATCGGCTCCACCGCCCGGCGCCTGCTGGGTAGGTGCTGCACCTATACCCTCCCCTCCCTTTCTACCCCCTCCCTTCCCTCTCTGCCCCCGCTCCTCTCTGCCCCCCCCCACTCTCTGCCCCCCCCTCAGCACCCCTCTCCCTCTCTGTCCCCCCTCGCTCTCTGCCCCCCTCACTCTCTAGCCCCTTCATCTCTAGGGAGTGGTGAGTATTGGGACCCATGGATGAGTGGTGGAGTATTGCGTTTGGGGACCAACCCTCCCCTGTGACGCCGCGCCACCCACCGGTCAATCTCTACCCCCCTCCCTCTCCCTCTCTACACCCGGGGGGATTAGTGTTTGTGACGCCGCAGGCCGCCGCCGCCCCCCCCCCCAACTCGAGGGGACTCCCACTTGGTCTAGTACTTATTAAAAGTCAGATCTTGTGTGTGTGTGTGTGTGTGTGTGTGTGTGTGTGTGTGTGTGTGTGTGTGTGTGTGTATATATATGTGGTTGTATTTACATCTTCGCAAAAACACTACGCGATAACGATTACATTTTTACATTATCCGGTTGACATTTTTTCCGTTGAGGCTGGGATCACCTTATCTGAATATTTTATGCTTTATTTCTTGACTCATTACTGATTAAAATAAAAGACTGAAATTTAAACCACCAGCTTCAAATGATGACATCACAATGGCTCAGCTAGCAGTGCTGAGCCTCTGTAAGGATTTCATCATATATTTGACACGTTATTCGCGATTAAAGCTTTAAAAATATAAACTTTCACTATTCTGACGTCACATTGGCAGCTTCAACTGATGATGTCACAATGGATAGACTAGCAGGGGAAGGGGCAAGTGCAATTGGGATTTTTCTTTAAAGATCACCGTTGAGGAAGGCAAGGGCAGTGATGGAATCTTACGTTCCGGAATGGCTTGAGTTGGAGGACCAAGCCTCCCGTGGGGGCTACGGGTAGGGAACGGGTGCCTTGGGGGAGCAGACCCAACGGGTCTGCATTTGGTCTAGTCTCCTCCAAAAACTCAACCAAATTTGCAAGACATGATCTCCCCAACTGTCTATCAATAATAACTCCATGTTTTTCCAGCTGTAAGTAGATCCTATCCCCATGAATCTTCTGTAATAATTTCCCTACCGTTGATACAAGGATTACCAGTCTATGAATTCCAGGTTTGTCTCTATTACTTTCTTGAACAGAGAAATCACACTGGCTATTCTCCAAAACTCTTGGACCTCACCTGTGATTACAGAGGGTATAAAGATCTCTGTCAAGGTATCAACAATTGCCTTTCTTGCCTCTCTCAATAAACTGGGATTGATTGCATCAAGCCCTGTAGGTTCATACATAAAAAAGTGAATGAGAGAGAAGACAATCTCAAGACAAATCTTGATATATGGTAGCCACAGCTGCCACTGTTGGGACACGTAAAGAGACATATTCAATCCAGTTTAGTCCGGTGACGGGAAGATCGCTGATCTGCCTTTCTGAAGGAGAGTTGGCAAACTTTCATACAAAGTTTGAGTATTACAAGTTGAGTAATATATATTTGTTGTATTTTTCAAAGATTCGATGGAGCAGTTCTCCGAGTGGCTATGGGAATATGATCTTGTTTTGATCACTGATTGTTTGATTGGCCCAGTAAGGTATCACAAAATTGCCCAGCAGTGAAAACGAGCTTGCTCTGAAAAGTATGAACAAGTAGAACTAAAGATGGTCAGAGAACAGTGGGGGTCAGATTGAAGGCTGACGGAAGATCAATAAAAGACACAGCAGCTTCAAGTCCTCATAACAACTATTTCTAACTGCACAAAGGCTTGACAAGTGATGTACAAGTGATTTCACAGTCAAGTGTCTTTGCTGTGCAATACCTGAACAACCCTTTGTGCAGCAGGAAACCTCTGTACTGCAATGCTTATCATGTGTGAATGGACCCTGGGGATGAAAGCTGATCATTCAATGACAACTTCTAATGATTGGGATGACAAGGAAAGACATTAAGCATAAGCAGCCATAACAACCTCTAACAAGTTGTTCCATCACAGGAAAATAAATGACAAATGTTATAAATAAAACTACACAAGCATATATTGTATGATACATTAGTGCCCCAACAGTTAATGAAGAAAAATCATTTTTAGAATCATCATATTCCAACCCATTTGAAGGAAACTATTGTACTGTTTCACAAACAGGGAGATTTTACATGTGTCAATGACAAGTGGACCTCTGCTGAGCAGTCACAGGATATTTTTGTATATACTAGCAAGCTTAGACAAGTATTTTGTTCTAAACTTACAACTGGATTTACCTTTGCAACAATAACTGTAAAAACGCAGACAGTCACCGGGAGGAGCAGAGTTTTTGTATATCTCAAGGGAGTCTGAAAATAAAAGAAAGCAGATTAACAATAATATATTTTTACATTTCTTGAGTAAACCCAGGAAAGTTTCTGATGCCAGCTGGCATTGTGGCCCTTCAGCAAGTTACAGTTCAAGACATGCCTCTCTCATTGACTCTTCATCACACTGATGTCGAGCACCAGCTGAAATACTTTCTAGAACAACCCAGAGGTTGATTTCCTGTGATGTCTCCAGATCGTTCAGGGTTCTTGAAGTTCCTTAACACAAACAGGAATATTCAAGCACTACTTCATAAGCATTAAAAATGTCCTAATAATCTGCACACTGCATAATGACAGTGTCAATTTGGCTCAAGTTATTATTATGAGCATTACTTATTTCACACATTGGGCAGTAATCCTGACAAGAGTTGACAGTAATCCAAATCCTGATTCCAGCAGCCATTCTTCGGAACAGGGATTTTTGTTTTACATACTAAATAAAGAGCACCAAATAAGGCAGAAGTGAAGGAAACACAGCTTGGCCTTTAAAAAGCACTACAGATCTATAAATGGTTGGCAATTGAATTGGGATAATAAAGGACAAAGGGAACAGCTCGAAAGATCTCATGGTATCTAAGGAGAGATAGCAGACTGGATTGAAAATTGGTTTCATGAAAGGAAGCAGAGGGTGATGGTGGAATGTTGCTTCTCGGACTGGAGGCCGGTGACTAGTGGTGTGCCTCAGGGTTAGATGCTGGGCCAGTTACTGTTTGTCATCTATATCAATGATTTGGATGAGAACATACATGGAAACATTTGCAAGTTAGCAGATGATACAAAAGTGGGTGGTTTTGCAGATAGAGAAAATGGTTGTGATAAATTGCAGCAGGATCTTGAACTAAGGAATGGTCGATGGGATTTAACACAGAGAAATGTGAGGTGTTGCATTCTGGGATGTCTAATATGGGCAAAGCCTGCACAGTGAATGGCAGGGCTCTGGGGAGTGTTGTAGTGCAGAGGGATCTAAGAGGTCAGGTGCATTGTTCCTTAAAGGTGGAGTCGCAGGTAGATAGGGTGATCAAAAAGGCTTTTGGCACATTGGCCTCCATCAGTCAGAGTATTGAATATAGAAGTTGGGGGGGTAATGTTGCAGTTGTATAAGACATTGGTAAGACCACAATTAGAATATTGTGTTCAGTTCTGGGCACTATGTTATAGGAAAGATGTTGTCAAGCTGCAGCAGGTAAAGAGAATATATATGAGAGAACTAGAGGATCTGAGCTATAGGGAGAGGTTGGGTATGCTGGGACAACTTGAGCGCAGAAGGATGAGGGAGATCTTTTAGAGGCGTATAAAATAATGAGAGGAATAGATGCAGAGTCTCTTGCCCAGAGTAGGTGAATCAAGGACCAGAGTACATAGAATATGAAGGGGAAATGATTTAATAGGAATCTGAGGGGTAACTTTTTCACACAAAGGGTGGTAGGTGTCAGAGGAAGTACATGAGGCAGGTGCAGAGAGGAATCACATTCTATGATTAGCACTTTAATAATATTTAGAGCGGTTTCCAAAATAAAAGATTACCTCTAACTCCATGAAATCAAACTCCACAGCACACGTATACATCAAGGTGTCAAAGTCTTTGTAGTTGGTAAACTTAGATTTTAGTAGATTACTTATGTGTGCCTGCAAATAAGGAGAAACAAGGTTAGCTATGAATCAAGCACATTTGAAATGTGATCATAAGAAACACGGGAGCCAAGCTGCTAACGCCAGCTCCCGTGGATTAGAGTGGTAACGATGATCCCATTTCTGAATACATGGATTATGGGATAAATATGGACCAAGAGTCTATGAATAACTCCCTTTGCTTTTCTAAAATACAATGCAGCAGATTCTTTTCAGTCCACATCTGAGGCACATATCAGATTTTACATCTCTTTGAAAAGTGTATTTCTGACAATGCAGAACTCACTTCAGTGCTACATAGAAGTGCTAGGTGAGATTTAGAGTTGAGTCTCTGGAGCAACGAACGTTTAGCCCCTGCAGTCAAAAGCATTGTAATGTAAGGACACATTTAAGTGAAAAGGATGAATGAACATAATAAAACAATTATATGCGTTCTCTGTATATCGCTGTGCGTGTGCGTGTGCGTGTGTGATTTATATAAAACTTTCATCTTGTTTGTATACGTACACGTGATCCCAAAACCCCATCAAAACGGTGCACGATAGTGCTACAATTTTAGTCCACCTTACTCACCATTGTCCTGTGATGGAAATCAAACAAATGTTGTTCAGATTGATGGTATATTTTACAGGTTAATGACATTTTAAACTTACAAAAATCATTATTCAAACCACTTTTCCACTTGCCCTGCCCGTCGGCCGCGTAGACATCACAAGGACGTCACAATGGGATCTTGAATCTCACTTACATTTAAAAAATCGCTATTTTCAAAATAACGCCGTTTTAATAAAATTCTTCCGTTTTCATTCACAATGACGTCACACTGGGATCCCGAATCTCATTTACATTAAAAAATCGTGGGGATAGAGGGAGAGGAGAGCAGTGGGGGAGGAGAGGGGGATAGAGGGAGAGGAAGAAGAGAAGGGCAGTGGGTGTGAGGAGGGATGGGATAGGTGAGGTGATGAGTGGGGGTGAGGGAGATAGAGGGAGAGGAGGGAGGTAGGGAGGGGAGAGGGGTTACGGAGGGAGGGAATGACTGAGGGTAGGAGAAAGGAGAGTGAGGGAGGGAGTGGGGGAGGGTAGGAGAGGGAAAAGAAGATGAAGAGGAGGGATAGGGTGCGCTGAGGGGGAATGGGGGACGATATGGATAGGAAAAGGGATGGCGAGGTAATGGAGAAGAGCGGGGTATTGGAGGGAGGGAGTGACTGAGGGTATGTGAAAGGAGAGGGAGGGAGAGGTGGGGGAGGGAGTGGGGAGGGGAGAAAGAAGAAGGTGAAGAGGAGGGGGTAGATGAGGTCTAATGAGGAAATGGAGGAGGGGAGGGGGTGAGTGGAGGAGGGGTGGTAGAGGGGGTGAGTGGAGGAGGGGTGGTGGAGGGGGGGGGAGGGAGGAAAATGGAGGAGGGGAATAGGGGACTGAAGAGGGAGAGTGAAATGCGTTTACGTTATTGCCATTTATTTTAACTTTAAAAACGTCAGCCGCGCCTGCGCAGTTGGGAGCTATGAGTGAGTGGTGGAATATTGTGTTTGGGGAAATGGGGCCCCAACAGGTCCCACTTCGTCCAGTTACAATAAATAATATGGATGTCTACCAATACAACCTATTTCTACAACACAGGCATACTTACTGCAGAAACCCTCATACACATCATCGTTATCTCAAGACTCAACATGAATGAATGAATGAATGAATGAATGCCTTTTTATTGTCACTATACACATGTACAATGAGATTAAAAGCTGCTCCTACTCAGTGTAAAAAACAAAAAGGGGGAGGGGGAATAAGGTGCACAGTTTCTGCGACGCTATGTACATATCTATAAAAGACAATGGATAAATAGAATTACAGTTACAGTACAAATTACAGTAGGTGGATAGATGAAGGTCCGGGGGTTAGGCTGTGAAGTCAGTGCATGTGTGAGTTCAGGGAGATAATGGATTTTGGAAAGAAACTGTTCTTGAGTCTATTTGTCCTTGTGCTGATGCACCTATAGCGCCTCCCTGAGGGCAGCAGGTTGAACAGGCCAAATGCAGGATGGGAGCTGTCCTTGATAATGTTCTTCACCCTGCTGAGGCAGCGAGAGGTGTAAATGTCCATCAGAGAGGGGAGAGGGCAGCCGATGATCTTCTGTGCTGCCCTAACTACTCTCTGAAGCCTCTCCCTGTCTGCCATGGTGCAGCTGCCGTACCATGCTGTAATGCAGTATGTCAACAGGCTCTCAATTGATGAGCGGTAGAAGGTCAGCAGCAGGTTGGAGTCCAGGTTGTGCTTCCTGAGGACCCTCAGGAAGTGCAGCCGCTGCTGAGCCTTCTTGATGACCGCTGTGATGTTATCTGTCCAGATGTCAGCGGAGATAAGGACGCCGAGAAACCGGAAAGTGTAGACCCTCTCCACACACTCACCGTTGATGTACAAGGGAGCTAAATCGGTGCTCCCACACCCCAGCCAGATTTGCTTATTCCATCATGTCACCAGGAACTGATCTACAATTCTTAAAGTTTTTGAATCTTCCGTGATGGCAGCACTGACCAATTCTGACCATTGATCTTTCACAAATTAATAGCTCCACTGTTTGATGGATGCATTCAACTGCCTGCCCTTGCCTCTGAAATAGCCGCTCTCTGAATGTTTATGTCTCCTCCTTTCACAAAATGTACCTTAAAGCCAGTAGCACTGATGTTTTGGGTGGCTTGGTGCAGGATTGTATTTGAATACACTCCTGTGAAATGAGACATTTGCCAAATCAAAATGGCAAATAAATACATTTTTGTTTTGCTCTCAATAGGAAATACCTGGTGTTCCCAACTACAATATGCTGCATAGAGAGATTGTGTAATCATCACGTGTAACGTAATCACTCCCAAAAGTGTTGTTGTGCCAAATTACACTATCTCATATCAACTGGTTCAGGAAATGCAAGTCAGTACATTACTGACCAAAAAGAATTGTGAAGCTGAAATATTATTTTTGTAACTTTCATATATTTCATTCATAATGTGGATACTTACATCATCTGTAACTCCTAATAATTTAGAAGCTACAAATTTCAGAATTATGGTTCCAACAAGCCAGGTGATTCCTTTAGCTGTCTGCAAAAGATTAAAAATGTATTAAAAATGTTATTGTTTAATTGCACTTTATTTCAGCTAAGATTCCAAATTACACCTCTGAAACCCTAATGTTATCAGGACTATCAGACCAAAACCATCTCAAGCGGGATGTTTATTTATCTTCCCTATATTTCATTCAACAACATTATTTTGATCGCTGGCTCTTAAATTTTGTAAATTCAATGGAATTTCATAGCATAGGCATAGCATAGAATTTAGTCCCAAGCCTGTATTATCATTCATCAGGCGATGTACCCAAACTGAACTAAAACCTATTTCTGATTAAATATTAATTCAGTTTTTCCCTGATAAGGGCTATCTGACCTGCACAGCTTTATTTAATTTTATGCAGGAAAATATAAAATGGAATTCTTGAATTCCAGGTCATCTATCTATATACCTATCTTCTATCTTCTATCTATACACAACTAAAACTCTCATCTTGTTATCTTCCGGTTTGTGCTGTCTTTCTATTTGCGCAAAAACGGTTCGCGATAGCGCTACGATTTTCGCCAGTTCATTCACCGTTCTCCTATGCTGCGATTGCACCAAGTTTCACTCCGATCGGTTGAGTGTCGTAAAAGATAACGAGGTTTAAAAAATCTTAAAAACCGTGCATGCGCAGCTCGGTCTCTACTCCTGCCGTTCAGCGCCACGCGGATTAGGCTCTTCACCTGTCACTCATCAGGATGGTCCGGCCCTTCCTGCGCCATCGCATCTTTACTGGAGCTGAGGGTGGCTGGCGGAGGTTTCCAACCGGACCCAATTTTCGTAGGGACCCGAAGCAGCCCAGCGTCGGAGACCCAGCCCAGCATCGGAGATCCAACCCAGCGTCAGAGACCCTGCCCAGAGTCGGAGACCCAGCCCAGAGTCGGAGATGTCACTGATGTCACCAAACGGAAAGCGGAGACTCTGATCCCGGTGCAGGAGAACGACCAGCGCCCGCTGTCAGTCCCCATCACACCACCAATTCCAGCCACTAACCCCCTGGTCCCCCTCGCTGGCTCCTCCCCCTCCCCCATGATACCCCCCTCTCGCCCATGGATCTTCCCGTCTTTTCTCCCAACTCACTCCCCCCCACCCACTCGGCTCTCTCCCCCCGCCCACACACACCCTTTCATCACAAACCTGCCCACCCATAACCCCCCTCCCCCACAAACCCCCCGGCCCCACAACCCACCTGACCCCACAATCCTCCGACCGCATTACGCCCCGACCCCACAAACCCCTGCCCCCACACCTCTGCCCCAACACACCCCTCCCTCCTCCCCCGCCCACACCCCTCACCCCTGCACAATCCCCCATTCACACAACCCTCCTCCCCCACACACACACACACACACACACACACCACCCCCCCGCCCCACACACCCCACTCACATCTCTCCTCCCCCCTCCCACCCACATACACACCTCCTCAGTTCCCTCCCCTCCCACATGAAGAGGAGGGGGAGGGAGTGCTCGGGGAAGAGGGGAAATGAGCTGCGCCTGTGCAGTTAGGGGCTATGGGTGCGTGGTGGAATATTGCGTTGGGGAATGGGTTCCACTTAATCTAGTTGTCTAATAAAATGATAATGCACTACCCACCATTACAGCTTACCAAGAGAAAATAAAATATGATGGCGCTGGAAATGAGAAACATACAGAGAAGGGCAGCACAGTGGTAAAACTGATAGAGCCTATGAGCGCCAGGGACCTGGGTTCAATCCTGACCACAGGTGCTGTCTATGTAGTATTTGCACGTTCCCCTTGTGACCGCATGCGTTTCCTCTGTGTGCTCCAGTTTCCTCCTACATCCCATAGTTGTGCAGGTTTGTAGATTATTTGGCTTCTATAAAACTGTCCCTAATATGCAGGCCATGGGATAACATAGAACTAGTGTTGACGGGTGATCGAATGTTGGCTTGGACTCAGTAGGGCGAAGGGCCTGCTGCTTACATTGAACACCCTCAGAATCAGGACAGAAGGTAGAGATCACCAGAAAACTAAACTATCTGGTGACCAGCAAGTCGTCAAGCTTGTAGAATGAATGAAAATATTCAGAAAGCAGACAACCATGCTGAGTGTAGTCTCTAACTCACAGCAGACCGCATCATCCTTGGTGAACACAGGATTTTGAATCAATAGAAGACATGAACTACTGCTTTGCCTGGACGCATTTCATGTTCACAAATATACAGAAACAGAATTAGGCCTTTTGGTCCACCTAGTCTACTCCGCCATTCAATTATGCTGATTTATCTTTCCCTCTCAACCGCATTCTCCTGCCTGCTCCCCATAATCCCTGACACCCTTACTAATCAAGAATCTATCAGTCAATCTACACCTTAAAATTATCCATTGGCCTCTACAGCCATCTGTGGCAATGAATTCCTGATTCACCACCCTTTGACTAAAGAAATTCATCCTTATCTCCTTTCTAAGTGTCATTTTATTCTGAGGCGATGGCCTCTAGTCCTAAACCCTCCTACTAATGGAAACATCATCTCCCCATCCACTCTATCCAGGCCTTTCACTATTCGGTAAGTTTCAACGAGGTCTGCACTTTTGCTGAAAGACCTACGGTTAGCAGGAGGGTCCCATTGAAGACTTGCATCAGGTGCACAGAAGGAATGATGCACTGAGAATACTAAAAGGAGGGAGGAGACTAAGAGAAAGACACATCAGAGGCACTGGTATGGAGGAAGATAAAAGCATATGATGGGTGGAAGATGAGAGAGGAAGCACTTTTATTTTTTCTTCAGCTCCTGCAACATTTCTTTCATTTTCATTTCTCAAACAGTCCTCCCTTTCTCTCCAGTGTGCAGCCTGCTTGATCATAACTAACATTTCTGGCTTTAATTACACATTTGCACGACATACAGTAGAACTTTGCACTGACAAGGTTGGAAGACCAGGCAAGAAAAAGGCTGCCTAGATGATGTAGCTTTGTTTCCCATGGATATCACCTCGTGCTGTTAATTTAACTCGCTCTACAGAATCTCTTGTACTACCTATGGTTTTGATTCCTGCATTGACTCATGGTTACTAGATTCTTCCTTCTGGCCTGTTCTACAATCCTTGACCCTGCCATCAAGTGGACAACAAAGTCTTTGGGACTTGTGCTTCCAATTCACCCCACCATGTCTAACTTAGGTTAGAATTAACATGACTTTGATGATCTGGAATGTTGCGTTTTAACACCGCTTGTAAATAGTTTAATTAAAGGATGTTCATTGTCAATGCATATCTGAAACAAGTTATCATGATGTGCTTATATCTAGTTCTCTCCAGGTAAAATGTTGGAAGTTAGCAAAGGGTTCCACTCTCAAGTATCTGTTTATGTTCTGGAGAAAAGATGCCAAGACTGGAAGTGCATTTTATTCCTGTGACGTGCAATAACATTCATGTGTTCGCATTCAGGTAACTATGAACTCTGGGTAAGCTAGAGCTAACTGCATTCCATGCCTGACTATCCTGAACAACGAAGGGCCTCTTTCAAGTCTGGGAAGTGAGGAATATTATGCAATTTCAGGCAGCCAATGAGACTAACTTAGCATGGTGTAAGAGCCATCTCAGTGCTTAATACAATGCATGCCAATGTAAATGTCCTCTCTCGTCAGTCATGGTCATTACAGAACTTCTCTCTGTCTGTAGTCTGGTAACCAATCTATTGAGTGGGGAAACAATAGACAATAGATGCAGGAGTAGGCCATTCGGCACCTGGAGCTAGCACCGCCATTCACTGTGATCATGGCTGATCATCCACAATCAGTAACCCGTTCCTGCCTCCTCCCCATATCCCCTGACTCCGTAAGAGCTCTATCTAACTCTTTCTTGAAAGCATCCAGGATTGGCCTCCACTGCCTTCTGTGGCAGAAAATTCCACATATTCACAACCCTCTGTGTAAAAAAGTTTTTCCTCATCTCCGTTCTAAATGGCTTACACCTTATTCTTAAACTGTGGCCCTTGGTTCTGGACTCCCCCAATATCAGGAACCTGTTGCCTGCCTCTAGCGTGTCCAAACCCTTAGTAATCTTATATGTTTAAATAAGATTCCCTCTCATCCTTCTAAATACCAGAGTATACAAGGCCAGCCGCTCCATTCTATCAACATATGACAGTCCCGCCATCCCAGGAATTAACCTTGTGAACCTATGCTGCAGTCCCTCAATAGTAAGAATGTCCTTCCTCATATTTGGAGACCAAAACTGCACACGATACTCACTCAGTATCTCATAACAGTGCATACAAACAGGAATCAAAGACAATTAGTATTTTTGCATTTTCAGAGCCTTTACTCCCACTGAGGAATGGATAGGACACAAGTCACACTGCACCCACCACATCCAGGACAAAAGATCTGAACTCACCACCTGAACCAGAAATGCCCGCCCGCCCCCATCTGAATTTTATTATCTATACATATTCATACTACGTTTGTACTGCAAATTCCCGATATAATTTCCTCCGGTTTTAGCATGAGCATTCACCAGTTGCCCATGTTAACACGCCAAGGTCCCACCATCAGGGATCCATTCCAAATTAGCTAGTTATACTTCACGGAGTGGTGTCATAAGTGAGATTCCATAAGCAAGCCACATTTTCACACCTGTAAG
The DNA here is from genome assembly GCA_035221665.1 of Okamejei kenojei. NCBI lineage: Eukaryota > Metazoa > Chordata > Chondrichthyes > Rajiformes > Rajidae > Okamejei > Okamejei kenojei. The sequence continues at coordinate 81,354,276 of CM069134.1, forward strand.
TTGCAGATTGTATTCCGACACATAAATCACACTTAGTTGTAAAAAAAAAGTACAACTTACCCATGAACCCAGAACATTCCGTGGCCAACATTGTGAAATATTTGATTTGAAGGTAACCATTCCCTAAATAGAAGGAAAACGAAAATCCGTGTCAGTGAGTACAGGTACTGGTTACTGAATGCTAATTTCTAAACTTAATTCAGTGGTGTAGGATTATTTTAAAAAAATCCTAGTTATTTAATACTTTACTATTCACAGTTTGTGCTTTTCGAATGACCATTGCTGGCAAGCCTCTTCATTTCTCCAGACTTCCCTCCTTTCTCCAATTTGTCCATTTTAAACACACGAGTCTGAATATCTGATGTTTACTGAATCTTGTCCCTTCTGCCTTTCCTATCCATTCCTACAGATCGCTTAGAAAACTGGGTCGGCCTGTCAGATCAGGTACTAAGTTGGTTCCACTCATATATGTGGAAGTAAGTATTTTGTTAGCCTTTTGGGCCTGTCCCATGTAATGTCTTCATGGTAAAACGTATAAAAATGGCCTTTATTAAAATCTGACAATGTGCACTTTAACCACATGTGATTTTTTCTATTACAAATCTTAAATTGTGGAGTACAGAGGCAAATAAATAACTGATGGGTTTTTATCCCAAACATTATGGAGAGCACTGTATTACCTCTCTGTCGAACCCACTGATGCAAATGCCTTCAGTTATTTGACCTCCTGCCTATTTTCCATTAAAAAATGGATGAATGCTAACTTTCTTAAACTCAACGATGACAAGACTGGATCAAATCCCAAGAGAGAAATGTTACTCAGTAAACTAGGAAATTTGAGTGCCTGTTTTGACTGTTTAAATGACAGCTAAAACCATTTCAATCAAGCTTTTAAATTACTTTACTTCTTCTGATGACATGGTAAAAATTACATTTATTCTCTTGTATTTATCTCAGCATACCATTCTGTAGCTTGTGTGCTCATATAGTATATGGGACCCTGTATTGCCCCTCGGTGTTTTGTTTTTGTCCTTTAACACTCTCAATTTTTTATTTTATATTATTATTTTTTTTTGTGAAAAGAACTTTGGGTTGCATTCAATTGTATGAAAATTGCAATACAAATAAAGTGATTATTATAATCTTTGCCTGTCACCAGATACATTATAAATGAAACTTCCCTTTACATTTAACCAGTAATTATCATTTTTTATTTATTTCTCTGCCCATTACAATGAAAATTAAATCACCAATCACATCCGAGGAGGGAAAACCCAACGTCTGTGGCACTTGTACTGTTCTGTATAAATTGACCTCAAAGCCACTTCTATTTATTAAAACGCCACTTTCTGTTCACCATAGAAACATAGAAAATAGGTGCAGGAGTAGGCCATTCGGCCCTTCGAGCCTGCACCGCCATTCAATATGATCATGGCTGATCATCCAACTCAGTATCCCTTATCTGCCTTCTCTCCATACCCCCTGATCTCTTTAGCCACAAGGGCCACATCTAACTCCCTATTAATTATAGCCAATGAACTGGCCCAAACTACCTTCTGTGGCAGAGAATTCCAGAGATTCACCACTCTCTGTGTGAAAAATGTTTTTCTCATCTCGGTCCTAAAAGATTTCCCCCTTATCCTTAAACTGTGACCCAAACTGAGAGCCAAAAGAGATGGGGGAGATATTGAACAATTTCTTTTCTACAGTATTCACCAAGGAGAAGGATATTGAACTCTGTGAGTTAAGGGGAAAAAGAAGAGTAGCTATGGAAACTATGAGATTCAAAGAGGAGGAAGTACTGACACTTTTGAAAAAAAAATATAAAAGTGGATAAGTCTCCAGGTCCTGACAGGATATTCCCTAGGACATTGAGGGAAGTTAGTATAGAAATAGCAGGAGCTATGACAGAAATATTTCAAATGTCATTAGAAACGGGAATAGTGCCGGAGGATTGGCCTACTGCGCATGTTGTTCCATTGTTTAAAAAGGGTTCAAAGAATAAACCTAGCAATTATAGACCTATTAGTTTGACGTCAGTGGTGGGCAAATTAATGGAAAGGATACTTAGAGATAATATATATAAGCATCTGGATAAACAGGGTCTGATCAGGAACAGTCAACATGGATTTGTGCCTGGAAGGTCATGTTTGACAAACCTTCTTGAGTTTTTTGAAGCGGTAACTAGGGAAATTGATGAGGGTAAAGCAGTGGATGTTGTCTACATGGATTTCAGTAAGGCCTTTGACAAGGTTCCCCATGGAAGGTTGGTTAAGAAGGTTCAATCTTTGGGTGTTAATGGCGGAGTAGCAAGATGGATTCAACAGTGGCTGAATGGGAGATGTCAGAGAGTAATGTCTGGTTGAGAGTAGCCTTCTTCATTAGCTCATTAGTACTGCTCTATTTTCCCCTCCCAGATTTGAACAGTGATACTGCCAGCGATCCTCTGAAACTGACATTTGTTCGACACAATGTTGAATGACACATGCACTTCCAGAGCTGCTCTCTACCTCGACAGCCATGCATTTGCTTACAGTGATCACAGATAGTTATTTTAGCCTGCTCACGTTATTTTAATCCACATGGCTACTTAATCTTAAGGGAAGAGAAGGACAATGAACGCTGGAGAGTGGAGACACATTACCATCTAGGCCAAAGACAAAGGGGAATGGAGTGGAGCAAAAAAAGCAGAACAAATCTATTTCCTAAAAATATCACTTGCATTCCTTCGCTCTGTGACTGGCTCCTGCTCCCCATCTCAGAGGAGAATCAAAACTGGGCTCGAGACAAATACATTACTGCCTTCACATGGAGAGCTAGGGAAAGTGGGAAAAGGATACTTGCTAGCATTGCTGACTTTGACGCTGTTGCAGAAAGGCTCCAAGCTAATCTTTGGATCAGTAAAATGGCTGTTACACATGCAGACCACAGAAACAAAATAAAACAAGATATCACAGTACTAAAAAAAAAAAATTTATACAGAATAAAGACTGAGAAGTTCCACTGGGCCCGATCTACTTACGTAAATAACAGCCAGAGAGGCAGCATAATAGGAGCTTAACAGCATGGCATTTCCAAACATCAACACAAAGCAAACCATTAGGGAAATCTGTGGATAGCAAAAGTAAACAAGAGTTAAATAATGGAAGACTATTCTGCTCTTCTACTCCCGCTCTTCCCATCCGCTCTGTCCAAGTCATGGAGCATTGCCCTGCCCATCATATATTGCCAAAAGTGTGTAAATGTACAGAAGACCATGTAGCCCTGAGTTTCTGCCAGCCTCCACAGTAGTGCATTACCTTTCTCCATAATCTGCAGAATATTTGGTTTCAAGCCTCCATCCACAATGAGAGACATTTTTGTCACTCCTACAAATGTCTCCACAAAATACCTCCAACCCCACTGGAAGGACAAACAAACTATCTCCATAATTGAAGCCCTAATTTTACTCTGTGAGCTCTCCTGGGCTCATACACGCAATACCACATTCACCAATTGCAGGGCTGCCAACATTGGGTGAGAGTTGAGAGTGAGACATTGTGAGGGAGCTTAGCAACCGAGGGGGGGAGGGTGTGGGAGGGAGCTTTTGCATTTTTCAGCTTGAAATTGTGCAATCTGGTGCATACTGTAGCAAGTCTTTTAACTTACATTTGAATGCAACATTTATGCTTTACATTGGATTAGGTATGAATAAGGTTAGGCTAAATTCCATTCATAATTACATTCCACAGTAGAGCCAGGCTTTGATTAACAGGTTCAGCACATGAATGACCTTAGTATATTCATGTATGGCAATCAGATTATAATTTATGCTGCTATTATATTTATATATATATATTTATATTTATATTATAAGTAAAAGAGAGAAACAAGGCAAATCGGACTTCCATCACCGTTCTGCACATATAAATCAATCAACCTTACTTTTTGACTATAGAAACAAGATGTAAATAATGCCACATATTCAAACGTATATGATACAATGAAATTAAGATACATACAGTGGCTTGCAAAAGTTTTCATACCCCTTGAACTTTTCCACATTTTGTCACGTTTCAACCACAAACGTAAATGTATTTATTTAGATTTTATGTGATAGACCAACACAAAGTGATGCATAATTGTGAAGTGGAAGGAAAATGATACATGGTTTTCACATTTTTTTACAAATAAAAAACTGAAAAGTGTGGCGTGCAAAAGTATTCAGCCCCCCTGAGTCAATACTTTGTAGAACCACCTTTCACTGCAATTACAGCTGCAAGTCTTTTGAGGTATGTCTCTACCAGCTTTGCACATCTAGAAACTGAATTTTTTGCCCATTCTTCTTTGCAAAATAGCTCAAGCTCAGTCAGATTGGATGGAGAGCGTCTGTGAACAGCAATTTTCAAGTCTTGCCAGAGATTCTCAATTGGATTTAGGTCTGGACTGGAATGGGCCATTCTAACACATGAATTTGCTTTGATCTAAACCATTCCATTGTAGCTCTGGCTGTATGTTTAGGGTCGTTGTCCTGCTGGAAGGTGAACCTCCGCCCCATTCTCAAGTATTTTGCAAACTCTGACAGGTTTTCTTCCAAGATTGCCCTGTATTTGGCTCCATCCATCTTCCCATCAACTCTGACCAGCTTCCCTGTCCCTGCTGAAGAAAAGCATCCACACAGCATGATGCTGCCACCACCATGTGTCACAGTGGGGATGGTGTGTTCAGGGTGATGTGCAGTGTTAGTTTTCCGTGTTTTGCATTTAGGCCAAAAACGTCAATTTTGGTCTCATCAGATCAGAGCACTTTCCTCCACATGTTTGCTGTGTCCCCCACATGGCTTGTGGCAAACTGCAAACGGGACTTCTTATGGCTTTGTTTCAACAATGGCTTTCTTCTTACCACTCTTCCATAAAGGCCCGATTTGTGGTGTGCACGACTAATAGTTGTCCTGTGGACAGATTCTCCCACCTGAGCTGTGGATCTCTGCAGCTCCCCCAGAGTTACCATGGGCCTCTTGGCTGCTTCTCTGATCAATGCTCTCCTTGCCCGGCCTGTCAGTTTAGGTGGACGGCCATGTCTTGGTAGGTTTGCAGTTGTGCCATACTCTTTCCATTTTCGGATGATGGATTGAATAGTGCTCCGCGAGATGTTCAAAGCTTGGGATATTTTTTATAACCTAACCCTGCTTTAAACTTCTCCACAACTTTATCCCTGACCTGTCTGGTGTGTTCCTTGGGCTTCATGATGCTGTTTGTTCACTAATGTTCTCTAACAAACCTCCGAGGCCTTCACAGAACAGCTGTATTTATACTGAGATTAGATTACACACAAGTGGACTTTATTTACTAAGTAGGTGACTTCTGAAGGCAATTGGTTGCACTGGATTTTATTTAGGGGTATTAAAGGGGGTTGAATACTTTTGCACACCACACTTTTCAGTTTTTTATTTGAAAAAAAAATTGAAAACCATGTATCATTTTCCTTCCACTTCACAATTATGCGCCACTTTGTGTTGGTCTATCACATAAAATCCCAATAAAATACATTTACGTTTGTGGTTGTATCGTGACAAAATGTGGAAAAGTTCAAGGGGTATGAAAACTTTTGCAAGCCACTGTATATAAAACATATACATGGAAACAGGCCCTTCAGCCCACACCGGGAGAAACCGGAATATCCAGAGAAAATCCATGTGGTCATAGGGAGAAGGTACAAATTCTGTACAGACAGCACCCGTAATCAGGATCACATCTGGGTCTGAGGTGCTGTAAGGCAGCAACTCTACCGCTGCGCCACTGTGCCACCCCATTAAATTATTTTTTCTGTAATATATTTATTCTGGTGTCATGTCAATAAAGATGAACACAATTCTGATTTCTGCCTTTAGTTGGATAACACACATCTCCAGTCATTGTGGTCTATGGCTGGTTTTCAACCTCTTCAGTCTGAAGGTCTCGACCCGAAACGTCACCCATTCTTTCTTTCCAGAGATGCTGCCTGTCCTGCTGAGTTATTCCAGTTTTTAGTGTCTATCTTCAGTTTTTTTTTTAAACCAGCATCAGCAGGTTTAAACCAGCATCAGCAAGATCCATACCCGCGGCACCGACACCCCCACTCATCCGGTCCGCTCCTGGCTCCGGGCCGGTGTTAAAACTCCGTCAGAGGTGAGGGTGGGGGCTGTGAGGAGTGCGTCAGGGGTTGCTGCTGGGGCCACCACAGTGTCTCACTTATCATACCATCTGCAGGGGAGAAACTAAAATACTTCCCCCCCCCCCCCCCCAAATCATCCCGCAGGCCAGTAGTTTGACACCCCTGCTTTAAACCAATGCCCTCTAGTCCTTGAATTACATACCCTGGGAAAAAGACTATGCATTCACCTTATAGATATATTCCCCTCGTGGTATTTTACTCACCTCTAAAACAATTTTTGCTTTATTTTGAATTTTCCCGCACCTGCATATTTTTGGTTCCATGAATGTCAAATGTACTGCAGTTTACCCCTGGACCATGACCCCACTGACGAACACCAGGCCACCATCTCGAGCACCATAAACCGACTTCATCAGCTCCGGCTCCCTACCCCCCCGAGCCTCCAACCTCATCGTTTCCCAGCCCCCCGCACGGCCCGATTTTACCTTCTCCCCAAAATCCACAAACCCGAACTGCCCTGGCAGACCCATTGTCTCTGCCTGTTCGTGCCCCACCGAACACATTTCCACATACCTGGACGCCATCCTATCCCCCTTTGTTAAAATCCCTCCCCACCTATGTTCAAGACACCTCAGACATTCTCCGTCGGCTCCATGCATTCCATTCTCCAGGCCCCCATCCTCTCCTCTTTACCATGGACGTCCAGTCACTCTACACCTCCATCCCCCACCAGGACGGTCTCAAAGCCCTCTGGTTCTTCCTCGACCAGAGGGGCAACCCATACCCGTCCACTGACACCCTCCTCCGCCTAGCAGAGTTGGTCCTCACCCTCAATAACTTCTCTTTTGATTCCTCCCATTTCCTCCAAACACAAGGCGTAGCTATGGGCACACACATGGGCCCAGCTATGCTTGCCTCTTTGTTGGGTACGTCGAACAATCCTTGTTTCTCGGCGTACCAGAGCCCCATCCCCGACCTCTACCTCCGTTACATCGACGACTGCTTTGGTGTCACCTCCTGCACCCACACACAACTGACTGACTTCATTCATTTCACCACCAACTTCCATCCGGCACTCAAATACACTTGGACCATTTCCGACATTTCCCTACCATTCCTTGACCTCACCATCTCTATTGCAGGTGATACGCTCCCTGACCGACATCCCTACAAACCAACCGACTCCCACAGCTACCTGGACTACTCTTCCTCCCCACCCTGCTTCCTGTAAGGACTCCATCCCCTATTCCCAATTCCTCCGTCTACGCCGCATCTGCTCCCAGGATGAGGTGTTCCACACCAGGTCATCACAAATGGCCTCATTCTTCAGAGAACGGGGATTCCCCTCCCCCACTATTGATGAGGCTCGCACCAGGGTCTCCTCCATTACCCCACAACACTGCCCTCGCTCCCCATTCCCCCACTCGCAAACAAGGCAGAGTCCCCCTGGTCCTCCACCTTTCACCCCACCAGCCGGCAAATACAACATATAGTCCTCCGCCCAGTTTCGCCACCTCCAACGTGAACCCCTCCACCCGCCACATCTTCCCATTCCCCCCCCCCGTCTGCCTTCCGCAAAGACCGCTCCCTCCGCAACTCCCTTGTCAATTCTTCCCTCTCCCCTCCCGCTCTACCCCTTCCCCGGCACTTTCCCTTGCAACCGCAAGAAATGCAACACTTGTCCCTTCACCTCCCCCCTCCACTCCTTTCAGGGACCAAGCAGTCGTTCCAGGTCCGACAGAGGTTCACCTACACCTCCTCCAACCTCATCTACTGCATCCGCTGCTCCAGATGCCAGATGATCTATATCGGTGAGACCAAGCGGAGGACTTGGCGATCGTTTCGCCGAACACCTCCGCACGCTTAGAGTTTTGTGAGGTCGTGTCGCAAAAACCAACCCGACCTCCCGGTGGCTCAGCACTTCAACTCCCCCTCCCATTCCGCATCCGACCTCTCGGTCCTGGGCCTCCTCCACGGCCAGAGTGAGCAACACCGCAAGCTGAGGAAACAGCACCTCATATTCCGCTTTGGGGAGTCTGCATCCTTTGGGCTTGAACATTGAATTTTCTCAATTCTGTTAACCCTTGCTGTCTCCTCCCCTTCCCACCTCTCCCTCAGCCCTCGGGCCCTGGCATTCCCTCTATCTCTATCTCCCTCCCCCACCCCAGTCGCACCAGCTTCCTCATTTTCACACCACAAACAGCTTACAATGGCTTGTTCCCTTTATCATCGATACTTTTTTGCATATCTTCATTCATTGTTCCTTATCTCTCCACATCACCGTCTATAACTCTCGTTTTCCCTGATCCCTGGACCAGTCTGAAGAAGGTCCTCGACCCGAAACATCGCCTATCTCCTTCGCTCCTTAGATGCTGCTGCACCCGCTGAGTTTCTTTTTGTGTACCCTCGATTCTCCAGCATCTGCAGTTCCTTCTTTAACACTTTGTCATTTTAAATAGTGTGCTTAAGAGTCTAAGACAATTAAATTGCTCGTTCTTTAAGGGAAACCTGCCGATAGAAAACTATTCTCATTGGTGAGTGTGGAGAAGATCTGGAAGCCTTGGGTGAATCGAATTGCTCGTGGAGTTATTTATTTATTTTTTAAATTTGAGCGTGAGAATTTTGTGGAATGGGTGAATCTCACGCTCAATGGATGAGAATTGGCAGCCCTGCAATTGGACACTCCGTTTTGAAGAGGTTATAGAAACAAAGAACTGCAGGTGCTGGTTTATACCAAAGATAGACACAAAGTGCTGGAGTTACTCAGGGGGCCAGGCAGCATCTCTGGAGAAAAAGGATATGCAGCGTTTCGGGATAGGGGCTGAAGAAGCGTCCCGACCAGAAATCTCACCCATCCTTTTTCTCCCCACTGAGTTACTCCAGCAATTAGTGTCCATCAAGGGAAGAGATTACCAGGCAGACAGGGAAATAGTCAAGAATATGCTCAAAAGGCTATTTAAACAGATGCAATATCCCCACCGACTCCCCGACCACTCAAAGTAGTGAAGGAGCATTTGGGAGGCTACTGAGAGTCACAAATCCATACATTGGGAGCACACAGAGGCCCTGCATAAGCAGCAAGAGTGTACCAACTATTCACTTGCTCGGCCAATGACCAATTTGGAATAGTCTTGTGGCTCCCAGATTGGCCTCATCAGCCACTTTGAACCCACAAAACTGGAATGGATGTAGGTCATACTCAACCCCAAGGAATTGAGAAAGAAAAAATCCCCCCTTTTTCTTTCTGCCAAGTATCACCATACTCCTCTGTGGGATAGCATCTCCTACCTGCCAGCCTGCTCGGCAATCATAGGATTCTAGCAATTTATCACCATCTTCTCATGTTTTCAAGATCGTCTTTAAAAAAATGGACATTTTATTTCATGAATTGACAAATGGGGTGAAGGCATCCTTGTCCTCATCACTGGAGCTAAAGTGGAACGAGTCAACAATATCATGTTCCCGGGCACTGATATACCAGGTCCCATCACATTGAAGTGGTGATCAAGAAAGTGCATCAACCTATTTACTTTCTTCAGCATCTGAGAAGATTTGGCCTGTCCACAATGAATCTCTCGAACTTCTAAAAATGCACTACAGAAAGTATTCTGACGGGTTGCATTTCAGCCTGCTATGGCAACTGCTCTGCTCTTGACGGCCTAAACCTTCATAGAGTGGTGAACAAAGCCCAGTCAATCACAGGCTCATCACTTTCTTCCATCCGTCCATCTTATTATCTGAATGGTGGCCGATCAGGAAAAGGGGAGATGCAACGAGACCTGGGTGTCATGGTACACCAGTCATTGAAAGTAGGCATGCAGGTGCAGCAGGCTGTGAAGAAAGTGAATGGTATGTTGGCATTCATAGCAAAAGGATTTGAGTACAAGAGCAGGGAGGTTCTACTGCAGTTGTACAGGGTCTTGGTGAGGCCACACCTGGAGTATTGCGTACAGTTTTGGTCCCCTAATCTGAGGAAAGACATTCTTGCCATAGAGGGAGTACAGAGAAGGTTCACCAGACTGATTCCTGGGATGGCACGACTTCCATATGAAGAAAGACTGGATAGACTCGGCTGTACTCGCTGGAATTTAGGAGATTGAGGGTGATCTTATAGAGACTTACAAAATTCTTAAGGGGTTGGACAGGCTAGATGCAGGAAGATTGTTCCCGATGTTGGGGAACTCCAGAACAAGGGGTCACAGTTTAAGGATAAGGGGTAAGTCTTTTAGGACCGAGATGAGAAGATCTTTTTCACACAGAGAGTGGTGAGTCTCTGGAATTCTCTGCCACAGAAGGTAGTTGAGGCCAGTTCATTGGCTATATTTAAGTGGGAGTTAGGTGTGGCCCTTGTGGCTAAAGGGATCAGGGGGTATGGAGAGAAGGCAGGTACAGGAAACTGAGTTGGATGATCAGCCATGATCATATTGAATGGCGGTGCAAGCTTGAAGGGCCGAATGGCCTACTCTTGCACCTATTTTTTATGATTCTATCTTCCTGGTGCAATTAATCTGTATCTCGCCTTTCACTATTTGGTAAGTTTCAATGAGATCCCCCCCCTCATTTTTGTTCCATTTGCGGGAATATACTAACTAGCAAGGATGGAAGATTGGCTGAATGGCAGAAGGGAAAAATTGGGAGTAAAGGGGGCCTTTTCTTTTTTTTTTTTTTTTTTAATTTTTTTATTATAGAAACAATATATACAGAGTACACTCTTATGCGGCATTAAAAATTATATAATATACAAAATTATATAATATTGATTATCAATTGATACTGTTTGTGTTATTTGTAATGTTATCCATTATACATTTCCTGGTTATTTATTTTGTATAATTGGGAGTGTATGTAGTATATTCCTAAAATAAGCAATATACTCATACTTCTCATACCATACATATTTCTTCTAATTACCCAAATACAAATCCCCCCTAATATAACTACATAATACCCAATCTTAACCAAACTTCTATGATATTCATAATATTTTCATAATATTAAGAGTGTTTGTATTATTATTAACTTTATTTTTTCATTATTATTATAAAGTTGAAAATGCGCAATTTTTATATTAATTACAAATATAAGACATCTATAATATTTTCATACAACTAATAATATGTATATTCATACTAATATTAAGAATATATATAATATGTTTTCTATACTTTTTTTTTTCCTACTTAAAGATAGAAAGATAGAGATAGAAAGTAGAAAATAGAAAAGAAATGTGAAAAGTTTGGTGGAGATTAAAATATTACTCAATAATCCGTTCTTGGAGATACATTCATGATTTATTATATGTATTTCTTCATCCATTCAGATATTCAGGCCTCAACGTCAAGTCCCCGCGCCGAACCATTATGACCCTGTAAATATTTAATGTGATGGAGACCAAATCCCTTTGAAGAGATCTAACCTATCCATAAGGACAAGTCTCAATCTCTCCAAGTGAAGTGTCTCCGACATTTCTGTATTCCACATTTTTAATTGTTGGGGATGCAGGGCCTTTCCAAAAATTTAGTATTAATTTTTTTCCCAATTATTAGAGAATAGTCGATAAAAATTCTTTGATTCCTTGTAATTATTTGTTCCGTTTCAGGTATTCCAAGTATTATTAACTTTGGATCAGGAATCATAGTAATATTAACAACATTCGAGATTATCTTAAATATTTTGTTCCAATATTCTACAATCTTTGTACAAATAGTGAATGAATGTGACAAATTTGCTTCTGAGATTTGACATTTTATCACATATAGGCGATAATTTTGGAAATATATTATGTAATTTAGATTTGGAGTAATGTAATCTATGTAAAATTTTAAAACTGTATAAGAGCATGTTTAGCATTTAAACGAGCAGTAATGTATGTGTTGTAAGCTTTCTTCCATATTTTCTGATTATCTGCCGTGACCAGTGGTGTCCGCAGGGGTTAATGTTGGGTCTGCTACTTTTCATGTCATATATTAGTAATGTGGATGATGGAATTGAAGGCCAAGTTGCAGATGATACAAAGATAAGAGTACGGGGCAGGTAGTGTAGAGGAAGCAAGGAGTCTGCAGAAGGACTTGGACAGGTTGGGAGCGTGGGCAAATAAGTGGCAGATGGAATACAGCGTAGCATAATGTGCGGTCATGCACTTTGGCAGTAGGAATAAAGGCGTAGACTATTTTCTAAATGGGAAGAGGATTCAGAAATCGGAGGTGCAAAGGGACTTGGGTGTTGGTGTTGGATTCCCTAAAGATGAATTTGCAGGTTGTATCAGTAGGAAGGAAGGAAAATGCAATGTTAGCATTAATTTTGAGAGGACCAGATAAAAAACCAGGGATGCAATACTGAGGCTTTATTAGGTGCCAGTCAGATTGCATCTGGAATACTGTGGGCAGTTTTGTGCCCCATATCTGAGGAGGGATGTGATGGCATTGGAAAAGGTTTACAAGAATGGTCCCAAGGCTGATTGGATTAATGCAAGATGTGTGTATGATGGCTCCTGGCCTGTACTTGCTGGAGTTTAGAAGGGTGAGGGAGGGACCTTATTAAAACTTACCAAATAATGAAAGGCCTAGAGTGGACGTGGAGTGAATGTGGCTGAGTCCAGGACAGAGGGCATAGCCTCAGAATAAAAGGACATATCTTTAGAAAGGAGATGAGAAAGAATTTCATTAGCCAGATTGTGGTGAATCTGTGGAATTCATTGCCAAAGACAGCTGTGGGCTGTTGACCGGCTTTGGGTATTTTTAAAGTGGAGATTGATTGGTTCTTGATTAGCAAAGATAACAAATGTCACAGAAAGAAAGTAGGAGAATGGGGTTGAGAGGAAAAGATAGATCAGCCATGAATGAATGGTGGAGAAGATTTGATCGGCCAAATGGCCTAATTCTGCTGCTATAACTTATGAACTGATGAAAAAGATTATTTATGCAACTGTCCATTTTGTAAAATATCAATTCATTGAACATGTGAATTAACACACTTCCAGTTCACTTATGTGGCAGTGATTTGTGGTAGTGACCCTAAACATTCATTCATCTTTCTCTGGCACACAATGCCTACAGTATCATCTGCAGGATGCATTGCAAATCCTTGCCAAGGCTACTTCACTAGCACATCCCTAACTAATAACCTCTACCATCAAACGAACAAGGACAAAAGGTACATGGGAACATCACCACCTGCGGGATCCCCTCCATGTTCACATCACCCTGAATTGAAAATACAGTGCATTCAGAAAGTATTCAAACCCCTTCACTTTCTCCACATTTTGTTACGTTACAGCCTTATTCTAAAATGGATTAAATTCTTTTTTTTTTATCATCAATCTACACACAATACCCCTTAATAAAAAAGCAAAAACAAGTGTTTAGACATTTTTGCAAAGTAATTAAAAAGAAATAACTGAAATATCACATTGACATCAGTATTCAGACCTTTTACTCAGTACTTTGTTGAGGCACCTTTGACAGCGATTACAGCCTGAAGTCTTCTTGGGTATGATGCTACAAGCTTGGCACACCTGTATTTGGGTCATTTCTCCCATTCTTCTCTGCAGATCCTCTCAAGGTCTGTCAGGTTGGATGGGGAGCGTTGATGCACAGTTATTTTCAGGTCCCTCCAGAGATGTTCGATCCGTGTTCTGGCTGGGCCACTCAAGGACATTCACAGACGTGTCACAAAGCCACTACTGCATTGTCTTGGCTGTGTGCTTAGAGTCGTTTTCCTGTCGGAAGGTGAACCACCACCCCAGTCTGAGGTCCAGAACGCTCTGGAGCAGGTTTTCATCAAGGATCTCTTTATACTTCTCTCCGATCATCTTTCCCTCAATCCTGACTAGTCTCCCAGTTCCTGTAGCTGAAAAGCATCCCTACAGCATGATGCTGCCACCACCATGCTTCACCGTTGGTATGGTATTGGCCAGATGCCTGCTTTCCTCCAGACGTGATGCTTGGCATTCAGGCCAAAGAGTTCAATCTTGGTTTCATTAGACCAGAGAATCTTGTTTCTCATGGTCTTAGAGACTTTAGGTGCCTTTTGACAAACTCCAAGCGGGCTGTCATGTGCCTTTTACTGAGGAGTGGCTTCCGTCTGGCCACTCTACCATAAAGGCCTGATTGGTGGAGTGCTGCAGATTTAGTTGTCCTTCTGGAAGGTTCTCCCATCTCCACAGAGGAACTCTGGAGCTCTGTCAGAGTCACCATCGGGTTCTTGGTCACCTCCTTGACCAAGGCCCTTCTCCCCCGATTGCTCAGTTTGGCCAGCTCTGTGAAGAGCCCTGGTGGTTCCAAAGATCTTCCATTTAAGAATGACGGAGGCCACTGTGCTCTTTGGGACCTGCATTGCTGCAGAAATTGTTTATACCCTTCCCCAGATCTATGTCTCGACACAATCCTGTGTCGGAGGTCTACGGACAATTCCTTCTTCTTCATGGCTTGGTTTTTGCTCTGACATGCACAGTCAACTGTGGGACCTTATATAGACAGGTGTGTGCCTTTCCAAATCATGTCCATTCAATTTAATTTATCACTGGTGGACTCCAATCAAGTTGTAGAAACATCTCAAGGATAATCAATGGAAACAGGATGAACCTAAGCTCAATTTTGAGTGTCATAGCAAAGGGTCTGAATATTTATGTAAATATGATATTTCAGTTATTTCTTTTTAATTACTTTGCAAAAATGTCTAAACACCTGTTTTAGCTTCTTCATTCTGGTGTATTGTGTGTAGCATTTCAGGGTCCAAGTCTTAAAACATCTTAATAGCACTGAGTGTACTGTACCACACTATGTGGACTGCAACAGTTCAAGATGCTGGCTCACCCACATTTTATGAAGGAGCATTAGGGATAGACATGAATGAATAATAAATTGAATATACAGATCATTTTACCATGTGAGCGCGTATAATGTCCAGCAGCTTACAGGCCTCAATAAAACCCAAAACATACGTTGCAAATAGTGATGCGACCTGAGAGGCAGAAAAAAGGGTTTTAGTGTGACAACTGAACAGAGAAATTAACATAATTTTAAAAAGAGTATCAATGAGAAAAACATTCCTTGAGAATTAGGGAACATGTTCAAAGAGTGCACATACTTTACCACTATCATGCAACTTAAAGAATTCGGTGACCAAGCATTTATTTAAATGATTGAATTTTATTTAAGTTTAACCACACACATGCACTGTATGAAAACATTCAAACTGAAATACAAATTCAGGTCAAATTAGTCACAAAAATGTTTCAATTTACGCTGTCAGAATGGTTGACCTGGCCTCTCAAAGCCCAGAGAGCCAATCATTAATGAAAGGAGCAGGCCAGGGAGTTGTGTGATGACAATTGAATTCGGCACCTCTGCTCAATCAGTTCGACAATCCAATCAGGAGGATCGTGTTTACCACAATCAAGCAGATCACACGTCATTCCCACTTCAACCACAGATTCAACAACCATTTCACTAATGGCACATCAAATAGAATATCGCCAAAGAATTTTGCGTCATAGAATTGGTTGCATCTTCACGTACATCAAGGATTATATTAATAAGATCAACAAGTAACTGAAACCCTACAAATTCTAACCACAATTGGACAAAATTAGGCAACCACAAAACAACATCAACTGCTCGTGAAATTACCTGGAGATTGCACAAAGTCACAAAGTTACATTTTTTTTAAATTAAAATCTCAAATGTCAGCTAACAAAAAAACAAATTTCTGAAATCTATGTTCTGAGTTATGCATCTGAGATATAATGATTAGAATGTGTATTAGAATACAAGAACATGAACATAGGCTTCAGGTCCTTCACGCCTGCCTCACCATTTAATAAGATCATTGATGATCTGCACTGGCTTCAACTCTTCTCCACACCTCTCCTTTCTTCCATCCATTCAATATTTATCCATCTCCACGTTAAACACATCAAGTAACCCAGCTTCCAGCACTTGCTAATGTAAACTATTCCAGATACTCATCTCTCTCTACAAGAAAAAAATTCTACACACCTGTTTTAAATGTCCGGCGCCTTAATCTTATAGTTATGGCCCTTGTTAAAGAATCTCCCACTGGTGAAAACATCATAACATCTGCCCTGCCAAGTCTCCTTCGGATCATGTATGTTTGAATAAAGTCACCCCTCATTTCTTCTAAACTCCAAGAAATACAGGCACAAACTATTTAGTCGATCTCAGTAGGAGAACATTTGTATCCCAGGAATTAGATTAAAGAATCTCCTTTGGACTGGCTCCAGTTACAATATTTTAAAGATGAGAAATAAAACTGCGCACAATAGCCCGGTGTAGTCTCACTATCACGCTATACAATTGCAACAAATCACCCCTGTTCTATCACATTTTTTGCCAAATTTTGCCAAATTTAAGCACGGGTCTCCTTGCTCAATGCCTTTTTGCAATCCAAATGCACAACTACCAGGTTCACCTTTATCAACTGTTGACTAGGTTTAATTAGATACAGCTTTCCTAAATTATTAGCTGTTTCCTCTTTGATTATTAATTCTAGAATCTTTCCTCTTTGATTATAGAATTCTAGAAGCCATAAAAAGGCCTATAGTTCCCTGCCTTCTGTCCTTTTTTGAACAAGGGAGTTGCATTGGTTCATGCTTACCCAACTTACAACAGTTTGATATTAAATCCCTAAACTGATTCATCAAAGTTGACAAGGTAATCTTGTATTCTTAGTATTGTCCCTACAATCCTTACCTGTGTGAGCAGCACAAACTGAGCAAACTGCCATGGAAGCAGGAAAAATATATTTGCAATACAAAATGCAGCCAATGTCTTCTTCTCTACTGAGTGGCTTCTATTCAAAGAAAAATGGACAAATACAACATTTTTACCGAAAGATCACGATTGCACACGCAATAAACATGAGAAATTCTCAAGCAGCAAAACTGAGGTTAATACCTTAGTATGCGGGTTAAAAGCAGCATCTGCAGAATTAGGAATGGGTAAGAGAAGCTCTCACGGAGAGGAGGGGTCCACATGACTCTTGTGCACTAAAATAAAAGCACAGCAGCTCAACATA
Organism: Okamejei kenojei; assembly: GCA_035221665.1. Classification (NCBI taxonomy): domain Eukaryota; kingdom Metazoa; phylum Chordata; class Chondrichthyes; order Rajiformes; family Rajidae; genus Okamejei; species Okamejei kenojei. The sequence continues at coordinate 81,371,445 of CM069134.1, forward strand.
CATATTCTTCATAAATCAAATCTATAAATCAAGCCTTGCCCCCTCACCATTCAAACTATCAACTGCATCTCATGTAGATGCTCCGTAACATCCTTCTTATACCACCCCCAGATTCTCTGCCCGGTGATTCAGTCAACATTAGTGATTTTGTTTGCTCAGAGGAAAGGTACTGGGAGATATTCAATTATGCAATGACGGGTCACAATGTCATGGGTGGACATTCCAAAGTATAAGATCATAGTTTAAATAGCCTTGGATAAGTGACATTTTGGGCCAGGACAAGGTTTAAATAGCCATGGACCCAATGTCTGAAGAACAGGCCTGATCTAAAACAACACCTATCCATGTTCTCTAGAGATGCTGCCAGATCAGCTGCGTTACCCAGCACTTTCTGTCTTTCTGTAAACCAGCATCTGCAGTTCCTTGTGTCTACATTTGATCATGGGACTACTGTCAGGGTGATGAGTGCACCTTCACTGCTTTCACTCAGGCACAGATGAAGTCAATGAATAAATGATAACTCCCAACCAGCTGCCGGGAAGGTTGTCCTTCTAAATCATACTTTAAAAGAAGTTAGGAAAATGCCAAGTATTCAGAGTGCGGCATGTTTTTGATGTGATGTGTTTCAGACATTGCTGGGGTATTTATGCTGGGGGAAGTCACTGTAATTAATGTAACTTCCTCAACAATTTCAAGGCAGTGAAGAACCAAGTCACCAACCGTTGGGCAACACTGGCTCTCCTCTGCAAAGCACCAGCAGATCCAGGGATCCACTGTCCCCGCAGCCTACCCACATTCTCAATGACAGCTAGATTATTGTCTGAATGCTGCACTGCCCATCAATCTTGCCGCTGCAGGTTGGAAACGGGAAGAAGATTGGCATCATTCCATGTGGTCATCCATTGCTTCACAACCATTCATCAAAATATTTAGCAGAGTCTTACAACTAGTTTTTTTTTGCATGGGCAAAATGGCAGCAGTACTTGTCTGCATGCATGCACTCCAGGACCAAGCCAACTACCAGCTAAACCCAGCTTTACATTCTCCTGTCGCAAAATATCTGTATGGTCAAGAGATAAATTTATGGAATGTATGGAGTCAATGCTGCTACAATGTCCATGGTAGGCAGAGGGTAAGAGGAATAGAGTGTGGGGACAGTGCTGGTGAGGAAATGGACTGCAACATCTTCGAGGAGTTGAAGCTCCACTGATCCCTGCATCATATTAGGAATGCAACAGCTTTTTCTTTTTATCAGTTCCCATATTCAATTTTATACAGTTCCTCCAATAATAGAGCAGTTGATCTGAACAACAAATTAGGATTTCCGAGCCCACAGGAACCTTGCAGCTTACATTGAAATGAATATGGGAATGTTTAAGGAGTTTAAAAGTAACTACCATGCTTACCTCACCATGATTGAAAAAAAAGCAAGCAACAGTGATCACGCCACCAAGCCTGCTCCTACTGTAAAATAATAGAATATTGTTTATAATCTTATTTCTTTATTCAGAGCACATTGTAATTCTATTGCAGTAACTATTAATTATGTTAATAAAGAACTATCTTCTCTTCAACAAGATATAAACAATCAGAATTCTAAGAGATGCTGCTATGGGTCATTCTTTTCTGCACCTTTGTTCCCACCACCACAGCAGCCAATCTGCACTTAATGAGATGTGAGAACAAGAAGAATATTCTGCTTTGGTAAAGTTGGCAAGTCATGAATGTTGGCTCAGGCACTGGGACAACATTCCTATTCTTTAAGTAGGAAAAGGAGCCATCGGGGACTATCCTGGAGCTGCTACAATCAGCTTCTTTCAGTCCGTCAAAATTTGGTCCGTCTTCATTAACCCTATAGTTTAGTTTTAATAAATCCCAATAAGGACTATAGAATCAATTAGTCTGCAGTTTTCAATTGTCTCATTCTGTAAAGTTTCTATTCCTGAAGTCATGTCTAAAATTTGAAAACAAAATTAGGAAGCGGCAAAATTGAGAACCAGATTCAGAAGACCACAAAAATACACAGGTAGTAAACAGGTTTGAACGGAGCACAAGTAATTTTTTTTTAAATATACATTTTTAAAAATATAATATATGATCTCAGGCACAAATTAGACATCATCGAAGTAGGGAAGCAGGCCATTCGACTTCTCCAGTCTATGTTACAACTCATCCTTTGCATATGTCAATTCATATACCTCCCTAGTCTCCATATCCCTTTAATTCCCCATCTGCACCCTTCAGCAACTCATTATTCCACACATTCATAACCCTGAGCCTCACATTTTATATCAGCCTTAAACTTAGAGCCACGTTTATTACAAATCCTGGGTAAACTGAGGGTATACACGAGAGACTAAAAATTATTAAATGACTCACACATAAGAAAATACAGGTCCACTTAAAAAAGGAAGGGGGGAAAAAAAAAAATCACCTTTTAATGAACTCAAGCACACGATCAAAATAGCCACATCATCAGTGGATGTATCGGGCTGTTCAACATGAGCGCCCTCTGGTGAAACTCAGAACATCTGCCTTAGGTCGCAATCAACCCAGAAACAATTCACTCCACAATTATTACTCATTAAATCACCAGACAACTTAAACAGAATAAAACAGCTTAATTATAAGGTGCATAGTAAGCACGAGACCCAAGTAGAACCTGTTGAATTTTTTTTTTTTCCAAATTAAAGGTAAAACTGGGAGACAGATCTTGCATTACAGAGATTCTTCGGCCCATCAATTCTACTCTGCCTATCAATCATGGCTTATCTATCTTTTCCACTCATCCCTATTCTCCTGCCTTCGCCCAATAACCCCTGACGCCCTTTGTATGGTAGGTAAGTATGCAAAGATAAAGCAACATATAGGATACAATACACTGTCATGGTGACCCTCTTGAATTGAATATGGCATTAACCTCTTGAATTGAAAATTGAAAGAACAGTTTAAGCCATTAATCAGGCTGGAATTAGAGTACAGCTCCAAATTCTGTTTTTTTACAAGGAGGATGTATTAACAAGTGAAGATTCAAGAGGGTGAAGCAACTACTACAAGTTGAGACAGCCCAAGCTGAAGCTATTTACTTTATAACAAGGGTGACAGCCGAAAAATTGTAACTGAGTTGCTTGCATAACAAGTTCCCCGAATCTGGTGAACAGGAAATATGACACAATGAGAATGTAGGATTAATGTAAGATTAATGTAAATGGGTGATCAATGTTAACCACCGGGTGGCACTGCAAAGGCAGCCTTGCCAACAGTCTGTCTGTCCTTTTGTCGTTTTTTAAATTATTTTTAGTGTGTTTTAAAAGTTTGTGTTAATGTTCTCTGATTTGTTTTATGTGGGGGGTGGGGGAAGGGTATCGGGGGAAACTTTCCCCCCCCATTCTCTTACCTTCCCGGAGATGCGATTGTTTTCCAGGTCGTATCTCCGGTTGCTCTGCGGCCTAACATAATGGAGCTGGAGGCCTTGCTCGGGACTGACTTGGGGCTTACCATCGGAGCCGATCCCTTGCCTGGGATCGACGCTCCAACCGCGGCTTGCGGACTTTAACATCAAGAGCTCGCACTCTCAGGAGAGGCCGAGTCGGGAGCTCCAATGACGCAGAAGGTTCGAAAAGACCCGACCTGAGGTCCGATCGCTAGCACAGGGTAGCTGACATCCTCCCGATGCAGGAGCTTGATCACCCCAATGAGGAAGCCCGCCCAATGAAGGGATGAGTTTGAACTTTTTTTCGCCTGGGAGTGAAAATGGTTAGAAACCAGGAGATCCAGGAAACCTGGCGGACCGAGTGCAATTCTACGCTTGGTATCACCAATGAACAGGAGGCCACATTGTGAACTGCAATGTGATGCAATAGGTGAGGTTAGAGGAGATACACATGAATCTGTCACACCTGGAAGAACTACTGGGATTCCTGGATGGAGGCGAGGGAGGAGGTATAGTGACAGGTATTCTCCTGCGGTTGCAGAGAAAGGGTGAATGGGGGGGGAGAGATGAGTAAACCAAGCAGTTGTGAAAGGAGCAGTGTAAAGCAGCAACTTTACCACTGCGCTACTGTGCCACAAGGCCCAATTTGGTAAACTCTTAAATACCCTCTCAGTTGGCTTGTTAACAAGCCAGTCAGGTGCTAAACTACAAGAGCAAAGGACATTCTGACAGCGTCATCAATCTGAAACATTAACTCGGATTCGCTTTCCACCAGATACCCTGTGCCGGTAATCGGACCCCGGGTCAGGTCTTTTCGAACCTTCTGCGTCATTAAAATGTTTCTAATATTTTCTGCTTTTGCATCTGATCTCCAGTTTTTTTCATGTTCATAGGTTCTAGGAGCAGAATAAGGCCATTCGGCCCATCAAGTCTGCTATGCCATTCAATCATGGCTGATCTACCTTTCCCTCTCAACCCCATTCTCCTGCCCCATAACCCTGATGCCCCTAATAATCAAGAATCTATCTATCTCTGCCTCAAAAATGTCCACTGACTTGACCTCCATAGTCTTCTATGACAATGAATTCCAGATTCACCAACCTTACAATCTTCTGCTCCCTTCTTGAACAGTGGGGTAATATTTGCAATTTTCCAATCGTCTGGAACCACTCTTGACTCTAGTGAATCTTGAAAGGTCACTACTACTGCCTTCCACAATAAAGCCACCTCTTTCAGAACCCTGGGGTGCAGCCCATCCGGACCAGGTGACTTATCCACCTTCAGACCAGTTTCCCAAACACCTTCTCCTTATTAAAAGCCACTTCAACCCCGGACTCTCTTGAATTTCAGGCACGTTGCTGGTGTCTTCTACTGTGAAGACTGATGCAAAAAAAGTTATTCAATTCCTCTGCCATTTCTTTAATCCCCATTATCACTTCTCCAGCATCACTTTCCAACAGTCCAACTTCCACTCATGCCTTTTCCTTCTCACAGCAATTGTGTGTAGCTCATCTTGTCAACAACTCCTAAATGAGAATAAAATAACTTTTCATGTTGTGCATTTTGTATTCTGTACCATTTGTTATCTATATAACATACTGATTATACCTGGTACCAGTTCCACCACCACCAGAGTTTTCAGGAATCGATGGAAAAGGGGAAGGATAGGAGGAGGAAGCAATGACACCAAACTACTAATACTGTTGCAATAGCCAATCCCATCACTCAATTATATTTATCATTTCACAAGGGCAAAATAGACAATAGGTGCAGGAGAAGGCCATTCGGCCCTTCGAGCCAGCACCGCCATTCAATATGATCATGGCTGATCATCCACAATCAGTACACCGTTCCTGCCTTCGCGCCATATCCCGACTCCACTTTCCTTAAGAGCTCTATCTAACTCTCTCTTGAAAGCATCCAGAGAATTGGCCTCCACTGCCCTCTGAGGCAGAGAATTCCACAGATTGTGGAATTCTCTGCCTCAGAGGGCAGTGGAGGCCAATGTTATATGCCTTCTCTTTTAATTTCATGCTGTCTTTAACTTCCTTGTCAGCCACGGTCATCCCATTCTTCCTCTAAAATCTTTCTTCCTCTTTGAAATGAAAAGATCCTGCATCTTCTGAATTATTCACAGAAATTCCTGCCAATGCTGTTCCACTGTCATCCTTGTTAGGGTCATTTTCCAGTCAACTTTGGCCAGCTCCTCCCTCATGCCATTGTAGTTCCCTTTGCTCAGCTTCAATACCGACACATCCGATTTCATCTTCCCCTTCTCAAATTCCAGGTTGAATCTTATCATATTAAGGTCGCTACCTCCTAGTGGTTCCTTTACCTCGAGCTCCCTTATCAAATCCGGTTCATTTCACTACACAAAATCCAGAATTGGCTTTTCCCTGGTAGGCTCCACAAGCTGCCCGAAGAAACATTCTTGGAGACACTCAACAAATTCTCCTTTCTAAAGGTACACCCTTTTATTCTGAGGCTTTGACCTCTGATTGTGGACTCTCCCACGAGTGCAAATTCACTCTACCAGGCTTAATCCACTCTATTGATTTTGATTTATGTTCTGACTGCAGCAGTCTACAGCAGCAGCTCAGTATCATCTTCTCACAACAATTAGGGGTAGCTTGTCTTGTCAACAACTCCCAAATGAGAATAAAATAACTTTTCATGTACTCCTTTTGTCTTCTGTACCAGTTATTATTGATATAACATACTGATTATACATGGTACCTGTTCCTCCACTACCAGTGTTCAGGAATTGATGGAAAAGGGGAAGGATAGAAGGAGGAAACAATAACACCAAACCACTAATAGTGTTGCAATAGCCAATCCCATTACTCAATTATATTTATCACTTCACAAGGGCTAAAGTTCCAATGCTGTAGCCACTCCGAACAGTAAACCTCCAAGAATTTCATTAATTTTTTTCAAAGGTTAATTTCATGCTGTCTTTAAGGATTAAAATTCAGCAAAGTAGAAATGCAGGATCTGAAACGGTAAGTTCCGGGAGCAGAGTGGCCAAGAGGGAGTTAATGCTTTGCAGGAAATTAAAATCCACCAAGATTTCTCTCTTTATCTGTGACTACCCAAACCAGCTCCAGAAGTAAAATAAAACAAATCATAAAACGCTCAATGAAAATGCAATTCTGGTGGTCAAACTTGAAATTTAGGTTTATTTTTGTATCCCGTGTACAATGTAGAAAACTCCAGGTTTTACTTTGGATTAGTGAGTAAAAGTATGGAAGTTTTATAAATAAAATTATTAGGGCTTAACAAGCATAGGCTGGAGAAACTCAGTGGGTCAGGCATCATCAGTAGTGGGAAATAAACAGTCAATAATTCAGGTTTTTTCGTTTTAGACTCTTCCATCCTAAGGAAACAACTGATTATCTACTCTATGCACCTCATAATCGTATGAATCTCTATAAGATCACCCCTCGATTTCCAACACTCTAGTGAGAATAATCTAAGCATGAATGACTGCTTGAAGAAACTGGAGCTGCAGCTGGATGAACTCAGGGTTGTCCAGGAGAATGAGAGCATCAGATAGGCGTTAAAGTGAGGTTGTCACACGCAAGTTGCCGGAAAAAAGTAAATAGGCTACCATCAGGAAAGCTAGTAGGCAGACAGTGCATGAATCCCCTGTCCATTTATCTTAATAGCAAGTATCCCTGTCGGATACTGATAGGACGGGACACCATTCAGAGGAGAACAGCATCAGCTGTCAGGTCTCTGGCACCAGGCTTTGAGCACAGTAGGGTAGGGTGAAGTCAGACAGGGCTATAATGAATGGAGACTCAATAGTTAGGAGGACAGACAGTAGATTATTTGGCAGTAAACAGGACTCCAAGATGGTGTGTTGGCCCCCTGGTGCCAAAGTTCCAGGATGTCTCCGGGTAGCTCTGGAACATTCTAAAGGGGAAAAAGTGAGCAATCAGCTGTCACTGTACATTGTGGCAAATGATGTAGGTAGGAAGTCCCTCAGAGTGAATACAGGGTATTAGGCAAAAGGTTAAAAAGCAGTACCTTAAAAGTAGCAATTTCCAGATAATTCCTGGTGGAATGTAGTAGTGAAGTTAGGAATAGGAAGATTGGAGTGGTGAATGCATGCCTGCGGAATAGTGCTGGGGCATGCAAGATCGTGTCACACAAATTTGATTTGATTTTTTGAAGAAATAACCAAAGAGGTCAAAGAGGGCAGGGCAGTAGACATATAGTGCCCTCCATAATGTTTGGGACAAAGGCCCATCATTTATTTATTTACCTCTGTACTCCACAATTTGAGATTTCTAATAGAAGAGTTCACATGTCATTAAAATGTATTGCCAGACTTTATTGAAGGGTATTTTTATACATTTTTGTTTCACCTTGTAGAAATTACAGCTGTGTTTATACATAGTCCCCCACCCCCATTTCAGGGCACCATAATGTTTGGGACACATGGCTTCACAGGTGTTTGTAATTGCTCAGGTGTGTTTAATTGCCTCCTACATACAGGTATTCTTAAGAGAGCTCTCAGTACCCAGTCTTTCCTCCAGTCTTTCTAACACCTTTGGAATCTTTTATTGCTGTTTATCAACATGTGGATCAAAGTTGTGCCAATGAAAGTCAAAGAAGCCATGATGAGACTGAGAAACAAGAATAAAACTGGTAGCGACATCAGCCAAACCTTCGGCTTACCAAAATCAACTGTTTGGAACATCATTAAGAAGAAAGAGAGCACTGGTGAGCTTACTGCTCGCTAAGGAACTGGCTAGGAAGACCTCCACAGCTGATGACAGAAGAATTCTCTCTATAATAAAGAAAAATCCCCAAACATCTGTCTGACAGATCAGAAACACTCTTCAGGAGACAGGTGTGGATTTGTCAATGACCACTGACCACAGAAGACTTCACGAACAGAAATACAGAGGTTACACTGCAAGATGCAAACCACTGATTAGCCGCAAAAATAGGATGGCCAGGTTACAATTTACCAAGAAGTACTTAAAAGAGCAACCACGGTTCTGGAAAAAGGTCTTGTGGACAAATGAGACGAAGATTAACTTATATCAGAGCAAAGTATGGAGGAGAGAAGGAACGGCCCAAGATCCAAAGCTTACCACCTCATCTGTGAAACACGGTAGTGGGGGTGTTATGGCCTGGGCATGTATCGCTGCTGAAGGTACTGGCTCACTTATCTTCATTGATGATACAATGCTGATGGAAGTAGCATAATGAATTCTGAAGTGTATAGACCCATCCTATCTGGTCAGAGGTTCATTCTACAGCAAGATAATGATCCCAAACATACTGCTAAAGCAACAAAGGAGTTTTTCAAAGCTAAAAAATGGTCAGTTCTTGAGTGGCCAAGTCAATCATCTAAGGGGAAGGAATCCAGTTAATGAAAAGACTCTTAACAGCACTGATGTACAGATGGATCTCAGGGTACAAATCCATAGCTTCCTATGAAAGTGTCAACACAAGTAGATAGGTTTGTAAAGGTTGTTTATGGTATGCTTGCCTTTATTGGTTGGGCCACGAGTACAACAGTCAGGAAGTCATGTTGCAGGTTTGGTTAGGCTGTATTTGGAGAATTGGATGCCGTTCTGATCATTCCATTACAGGAAGGATGCCAAAGCTTTGGAGAGGGTGCAGAAAATGTCCAACAGCCGGCTGTCTGGATTAGAGGATATTAGCTGCAAGGATAGATTTGGATTTTCTCTGGGGCATTGGAGGTTGAGGGGAGACCTGATAGACTATATAAAGTTATGAGATAGGATAGGATAGGATAGGATAGACAGGGTTAAAATGTCAAAGACTACGGGGCGTTATCTTAAAGGTCAGAGGAGGAAAGTTTAAAGGGAATACATCGGGCATGTTTTGTTTTACACACAGAACGCGGCAGATGCCTGGAACACTGCCAGGATGACCATAAGTGATAAGAGCAGAATTAGGCCATTCGGCCTATCAAGTCTACTCTGCCATTCAATCATGGCCGATCTATCTCTCCCTCCTAAACCCATTATCCTGCCTTCGCCCCGTAAATTCTCACACCCGTACTAATCAACCCATACTAACCCACACTGATGGTAGAAGCGGATACAATAGCGGTGTTCAAGTGGCTTTTAGAAAGGCACATAGATATGCAGAAAATGGAGGAAGATGGATCACATGGAGATTAGTTTAACTTGGTGTCAGCCATTGATTGGCACAGCCATTGTGGGCCAAAGGTCTGTTCCTGTGCTGTACATGATTGTCTGTGTTTGCTTGACCCTATGCTGCTGCAAGCAAGATATTCCTTGAACCTTGTACATCTCTGTATTTGTGCATGTAACAGTACACTCAACTTGAAATACTGCAGCATTGGCCATGATCCAACCAAACCTCTCACAAAAGGCAACCAACTAAACATTGATCAACAATTCACGGAAATTAGATTTTTCAAACTAATGCATGCCCTAAAGGATACTTTACGCAAAACAATTAACATTTGAATTGCACCATAAATGCAAAGATGTAATATCAACAAGCATTTCCCAAAATAATTCAATAATGATCAATCTCCCACAGTTACTGGTTGAGTGATAACTGAACCTGTTAGTTGGGCAGGTTGAGTAACTGCAGCCAGGACCAAAAAACATAATTATTTCCAAGCCAACGTGGCAAATTCATGTATTAATGGTACCGGAATATTCTCTTACCTCAAGTATGTTCCATAAATGAAAAATAGTGACATCATAAACCCATTTAGCAAAAAAACAAATGTGACATAAAAATAGGCAGGGTCTCCCATTCCTGTTGAATAAAAACAAGAGACATTTTCAGCTTATTACCTGTGTAAATATTTAAAAACGGGTTTTGAAGTACATGCAACCCAAATAACTTGCCTTCACAGCTATCCACAGGAGTGAAGCCATGACCTCGGTCCACACGCCAACAAATTTTGGTCGAAATGCCAAGAAAATCTGCAATGGCAATGTAAATGCGGTACCAGCAAGACAGCACTACCTACCGAAAAAAGAGTCAAGTCTTCCCATTACACAGAGTTCAGCTTTAAACCAAATATTGTTCTTCCCATAGTTCTCATACAAATCATACATGAAGATAAGAGCTTAAACAGGCACAAGAACATTACCCTATCCCACCAAATGGGGTTCATCACCCAGGCATTGAAGAAAGTTCTCCTGGCATCTGGTGACAATCACCCAAAAGCTTGTTTATAAGACAGCAATCATTATTGTCAATAACATCTATATTTTTGTAGAAAAAACAATCACAATGGCACACCTGAATATCTGCAGCAATCCCAGCCAATTGGCAGAAGGCTTTGGGTTTGCAAGTATATCCAGGACATGAGCTCCAAGGTGTATGGCGCAATACTGAGGAAGTGCCACACTGAGCTAGATACAAACCAAGGAGTCGTTAGCCATACTGTTAGGGCAGGGAAATATTATATATCTGGAGCCACTGATAAAAGAGTAGTTACAACCAAATTAGACACAAAATGCTATAGTAACTCAGTGGGACAGGCAGCATCTCTGGATCGAAGGAATGGGTGACGTTTCGGGTCGAGACCGTTCTTCAGACTGAGAGTCAGGGGAGAGGGAGACACAGAGATAAGGAAGTGTAAGGTATGAAAACGACACATCAAAAGAAATGTCACCTATTCCTTCTATCCAGAGATGCTGCCTGTCCCGCTGAGTTACACCAGCATTTATGTTTATCTTCGGTGTAAACCAGAATCTGCAGTTCCTTCCTACAAAGTGACATCCAAGTGTTTAACAGCCAATGGTCCTTCTTTAATTATCGCCCCAACATCTCACCTCATGACAAAAACAAATCAAGTTATTTACAGCACTGCCTTTTAAGTATTGCAACATGCCTTACAGCAGCCATGCATGTCACAAAATAATCAACACTGTATTAAGCAAATGTAGACCCCAAAAAACATGCTTGATTCCAATCAGGAAAAAAGCTTTGCAAGCAGAAAGTTACATGAACCAATCTCCCAAGTAAAAGTCTAGAGACAAAGTAAACCAGAGGATTTGAGGTGGTGTCGAAGGGGTTGAGTTTGAAGATGAAGGAGATCTGGAAGAGCAAGAATGGTGAGTGTGCAAGACAAGACAGCATGGAGGAGTGCTGGTCTGAATATGGTTGTGTTTATGTGCAATGAATTGTAGGAGAAATCAATATCAGGATAAAGGAAAGGAGGGAGAACATTAAAGAATGCTTAATTTTCTAAACACCAGCTGGCATCTTAATTTTTATACTCTAAATCTTTCATATAAATTACCAACCTCTGGATAAAGGTTGAACCGCTTCAAGGTGTTGATAACCAAAGGATATTCAGTCAAGCGATCGTTCATTATGCAAGTTAAGCCTTCATTATATGAGGGTGCCTCAATAATGGTTTTAAAGAATGAATAATACAAGCCCTAAAACCGGAAAATGTGTTTAGAAGCATTATAAGTCAATATGACCAAGATAAACCTCAACGTCCAAAACATTGATAAACAAACCAGAAATATCTGGGAACAATGAACTCCAGCTCAATGCACAAACATTCCATGAAAAGAACGCTTCCAGCAATATTAAACTATTTTTTCCAGTCCAATTACAGCACTGTTAAAAGCCCAACCATTCTGCATTACAACTGATATTTTAGTTTGTTATATATAGAGAATTTAAAAATATATCAGAATAATTATTTTACAATCAAAATTTTGTTTAGACCCCCCCCCCCACCCCACCCCACCCCCACCCCAAAATATAATATGAATAGATTTAATTTCTAAATGAACAATTTTGGGCAAAAAATACCTCATTTCTACAAGCTGTGGTTATATCTGCTCAATATCTTTGAACAGTTATAAATTCATTGAGCTCATGCTCTGACTTCTAACAGTATTTCCATGGCATCTGGTGGAAAGGAAGACTAAGATGAATAACAATAATCAACCAGCGACGATCAACTGTCTTAGTTCCATTCCTCATTCAGTTATCTTACTTTATTTCCACATTAGGGTTGGAGAGGCTTCATGTAGTGTGAATAGAATTATAACCTTAAGGTAAACAGCTGGATTTTGTTTAGACTGGAAGGGGTTGTGGGAGAGATTTGGTGAACATGGGACAGGGAGTAAGAGATTAGCAAACTTGGTTCACAGTGGGCCACATAGTGTGGTAATAAGACTATAATGGTAATAATGGTACTCAATTCTGACCAAGTCAAATATGGAACTATTGTCAGACCCAGGCTGGTTTCACATAATGTCATCGACCCGCATCGAGCTCGAAAGGAAACATGCTATTTGAAGAAAAATGAGGTTACTTATGTTTTTAACGCTGGTGTTTACAACACTTACTGGGATCCTATTTGCCCATTACACACTCAAATGTGCAGTCCCTTTCAACTGGAAAGGCTTCCATCGCTCTACTACTCAATAAGCAGAATGCAGTGCTAACTGCAGGAGTTCTCCTTACTCTTCTTCGTAATCTAATTTCCTCCTTTGTATCCATCAAAATGTCAAGTCACTCCGATATCCACCAATAAGCATTCCCCATTTTAAATACAAAATTAATTAGCATAATCCGAGGTATTTACAATTTGTGACTATAGTGTGAGACGTGATAAGCAAACACGTCTCGTTGACGTGTTTGCATATCAATTTGGGATTGACAAAGCATCCCATTTGCAGAAATCAGGTGTTATCATCAGAATCAAGGCTACAGATTGATAGATCAAATGATGCAAAAACCCGGCTGTTGGTAAACTATCCACTGCCATTCAATTGTCTGTAGGTATACTGGGGAACCTAAAGCTAACCACTAATAAATTAAATCAAATGCTTACCATTTCAGTACGAAAGGCCATTTCACGTTCTAATGTTGAAAGGTGAGAGAAATGTCGATTATTTTCAAAGAGACTAGCTATATGGTACCTGAAGTGAATTGGAATAAAATTGAAACATTTAAGTATTGCTTTGACAATTGAGAAAAGATCTATAAAACAGTTGTTTATTCAGCAGACTTATTTAATTCGACAGTGAATATAAACCGCTGGAAATTAGCTTTCAAACAATTTAGAAATGCCTTCAATTTATTTGTGATCAACTACTGGGAAAACCACTGTTTAGCCAAATACAAATACAACTCAATTTACAAATTTGCAGATGACACCACCTTAGTGGGCCAGGTATCAAATAATAAGACGGAATACAGGAAGGAGATCGAGTACTTCGTAATCTGGTGTCAAGATAACAACTTTTCCCACAATGTCAGCAAGACAAAGGAGATAGTGATTGACTTCAGGAAGTGAAGTATACCCTGGTATACACTGACGGCGCAGAAGTAGAGAAGGTTTAAAGCTTCAAGTTCCCAGGAGTAAATATCACCCACAACCTGTCCTGGACCAGTCATATTGAAGCAATGGCAAGAAAGCACACTTCCTCAGAAGGTTTAGGACGTCAGCACGTCCACGACAGCTCTGACCAACTTCTACAGATGCACCGTAGAAAGGCATTTTATTGGCATGGTTTGGGAGCAGCTCCAAAGACCGCAAGAAATTGCAGAGAATTGTGGACACCACCCAGATCATCACACAAACCAACCTCCCTTCCATTGATTCCATCTACGCTTCACGTTGCCTCGACAAGGCCATCAGCATAATCAAGGATGAGTCTCATCCCAGACACTCCCTGTTCTCCGCTCACCCATCAGGCAGAGGTACACAAGTATAAAAAAGCATAACTCCAGATTTGGGGACAGTTTCTTCCCAGCTGTTATCAGGCAACTGAACCATCCTGTCACTAACGAGGGAGCAGTCCTGACCTACCACATTGGAGACCCTTGGACTATCTTTTATCAAACTTTATCTTGCAATAAACGTTATTCCCTTTTTGCTTTCTCTACACTGTGGACAGCTTGATTGTAATCATATAGAGTCTTTCTGCTGACTGTAAAGCACGCAACAAAAAAGCTTTTCACGGTACCCTGGTACATGCAACAATAAACTAAACTTACAAGAAACTAGTGCTTGACCACTCATAGTGGAAAATTAGTGCTTAGGATGGCACCAGACGCTGATCCATTTGGCTAAAACTGATGGAACCCAGAGTAAGTGGCAGGGACTCTACCACAAAAACTATCCAACTGGTCCACTGCAGCAGAGACCGCAAGACCCACATTGGCCTAATCAGTTGCCTCAGTACCTACAAGGACAGCACCTGAACCCTATCAACCTCAATCGAAAAACGTTTGGAAAACTGACTAGGTTTCAGCTTCTTCCCAAAGCTAATAAATCTAATTTCCTATCTCTCAGCAGTTAATCATGGTTGAAGACAACCTACTGCCACCCAGATTCTATGTTTTCTGACGTGACTGGTGAGGCCCAGTTGGAACTGGGAGGTGTCCCAGAGGACTGATGGGTGGGTGGTTGAGAGGAGGCATCTTCCTTCCATCAATTACACAAGGCACACCACGGAACATAATTTAGTTTTGCCCACAAGGGCACGAAACCATTCTTTAGCGATGCTGCTTGACCCATTGAGTTACTCCAGTACTTTGTGCTTTTTTATGTAAACCAACATCTGCAGTTCCTTCTTTCTACATTATGTTTTGCGTGTATGGTGTCAATTGTTTGAACACTCTGGACTGCTCATCAGTGCAAACTCACTGCAAGTGCACCCTTACAGCCTCAAATCTGGGGAGTCTGTGAAAGGAAGCAGCCATAGAAACATAGAAACATAGAAATTAGGTGCAGGAGTAGGCCATTCAGCCCTTCGAGCCTGCACCGCCATTCAATATGATCATGGCTGATCATCCAACTCAGTATCCCGTACCTGCCTTCTCTCCATACCCTCTGATCCCCTTAGCCACAAGGGCCACATCCAACTCACTCTTAAATACAGCCAATGAACTGGCCTCAACTACCCTCTGTGGCAGAGAGTTCCAGAGACTCACCACTCTCTGTGTGAAAAAAGTCTTTCTCATCTCGGTCTTAAAGGATTTCCCCCTTATCCTTAAGCTGTGACCCCTTGTCCTGGACTTCCCCAACATTGGGAACAATCTTCCTGCATCTAGCCTGTCCAACCCCTTAAGAATTTTGTAAGTTTCTATAAGATCCCCTCTTAATCTCCTAAAATAATAAGCCATCGGTTGCTTATTGTGTTACCTCACACCTTTTCACATTAAACTCCATCTTGTTGTGCATCTTGTGTGCATTAAACTCCATCTGCTATGTGTATGTCCAATGAACTTCTACACCCCACTGAGAAATCCAAATAAACTCCTCACTGCATGCACTCTCACAGCATTCAAGTCATCAGCAAACCTGCAACCCCTCTTCCAAGTCATTAAAACAAATAGAAAACAATCAAGGGGGCAAGAACCGATCTTGAAGCACTCAACTACTCACATCATTCTAGCCCCCAAAAGACCTACTTATTCTGACTTTCTTTATTTTATGTAATCTGCATTCCACACTTCCGTCAATAACATTGGCTCATTGTGTGCTTTCACACATTTCAAACACATCCTAGCCACAGGTTCCTGCTTTTACATCCTCAAACAAACTAGAAAATCTTGAAACATGATTTTGGCATATTTTGTTTTAAGTTCCATGATTCAGACTCCAGGATTTATCCAACACTTTGTTTCCCTCCCCAACCCTCTTGCGCAGGGTTGACAACGAACCTGAGCTCCTTTCACCACCTCAAAAAACTAATCTCACCCACTATGGTGCAATTTTTCATCTCTCCAAACATTGAGAAAGATAAATTATATGATAGCTCTTTCATTATCATACTGGAATCAGACTCAACACACAACTAATGTAACATAGAAACATAGAAATTAGGTGCAGGAGTAGGCCATTCAGCCCTTCGAGCCTGCACCGCCATTCAATATGATCATGGCTGATCATCCAACTCAGTATCCCGTACCTGCCTTCTCTCCATACCCTCTGATCCCCTTAGCCACAAGGGCCACATCCAACTCACTCTTAAATATAGCCAATGAACTGGCCTCAACTACCCTCTGTGGCAGAGAGTTCCAGAGACTCACCACTCTCTGTGTGAAAAAAGTATTTCTCATCTCGGTCTTAAAGGATTTCCCCCTTATCCTTAAGCTGTGACCCCTTGTCCTGGACTTCCCCAACATCGGGAACAATCTTCCTGCATCTAGCCTGTCCAACCCCTTAAGAGTTTTGTAAGCTTCTATAAGATCCCCTCTCAATCTCCTAAATTCCAGAGAGTATAAACCGAGTCTATCCAGTCTTTCTTCATAAGACAGTCCTGACATCCCAGGAATCAGTCTGGTGAACCTTCTCTGCACTCCCTCTATGGCAATAATGTTCTTCCTCAGATTTGGAGACCAAAACTGTACGCAATACTCCAGGTGTGGTCTCACCAAGACCCTGTACAACTGAAGTAGAACTTCCCTGCTCCTGTACTCAAATCCTTTTGCTATGAAAGCTAACATACCATTCGCTTTTTTCACTGCCTGCTGCACCTGCATGCCTACTTTCAATGACTGGTGTACCATGACACCCAGGTCTCGCTGCATCTCCCCTTTTCCTAATCGGCCACCATTTAAATAATAGTCTGCTTTCCTGTTTTTGCCACCAAAGTGGATAACCTCACATTTATCCACATTATACTGCATCTTCCAAACATTTGCCCACTCACCCAGCCTATCCAAGTCACCTTGCAGTCTCCTAGCATCCTCCTCACAGCTAACACTGCCCCCCAGCTTAGTGTCATCCGCAAACCTGGAGATATTGCCTTCAATTCCCTCATCCAGATCATTAATATATATTGTAAATAGCTGGGGTCCCAGCACTGAGCCCTGCGGTACCCCACTAGTCACTGCCTGCCATTGTGAAAAGGACCCGTTTACTCCTACTCTTTGCTTCCTGTTTGCCAGCCAGTTCTCTATCCACGTCAATACTGAACCCCTAATACCGTATGCTTTAAGTTTGTATACTAATCTCTTATGTGGGACCTTGTCGAAAGTCCTTCTGGAAGTCCAGATATACCACATCCACTGGTTCTCCCTTATCCACGCTAACCACATCCACTGGTTCTCCCTTATCCATGTAACAAATACATCTCTTTAGTTCTTTAGTTTATTTTATTTTCACGTGTTCCTAGGTACAGTGAAAAGCTTTTGTTGCATGCCAACCAGTCAGCAGAAAGACAATACATGATTACAATTGATCCATCTAGTGTATAGATACATGATTTAGTGCAAGGTAAAGCCAACAAAGTCCGATCTAGGATAGTCTGTGGGTCACCAAAGGGGTAGATAGGAGTTCAGCAACGCTCTCTGGTTGTGGTAGGATGATTCAGCTGCTTGATAATAGCTGGGACGAAACTGTCCCTGGTGGTGTGAATTTTCACCTTTGCCTGATGGGAGAGGGGAGAAGGAGTGGCCAGGGTGCGACTCATCCTTGATTATGCTGCTAGCCTTGCTGAGGCAGCGTGAGGTATAAATGGATTCCTTCTCTCCAGAGATGCTGCCAGCTTTTTATGTCTATCTTCAATAGAAGAAAGGTTGGTTAGTGTGATGGTCTGGGCTGTGTCCACAATTCGCTGCAATTTCTTGCGTAAAATGCAATGGGAATAAAGCTTCCACCTTTTCCAAGAAAACCTCACTTCTTCTCACAAATTGGGTCACAACTAACAATTCATTTAATAACAAACTGCAACACATCAGCAGTGAAAGATGGGAAAATCAGAAGATTTACTCAAATCTCTCCTTCAAACTGCTCAATTTTTTCCCAGAACAGATTTTGAATTTCAAACCCTTTTCACCAAGTTGATAATTAATCCAAGCAATAAAACCACCCATTTATCATATTCAGCATCACAGTTGAAAAATGAGATAGAATATTTAGTACACCATAAATAAGCAATATTGATTTTCATTCATACGGTTAGCTTAGCAGTCAGTTCATTAAGGTACCTTCAAGGTCGGCAGAGGAGTGGCACGTGAAGGAGTGAGTGCAGGGATAGGCTGGGAAATGTAATTAGCAAATCGGTAAATTCGCGAATTAGTCAATTTATCAGCTAATATAAGGAAGGTTTGGTCTAGGGGAGCGGCCTTGTCAAGGGAAGTGCCTTGTGAGAAAAGTGCGAGTCTTTGGCTCGAGAGTCTTCGGCGAGGTGACTGAGGGAAGAAACTACGCCAAAAGTTGGAGAGGGTGAGATGCAGTGAACAAAGACAGGTAAGCTGATTCAGTGTGATGCTTGCAGGATGTGGGAGGTTAGGGACACTGATGGTGTCTCTGGTTGCTATAACTGTGGAAAGTGTGTCCAGGTTCAGCTCCTGAAGGACCGTATTGGGGCACTGGAGAGGCAACTGGATGACCTCAGGATCATCCAGGGAAACAAGAGTTTCCTGGGCAGGACCTACAGCGAGATCATTACACCGGAGAGACCGGAAGAGAGAAGGTGGGTGACGATGAGGAAGGGAAGGAACCTTGGAGTACAGGAGACCCCGGGGGATGTACCTCTTGAAAGCTGTCGGGACAGAAGACACTGCCATTCTGAGCGACGGACAGGTCTACGAGTCAAAACGTGGTGCTGAAGCAAAGCCAAAGAGACAGAAGTCAGGCAGAGCCGTGGTAGTAGGGGACTCCATAGTGAGAGGTATAGACAGGGGTTTCTGCGGCAACAGGCAGGATTCAAGGATGGTGTGTTGCCTCCCTTGTGCCAGGATCCAGGACGTCACGGACCGATTGCAGGGCATCTTCAAGGCTGAAGGTGAGCAGCCGGAAGTGGTAGTGCATGTCGGCACAAATGACATCAGGAAGAAGAAGAAAGAGATTCTGCAGCGAGTTCGGAAGAAGGCTGAAAAGCAGGACCTCAGTTAGAGATTGGTAGATATGACACTGTGGGGATTACAGAGACATGGCTGCAGGAGGATCGGGATATTCAGAATATTCAGGGTTATACATCCTATAGAAAGGACAGGCAGGAAGACAGAGGAGGTGGGGTAGCTCTGTTCGTGAGGGATGAAATTCAGTCCCTTTGCGAAGGGCAACATAGGGACTGACGATGTAGAGTCGCTGTGTATAGAATTGAGGAATTGTAAAGGTAAGACAACACTAATGGGAGTTATCTACAGGCCCCCAAACAGTAGCCTTGATATAGGGTGCAAGTTGCAGCAGGAGTTAAAATTGGCACGTAACAAAGGTAATGCCACCGTGGTTATGGAGATTTCAATATGCAGGTAGACTTGGAAAATCAGGTTGGTTCTGGACCCCAAGAAAGGGAGTTTGTAGAGTTAGATTCTTAGAGCAGCTTGTACTGGAGCCTGCCAGAGAGAAGGCAATTCTGGATTTAGTGTTGTCTAATAAACCAGATTTAATAAAGGAACTCAAAGTAAAGGAACCGCTAGGCGGTAGTGACCATAATATGATACATTTTAATCTGCAATTTGAGAGGGAGAAGGTTAAATCAGAAGTGTCAATGTTGCAGTTGAGCAAATGAGGACATGAGAGAGGAGCTGGCCAAGGAAGGTCGGCTGGAAAAGGATCCTAGCAGGAATGACGGTGGAACAGCAATAGCAGGAATTTCTGGGCATAATCCAAAAGATGCAGGATGATCTATGGGGTCCAGAACCAACCTGATGGCATATTGAGATTACCTTTGACGTGCCAAAGGTTATCCAAAAAACAGAATTTGAATGAAAAAAGCGAATGGTATAGGAGCAGGGATGGCAAGATGCAACTCTCTGCCACAGAAGTTGAAGGGGACCCTAAGGGGATCAGAGGGTATGGTGAGAAGGCAGGTAATAAGGATCATATTGAAAAATACTCCTGCACCTAATTTCTATGTTTCTATGTTTCGGATTTCCAACTAAAAAGGGTGTATAACAAAGCAAAGAGTAGCGGGAAGCCAGAGGATTGATAAACATTCAAAGGACAACAGAAGATAACAAAAAGGGCAATACGGGCTGAAAAGGTGAAGTACGAAGATAAGCTCGCCAAGAATAAAAAAAGGCGAGTAAAGGCTTCTTTAGGCATGTTTAGAGAAAAAGATTAGTAAAGACAAATGTGGGTCCCTTGAAGGGAGAAACAGGTGAAATTATTATGGAGAACAAGGAAATGGCAGAAGAGTTGAACAGGTACTTTGGTTCTGTCTTCACTAAGGAAGGCACAAACAATCTTCCAGATATACTAAAGGACAGTGGATCTAGGGAGACAGAGGAACTGAAATAAATTTGCATTAGATGAGAAATAGTATTGGGTGGACTGATGGGACTAAAGGCTGATAAATCCCAGGGCCTGATGATCTGCATCCCAGCGTACTCAAGGAGGTGGCTCTAGAGGTCGTGGATGCATTGGTGATAATTTTCCAATGTTCTATGGATTCAGGATCAGTTCCTATGGATTGGAGGATAACTAATGTTATCCTATTTAACGAGAGAAAACGGGGAATTAAAGACCAGTTGACCTGACATTGGTGGGGTGAAGATGCTGGAGTGAAATTATTTAGGATGTAATAACGCACATTTGGATAGCAGTAAAAGGATTGGTGCCAAGTCACCATGGATTTATGCTTGGCTGACCTGGAATTTTTTGAGGATGTGACAAGTAAAATGGATGAAGGAGAGCCAGTGGATGTAGTGTATCTGGACTTTCAGAAAGCCTTTGATAAGGTCCCACACAGGAGATTACGGCAAAATTAGAGCACATGGTATTGGGGGTAGGGTATTGACATGGATAGAGAATTGGTTGGCAGACAGGGAACAAATAGTAGGAATAAACGGCTCCCTATCAGAATGGCAGGCTGTGGCGAGCGGAGTGCTGCAAGGCTCGGTGCAATTTGTGGAATTCTCTGCCACAATAGAGGCCAATTCACTGGATGAATTTAAAAGAGAGTTATAGGTAGAACTCTAGGGGCTAGCGGAATCAAGGGATATGGGGAGAAGGCAGGCACAGGTTACTGATTGTGGATGACCAGCCATGATCACAATGAATGGCGGTGTTGGCTCGAAGGGCCAAATGGCCTCCTCCTGCACCTATTTTCCATGTTTCTATTATATCAAATTATTTTCATGTGATTAAAATGTCATTGGATTCAGTATCCAACCAGAAGCTGTGATAACCTTATACTTATTGCAATGTACTCACCAATGCAAAATTCCCGCAATGATTGCTGTGAGAGAGGAGTCAAAATGGTGAATAGGGGATCCAAACATGTTTTCTTACATTATCCTATTTCACCACCAATCCCTTCCATAAAAGTTGAAAACAGTGCACCAGAGATAGACCAAGTGGTGACTCTCCCTTACTACCCATCCATACAACTCCACTTAACATCCCAGTACCCTCCCAGCCCTCACCCACCCCTTCTTTCTCCTCCTCCCTTACCCACCCAATTCCTTCTCCCTCACCATCTCCTACTCCCCCTCACCCATCCCCTTCCCACTCATCCGCCCCTTCCCTCACTCACCCCATTCCTTCTCCCAAATCCATCCCTTCCCTTCCTCACCCACCCCATTCGTTCTCCCATATCCATCCCTTCTCTTTCCTCCCTCGCCCACCCTTCCCTCGTCCTTCCTCGCCCACCCCCGTCCCTCATCCTTCCTCACCTTTCCCTCTCCTCTTCCACTCCCATTCCTCCCCTCTCCTCCTCTCTATCCCACCCACCCGCCTTTTCCTCTCATCCTCCCTCACCCAATCCTCGTCCTCCACTCTTCCTTCTCCTGCCACCCCATTCCCTTCCTCCTCCATCCTACCCTCTGCCACCCCCTTACCGAGCAGGATGGTGGTCCCCAGGCGACTGAGCGCCGACTCGTCGAGGGAGAGGTGCCCCCCAACGCCGGACACCCACTTGCCAGAAGCCCCCAAAACCCCGGGCTTGGCCTTGGGCGGGGTGCACTCCTTGCGCCGATCCCGGCGCGGGCTGGTCCCCTTCTGCAAGGCCCTGGTGCTAAATGGCGGGCAGCGCTGCCGCTCCTCGGCCGTTCCTCGGCTGCTCCTGGTGTTGCTGCGGATCTTCATCGCCATCGCGGGCCAGGCCAGGCCGAGGCCTCGGGCTGTGCGTGGCGGCGGGGCCGGCCCTGCGCTCTCCTCCCGCGCACGAAACAGCCACCGTCACCACGGCAACATCGCAGCCAAGAGGCGACACGGAGCCGTGAGTGCGAAACCTCCAGACTCCCGACACGCACGCCCAGCGTTCAAAGCCAGGATCGCAGCCCGGCTACTCATCCCTTTGCGGGTCAAGTCAGGAGAGTTTATTGTCATGTGTCCCAGATAGGACAATTAAATTCATGCTTGCTGCGGCACAACAGAATATTGTAAGCAAAAATACAGAACAGTTCAGTTCAATATACACATAAATAAACAGATAAAGTGCTGTTACAGTTCAGAGTCGGTTTGTTGGCAAGTTTAATAGCCTGATGGCTGTGGGGAAGCGGCTGTTCCTGAACCAGGATGTAACAGATTTCAGGCTCCTGTACCTTCTAACCGATGGTAGCGGAGAGATGAGTGCGTGGCCAGGATGGTGTGGGTCCTTGATGATGTTGGCTGTCTTTGTGAGGCATCGTCTGCGATAGATCCCTTCGATGGTGGGGAGGTCAGAGCTGATGATGGACTGGGCAGTGGTCACAACTTTCTGCATTCTTTTCCGCTCCTGGATGCTCAAGTTGCCGAACCAAGCCACAATGGAACCCGTCAACGAACCTCTTGCAATTTTCCCCTAGGAACCAAACCCATGGCATCCTCCAGCAATCAAACCCTGGAAATTAAGCCCCACCAACTAAATCCCAGGCAACTCGCCCCCTAACATTCAAATCCCTATCATCCAACCCCTCGCAATTCAATCCCCGGCAACCAAACCCTTTAGCCCTAAGAGCTAAATCTAACTCTCTCTTGAAAACATCCCGTGAATTGGTCTCCACTGCCTACTGTGGCAGAGATTTCCACAGATTCACAACTCTCTGGGTGAAAATGTTTTTCCTCAGCTAAGTCCTAAATGGCCTACTCCTTATTCTTAAAATGTGACCCCTGGTTCTGGACTCCCCCAACATCGGGAACATTTTTCCTACATCTACCCTGTCCAATCCTCTAAGAGGCTCTAAGAATTTTATATGTCTTTATAAGATCCCCTCTCATGCTTCTAAATTCCACGAATACAAGCCCAGTCGACCCATTTTTCATCATATGTCAATCCCGTCATCCCAGCCATTAACCTGGTGAACCTATACTGCACTCCATCAATAGCAATAATGTCCTTCCTCAAATTAGGAAACCAAAATTGCACACATTACTCCAGGTGCGGTCTCACCAGGGCCCTGTACAACTGTAGTATGATCTCCTTGCTCCTAAACTCAAATCCTCTCACAATGAAGGACAACATGCCATTAGCTTTCTTCAAATCTTAGCATTCCATCTCAGGCAACTCTTTATTGGTAGCCAAATCCTAGATCACCATAGGAAACTTACAGCTATTATAAAACAATGGCAACCAACCCTAGGCATCACACTCCTAGCAAACCACTTTAGTTACTTCTGACAGCCCACCCGATGTAATACACACTTTGCAAGTCTTCCCCAGCAATTCCACCATCCAACACGCCATTAGTAGCCAGTAATTCAGTCAACTCACCACCAGCAATTCACCTCTCAATATCTTTTCATGTCTCGAACATTGGTAGGTTCATCTCCCTCTGCATTTTTCTGCGAGTATGTAAGATAATGGTAGAATCTTGGGGGTGAGGAAGGTAGGCAGTCACACAGTTTGAGGGGAGGGGGTGTGTGAAGGTGGGATAAATTGATGGGGAAGGGATGCGGTGTGAGCTAATGTGAACTTTTTGGTTTAAATGGCTACTTCTGTTTCAACAGCCAGCATGACTACCTGGAGATTGCTACAGATTGGTGGGAATGTCAACCTTTCCAAGGAGGCCTAAACTTTATCCTCCGATTTTTGCCTCTGCCTGACCTCTAGCCACGATGGGGCTCGTTAACTGTTCTCAGAGGCTAGGGTCACTCATGTGACTGTGTAGGAAGGAACTGCAGATGCTGGTTTATACCGAAGATAGACACAAAATTCTGGAGTAACTCAGTGGGTCAGGCAGCATCTCTGCTTTCAGGTCGAGAAACATCTTCAGACTGAGAGTCAGGGGAGAGGGAATCTAGAGGTATGAAAAGGTACAGAACAAATCAGAGCCTGCCAAGGAGCCCACAATGGTCCATTGTTGGCTGCGGAGGAGGTGATAACAAAGGGATTCGAACAGTGAAACAAGCAGGACAACTAAGGTAGGGGAGGGGCAGAGAGAAAGGGAATGCAAGGGTTTCTTGCAATTAGAGAGATCAATATTTGCTAGGTTGTTATGAGGTGCTATTCCTCCAGTTTGTGTCACGCAAATCGGAGGAACAGCTCCTGATATTTTGCTTGGGCAGCTTACAAACTACTGTTCTGTGTGGGAAGGGTGCGAGGGGGGTAGGGGTGGTGGTTAATGCTGCTTGATGGACCACAGGTTTCTGCCAGTGGCTGTGAGGCTGTGCTCTTCAAACACCCTTCACTGGGCCAAAGACCGGAAGTGATGGTCAATCTCATCATGGATGCCTCTCTTCTGCTGAGAAGTTATTTGTGAGGTATAGGAAGTGGTCCAGGCCATCCGGCTTGACTGTCACAGTAGTGTGTCATACAATGGGGGGATGTTGCCATTAGATCTTCCTTTTGCGAATGTTAGGCTATTCTCTCATAAGCTTCAGTCAGCATGCTAACTGTATATTGGAGAAAGTGTTGAGTAATGACACAGCCTTGTTTAACACCTGCCTGCACTGACAGCGGGTCTGTTGTGGGCCTATTGCCTAAAATCATGACTTTCACAGCTCATTATGCAGATATAAGATGGAGCAAAATTCTTACGGCAGCAAATCCTAAGGGGGATATTCCACATCCCTCTAGACTGACCAGGTCAAAGGCTTTTGGGGAATCAAAAACCCAGTTTATAGTGGTTGGTGCTGTTCCCGTATTTCTCTTAGAAGTGGCACATGGTGAATATGAAGTTCGGGGAGGAGCTGATCAACCACTGGTGGGAGGCACCTCTATAAGTGACTCTTTCAGCAGCAGACAGACCACCTCTATCACTACCATCGGATGCTCCTATTTTCTCAAAGATAATCACAGTTAAATTGTCTCTGAAACCTCCCAGTGTGAAGCTGTGAATTTGGGATTGAAGATGCCCTCCACCAAGTTTGAGAATATCAGCATCAATCATATCCAAGTAATATAGCCCAAAGGAATTGTACCTAGCACCAGAAAACCAGTAAATCACTTATAACAACCTACCTGTAATCAACCCCAAGCAATCATTGCCAGAAACTCACTCCCCCAATTTCCTGAATTCTTCATTGGATTTCTTAACGATTATCTTCTATTTATGACCTCTGATTGCTGACTGCCATTTTAACTTGCATTGCATTAAAGTAAAATAATTCCAGTAGAACCGTGTAAAGGGAGAGAGGGGTCGGTGGAGGGGTCCAATTAGCCGATCTTGTTTGTACCTGCACTTTGAAAATGTTTTGTAGTAGCTCCCCTTCCTTTATTCATACTCCAGTCCCACAGTCTTTCAACACAAACCCTTGACAGTGATGTATCCTCACTAGGGGGCAGACAAGGCCACATAATACCATTGTCAGCATTTGCTTCTTAAGACTCCAGCAGAGGCTGTCAAGGCTCAAAGGGGGAAACCTGTTCCCTTGCTAAGGTTAAGGACTGTGGTGTTGGAGAAAATGGAAAGGGAGGGGAGAACACACTGGACAAGGGGAGGTAGTGGGAAGAGAGGGTAGAGAATGTTGTCAGGCAAAGACAGTGTAGGAAAATATATGGGGTGGTTAGTTAAGGAGAGTGTAGGCTGACAGAATGTGGGTTAGACTGCGGAGGGTGTAGGGTGGGACAAAGTGTGGGGAGGTAGTGCAGTGAGGGGTGGGAGGGCCAGGAGAGCATCAGGAATGACTGCTAAACTATTTACACCTCCTTTACCACAGCTCCTATGCTTTTTAGTCCGAGTCCACACTATTAAGAAACGGACCCGTCCCAGTGACAATCCTGAGGACCTCCACTGTAACGGTGTCCCTTATTTTATGATTATTCAAGTTTATGTTTAAATAGTTGAACATCTCCTTTATCATTTTTGACTTTTGCAATCTCCATTCTTCCCCGCAAAGATGCTCCTCAATATCCAGCTGACTACTTGAATGGGAACGGTGGGGCCTATCACTTCCTGGGAGGACAGCTGTGCAAGGTCTCCAGCTGCAATCACAACTAAAACCCGAAACCCAAACCCTGCCTCTCACTCCTTTGCACCTGGGTGGCTGGGATAACACTTGCATAATATCCGTCTTGGCCCCTGGATTCCTGTCTGGGGAAAGGAACTTAAAGAAACAAACGGTCGGCGCAAGCTTGACTGCTCTCACAGAGAGCTGATGACAGGATTAGATGGGCAGGCGTCAAGGTGCCGGAACCACAGGCAGCTTCACATCTTCTGCAGAATATTGTCCGCAGGAGGAACCTCACGGGCTGGATGAAGTCCACGGCAGCTGCTCCAGTCCAGACCAATCCCCAAATCCACCCCAGTCCTTGGTCCATCCTTCATTCACTCCAATCAACAATCCACTCTAGTATTTAGTCTGTCTTTCAACCACTCCAGTCAATAATATACCCCAGTCCTAGGTCCATTCTTCATCCAATCAATAATCTACTCCAGTACTTAGTCTGTCCTTCATCCACTCCACTGAACGGTCTATCTCTTCCACTACAATCAATAATTTACACCACCCCTCCCTAGTTATGTGCAGTCTAGTTCACATTAAATGCTCCAGTCCAGTCAATCCAGTCTAATTTACTGCAGCCCAAGAATAAACATTCTGGACACACTTACTCAAGCTGATCAGGCAGCATCTGTGTAGGAAGGAACCATGGTAATGTTGAAGGTCAATGATCTTTCATCAGAACTACTGCTGTCCAATGCTGGAAATCCACCCTCATTAATCCAGTCCCTTTACTCCTGTATAGTCCAGTCTGCTTAATCCAGTCCAGTGAAACCATCCCCATTCAGTGAGGTCTGCCCCATCCAGTGAGGTCCCTCCCCATCCAGTGAGGCCCATCCCCATTCAACCAGAGATGTTTAGGAACTGATGTGGAGATTTGCTTCAGGACTGTGGTATTATTCAACCACATGACCATTGCCACAAGAAAAATTGCAGCAAATGCTTGCGTAGGACCAACCACAACATCTCTGTGGTGGTTCGCAGCTACTGTTAGACCAAACTGAATTCTGCACAGGAGCACTGAGGAATGGTAAGGGAAGGGAATACAAGTAACACACTGAGAGAGAAAAACAGATTATGAGTTTCAATGGGGATGTAATAATGAAATATAGCAAAAATTAATGTTGGTTCCTAACAAAAGGAACATAAATTATAATCGGAAGTATGGAATCAGCAGAGAAATTAAATAAAAGCTTTGTTTCATTCTTCACAAAACCTCCTGGGAAAGGGGAGAAGCAACAGGAATGGAGTGAGTAAAGGGCTCAAAGGAATTTATCAAAGGAAAACCAATTCTGAGGAAGTGAACGAGTCAGCAAGGTGATGCTTCCCAACAGCAATGGCCTGCATCATCTGAAGGAGGTGAATATAGAGAGTGTATATGCTTGGTTATTACCTTCCAAACTTCCACAGATATCACAACAAAACAGCAAATGTAAATGCAGGGAATGAC
Organism: Okamejei kenojei; assembly: GCA_035221665.1. Classification (NCBI taxonomy): domain Eukaryota; kingdom Metazoa; phylum Chordata; class Chondrichthyes; order Rajiformes; family Rajidae; genus Okamejei; species Okamejei kenojei. The sequence continues at coordinate 81,399,600 of CM069134.1, forward strand.
AAAGTAAGGAACAAGAGAAGTGTGAGTGGCAGGTAAAATGCTGGAATCTGCTTTTAAGAAAATCGTAGCAAGGCAATTAGAAAATGGAAATAGGAGGTCAGCATGCATATAACCATATAACAATTACAGCACGGAAACAGGCCCTCTCGGCCCTTCCAGTCCGTGCCGACCATTTGTTTTCCCCTAGTCCCATCTACCTGCACTCAGACCATACCCCTCCATTTCCTTCCCGTCCATATACCTATCCACTTTACTTTTAAATGTTAAAATCGATCCTGCCTCCACCACTTCTGCTGGAAGCTCATTCCACACAGCCACCACTCTCTGAGTAAAGATGGTCCCCCTCATGTTACCCCTAAACTTCTGTCCCTTAATTCTCATGTCATGCCCTCTTGTTTGAATCTTCCCTACCCTCAATGGGAAAAGCTTATCCACATCAACTCTGTCTATCCCTTTCATCATTTTAAAGACCTCAAACAAGTCCCCCCTTAACCTTCTGCGCTCCAAAGAATAAAGACCTAACTTGTTCAACCTTTCTCTGTAACATAGTTGCTGGAACCCAGGCAACATTCTAGTAAATCTCCTCTGTACTCTCTCTATTTTGTTGACATCCTTCCTATAATTAGGCGACCAAAATTGTACACCATACTCCAGAATTGGTCTTACCAATGCCTTGTACAATTTTAACATTACTTCCCTACTCCTATATTCAATGCTCTGATTTATAAAGGCCAGCACACCAAAGGCTTTCTTTACCATCCTATCTACATGCGATTCCACCTTCGGGGAACTATGCACAGTTATTCCTAGATCTCTCTGCTCCACAGCATTCCTCAATTCCCTACCATTTACCATGTATGTCCTATTTTGATTTGTCCTGCCAAGATGTAGCACTTCACACTTATCAGCATTAAACTCCATCTGCCATCTTTCAGCCCACTTTTCCAAATGGCCCAAATCTCTCTGTAGACTTTGAAGACATACAAGTGCATAATTAGCCAATATTTTTCAGGAAATTTAATAGGTGTTACTGGGTGAAAATTAAATGAAAATGTATCACTCGCATGATTATGCCCAGTATCCTGCTCTGTATACTGTATGGGTACAGTAAGGTTACAGACCAAGGTACAGTCAGGTTACAGTTTGGGTTGCAGTCCAGGTACAGACAGGATTACAGTCTGAGTTCGGTCCAGGATAAAATCAGGTTACAGCCCGGGGTGAACAGTTTGTGGTACATTCTGGGATATTGTCTGGAGTACAGTCCAAGGTACAGCAATCCATCTTCAATTCTGATTGTTCTCCTATCAGATAGAGTTGAGTTTTGTCTCTGCATTGCTCCTGGGTTTGGAGGCATCTCCCTGTGTGGAGCACGTGAGGAGAATGGGTCATATGTGTGCAAATTGGCACAAGGAAGGAGGTTCTCAAGATAGGAGGGATTCAGTGTTGTTCACAGTGGAGCAAGTGACCCCTGTTTGCCCCTCTACTTTCTTTCTTTGCTGTCCCTGAATATGTTATTCATCTTTCCCGCTCCAGACATGCAATGTACCATTAAATGGTGTATTTTGCAAACCAAGGCAGCTGCTGCTTCATTCAAAAATAATCACAATCTTTTTAAATAAACGTCTGCCTAGATTTCAAAGGCACTTGCTGACAGCGGGAAAGGAGGTTGGGGTGGGAGTGGCAAGATGAGCTGGGTGAGATCAGGGTTCCCTGGTTAGGCTTTGCGAACAGAGCAGAAAGAGAAGGCTGCGACTGGCTGTGGGAGCAAAGCCGACGTAAATATTTCTCATGTTAGCTCAGCTTGCGACCGCACCAAGACCTCTTGTTTTTTCACCAAACAAACAATTGTCTCCTCCTTGGAATATTTCAGCATTATATTTGACTGATGGAAGTTCCTGAAATCTTGTCAAAAGTGGCATTTGAAGTGAAATATGATTAGCATGGTGGGCCAGTTGCACGTGGAAGGGGTGCTCATAGCACAAAATCAACTGGTGTTGTAAGGACAAGGAAGACCCTAGACACAGAGGAGATTGACGTGTTACAGACAAATCACAGTGAATGGAGCAAGACATCACAGAACATTCTAGAAGGTGACAACACTAAGCATTTGCAGAGAGGTTTTGGGGCCCTACAAATATTTGGGGACCAATGGACAACTGAGATAACACTGGACGCTGGGAAGACATCATTGATTAACATGGTAGTAATTTAATGGATGTCACCAAAATTGGTGATTTTGTGGAAAGTGAGTTGACTATCAGGGTTACAAAATAATCTTGATCAACTGGGCGAGTGGGCTGAGGACTGGCCAATGGAGTTTAATTCAGATGAGAGGTGATGCATTTTAGTAAGACAAACCAGGGCAGGACTTACACAGCACCGGGTAAGACCTTGGGGATTGTTGTGTTAAAGAAGGAAGAAGGTCTGAAGAAGGGTCTCGACCCGAAACGTCGCCTATCTCCTTCGCTCCTTAGATGCAGCTGCACCCGCTGAGTTTCTCCAGCTTTTTGTGTAAGACCTTGGGGATTGTTGTGGTGCAGAGACACCTAGTGATAGAGGTACACAGTTCCCTGAAAAAGGACAGAGCGAAGAAAGTGTTTTGCATGTTTGCTGTCATCAATCAGTGTATTAAGTACAGGAATGGGGATGTCATGTTATAGATGTACAAGATGTTGCCAAGGCTACTTTTGGAATATTGTGTGGAATTCAGGTCACCTCGCTATAGAAAATATGAAATTAAACAGTAAAGGGTGCAGAAAGATGCACCAGGATGTTACTAGGACTGGAGCGCTTGAGTTATAAGGAGAGTCTGGATCAGCTGGGACTGGTTTTACTTTGGAGTCTGAGGCTGAGGGTGACATAATAGAGGTTTGTAATCTTATAGAGATTATAGAGATATACAAAAGCGTGAGAGACAAAAATAAGGTGAATGGTGTCGATGTTTTTCCCAATGTATGCAAGTCCAGAATCAAAGGGAATAGGTTTAAGGTGACAGGGGAAATATTTGTAAAAGACCTGGGGGACAATTTCTTCACAAAGAGGATAGTGGGCATATGGATAGTGCTGCCAGGGAAAGCAGATACAATGACGAAGTAGCAGATACAATGACGAAGATATCCACCAGGTGGCGGCCTACATGGCAACCTCGCCAACATCCTGTCTCGTCTGTTTTTGCTTGTATGTTTTAGTATATCTTTTGTTTTGTACTATGTGGGTAGGGGGAATTTTTTTAAATCTCTTCCCTCAAAGGAGATGCAACTTTTTCTGTATCGTACTCCGTCCGCACTGCGGCCTTAACATAATCGAGCTGGCGGTCCCATTGTTAGGGATCGACTTCGGGAGCTCCAACTGCAGGAGCGTCGAACGCCCCGATCACGAGAGCCTCGATCGCCCTAATGCGAGGATTTTGCTCGCCGACTGCGGGAGGTTCGATCGCCCTGACTGCGGCAGAAAAGGAGGAAAGAAGGTATACGTTATTTGCCTTCCATCACAGTGGGGAATGTGAGGTCACTGAAAAACAAGATGGTTGGCAGACAGGAAACAAAGAGTAGGGATTAAAGGGCCTGTACCAGCAGCATGCAACTCCATGCGATGAGCGCGACCTAACATGGTCGCTTGAGCCGTCCGGCGTTGCGGGGCCGGTCCCACTTCGATCGCCGGAGCCGTGCGGAATTGTGCAGAGTTTGTCCTGACATCGTGTGGGGCTCCGAAAAACTGACCATGTTCAAAAATTCCGCGCGGCAACGGCTTGTCGGCTCGCAGTCGCCTCGACGCATTACACACCGCCTCGATGTCGTGTCTCCGTGACCCTCTCTGTAGGTGCCTCCGTTACCCTCTCTGTAGGTGCCTCCGACCCTGTCTGTGTGTGCCTCTGTGCCCCTCTCTGTGTGTCCCTCTCTCTCCTGGCGAACTTACCTTTAAGACTTCGCTCCAAGTTCGCCTCACTTTGCGCCACGTTGCATCATTCACCCGACCTCCGCGCGGCCCCCACTGCCGGTTTGGTCGTGCTCTTCGCATGCAGGCGCATGCTGCTGGAAACGGCCCTGTACAGGGATCACCCGACCTCCGCGCGGCCCCGGCTTCTAGTTTGATCGCGCTCACCGCATGGAGTCGGATGCTGGTAGGACAGGCCCTTAACGGGTCCCTTTCAGAATTGTAGGCAGTGACTAGTGGGGTATCGCAAGGCTTGATGCTGGGACAGCAGCTATTTACAATATACATCAATGATTTAGATGAAGGGATTCAAAGTAACATTAGCAAATTTGCAGATGACACAAAGCTGGGAGGCTGTGTGAACTGTGAGGAGGAAGCTATGAGAATGCAGGGTGATTGGAAAGGTTGGGTGAGTGGGCAGATGCATGGCAGATGCAGTTTAATGTGGATAAATGTGAAGTTATCCACTTTGGTAGCAAAACAAGGAAGGCAGATTATTATCTAAATTGTGTCAAGTTGGGAAAAGGGAAAGTACAACGGGATCTGGTGGTCCTTGTTCATCAGTCAATGAAAGTAAGCATGCAGGTACAGCAGGCAGTGAAGAAAGCGAATGGCATGTTGGCCTTCATAACATGAGGAATTGAGTATAGGAGCAAAGAGGTCCTTCTGCAGTTGTATAGGGCCCTAGTGAGACCACACCTGGAGTATTTTGTGCAGTTTTGTTCCCCTAATGTGAGGAAGGACAGTATTGCTGTTGAGGGAGTTCAGCGTAGGTTTACAAGGCTAATTCCAGGATGGCGAGACTTACATATGCCGAGAGAATGGAGCGGCTGGGCTTGTATACTCTAGAGTTTAGAAGAATGAGCGGGGATCTTATTTAAACATTTAAGATTATTAAGGGTTTGGACACGTAAGACGCAGGAAACATGTTCCCAATGTTGGGGGAGTCCAGAACCGGGGGCCACCATTTAAGAATAAGGGGTAAGCCATTTAGAACGGAGATGAGGAAACAGTTCTTCACATATAGAGTTGTGAGTCTGTGGAATTCTCTGCCTCAGAGGATGGTGGAGGCCAGTTCTCTGGATACTTTCAAGAGAGAGCTAGGTAGGGCTCTTAAAGATAGCAGAGTTAGGGGATATGGGGAGAAGGCAGGAATGGGGTACTGATTGGGGATGATCAGCATGGAATGGTGGTGCTGGCTCGAAGGGCCGAATAGCCTACTCCTGCACCTATTGTCTATTGTCTAAGATGGACGTGCTGCCTGCATTGGTGAGGATTCGGACGGAGTGTCGTGAGTGCAGTGATCTCAGTGTTTGCGGTGACATCGCTCCATGAGGTCATCCCAGAGTCTATTGCAAGTGTGGACGGCTTTCTGACTGTTTGAGCGGCCAGGGACTGCAGAGAGAGTGACAATAGTCGTTACAACTTGGTCACATCACGGCAAAGGAGCATTTGTGTGGCCTGGACATTGAACTGATGGCTGTGGGTCTCTGCTTATGCTGTGTGGCTTGGGGATTCTCACATGCCCCTGTGGTGACTGTTTAAGTCTATGTTCAGACTTTGATTAGAAAAATACATCTATTGATGCTCCTGAACACATCATCAGTGATGTAACCTGGGGTCATTGGGTATTTCGGGTCTCTCAACATCAGACACCCTCACCCAGGCGACCCAGCCGTGGTTGATCAGACCACGACTTGTGTTCAGGTGGCATTCGGTCCTCCCCATGGACCTCCTCCCCTGATCCAGAGCCACCTCGAGTCCTTCTCCACTGCCTCTGTGGTGTTCTTGATGGCTCTTTTCCTCTCCATTCCGTTGATCCAAAAACGGAGTTCCTGCAAAACCTCTGCGACCAACCTCGATGGGCATACACCTTGCCTTCCAGCCCTGCTTACGGCAGTCTATGGCCAGCTCTTCATACTTGGTCATCATCCTCTCATGGGCCTCCTCCAGACGGTCCTTCCACGGCACTGTTAGTTTCAACAAGACAATATTTTTTGTCGCCCCTGAGGCCAGGAGGATGTCTGGCCTCAGGGTGGTCGTGGCAATGTGCTGTGGGAACTTCACCTGTTTCACCAGGTCTACAGAAAGCTGCCAGTCCTGCGCACTCGCAAGGATTCCTGATGGATTCCTGGCTGCTTTGGCTCTTGGCAGCTGCACTCCGATCTTCACAAATGTGATCATTTGGGTGGTGGGGCGTGCTCGTCTGCAGCTGCTGATTCCCATGCTGATGGCTTCTGCAATGGGTTTAAGAACCTGGTCGTGGCGCCAGGTGTACCGGTCCTGCCAAAGAGCCTGTGGGCAGCAGCAACAGTTCCAACGTCCCCTTGCCTGAGCAATGTGGGCAATCTGGAGATTCCGCTTTGCCCCAGATGAACAGGTTCAATGGGCTGGGCAGGACATCGTACACTGCCTGGACCAGGAACTTGATGCACTGTGGTTCAGCCTTAAAGAGCTCAGTCCATGTTACTTTTCGATCCATGGTCTGCTCCTACCTTGTCCAGGCTCCCTGCTGCATCAATCCAACCGCTCTGGTAGACCTCTCCTCCTCCACCACTGCCCTCACTTCCTCCCGGACCAGCCTGCGCCTCTCCTTCCCCTTGGCCTTGTCAAACTGGGGAGTTGGGAAGATTCCCGGACCAGCTCTTCCCTGAGTCACTGCTCCCACCAGGACTCTGTGGCTTATCCAAGACTCCGCTTGCAGCACGGCTTCTCTGGCTCTCCACTTCCTCCCAGTTTTCAACTCCACCACTGCCTGAGCCACCTTGGGGTCGTTGGAGTCCCTGTACAGCATCACCTCTCTGGCCCAAGTCACCTTAAACTCCTCTTCCAGGGACATCAGGGACAGCTGGATCTTGGTGTTATTTCCGAAAAGGGAGATGCTGCTACGGCTCCTGGGCAGTCCCAGCCACCTCCTGAGAAAGCTGCTGACTTTCCTCTCCAATCTCTCTATGATGGATTTTGTAGACAAGCAGTGGCCAGTATCCTTGGCAGGATACCATGCTGGTAAATCAATTTCTTGAACTTGCTGGGAAGCACCGACCAGTCCACCGCTCTCAACCAGCTCCCCAGCTCCTGACAGCTTGCCTGGACTGAGGCTGCTGTTAAACACTTTACCAAAACTCTTCACTAGCCTTTTGTAAACAATTGGGATTGGTGTCCCTTCTATGCTGAAGCGGAACCTGTCCATGACTTTGCCCTTCTTCAGCAGCAGTGACCTTGATTTTCCTGACATAAACCTCATCCTTGCCCATTCAATCAGTTTCTCCAACCACTGCAGGATCCACCTGCCTCCTGGCACTGATTTAGTGGTGACAGTCAAGTCGTCCATGAAGGCTCTGATTGGTGGTTGACGCATTCATGACTTGGTCCGACGGCCCCGGCACTGGCACTCTGGCTCAGCAGACTTGACAGTCATATTCATCACCAAGGCAAAAAGGATCACAGAGATGGTACAGCCTGTGACGATCCCAACCTCCAGTCTGTGGCACTCTGATGTTACTGTCACTGGTGAGACTCTCATGCTGAACTGGTTGTAATAGTCCAAGATGCCACTTGTGTGAATAGCTTGTTCTAAGCTTCCTCCCTGTCTAGATTCAGTCAAAAATCACTGAGTCAAGCACTTGCACAACTAAACTTTATTTTGGTAAAAGCACAATAACAGTTCTCACTACTATACCTAACCACCACGGGTTCGATCCTCATATCTGCCTGACCAAGCCCACTTAGCCTTGTTCAAGCAGAGACACTCCAGCAGGTCACACAGTCCCAAGCGTTCTCCCAGAAGATCGACACAGGACCTTGTGGGAGCGGCCTTTTATAGGTTCCCAAACCTTGAGGGGCCGAAACACATGGGAGTGGTCTCTTTACAGCCCAATAGCAGATATCGAATAACACAATACATGATAGACATTTCCCCAACCCAATAATACAGTGACTAATACAATGTATCTGACAAAGTTTCTAGATGCAACTTAGAAGAGATGAATTATGCAACATGTGCATTGATGGTCAGGAAACCCAGACAAGGCTCAACACTTAATCCAATCAACATCTAGCAAAGTAAAGCTTTGCAACATTATTTACAATGTATATGTCTGGTTTGCATTCATCTGATCTGTTCCACGAAATTTGCACCTAATTGTCAGAATCTGCAGATGTTCCATTCTCTTCCTGCAGCTCTTATGTAGTCTCTAGACAAACTGGCACCATTCTACAGCTTGTCCCATTTCTGCAGAAAACACATTTAAATTGACCAAATGGCCTAGCAGTCCAGAAGCCTTTACTCAATTTTAGTGTCCTGGCATCTCTAATTTGACCAGAATAACATTCCTTCCTTTTATCATATGTGATAAACCATCATATATGATAACCAAGTAATCAGATAAACAAATAACCAGATATACATATGTGTGTCTATTACATTCTCCATCTATTAACAACCACAAGACGATGATGTTTCTTCTCAGAATCATGTCAAGCTTCCCGAGTTTTTATGGGCTTAGCTTCACAATTTCCATCTGATGAGTCTTCACTCCCCGAGTTTTCGTGGGCGCTAATTCCCTCCATCCGTGTTGTTGCCCATTCTTCCATCCCTTTCCATAGTCAAAACTATAACATATAATTCCTGAAATACTTGGGACAAAGCAAGTTACCATTCATGCACTAATGCTTTCCCATACATTCACTTTATTTCTGCAATACTATCTCTTTTCCATTTCACTATCACTATCTCTACTATAGTCTGCTCTATCACTGTATTCCTATTACTATTCTGTTCTATAATATACTCTTTATTATCCTGGGATCAACACTAATCAGCCCTCTCCATATTCACACGATGTTATAATATGTATATCTGATTATGGTTTCTCATATAAATTTCAGCTGGTTTCAGTCCAGATTTCCCTACAAGCATGACTTATTTAAAGCAAACCGTGATGAATATTCAAATTTAACCAAATTCAGTCTCAGCCTTCAATGTACTATTTTAAGTTTCAGTGTCCATCCCATCCTTCTCATTCCACAGCTTTGTGGCCGATAACACAATTCCATTCCAATTCCAGTGGAATTCCCAGCTGTTCAAATTTAATCAATCAATTGCCATATGTTGTCAATGTTATCATAAAGCCAATTAAGAATGCCAAATCTAGGGACAATTTCTTTCCACTTTGATAATAGAAGCCGCTTTACTATCAAGGGTTAAACAATTCAGATCCACCGGTCAAATATATCGACTGATATCTCAGCACCCATTTAAGTTTCGCCTTCTAATTCAATAGATTTCTCCTCCAGTACTTCTTCCTTAGTATGTTGGCTTGACTCTCAGCCCATAGGGGTTCTCCCTTACAACTAGTTTCCTTTTACCACTAAGTAATTTCCTAGTCTGGTCTCTTAAAGGGAAGTCTTGCTGTTCACTGTTCCTCTTTTGACTATTTCCAATTCCAACTCTCATGTTCCCTGAATAATTTCCATGTTACCAGATGTTCCCTTTAAGAGAACTGGGGGGCAGTGTTAGCTGTGAGGAGGATGCTAGGAGACTGCAAGGTGACTTGGATAGGCTGGGTGAGTGGGCAAATGTTTGGCAGATGCAGTATAATGTGGATAAATGTGAGGTTATCCACTTTGGTGGCAAAAACAGGAAAGCAGACTATTATTTAAATGGTGGCCGATTAGGAAAAGGGGAGATGCAGCGAGACCTGGGTGTCATGGTACACCAGTCATTGAAAGTAGGCATGCAGGTGCAGCAGGCAGTGAAAAAAGCGAATGGTATGTTAGCTTTCATAGCAAAAGGATTTGAGTACAGGAGCAGGGAGGTTCTACTTCAGTTGTACAGGGTCTTGGTGAGACCACACCTGGAGTATTGCGTACAGTTTTGGTCTCCAAATCTGAGGAAGGACATTATTGCCATAGAGGGAGTGCAGAGAAGGTTCACCAGACTGATTCCTGGGATGTCAGGACTGTCTTATGAAGAAAGACTGGATAGACTCGGTTTATACTCTCTGGAATTTAGGAGATTGAGAGGGGATCTTATAGAAACTTACAAAATTCTTAAGGGTTGGACAGGCTAGATGCAGGAAGATTGTTCCCGATGTTGGGGAAGTCCAGGACAAGGGGTCACAGCTTAAGGATAAGGGGGAAATCCTTTAAGACCGAGATGAGAAAGACTTTTTTCACACAGAGAGTGGTGAGTCTCTGGAACTCTCTGCCACAGAGGGTAGTTGAGGCCAGTCCATTGGCTATATTTAAGAGTGAGTTGGATGTGGCCCTTGTGGCTAAGGGGATCAGAGGGTATGGAGAGAAGGCAGGTACGGGATACTGAGTTGGATGATCAGCCATGATCATATTGAATGGCGGTACAGGCTCGAAGGGCTGAATGGCCTACTCCTGCACCTAATTTCTATGTTTCTATGTTTCCCAAGTTCCATCCTTCCCGATGTTCTCTGAGTAATTTCCCAATGAGACAATACCAATACCCAATTAATTATCAATCTTTAAATATTCCTAAGCCAAATCTCACGTCAGTTCCAAATCTCAAACTTTAGAGACCGAATTCAAAATGTTATCAATTTATTTCTTAAATCATAATTTAGTGTTTGCCCCTGACCACAGAGGAGTGTCTATTTTCAAATTCAAATTCAGTTCTTCAAATTAGAACTCACCCCAATAGTTGTAATAGGCTTTCTGTGTTGTTTCTTTAGGAAAGATTGGATGGTGTTAATTTCCTTTCCTTCACTGGTGTCAAAAGCTAGTTGATGTTAAAGTTGGGCACTTCTTCGTCCTGAGTAGGCACTTCTTCGTCCTTAGTATGTTAGTTTCAAAGTAGGGATAATGAGGAGCTGCCTGCTCTATCTGTTGGCCTTCCCAGATTTGTCTTAAAGGGGCAGGACAGTATAATTTCCCCCTTGTTATTGATTCCTGTTTCTGGGGAGCTACTTTACCTGAGCAGTCTTCTGCCCTTTCTCAAGGAGTCTGTATATTCTTTACCTTACTCCCAGATAGTATGCTGTCGATTATACTGTCCTGCAGGCACAAACTTAGTAACAAGTTAGTACAATAGCTCCTTTCCCCACTCTCGTACCTCCTGCACAATAAGTTTGTTTCTGCTCTCCCTAGTGCCATTTCAGTTCTCCTTGGTTCCCATTCTCGTTGCCACCAGTTACTATGTTTCCCTTTTCGTAGTCCTTCCTTGTAGTGAGGTTTCTCGATCCCAATTAGATTATCTGTGTCTCTCCTCCTAGGATTTGGAAGGGGGTGATGTTCTTTCTGGTTCTTATAATTTATTCTTATTTTTGGGGCCATGTGAGGATGCCCTCAGATTTTATATGTTGTATTAGCTGGCAGATCAGGGCTACCGGAATGGATTTGGTTGCCAGGATTTCCCTGCCCCCTGATCTCCTCGCCAGTGTCCTCTTCCTCTACCTTCGGGGTCCCAAGTGTCCCTGTAACCTTTTGGGATCCACTGATTACTTAAACCCCGAGGCCCTTTTCTTTGCCTCCTTCCTTCTCGGTATTCCCTCATAGGGCACGATCGGCTCCAATGTCCCGATTCCCCACAGTTGTAGCATTGATCTGGTCTAACAGCTCTATACCCTCTCCAACCAAACCGAGGGAAGGTCGGCTCTTGGAATGGCATGTCTATCCAAGTTTTAAGATCCTCCTCCGCCCTATCTTCCTTCGAAGTTATTTCCCGTTTCTGGATTCCTAGTACGGTTCTCTGAGCTGCCATCGAACCCGGTTGCATTGAAGTGTGGACGTCTGTGGCCCGGGGATCATTTACACCTACTGCGGGATTGAATACCAAAGGTGCAGTAGGCAGCTTCCTACAAGGGAGTTGCCTACGGGGAATCAATCGTTCTATACCCACATTGTCAGGAATTTGCTCCGACCTAATGATACTATCAATGTCAGGATCAGCCACTTCATATCCTCCTGCTGTCTCACCCTCAGAAAAGCTACTCCTTCTGTTACCGGAATCTCTGTACTTCAGGAAGGATTCTTTCACTTTCCCACTTGATTTCCCAATTAATTTTAGTACCCACTTCTGCGGAACCTTCCCTCGAGCTCCTTGATCCCCCACACTATCCTCCGCTGGCGGAGCAATCATAGGAGCTAGAGAGTCCTTTCCCGATTTTTCCACTTTGGATTTGAATTTAGTGGGTGGAGTCAAAGATACCGCCGACTCCTCCCAGCGCCCTGCTCGCAAGCTGCGCATGGTGTCACTGAACTGAGAACATGAGAGTGCTGTGAGGAATGCTGTGGTCTACTCCAAAAAATTCTGCCCACCCTGGCATATAGTGAGCCTCTTTGAGGTCCACAGATACCACGGCACTCTTACTAAATTTAATAAGTTTGATTTTAGTCAGCACCTCCCCTTTAAGAGCCATCTCAGACATTTCTCTTTTAGAAGCTGGTATTCTCTCCTGCTCTGCTCCTGCTGTTGGCTTCCACCATCTTCCTTCCCCTGTTCCTGAATGTCCAGAGAAGGACCAATTTTCTATTGTTCCCCTCTAATCCCTAACCTAAATGCTGCCATTCTTAAAGTAGAAAGCAGAACTATCACTTTATTTATTTTTCTTTCAGTGAAAAGCATTCTCCATATTCTAATAAGCTTCAATTTAATATTTTAAATTTCAGTGTCCATCTCATCCTCCTCATTCCACAGCTTTGTGGTCGATAACAGAATTCCATTCCAATTCCTGTGGAATTCCCAGCTGTTCAAATTTAATAAATCAATTTCCTTATGCTGTCAATTTTTTACAAGCCAATTAAGAATGCCGAATCGAGGGACAATTTCTTTCCACCTTGATAATAGAAGCCGCTTTACTATCAGGGGTTAAACAATTTAGATCCACCGGTCAAATACATCGACTGATATCTCAACACCCATTTCCTTATTCATCCTTCTAATTCAATAGACTTCTCCTCCTGTACTTCTTCCTTAGTATGTTGGCTCGGCTGTCAGCCAATAGGGGTTCTTCCTCATAACTAATTTCCTTTTACCACTGAGTAACTTTCCAGTATGCTAACTTTGGTCTCTTAAAGGGAAGTCTTGCTGCTCACGGTTCCTCTTTTTACTATTTCCAATTCCAACTCTCATGTTCCCTGAATAATTTCCATGTTACCAGATCTTCCCAAGTTCCATCCTTTCCTGATGTTCTCTGAATAATCCTTCCCATCTTTGGCTGCCTGTCTGGGGATGAGACAATAACAATCCCCAATTAATAATCAAACTTTAAGTACTCCTAAGCCAAATCTCACAAGTCAGTTCCAAATCTCAAACTTTAAAATTCCTCCTATTTATTACCATACAATTTAGATTCCGAATTCAAAATTTTATCAATTTATTTCTAATAACTATAATTTAGACGCAAAGTAGGTGTTTTGCCCCAAACCACAGAGGAGTGTCTATTTTCAAATTCAAATTCAGTTCTTCAAAGAAGAGCTCGCCCCAATAGTCGTCATAGGTTGTCTGTTTTTTTAGGAAAGATTGGATGGTGTTATTTTCCTTTCCTTCACTGGTGTCAAAAGCTAGATGATGTTAAAGTTGGGCACTAGGGTAGGTATCTTCTTTGATTTTCCTTTATGTTAGTTTCAAAGGAGTAGGGATACTGAGGAGCAGCCTTTTCTATCTGTTGGCCTTCCCAGATTTGTCTTAAAGGACAGGACAGTATCATTTTCTCCTTGTTGTTGGTCTCTGTTTCTGGGGAGCTACTTTACCTGAGCTGTGTCTTCCGCCCATTCTCAAGGGTCCACATATTCTTTACATCAAGGTTAATTCCCGGGATGGCAAGACTGTTATATGCTGAGAGAATGGAGCAGCTGGGCTTGTACACTCTGGAGTTTAGAAGGACAAGAGGGGATCTCATTGAAACATATAGGATTGTTAAGGGTTTGGACACGCTAGAGGCTGGAAACATGCTCCCGATGTTGGGGGAGTCCAGAACCAGAGGCCACAGAATACGGAGTTAGCCATTTAGAATGGAGACGAGGAAACACTTTTTCTCACAGAGAGTGGTGAGTCTGTGGAATTATCTGCCTCAGAGGGCGGTGGAGGCAGGTTCTCTGGATGCTTTCAAGAGAGAGCTAGATAGGGCTCTTAAAAATAGCATAGTCATGGCAGCTCATGGGATTTGGGGATATGGGGAGAAGATAGGAACGGGGTACTGATTGGGGATGATCAGCCATGATCACATTGAATGGTGGCACTGGCTCGAAGGGCCGAATGTCCTACTCCTGCACCTATTGTCTATTGTCTATTATCACTCCCCAGATAGTATGTTGTCGATTATACTGTCCTGCAGGCATGAACTTAGTAACATGTTAGTACAATAGCTCCTTTCCCTACTCCCATACCTCCTGCAAAATAAGTTAGTTTCTTCTCTCCCTAGTGCCATTTCAGTTCTGTTTAGTTCTTATTCTCGTTGCCACCAGTTACTATGTTTCCTTTTTCATAGTCCTTCCTTTTAGTGAGATTTCTCAATCCCAATTAGATTCTTTGTGTATCTCTTCCTGGGATTTGGAACGGGGTGATGTTCTTTCTTGTTCTTATAATTTATTATTTTTGGGGCCATGTGAGGATGCCCTCAGATTTCATATTTTGTATTAGCTGGCAGATCAGGGCTACCGGAATGGATTTGGTTGCCAGAATGTCCCTGCCCCCTGATCTTCTGGCCATCGTCCTCTTCCTTTCCTTTGGGGTCCCAAGTGTCCCTGAAACCTCTTGGGACCACTGACTTCTTAAACCCCGTGGCCCTCTTCTTTGCCCCCTTCCCTGCAATTTGCACTTAATTGTCAGAATCTGCAGATGTTCCATTCTCTTCCTACAGTTCTTATCTAGTCTCTAGACAAACTGGCACCATTCTGCAGCTTGTCCCATTTCTGCAGAAGGCACATTTAAATTGACCAAATGGCCTAGCAGCCTATAACCATATAACCATATAACCATATAACAATTAAAGCACGGAAACAGGCCCTCTCGGCCCTTCCAGTCCGTGCCGACCATTTGTTTTCCCCTAGTCCCATCTACCTGCACTAGTCCCATCTACCTAGTCCCATCTACCTTTACTCAATTTTAGTGTCCTGGCTTCTCCAATTTGGCCAGAATTAACACTCTGCCCCGCACATGATGCTTGGCCATGACTGTCTGTATCAGCTTGTGCGGGATGGAGCCGTAGGCGTTGGTCAGGTCTCTCTGGTCCTCCCTGGCTTCTCTGATGAGCTGGGTCACCATTCCCGTGTGCTCTAGACACCCTGGCACTCCAGATAAGCCTTTCTTTTGCATTGAGCTGTTGATGTAGCCATTGCTGGAGAGGAAGATGGTCAGCCGCCTCGCCGCTATGCTGAAGAAGATCTTGTCTTCAATGCTTAACAAGGAGATGATCCTGAACTGATTGATCTTCTTGGTATCTCCTTCCTTTGTGATCCAGACTTCTTCGGCGAATCGCCACTGCTGCGCCACTTTCCCTCTCCTCCAGATGACTTTCAGGATCTTCCACAGCCATGTCAGTAACAAGGGGCAGTTTAAAGGGGAAATTGTAAGAGCACAGAATCTTTATGTCCCTGTTAGGTTGAAAGGAAATAGTAAAAATTGGAAAGAGCCATGGTTTTCAAGGGAAATTGGACACTTGTTTCGAAAAAAGAGAGATATCTACAATAATTATAGGAGGCATGGAGTAAATGAGGTGCTAGAGGAGTATAAAGAATGTAAAAATAATCTTAAGAAAGAAATTAGGAAGGCTAAAAGAAGATATGAGGTTGCTTTGGCTAGAAAGGTGAAAGTAAATCCAAAGGGTTTCTACAGCTATATTAATAGCAAAAGGATAACGAGGGATAAAATTGGACCATTAGAGAGCCAGAATGGACAGCTATCTGCAGAGCCAAAAGAGATGGGGGAGATATTGAACAATTTATTTTCTTTGGTATTCACCAAGGAGAAGGATATTGACCTCTGGGAGGTAAGGGAAAAAAGTAGAGTAGCTATGGAAACTATGAGATTCAAAGAGGAGGAAGTACTGACACTTTTGAAAAATATAAAAGTGGATAGGTCTCCAGGTCCTGACAGGATATTCCCTAGGACATTGAGGGAAGATAGTATAGAAATAGCAGGAGCTATGACAGAAATATTTCAAATGTCATTAGAAACGGGAATAGTGCCGGAGGATTGGCATACTGCGCATGTTGTTCCATTGTTTAAAAAGGGTTCAAAGAATAAACCTAGCAATTATAGACCTGTTAGTTTGACGTCAGTGGTGGGCAAATTAATGGAAAGGATACTTAGAGATAATATATATAAGCATCTGGATGAACAGGGTCTGATCAGGAACAGTCAACATGGATTTGTGCCTGGAAGGTCATGTTTGACAAACCTTCTTGAATTTTTTGAAGCGGTTACTAGGGAAATTGATGAGGGTAAAGCAGTGGATGTTGTCTATATGGATTTCAGTAAGGCCTTTGACAAGGTTCCCCATGGAAGGTTGGTTAAGAAGTTCAATCTTTGGGTGTTAATGGCGGAGTATCAAGATGAATTCAACAGTGGCTGAATGGGAGATGTCAGAGAGTAATGGTGGATGGCGGTTTGTCAGGTTGGAAGCCGGTGACCAGTGGGGTGCCTCAGGGATCTGTGTTGGGTCCACTGTTGTTTGTCATGTACATCAATGATCTGGATGATGGGGTGGAAAATTGGATAAGTAAGTATGCAGATGATACTAAGATAGGTGGTGTTGTAGATTTTCAAAGTCTACAGAGAGATTTGGGCCATTTGGAAAAGTGGGCTGAAAGATGGCAGATGGAGTTTAATGCTGATAAGTGTGAAGTGCTACATCTTGGCAGGACAAATCAAAATAGGACGTACATGGTAAATGGTAGGGAATTGAGGAATGCTGTGGAACAGAGAGATCTAGGAATAACTGTGCATAGTTCCCTGAAGGTGGAATCGCATGTAGATAGAATGGTAAAGAAAGCTTTTGGTGTGCTGGCCTTTGTAAATCAGAGCATTGAATTTAGGAGTAGGGAAGTAATGTTAAAATTGTACAAGGCATTGGTAAGACCAATTCTGGAGTATGGTGTACAATTTTGGTCACCTAATTATAGGAAGGATGTCAACAAAATAGAGAGAGTACAGAGGAGATTTACTAGAATGTTGCCTGGGTTCCAGCAACTATGTTACAGAGAAAGGTTGAACAAGTTAGGTCTTTATTCTTTGGAGTGCAGAAGGTTAAGGGGGGACTTGATTGAGGTCTTTAAAATGATGAAAGGGATAGACAGAGTTGACGTGGATAAGCTTTTCCCATTGAGGGTAGGGAAGATTCAAACAAGAGGGCATGACATGCGAATTAAGGAACAGAAGTTTAGGGGTAACGTGAGGGGGAACTTCTTTACTCAGAGGGTGGTGGCTGTGTGGAATGAGCTTCCAGCAGAAGTGGTGGAAGCAGGATCGATTTTAACATTTAAAAGTAAAGTGGATAGGTATATGGACAGGAAGGGAATGGAGGGGTATGGTCTGAGTGCAGGTAGATGGAACTAGGGGAAAACAAATGGTCGGCACGGACTGGAAGGGCCGAGAGGGCCTGTTTCCGTGCTGTAATTGTTATATGGTATATGGTTATGTATCTTGTTGCTTTTTTTTGAATGACTGTATGGTAAATCAAATTTCACTATGCCTCGGTACACGTGACAATAAAGGACCATTAAACGATTGATTAAATGAACCTTGGATGAGTATGATAGGAAAGGTTCAGAGGGATATGGACCAAATGCAGGCTCAGTCATGAAGCCTGGTCAGCATGGTCATGTTTGGTTGAAGAGCCTGTTTCCATGCTGCATTACTCTGTCATTAGAAAGACACCACTGAACACCGGAGAATGACTTAATCGGACACTGGAGAGAGGCATCACTTACACGAAAATCACCCAAACCCCGCTCCCATATTTCAATTTACATCCTCCCACCCAGCCCTCACTCACCCCAGGGTGTGGGAGTGTGGGGGAGGGGTTGTACACCATAGGAAGGGGCACAGATTTCCTGCCGTGGCTGTCCGTGTGGTATGGGAAGAGTTGATCCAGCCTTTCAATGCAGGGTCCCAATGGGAGACTGCAGATTTAATTTTCGAGCACTTGGAATGCAAATTGCTTTAAAGATTACAAAGCAGAGAACAGCAAGTATGCAAATGAAACATTTATATTCACAGGATGACCATCCGGCTGGGATAGATCAGTAACTGTTTCAGCTGAGGTAAATGAATGAGCCTAGGACAAACCAGCGACATTGAGGGAACTTACCTACTCAGCCCCTTCCAAGATCCGTAACCTTACTGCTGACTTTAAGGATTCCAACTATTCCCACTATGTTGTTTAGAGTAAGATGTTTGACTGATGCAAATATTTTAGGAGGTTCAGTATTTCCTCTCAGCCTCCTCCCGTATTCTATTCACCTCGGAGATAATAAAGTGAACAATCTGGAATACCCACAGCAGGAGACCGCGGGCGGGGTGTGGAACGTCCTACCCGAGGATGCAGTGTGGCAGCCCACCTTCAAATGTGTCCAACCCCAGCCAGGGAGACTCCTCCCTTTACCCCTCCACTGCTCACGTTTATTCTTGGCACTCACACAAGGGCTTCGCTGGGAACAGCACATCAATGGGTTGAATGGCCACATAGTGTTTGAGGAATGAAGACTGACCATTCATTGGCAACCCCTCTCTCATTTTCTCACAGGGGTTGTGAGGTGCATCCAAAGAAGGGTGGGCTTCACTTTGCTGAGTCACCTATAAAAAATAGCAACTTCTCAAGGCACCTCTCCCACAATCTAATTTAAACTTCCAGCTCTGGATTGGGAAGCAATCTGGTGTTTGCAGATTTGAGAGCTACCAGTAACTGGGAAGCAGGGCCGGATTTAAATGAAGAGAGGCACTAGGCTATTCCACTTGTGAGGCCCTTCCCAATCCCCCACCCCAACGCCTAGAGGAAGATGGACGAGTCCACCAGATTGACACCAATGTGCAGCCGAGCGTGGCCAATGAGATAAGGGCTGGAAAGCTGTGCTTTTTATTTATCGCCAGTGCTAGTGTCGAGTTATCGGCTTAAAACACTATTATTCTGCAATGGAGGGCAAGGAAAATTACCGAAGTGTTGTTTAAAGACGACAGTGCGTTGTGACAGCATATGTTAGAAAGGCCTATGACAGTGTCAAAAATATTATACATCAGGCCCATATGAAGCTTTTCAAAAAGGGGGGTGGCATGGCAGGACTGCAAACATTTTATGTGAAATAAGTGCATGCAGCGCAAATCACAAGCTCAAAGCTCAAAGACCCTAGCGGCTGAGGTTCAGGGCCCACTTAAGGGCCCTGGAAGCTCTGGGGTTTTAGATGCTCTCTGATGCATTCTGAGCCATATTTTGGAGCATTTTTGCACCAAATTTATGACCAATATTTCAGAAATCATTTTGGTTGTCAAGAGTAATGAGTGGTTGGAATGGGATGATTGGAGTCATTGTTGTATACATTTTTTTAAATCAAGAATTGAACCTCTCCTTGTTTTAATAATCAAGTTGTACTGTAAAATGTTATGTAAAATGTTATAAAGGAGCATGCAAACACTGCAAATAAAATACTGTGTTTTTGCAGTAAATAAAACCTTTTGTTTTAATGTTTTGTGTGTTGATTTGATTGCCTGTTACTGTTCGACTGTGTTAGTTTGTGCACATTAAAAATATGATGCAAAATGAAAGTCGCAAACTATGGAATTCATATTTTTCAGTATTGTTATCAAGAAAGCAGTTCCAATTGTGTGATATTATTCATATGGAGGAGAAAATGATTGCTCTAAAACCTACCTTAATTTTGCAATCTCACTAAAGATAATCCCCCTTTCCCTCTCCCCCCTCCTCCTACCCCTCCCTCTCCCTCCACCTCTCTCTCCCTCCATCTCTCTCTCCCCTCACTCCTCCCCCCTCCCCTTTCTCTCTTCCCCTCCACCCTCTCTCTCCCCCTTCCCTCCCTCTCTCTCCCCCCTCTGTCTCAACCATCCGACTCCGCGCAGCAGACACCGTAGCCACCCCTCCCCCCCCCCCGGCCCGGAGAAACGGGCACGTCCGCAACGCAGTATTCCACAACTTATCTAGAGTAGACACGAGCCATCGTGGTGATTGTGTGGAGTGCAAATGGAGATCTGAACCCACCCGGGCAGACTGCGCACGCGCGGAGAGACAGCGTCATTTTGCGTCGCTACTGCGTCACGGGCTTCCAACTGCGCAGACGCGGATGGTCGCAATTTGTTTCCACATAACTTCCAACGGGCCGGAATATAGAAACATAGAAACATAGAAATTAGGTGCAGAGTAGGCCATTCAGCCCTTCGAGCCTGCACCGCCAATCAATATGATCATGGCTGATCATTCAACTCAGTATCCCGTACCTGCCTTCTCTCCATACCCTCTGATCCCCTTAGCACAAGGGCCACATCCAACTCACTCTTAAATATAGCCAATGAACTGGCCTCAACTACCCTCTGTGGCAGAGAGTTCCAGAGACTCACCACTCTCTGTGTGAAGAAAGTCTTTCTCATCTCGGTCTTAAAGGATTTCCCCCTTATCCTTAAGCTGTGACCCCTTGTCCTGGACTTCCCCAACATCGGGAACAATCTTCCTGCATCTAGCCTGTCCAACCCCTTAAGAATTTTGTAAGTTTCTATAAGATCCCCTCTTAATCTCCTAAATTCCAGAGAGTATAAACCGATCTATCCAGTCTTTCTTCATAAGACAGTCCTGACATCCCAGGAATCAGTCTGGTGAACCTTCTCTGCACTCCCTCTATGGCAATAATGTCCTTCCTCAGATTTGGAGACTAAAACTGCACGCAATACTCCAGGTGTGGTCTCACCAAGACCCTGTACAACTGAAGTAGAACCTCCCTGCTCCTGTACTCAAATCCTTTTGCTATGAAAGCTAACATACCATTCGCTTTCTTCACTGCCTGCTGCACCTGCATGCCTACTTTCAATGACTGGTGTACCATGACACCCAGGTCTCGCTGCATCTCCCCTTTCCTAATCGGCCACCATTTAAATAATAGTCTGCTTTCCTGTTTTTGCCACCAAAGTGGATAACCTCACATTTATCCACATTATACTGCATCTGCCAAACATTTGCCCACTCACCCAGCCTATCCAAGTCACCTTGCAGTCTCCTAGCATCCTCCTCACAGCGAACACTGCCCCCCAGCTTAGTGTCATCCGCAAACTTGGAGATATTGCCTTCAATTCCCTCATCCAGATCATTAATATATATTGTAAATAGCTGGGGTCCCAGCACTGAGCCCTGCGGTACCCCACTAGTTACTGCCTGCCATTGTGAAAAGGACCCGTTTACTCCTACTCTTTGCTTCCTGTTTGCCAGCCAGTTCTCTATCCACATCAATACTGAACCCTAATACCGTATGCTTTAAGTTTGTATACTAATCTCTTATGTGGGACCTTGTCGAAAGCCTTCTGGAAGTCCAGATATACCACATCCACGGGTTCTCCCTTATCCACGCTACTAGTTACATCCTCGAAAAATTCCACAAGATTCGTCAGACATGATTTACCTTTTGTAAATCCATGCTGACTTTGTCCAATGATTTCACCACTTCCAAATGTGCTGCTATCCCATCTTTAATAACTGACTCTAGCAGTTTCCCCACTACCGATGTTAGACTAACTGGTCTGTAATTCCCCGTTTTCTCTCTCCCTCCCTTCTTAAAAAGAGGGGTTACATTTGCTACCCGCCAATCCTCAGGAACTACTCCAGAATCTAAAGAGTTTTGAAAGATTATCACTAATGCATCCGCTATTTCCTGAGCTACTTCCTTAAGTACTCTGGGATGCAGCCTATCTGGCCCTGGGGATTTATCGGTCTTTAATCTATTCAAGAACCAGAATTTCGGGTAATTTCTGTCAAAGTGCAAACGCTGATAGCGCTCCAATTTTTTTTTTCTCAGGATTTCTTGTACTCTGGGAAAAAACCACCTTGGCCGAGGCCCCCCTAGATCCCGAGGCCCGAGTGAAGCTTATATGTAAATCCGGCCCTGCTGGGAAGAATGGCTTTCCAGCTTGCACACAAATACATTGATGTCCTCACATTTACATACACACATGCACATTCACGCACACCCTCCCCCCCCCCCGGCTGAATACTGAATTCACCAGTCCCAGGGCACAGCCATACTCCAGGCTGTGCCACTGTAATCACCTGCTTCATCACAGTGCTGGGGGTGGACCTGTTCAGCAGTGCTCAATTTAGATAAATTCAAATTAGAAAGTGTTGGAAACAGTCAGCAAATTAAACAGATCTCATGGAAAGAAGCAGTAAAGGCTTCTGGTCAATGACCATTCATCAGAATAGTTGCCTATTCAGCTAAGTGTTTCCAACATTTTCTGTTTTTATTTCAGATTTCCAGTATGTGCAGCTTTTTTTGATCTGGTTATCACCGGGACCAAATGACTCCACCCTTCAAAGCAAAGATACTAGAGGAGCTAGTATCTTTGCTTCAAAGTGCCCTTGCTCTACACCTGGGCAAAAGACTTGAATTCCAGAGGTGAGGTGTGAATGCCTACTATTGACATCCAGGTGGCAATCGTCCAAAATCATCTAGCACCATGAAGTAATTGAACTGCAAAATCAAGAGACTTCAATCATTGGGTTTACTCCGCACTCCAAGAATAGCTGTAGTTGCTATTCCAGCCCAGGATATTATTTTCTGTAAGGCATTTAATAAAGTCTGGCAAGGTAAACTAATCTAGAACTAAGATGCATGGGATCCACAGTGACTTGGTAGTTTGGATTTAGAACTGATTTATCCTTAAAAGACAGCGGGCAGTGGTGGTAGGGTGTTATTCTGACTGGAGGTCTGTGATCAGTGGTGTTCCACAGGGATCAGTGCTGGGACTTCTGTTCTTTGGGTAAATATACATGGGCAGATTAGTAAGCATGCAGAGGACATAAAACATTGTTGGAGTTGCAGACAGCAAAGACGGCTGTCAAAAGATACAGGGGCATTTAGATCAGTTGCAGTTATGATTGGAGAAATGACAGATGGCATTTAATCTAAGCAAATGTGGGCTGATGCACTTTGGGAGGTCAAATGCAAGGGGAAAATTATACAATTAATGACAAGACCCATGAGAGCTTGATATACACTGATCCTGGAGTCCAAGTGCATAGTCCCATGGAAATAGCAACACAAGTAGGTAGAGTGGTCAAGGTGTATGGTATGCTTGCCTTCATTGGTTAGGCATTTAGTATAATAGTCAGGAAGCCAAATTTGACGAGACAGCTCACCCCCACATCTCCAGGGCAGTTGAGGACAAGCAAAAGTCGCCGGCCTTGCCTTGATGGCCAATGAATTTCCAGCACCTTGGGTTGCCCCCCTACCTTCGCCCCCGCCCCCATGTCCCCGGCTCCCATTTGCTGCTGTTCACAAGATGACCCCTTCAACTTAACCATCCCCCAAGATGTTGCGATTGGACCTTAGTGCACAGCGAGGTTCAATGAAAGGTTCTCAAGACGTTATCTCAGTCATTTGCAGGGAGGCCGTCAGTGCTTGGCAGCGGCTTCGGAGTGGCGGCCCACCACTACGGAGTTCGCACTGACAGTCGGGACCCTGGTGTATCCACTACGGTGATCACTCACCCTGACCCTCTGCAACTGCCTCCCTGACCTCAGACAGACATGCAGCCCAAGGGCAGTGGTGCGCTGGTGTGCGTGGAGCCCAGTCCCACTGCAACCCCCTCTGCCCCATCCCTCAACCAACCCCCAATGTCTAGGCAAATGTGCCCCTTCCATCACTGGGTATGACCGAGCAGCTGACCACCCCCCTCCTCCCTGGGGGGACCCAGTGCAGTTGGCGTGTCCTTACCAGAGTCCAGCTGACCCTCACCCTGACTGAGCTGCTGGGCTGAGTGCAGTCCTGTGGGAGTGCCACAATGCTCCCCACCTGTGCTGTGGACCAGGGGAGCAGAGTGGAAGAGGAGCTACATTACCTGCCTGCCCCTTGCCATTTCTTCCTCAGCTCACACCTCAATCGGAGCGGCTCGTTGCATGTATGATCTCGCTGTACATGGGATGCAGCAGTGCGGGAGCTCCTGGGCATCTGGTGGAAAAGCCATTGGCGGGATGCAGTGTCTACTGGGTTGCTCACAGCTGAAATAAACTCAACCAACAGAGGTGGTGCTTTAGGAGTTAAGCAAAGACTGGGTCAAGCACTGCCCCCCCCTCCCCCCCACTTCCCTGACGACCCTGTCCAAAGGTCACTCCCTCTTGCCTGCCTACTTCCTATTGTCTAACAAGTTGGTCCAGACGTCTAGTCCCCTCCGAGCGCCCCCGCTCACATGACCAGCTTAGCAAGGTCAGACTGGGATCACAAAACCAGCTCTCCCAGCCCAGCGCACACTGCCTGTGGGTTAACCCTCGCCAGGATGCAGCGTTTCTGCACTCCTCTCACCCCTCTACCCATTCACCCCCTGGACGCCCGGGTACGCCCTCCTCCCGCCACTCTCACCTCGAGGGTTAGGTCCAAGAGAATCATTCCCAGTGATTGGTACAGTCCAAAGGAGGGCCCAGACCATGCCCCATCACTGTACCACCCAGGGAATGTAAGGGAGCTCCACTGGGAGTGGGAAACAGGACCTGCGGAGTGCTGCCCAACGCACAAACCCGGGCTGACCTCCTCAGCCGGAGCGTTACTGGTGCTCAGGAGAGAGAGAGGAGGGTCATACAACCTGGTCCGGCTACTCCAACGCCTTCCCGCTTGGACACTTCCTCAACAAACCCCACTTACACTCACCCACATCCACTCACACTCACCCATTCCAACTCACACCGATACACCAGCAGACAATGACATACTGTACGCCAGCTCACATTGCCCCACTCCAAATTCACACTTACCCTCATCCAACCCACACTCACCAAGACCATATCATACTCACCCACATTCAACACACCCATACCAACTCATTCTGACACACCAGCTCACACTCACAATCACCAACTCACACTAACCTGCACCAACTCACACTGACCCACTCCAAGTCACACTGACTGCAACATCTCACATTGACCATGTCCTACTCACACTAACCTACACCTTCTACTCTTCAAACAATGCTTCCATTTTAAACTGCCCGCCTGCTGTTGGGATGTCGCCCGCCCTCCTCTCTGTACCCTCCTGCTTCCATGGTTCTTTCCAGCTATGGTCCATTGATCGTCACTGAATTTAATTTCTCCAGCACAGGTGACCGTGCCTTCACCTGCCCAGGCCCCGAGCCCAGACTCCCTGCCGACACCACTTCACCCCTCCCTCCTCCTCCTGTCCCTGCTCCTCATTCACTCTCCTTCAATCAGATGTGCCTGATGGAACTGTCCCAGGATCTCACGTGTCACCCAGGTGCCAAACTATGACCGCTGACAATCCTGGGAACTTCGTTGGGATTAACAGCGCTGAGCAGCCCACTCATCCTTTTATGTGGCCCCGACCCACTCTACTGCCAGGTTTTCCCTGAGAAATCTATCGGCAACCTCCCGGGAGACATTGAATCCTCAATGGTTCAATGGTTTATTTATTATTACATGTACCAAGGTACTGCGTAATACTTTTTATGTCATACAGATCAGCAACACTATCACCATGCATAAGTACCATCTCCCAGTTAGTACAGAATGTACAGAACTCCCCACTGAGTCCATATACAAGAGGCGACAGTTCACTGTCCCAGCTGCAGCTAACCGCATAGATCCGTTGCTGTTGTCGCCTCAATTCCGGTCGTCCCATGAACCATCGTCCCTCTCCTTGCACAACCCTCATCAGCCCTTGTTCTGCGGGGGCACCTCCTGCAGCTGATCTTGAAGGTACAGAAGGTAAGACTCCCCAGTTCTTCTCTGATTCCCGGTCTTCGGGTGTGAGTAGGGGGCCAGGTTCGCCGGGCATCCCTCTCCGGGCAGATTCCCGGTTCCACGATGGCAGAGCCAGCCTAGTTGTTTGGGGCTGCAGCACGCCGAGACATTCTCACCGTGCACTGCATACTGGGTTGGTTCTCTGGAGGTTACTCTCTCTGAGACATGTTTACCAACGTGAGGGGTGGTCTCCTCAAAACCTGGGATTACCTGCTGCTCACTGAACATTGGTGGGAGTTGGAGGTCTGGAGGATGTGCTGATGTGATTTTGGTTGCCTGGGGCCTTTGTCTTTGCTGGGACCAGCCGTTGGGCTCACACTTCAGCCACCAGCACTGATGGCTTTATTATTGTCTCCACTCCTCCTACAATCTCCCTGAAAATATTCCTATCGGAATGGAGGCCTTTGGGAGACCATTGTCCTGATTCTTTTCTCAGAATTTGTCACCTCTTTGTACTGAATTTGATTATATTGCAGGGCATGTTGCCAGAGTTAACAGATCACTGAGAGATTGGAGGATTCACAGATGCTCAGTTGATGCTGACTGCAACCCCTCCTCCACACACACCGTCACACCCCTTGGGCTCAGACCTCACACTGCAGAATGAGGAGGCATGCCGTCGCTCACCCTGATTCTTCACTAACCTTTCCGAAAGTCCCCACCCTCCTCACAACGCCATGTTCACCCATTCCTCAACCATTCTCCTTTTATCCAGGCTTCATCCACCCTGATGTTGCACCCACCTGTGCTGCTGTTCCTTGTACAGCTCCTGCACTGGCCAGATGTGGACAGAGTAGCTGCCTGAAATCCGCCCCCGCTCCCCCCTTTCCCGCTGCAGCAGCCAGGTTTAGGCCAGCCCCATTGTCTCATTTGACAGTTTTACTTTCCAATTTATCCAGCTCAGTCCCTTCTTGTCTTCTGGTAATTGGTTTTTATCCAATCAAATTCCTTTTATCTTTGACCTTTCACTCTCCTTTCCAGTTCTGATGTGGAATCTAATTATGTCCTGGGCCGTTTCCAGACATTCTCTGCCCCCTGGCCTTGATTGCAGGACTTGCCCCAACCTCATATCTCCAGTGACTGACCCCAGCCTAGGCCTAGGGCACCGATTGTTACGCAGTACGGAAACAGGCCCTTCTGCCCATCTTGTCCATGCCGAGCAAGGTGCCCATCTATGTTTAGTCCCGTTTGCCTGTGTTTGGACCATGTCCCTTTCCCTATCCATTTGTCCAAACGTCGTTTAAATGTTGTTATTATTCCTGCCTCAACCACTTCCTCTGGCAACTAGTTCCATAGACCCACCAAGATCTTGTGAATAAGATGCCCCTCAGGTTCCTATCAAACTTTATTCCTCTCACCTTAAACCTATGCCCTCCATTTCTTGATTCATCAACCATGGAAAAAAGATGGTGCAGTCACCCTATGTATGCCTCTTATGATTTCATAGACCTCTATAAGTTCACCCTCAACCTCCTGCACTCTAAGGAATAAAGTCCTGGCCTGCCCAACCTCATCTGTAACTCAGACCCTCGAGTTCTGGTGATATCCTCCTAAATCTTCTCAGCACTCTTTCCAGCTTAATGGCATCTTCCTGATAGCGGGATGAAAAATTCTGAATAGGATACTCCTGGTGCAGCCTCGCTAACATCTCGTACCACTGCAATATAACATCCTAACATCTGTACTCAATGCATTGACGAGAAAGCCTGTGCCATAAGCCTTCGTCATCATCTTGAATAACTGTGTGCCAATTTCAAGGAACTATGTATTTGTATTGCTAGATTGCTTTGTTCTATAACATCGCCCAGGGCCCTATCGTTCACTGTGAAAGCCCTATCCTGCTTTGACTTCCCAAAATTAAATACTTTGCACCTATCTGAATGAAACTCCATTTGCCATTCCTTGGCTCACTTCTCCAGCTGATCATGATCCCACCCTAATTCTTGATAATTGTATTCACTGTCTATAATACCACCTATTATAGTGTCATTTACAAACTTGTTAATCATGCCTTGTACATTCGCATCCGAATTGTTGATATAGATGACAAGCAGCTCTGATCCCCGAGGCACACCACCAGTTACAGGCCTCCAGACTGAAAAACAACCTTCCACCTTCATCTTCTACTGTCTTCAATTATATATCCAATTAGCTAGTAATCCTTAGATCCCACGTGATCTAGCCTTCCAGAGCAGCCTATAGTGCTGTATTTTATCAAATACACTGTTGAAGTCCATAAAGACTATGTCTACCACTTGCCCTATTGACTATCTTGTTTAATTTGTCAAAAACCCAATCAAATTCCTGAGACATTATTTCCCATACACAAACAACCTATCATTTCAATGCACGACTACCATATACCCCAACGCCCCTTCAGTAACGAGGCACACTGAGGCTCCAGTCCTCCAGCAACCCACCCGGTCCTATATCTCAGCCAGGGCTCCTACAATTTCTTCTGTAGCTTCTCACACTGTTCTTGGATACACCTCATCAGGCGAAAAGAAATTCATCTTCCCTCATACATATGAAGACATCCAGCACCTCCTTGACTATAATGCAAACTAACCTCAAGACATCCCCATTAACTTTCCCAAGCTCTCTGGTCTTCAGCTCTTTCTCCTGGACAAAAACAGAGGAGAAATATTCATTAAGGAACATACTGGGAGTTCTCCTTTGGTCTTTGAGAGGTCTTATTCTCTCCCAAGTTATTTGTTTTCCCTTAATATCATATACTTATTTAAACTTTGATCTTGTACCTGTCTATGTATATGTTTATATGTGTGTGTCTTTACATCTTCGCGAAAAAACTACGAGGTAACGATAAAATCTTTACATATTCCAGTTGACATTTTTCCCGTAGAGACCGGGATCATCTTATCTGAACATTTCATGCTTTAGGGCCCGACCATCTCAGGGCTCATCTTTTCTTCCGCCTGCGACGTCTTTTGAATAACCCGGGGGTTGAATAACTCCCCCCCCAGGGTTATTCAATAGACGCCGCCGGTGGAAGAAAGGATGAGCCCGGAGACGCCCACGGGTCGAGCCCGGAGACGTCCTCGGGTTGACGCCCGCTGCCTCGCTCGGGGTCCTCGGGTCGACGGACGGCCGCCCGCCCGCGGCCTCCCTCGGGTCCACGCCTACCCGCAGACCTCGCTTGGGTCTGCCGCCCGGCGCCTGGTGGGGAGGCTGCTGCTCTACGACCTGGGTAGGTGCTGCCTCTACCCCATCCCCCCCCCTCCCTACACCCTCCTCCTCTCCCTCCCTCTCTACCCCCTCCCCCTCCCCCCCTCCATCCCTCTCTGAGCCGCCCTCCATCTCTGTTCCCCCTCCCTCTCTGTCCCCCTCTCCCTCTCTGAGCTGCCCTCCATCTATGCCCCCCTCCCTCTCTACCCCCCTCCCTCTCCAGGAGTGGTGAGTATTGGGACCTATGGGTGAGTGGTGGAGTTTTGCGTTTGGGAATCAGCCCTCCCCTGTGACGCTGCGCGCCCCCCCCACCCCTCAATCACTAACCCCCTCACCCTCTCCTTCTCTACCCCCCTCTCCCTCTCTAGCCGCGCCTGCGCAGTTGGGGGCTATGCACGAGTGGATAGGGCGGGGCATGGGTTAAAGTAGCGAATGAATAATATTAATATAATATCAAGGGGGGGAGGGTTAGTGCGTGTGTGACTCCGCAGACCGCCCCTCCCCCACAACTGCGCATTGAGGGGACGGGACACAACGAGTCCCACTTGGTCTAGTATTTATTAAATCTCTTTGGATTCTCTAATCCTCTGCCAAAGCTATATGCTGTATTTTTGCCCTCTTGATTTTTCTGCATCCTCTATGCTCCTCCTCAGAAATTACATTCCCAGCTACCTGTTCCTGACCAACCTGACAAATTCCCCCTTTTTTCTAACTACAGCCTCAATATCTCTTCTCATCCTCAATGCTTTATCTGCTAGCCTTACCTTTCATTCTTATAAAAACGTCCCATTTGATGGATGGCACCTTTATCCACAAACAACTTAATCCAATCAACTTTTGCAAGTCTCATTTTTGACACAAACTTTTCCATCTCATCGCTAATGCCCTTCCCTGAGCAGTGCGTTGCCTGACTGCTGGCACCCTCTGATGTGTGTTCCACATCCCTCATTCTCCTTCCCACCATAACAGTCCCTGTCAGTCACTGCAGCCACACCAAACTGGCCCTTTCCAAATGCTCCACCGTGGTCTCGGCACACTCACACCACCCAATCAAAGACCTTAGGACATTTCCTGCCACAATCTATGTCCATGCCTCATCCCCAGTCCTGTCCTGAATTCAGACTGATTCATCCAGTTACTCACTTCCACCTTGCTCTGATGCCTCACCACAAGTGCAGGGCTCCCTTAATACTGCTCCTCGTACAGTGCAGCATTTCCTCAAAACTGCCCCCCCCCCAGTGCTACACTCTCTCAGTACTGCCCTCCCACAGTGCGGCACTCCCTCACTGCATCTGCTTAACTAGCCCTGTTACTGTGCAGGCACTAGTTAAGTAGCCCTGTTAATGTGCGGGCACTGTTTAACCAGACCAGTTACTATGTGGGCACTGAGCACTCCGGAGTAACTGAATTAGGAGCGTACGACAGACTAATGATAGATGGACCTTTTTGCGTGGAACCGTGATAAATGGTTGATCCAGGTGTTTTCAATAATCACAATAAGCACTTGAGTAAAAAGTATTTTAGGTTGGAGTATAATGCATTATTAAACCATTAAAGGTTGGATTGAGAGGCCTATTGTACACAGAGCTATCAATAACCTTCTGTCGGACTCCAGACTCATGGAATTACTCATTCCCTTATTCTATTTAATAAAAATCAAAACAAGACGCATAAAAAAATCTCATTACATTTTAACAGGGTTACTGCTGCCCATGAGAACCACAAGTTTAATTTTCATAAGAGCACCCATCCTTCAATTATGTCAACAATGAAATGTAAATGGTAAATTTAATGCTAACAATATCTCTCCAATCACATTGACAAGTGCAGACCACATTGAGCGGGGGAGCAGCCGTGTCATCAGCAGGTTGTTCCAGACTCTGGGATTTTACCATCCTGGGATGTCCTTCTGGGAATAACACCACCCACTCAGAGAAATCCTCTGCCTCTTTAAGTCCTGCACCCTGGGGTCATGTTACCCATTGGTTGTTTGTTTGGTGCAGAGTAGCTCATTAGTCATAGAGTCATAAAGTGATATAGCGTGGAAACAGGCCCTTCGGCCCAACTTGCCCACACTGGCTAACACGTCCCAGCTCACTAGTCCCACCTGCCCACATTTGGTCCATATCCCTTCAAACCTGTCCTGTCCATGTACCTGTCTAACTGTTTCTTAAACGTTAGGATAGTCCCAGCCTCAACTACCTCCTCTGGCAGCTTGTTCCATACACTCAACACCCTTTATGTGAAAGAATTACCCTTCAGATTCCTATTAAATCTTTCCCCCTTCACCTTAAACCTATGTCTTCTGGTCCTCGATTCACCTACTCTGGGCAAGAGACTCTGTGCATCTACCCGATCTATTCCTCTCATGATTTTATACACCTCAATAAGATCACCCTTCATCCTCCTGTGCTCCAAGGAATAGAGTCTCAGCCTACTCAACCTCTCCATCTACCTCAGACCCTCTAGTCCTCGCAACATGCTCGTATATCTCCTCTGTACCCTTTCCAGCTTCACACAAGTTATAGGAGTAGAATAGAATAGAGTCCACCACCATTCAAACATGGCTGATCGCTGCCTCCTAATCCCATTTTCCTGTCTTCTTCCCATAACCCTTGTCACCCATTCTAATCAAGAATTTGTCTATCTCGGCCTTAAAAATATCCACTGATGACCTCCACAGCCCTCTGTGGCAACGCGTTCCTAAGATTAACCCTCTGACTAAAGAAGTTCTTCCTCACTTCATTTCTAAAAGAGCACCCGTTAATTCTGAGGCTATGACCTCTGGTCCTAGACTCTCCCATCAGTGGAAACATGCACTCCCATCAGTTCCACATCCACTCTATCTATGCCTTTCATTATTCTGTAAGTTTCAATGAGGTCCCCCCTCAACCTTCTAAACTCCAGCAAGTAGAGGGCCAATGCTGTCAAACGCTTATCATATGCTAACCTATGGGGTTCTTTTTTTACTCACAATACTCCAGATTTGCCTTATAGAGCCTCAGCATTACATATGTTTTTGTATTCCAGTCACCTTGATATAAATGCGAGCATGGAATTTGCCTTCCTTACTACCAAGTCGACTTGCAAGTTAACTTTTTGGGAGTCCTGCGCCAGCACTCCCAAGTCCATTTGCACCTCTGAGTTTTGGATTCTCTCTCCATTTAGAAAAGAATCTACCCCTTTATTCTTATTACAAAATTGCATGACACAGCAATTTGCTCTACTGAATTTCATCTGGCCACTCCTCTACCCACTCTCCTAACCTGTAAAAGTCCTTCTGCAGAGTCCTTGCTTCCTCTACACTTCCTGCCCCTCCACCTAGCTTGACAACAGCTTTCCTATAACATGGTGCCCAGAACTGAACACAATACTCTAAATGCGACCTCACCAATGTCTTATGCATTCGCAACATGACCTCCGAACTTCTATACTCAAGCACACATTTGTAACACAGGCCCAGCCAAATACATTACCCAGGACAGAGGTGTCTGAACGTGTTGGGTTCACAAAGGGTAGATGGTGGCACATGACAAGGAGAAAGGAAGAGCAGGTTAGTGTGAAATGTGCGAGGGGGATGTGTGAGGGGCAGAGTGCGCAAAGGAGGCGAGTGAACAAGGTGGGAGAGTAAGCAAGGGGAAAGTGAGCGAGAGAGTGGGCAAGGGGCAGAGTGAGCTGGGGGATTGGGTGGATAGGCAGAGGGAGCAAGGTGGGAATGTGGGCGAGGAGCGAGTGAATGAATGGAGAGTGAGCGGGAGAGTGGGCAAGGGAGTGAAAGGGGAGAATGAGTAAGAGAGGGTGCAAGGTGCACAGAGAGCAAGGGGGAATGGGTAACGGGCAGAATGTGTTCAAGGGAGAGTGACTGAGGGAAAAGAGAGTGAGCAAGAGAGAGTGAGCAAGGGACAGAGTAAGCGAGGAGGAATGGATGAGAGGGAGTGAGCAAGGGGGAATGGGCAATTCGTGCATTGAAGAGGAAAGGAGGACTTACCTTCCTCTTGTGCTTTTCCCCTCCAAGCCCTGCCTCCTCTTCCCTATCTCCATCCACTCCTCTCCTTACTTCATTCCCGCCCCCCTTCCTCTATACTTCCTACATGTCCTCAAGGGTTTGCAGTTCAAAGACCAACGTATTGGAAAGAGTGGTCAAAATGGTCTTCCTGGTGCTTCATCATGATGGCAGTGACAAAACCCATCTCCAACCCCCTGGTCCTAGGATTCAGCATCCCCCTGATTTTGGCAAAGTCCACAATCAATGAGGATATGACAAAACCCCCTCCATGATAATTCTCAACACTGGTGTCCCACAAGGATCTGTCTCACCCCTTCTTATACTCCCTATACACTCATGACTGTGCTGAGAAATTCTGCTCTAACTTCATTTACAGGTTTGCGGATGACACCACCGCAGTGGGCCAGATATTGAACAATGACGAGACGGAGTACAGGCTAGAGGTGGAGAGCTTAATAACATGCTGTGAAGACAACAATGTCTCCCTTAATGCTATCGAAATAAAGGAGCTAGTTATTAACTTCAGGAAGCATGGTTGAGGATACGTCCATCTGTATCAATGGTGCTGAAGTGGAGATGGTCGAGAGCTTCAAGTTCCTTGAAGTTAATATGGTTTGAATGGATAGCACGCAAACAAAGATTTTCTCAGTAGCTCGATACATATGGTAATAATAAAACAATACCAATACTTGGGCCTGACCTTACGACCTTCACTCGATGCCGTGATGCCTGTGCAGAGACACTCAGAATTCAAAGCAGGAGGAGATCATTCAGACACTCAAATGCATCCCCCATTCATTAATACCTCCATGCAATATTCCTGCATGATCCCTGGATCCCCTCGATATCCTGAGGTCAGTCTCTGTGTGAACTGAGTGACTAAGCCGCCACAGCCCCTGGGTGAGAGAGTTCCATACATTCACCCCGTGGAATGCCTCTTGTTGTGGGGCTGAGCCCTGGTTCTGGACGGCTTGGCCAAGGAACATTTTCCCACTCCATACTTCCACGCACTCAGAGGCCAACTCCAAGCTATTTTATACTTGGTCAGAGAGTGGGCTCCACACTCTACTCCCAAAGACCATCCTAGGCCACTCCATCACACTGCTCTCCAATGGAAGCGGTTCAGGGCAAAACCTTTTCAGGCTTCCAAAGTAGGCACTCTGTTCCAAGCGGAGCGAGAGCACCAGGCACCAGGCAGACCGAGGCAAATGTTCAAGGATGTGCTCAGAGATGCATTGATAAAATGTACCATCCTAGCTCCTTGAAAGAAGCAACACAAGCAAATTAAGTTTTCAAGAGGATGTATAGTCTGCTTGCCTTTATCGGTCAAGGCACTGAGTATAAGAGTCAAGATGTCAAGTAGCAGCGATATAAAACTTTTGTTAGACTACATTTGGAGTTTTGGTTGCTCCCATTCCAGGAACAATGCAGAGGCTTTATCATGGTGCTGCATGGATTGGGTGGTATTAGCTATAAGGATAGGTTAGACAATATGGAATGTTTTATTTGGAGGCCAATTTGAATCCTGAAAGAAGTTTGTAAAATTACGAGAGATCTAGAGAGGGTGGACAATCAGAACATTTTCCCTAGTGTGAAAATGTCAAGGACTAAAAGGCATAGTTTTAATGTGAGATGGGAGACAGTTTAAAGAGCAATTTTCCTTACATACTGTTGTGGTTGCCTGTAATGTGCTGCCTGGGGTCTTGCTTGAAGCTGACACAAGAGTGACATTTAAGGAGCATTTAGGCAGGCCATAGAAAGAATGTACCAAAGGTTCACATGTTGATTCCTGGAATAACAACACTGATCTGCAAGGAGAGATCAGGTAAGGAGAGATCAGGTGGGTTTCGCTTCTGTTCACTGGAGTTTAGAAGACTGACAGGGGATCTCATGGAAATGTGTTTAATTCCAACAGGATTGGATAGATGTCAGGAGGATGTTCCTGATGGCTGAGAGACCAGGAACAGGGGTCATGGACTCAGGATACTGGTGAGGTCATTTAGAAAAAAATCAGGGGAAATGTATTCATGTTGAGTAATGAAGCTGCGCAAATCTCCACCAACCCCCCCTCCCCCCCCTCATCTCACACACACACACACACACACACACACACACACACACACACACACACACACACACACACACACACACACACACACACACACACACACACACACACACACACACACACACACACACACAGAAAGCATTAAATATATTGTGTAGTGGAGCACTGAAAGGAGGGACTCACGTGGTCACCCGTGACCACTTGAACAGTGGGACAATGGATGAGCAGCCTCCTCCTGCTTCCAAGTTAACAGAAAGTAGAGTTGTGAGATTGGTATGTTTCCTGTCAAAGAACGTTGGTGAGGTGAGTGAGCTTCTGTTGGATTCTTCAGCCAGGCCCAGACAGGTCCCTGCTTTGAACAAGGAGACCAACCTGCTGCTTGGTCCTCTGAAGGTAGGTGAGCTGTCCCAGCAAGTCACAGTATTTCAGCTACGCTGCAAGGAATCATTAAACTCCTTTTATGTTTGTTAATTTACACTTGTTAAAGAAAGCTAAATAGTTAACATAAATATTGAATAATTTACAATAAGGAAGCAGTCATTAATCTTCATTGAGATACAGAGTTGAGTGCTGATCTGTAGCTAAGTGGTTCACTGTGCAGACTACAAATCTCCTTCATCAGCTTAAAGGCAAGTCATTTCATTGATTCAAGTGAGAGAGAAAGAGTGAATGGGAGAGTGAGAGGGAGTGAGAGTGAGAGGGAGTGAGAGTGAGAGTGAGAGGGAGTGAGAGTGAGAGGGAGTGAGAGTGAGAGGGAGTGAGAGTGAGAAAGAGCGAGAAAGAGAGTGAGAGAAAGAGTAAGAGAAAGAGAAAGAAAAAGCGAGTGTGTGTTCTGTGTATTTGCTGTCTGAGTGGGCATCTGTTTATATTGTATGTCTAAATATGGGTGTTTGTTAATGTACAGATAGTATGTATGTATTGTTTTTGGTGTGTGTGTATGTGTGTTTGGTATGTGTGTGGTTTGGTGTACATGTATGTACGTGCCAATGCACATGTATTGTACACCCTGAGTGAGCACAGTGAAGCACCTCCCTCACACTGAGTGTGCATAGTGAAGGTGCTCCCTCAGCCAGAGTGTGCTCAGCGGAGTTTCCTCACCAAGCGTGTACAGTGAAGGAGCTCCCCCACTGAGTGTGTATAGTGAAGCTCCCTCACCCTGAGCGTGCACCGTGAAGGAGCTCCCTCACGCTGAGTGTGTACAAGGACCTCCCTCACCTAGTTTGCACAGTGAAGCTTCCTCAGCCTGAGTATGCACCGTGAAGCTCCCCCGCCCTCTGAGGTGACAGTTCCACCCTTGCTGGTTGTAATTCTGTGACTCCTCCCTGCCCGACTGGCTCTCTTCCAGAGGGAATAAGCCAGCTCTTAACCGGGGGAGGGGGGGGGGGTCTCCCAGGAGTCTGAGGTTCGCCCAATCCTTTGGTTACTCAGAGCGTACGCAACAGAATGAATCTTGGTTTTCACCTTGGGCGTAACTTTGGTCATTAAAGCCCGACTCCTGGAGGCTGAGCTGGCGTGGTTGGTTACTGTGATGGTGGGGGGGATTACCTGCAAGAACCATCATCCACTGACACAGTGTTGGGGCTTCTGAGTGGGGCTGTGGGGTCAGCGGGCTAATCTCGGGGGATTCAGTGCTGAGCTGCGGACAATACGATCAGGCTGGAGATGAGAAGGCCCAGGCAATGATTGCGAGGACACGGTGTCACATTGCGAGGGGGAGGGAGGGGGGAGACAGGCTGGGGCCCTGGAAATGCCCAGCTAATCCTGCACAAGCTGATGGCTGACACAGGCTGGACCACCCACAGATGTGGGCCAGCTCCGGAGCTGCACGAGGCTTCAGACCTTATTTTAAACTTTAGAGATACAGTGTGGAAACCAGCCCTTCAGCCCACTATGTAATCACCCCGTTCACCAGCACCATCCTACACACTGGGGACAATTTACAATTTTACCAAAGCCAATTAATCTACAAACCTGTACGTCTTTGGAGTGTGGGAGGTAACCGGAGCACCTGGAGACAACCCACGCAGTCACAGGGAGAATGTAAAAGCTCTGTACAGACACCACCCAAAGCCAGGATCAAACCCAAGTCTCTGGCAGTGTAAGACAACAAGTCTAGCGCTGTGTCACTCTGCTGCCCGCTTCTTGCAACTGCTGGGGGATCACACACCCATGTCCAAGAGACTCCTTTAGTGCACTGTGCACTGTGAGTCTCACTCTCGGTCTCTGCACCCTGGCCCTGCAAACGTCGCCTCTTCCTTTCCAATTCCCTCAAAAGCTTTTAGTTGAATCTGCTTTCGTCACCCTTTTGGAGTGCTGCGAATCATCACCCATCCCCCTCTGGTCACCGACTCTGCTGCAGACAGTCACTCCTTATCTTATCAAAACCCTCACCACATAGAAAGTGGCAAATCTCCGGAATTCTCTGCTTGCACAGTTGTGCAGCTGGATCATTAGAAATGTTTATACTGGAGGAAGATACATTTTGGGAAGATCAGGGGGTTGAAGGCTGTGGGATCTGGCGCACAGGAGTTGAGGCCTGGGGCAGATCAGCCATGAAAACACTAAATGATGGGGCAGGCTTGAGGGGCCAAGTGGTCTCTCGATTTCTATCTCCTGTGATTCTGCTCCAGAACACCTCTGTTACAACTCCCCTTAACTCCCACGCAGAACAGCCCATTCCCACTGTCTCTCCTCGTTAATTCAACTTTATACAATCCACTATATGGTATCTGCATTTTTATCCCCAGAAATTCTTCCTAAACATGGCTGGAAAATTTGAGTCCAACTAATTAAATAGTCTAGAATAATCTAGGGGGGCGGTGTTATTCATCTGCAGAATATTCAGGACACCGGAAGATCCCTTCAGACCCACCCTGCTTCATCAGATCCACCAGGATTTCTCCCAACCTGAAGAAGGGTCCTGACCCATAATGGCACGTATCCATGTGTCAGAAGGAACTGCAGATGCTGGTTTAAACTGAAGATGGACACAAAAAGCTGGAGTAACTCAACAGGTTAGACAGCATCACTGAAGAAAATAGGTGACGTTTTGGGTGTGATGAAGGGTCTCGACACGAAACGTCACTATTCCTTTTCGCCAGAGATGCTGTCCAACCCGTTCAGTTACTCCAGCTATCCATATTCTCCAGGGATGCTGCCTGACCCACTGAGTTATTCCAGCATTTTGTGTCTATTCTTAGTCTGCCGGCATTTGCATTACCTTGCTTCTACATTTCTTCCAACCTCACTTGATGAAGCCTTAAGGCTCCAGGGGG
Organism: Okamejei kenojei; assembly: GCA_035221665.1. Taxonomy (NCBI): domain Eukaryota; kingdom Metazoa; phylum Chordata; class Chondrichthyes; order Rajiformes; family Rajidae; genus Okamejei; species Okamejei kenojei. Next base: position 81,437,997 of record CM069134.1, read on the forward strand.
CAGGTGCAAACATCTCTCTCAGTTGCTCAACAATCCCAGGACGGGACTGCTCCAACAGGATGGTGCTGCCTCCCACAGACTTCCCAGCTCCTTATCTGGAAATAATCTACAGTGCCATCCTGTGACACTGAGCGAATAAACTGCTCTCTCGTGGCCCAGTGGTGTTTCTCCAGGAACACCCATCACCAATCTTAACACAGACTAGGTCCGAACATTGAACAATGAGCTGAATTCTCAACCAAAAGAGGATGACTGTGATTGTTGGAGAGCAGTATCTCAACCATCATCAGCTGCTTTGTCAACGACCTTCCTTGCACCCTGAGGTCAAACACGGGGATGTTCACTCATACAGTAATTGCACAATGTTCATGTACGATTTATGCTGCCAAAGTCCCAGCAGGAGAGAATCTAACTACCTGCCCTTGACATCCAACAGCACTACCAATATCAGGCTCCCATCATCAACATCCTTGGGGGGGGGAAGAGCCAGTGAGGTTCCCCAAAATCCAAAGGAGCAGACACAGAAATAAGACAACTGCAAAAATCAGATCAGAGGCTGTCTATCCTGCAGTAAATGACTCACTTAAAACACTCCAATGACTTCAGCATCTACAAAAAAAAAGCATATGGAATAGAATGGAGTTCTCTCCACTTGCTGAGGATGACATTAGATCCAAAAATACATTAGGCAAACTTTCCAGAAAAAAAAAACAGCCTAAAGATTGGGTCTGGTTTAGGATTCAACAAAAAAGGGACCAAGAGTTTGAATGAGAGGGAATACAGTAGACATGATGATGGATTGCAAAATGGAAGTCAAGTGAAGAAAGACATATATCCCAACTCAGAAAGGGGAGAATTAATAATGGTGGTCCTGGAAATTTGGAGTGATTAAACAAAAACTTTAGTATTGATTCCCAGAATTGGACACAAGTAACAGTTGAATGAAAAGGATGAATTAAAGGAAACCAGTAAAGCAGGAATGGAGAAATTAAAGGTAGGGAAAGGGTATAAATCTCCAAGGCACAACAATCTGCATCCCAGAGAATTGGAAGAGGTGGCATGTAAGCAGTTGGTGCATTCTGAAATTCTACAGGTCACGGGGCAGGAGTTGTAACCTCCCTGTTTAAAAGGGGGTGGGTAAAGAAACAAGGAACTGCAGACCAATTAACCTGAGGTCAGCACACACCAAATGTAGGAGTATGTTATGAAAATGTACTCTCCTGCTTCTCCTGCTCCTCTCCCAATGTTTCTACATAGGCTACTACGTGAGCGCAGCACGAACAACAGTAAGGAAACTTAACACAATGCAGGACAAAGCAGTCGCCTTGGCATGCCGTCCACCTCTCTAACACTTCCTTCCTCCACCACCGGCACACAGTGACGGCCATGAGTACTGTCCATAGAATGCTCTGCAGTTACTTCACCAAGCTACTCCGACAGCACCTCCCGAACCCGTGACATATCCCATGAAGAAAGACAAGGGCAGTGGGCACAGGGTAAAACATCCACCTGCTTCACACAGTCCTCACACAACATATATCATTTTATCGTTGCCCGATATAAAAACCCCCTCCCTCCTCACTGGGAGCTCCATTCACCAGAAGGTCTGCATGGTTCGGAAGGGCTGTTTCCCCCATATCTTCTCAAGGGCAATTCGGATATGTGATAAATGCCTGCCTTAACAGCAGTGGCCAGAATTTGCCAAGGGCCGGTTTGTATTTCGTTATTCCAGGGAGAGAGGTCCAGCCCCATTCTCAGAATATAAATCACTGAGCTCAGAACTGCATTTATCTGGAAGAGAATCTAAACTGAATGGTGCTTCAATTAGAGCAGAGATTCCTCCTTCTTTCGAATAAAGAAACAAACCACTTAAGGAAATTGATTTTCAGAGAAACTCACAGGCATCCATCAGGTAAACTGGAAACCCAACACCTGACATTAAGACCTGGTTGTCCTGTCCAAATATCGTTGAATAGGCACGAGCTATAGAGAGCTCAGGGTAGAAAGTAAAACTCTGATGCAGCTAAAGCAATCACCTGATCCACTCACACAGCTTCAGGGCTCCCATCTGTGATAACATCTCCAGGGGATTTACAAGTGGCTGCCTCCCAGCCCCAACAGCCCAGAGTCAGCACACACCACTTCTCACTGATGTTGTTGCTTTAAGTGAACCCAAACAACTAATTCCAGATGTCATGGTGAAAACTGTCCTTTGGACCCCACACTATGTTCAGCCAGTGAACCCTGTTCGTAGCTCTGAGAAGGGGATCATCGAGTCGTACAGCATGGAAGCAGTCCCTTCAGCCCAGCTTCGCCACGCTGACCAACACCAGAGCTGACGGGCGGCACAGTGGAGAGGCGATAGAGTTGCTGCCTCACAGTGCCTGCCACCCGGGTTTGATCCTGACCACACGTGCTGTCTGTACGGAGTTTCTACGTTATCCCCATGACCTCATGGTTTTCTCCGGGTGCTCCGGTTTCCTCCCACACTCACAAGACATACAGGTTTGCGGGTTAATTGGCTTCAGTAAGATTGTAAATTGTCCATAGTTTGTAGGATATTGCTAGTGTACGGTGAGCCAATGGGCCTGTTTCCATGCTGTATCTCTAAATTAAACTAAACATGCCCTATCTACATTAGTCCCACCTGCCTGCGTTTGGTCCATTTATCTCTATATGACTAAAAATCTCATCTTGTTTGTTAGTTTGTCTGTCTGCATGTGATTCATGCCCTGAATTACGCCAAAATGGTACACGATAGCGCTACAATTTTTGGACCACCTTACTCACAATTGTCCCGTGGTGTGGTGTATCAAGGTTTCGTTCAGATTGATGTTATATTTTACAAGTTATTCACATTTTTAATTTTACAAAATCCAGTTTGAGGAAAAAATCAGTGGCAGCTCCAGTGTCAGTTAGCAACTACGATGTCACAATGGGATCTAATTTACATAAACTGCCCATCAACAGTGTTTCACCCTGCGCAATTAGAGATTTATTACATTGTTGTAAGGAGAGGGAGGGAATGGGTGAGGGGAGGAGGGAAAAGGGGAGAGAAGAGGGAGGGTGAAGAGGAGGGGGAGGGGTGTGTGAGATGCGCCTGCGCAGTTGGGGGCTATGGGTGAGTGGTGGAATATTGCATTTGGGGAATGGGTTGCGTTGGGGAAATGGGTGAGTGGTGGAAATGAGTTGCATTGAGCGAACGGGTGAGTGGTGGAACATTGTGTTGGGGGAACGGGGCCCAATGGGTCAGGGGTACTGGGACTTGAAGGGAAAGGAGCTGCGCATCTGCGCACTGATAAGTTGGGCTATGGGTGACGTCATAATGGTGGAATACTTGCCCCTCACAGCATTGTGGGAATGGAAACCGGTTGTGTTTGGGGAACGTGTGAGTGGTGGAATATTGCATTGGGGAAACGGGGTCCAACGGGTCAGGGGGGTAGGGAGGGGAGAGGGGTTATGGAGGGAAGGAGGGAGTGACTGACGGTAGGGAGTGACTGAGGGTAGGGGAAAGGAGAAGGAGGGAGAGGTGAGGGAGGGAGTGGAGGAGGGAAGGGTGAGAGGGGAGGGAAGAGAGAGGGTGAAGAAGAGGGAGAAGGGGTATTGTGGGATTAGGGGAAATGAACCATGCCTATGCAGTTGGGGGCTATGGGTGTGTGGTGTAATATTGCGTTAGGGAACGGGTGGCTTTGGAAAAACGGGCGAGTGGTGGAAACAGGTTGTGTTGGGGCAACGGGTGAGTGGTGGAATATTGCGTTGGGGAACGGGTTGACTTGGGGGACCAGGCCTCCTGTGTGTCAGAGACCCTACGGGTCCCACTTGATCTAGTATCCCGCTAAACCTATCCTATCCATGCACCTGTCTTTCTTAATGTTTCTTAAATGTTGTGATAGTACCTGCCACAGCTAACTCCTCCGACTGCTCTTTCCATATACCTACTACACTTTGTGTAAAAAAAAGTTGCCTCTCTGGTTTCTATTAAATCTTTCCCCCCTCACCTTAAATCCCCTTAGTCTGCTAGAGCTGAACACACGTCTTGGCATATGCACAATGGTGTCTGTCTTGTCGCTTCTTGTGCGTGGTGGTGGAAAGATTGGTGGAAACAGGGCCGCGACGTGAACGCTCTTTCCTTGACCTCGCCAGACTTGCAGATTGTGTTATTCTTCATTTCAGCTCATTGCCCAGATCACATTTACCCAGCCTGCCCTCATCTCTTCAGGCAAGCAACAGTTCCTTCATTCAACTCTTCAGGCAAGCACCAGTTCCTGCTTTCACAGTCCAACTATAAATCAAATGTTCTTCCTTGAACCTTACTCTCTCCTCCACAGCTTTGTATCAGAGCCATCTCGCCTTTTCATTAGTTTTAGCAACTCCCTCAATCTGGTGAAAAGGTCACGACTTCTCAAGCCTACCTCTATATCCCATCTGCTGCCCTGCAGCCTCTGTGAATACACACAGAGCCCTGTCCCTTCCACCTCTTCCACCATGTGGCAGAGCAAAAGAAAGGGAAGCAGGGGAGAGCATTCAGCTGCTAGAACCCGCTCCTGTACCCCAACACCTCTCTCTCCCTCTGTGAACTTGCCCTTGAATGTACTCAGACGGAGGATCCATTAGTGACTTACATTCTTCGGAATACTAGACGCAAATTGTACACTTAATGAGAATCACTGTAATGCAAATCCCTCAGAAATCTTAGCTTTCAAAACTCCTTGGAGATAAATGGAGCCAGCAGATGTAAATCAGGATAATGAAATCTCCTTCAGTACCTGTCCTGCTTTTCATTAACTTTATGTTTTGTTTACTTAAAGGGCTCAGGTTCGATCAATGAATCCTCTCCTGCAGTAAAGACTGAGGGAAGAAATTCATTAAAGTGCTCACTAGAGGATAGAAGGCAAACAAACTGAAACTTTTGAGAACAGGCTGCTCCCTCTTTGCCCAAGACAAAGATGGTGCCAACATGGCTGGGGCAGACTGCGGGAGAACTGTGACTAGTGAACTTGCAAATTAAAGACTGGCTGATGCTCCATGTTATCAAGTGTGCTGGGCTAACTGGGCCGGTTTTGGGGTAAACCAGGTGGATTGGCCCAAAGGCTGCTTGCTCCCTTTTCATCCTGTGCTCCAAGATGTCCCCAGTCTCCCGCTGGGTGATTCACCTCTCCATCACCTGGCCCGGTGACTAAACAATCACATCCTGCACCAGAGGAAGGCGCTGAGATGCAGAACACTCACTCACTGATATGGGCTTGCTTCAATGTTTATTCTGTTCCTTTATCTCAGCTGCAGGTTTGGGAAGTAGGGGAGGCAATAGAATGCCACGGTGTTTCCGTAATAGAAATAGTTAGTTCCCTGCAAAGATGAACACTTTACGTCTAGATAAATCCCAGCGCACGGCAGCAGGCCAGAGTGATGGAGGCCAGTTGGCATGGAGTAACTGACCAAGTGGTCTTTGCCTGATGACAACATCCATCACCAGGCTGGAATGAACAGAGTCACCTCTGTCACTGAGAGAGGGGGATTAAGAAAGTGGTAAAGTGGCAGAGCGGTCGAGAAAGACCATTCCCGGTAGCAGCAAAACGTAAACCCTCGGAACCAGTGTGGTCAGCACCTGAAACTAAACAGCATTTCTCTTTGAAAGAAGTGCCAGCCACCAATCCAGAGGACAGAGGGGGCTGCTTGCCCTCAAAAGCAGTTGCTTGCCTCAAAAACAAAACCCATTCAAGTTGTGATCCTGATAGGTTACTGAAGGTTAGGGTCTGAGAACGAGAGACTCACCCACTCCTGTGACTAAACTCATTCCAACCCCCAAATCTCATCCTTCTAGCCTAACAACACCACCCTACTCTCCAATCTCTGATCCTTAATCTTCTACCCTTCCAACACCACCCCACCCCTCATCTCTCCAATCTCTTGAACCTCGAACGTCCAACACCACACTATCCCTTCAAGGCCCCAAAACTGCCACACCTTCCCATTCATTTCCCAGCCCTCCACCCACCACCCCTACCATCCTCACCCCCAGCCTTTCCAACCTATTTTTCTTCCCAATTCAACACCCCCCACTATTCCATCTATTCCCTCTCCACTACCCTGCAATCTCCCAGATCTCCCCCATGCCCCACCCCAGCCCTAACACTGGGAGCATGATGTGAAGTGGGGTGGTGGTGCAGAGATTGCGGGTAAAAGTCCCTTTGAACCTCTGGCTGGGATTACAGCGATGGGGTCGGTGCCGCAAGCTATTTGCCAGCTGGTCTGAGCAATTGGTATATGGGTAGGGGTCTGCCCAAGACTGGACCCTGTGTCTACCCTCAGTCTGAGATTCACTACTGCATCACAGCCGCCTCACCTTGGACTCACCAAGACTTGAAAAACACCTGATTTATAGCTAGCTGCCACAATTAGAATTTGTAGGAAGGAACTGCAGATGCTGGTTTGCACCGAAGATAGACACAAAATGCTGGAGTAACTCTAGTTTCCCTCCCCTCTGACTCAGTCTGAAGAAGGGATTCGACTCAAAACGTCGCCGATACATTTCTTCAGAGATGCTGCCTGACCCGTTGAGTTACTCCAGCATTTTGTGTCTTATGATTTTGCCAAGATTCGAACTTTTAAAGATCCCTGTAAAAATGAGGTGGAAAATTGCAAGTTATTAGGAAGCAATGAGAAAACGCCATTAGACTGACATGTATTTACTTGGGCCGCGGGAAGAAGCTGACCTGTGGCAATGGCTACGTTTGGCTCAGCTGGTGTGTGTTCACAAGGAGCTGATGATGGACACTGGGAAATGGAGCAAGGATGTGCAGCCCAAACTTTGGAACCGAACTGGTGGACAGAAGACAACGAGCTAATTAGCATCTTTCCAATTAATAAACCACAGTGCTCTCTTTACAGTCCCCAAACCATTTACTCCTAACCTGAAATCAATAACATCTCTCAGGCAGTCAGGAAATTAGATTATGACATTCTATCTCGATTTACTTAAGAGACATTTTAAAAGCTTTTGTTATGAAGATATAAATGAATAAAATTAAAAGCATTGTCTACAGTATATAGAATTTGTACTGATGTAGAATTGATCCAAAGATCAGTATGTTTGGACATTTACAGAGAGGGTCAGAGACATCTCGCTGCAGTTTATAGACCTGGAGTCTGAGTGATTAGTGGAGGAGGATTGCGAAGTGCTGGTCTGTACCTCCTGGGTGACCCATGAAAACCAGAGCTTGTACTGGGTCACAGTGCACATTAGGAGGTTGAGGCACGGCATCCCCAAGCACCTTTATGATGTCCCAATGCTCTCCAGTCTGCGACGGGCTGGTGCAATGTGCTCACTACTTCAGTGTGGGAAACTGCACAAACAGGTTCCTGTCTCTGTTGTCACAATGCTGAATGAGTAATGGCAATAGGGCTGTATGAAGCTCGTCTTTGAAGGAAGGACCTGGGAAATCAAGTGGGATCCTGGATCCCAGTTGAGGTCCCTAGGTAGCTCGAGTCCCAGTTGGGGTCCCAGGATCAGTCAGTATCGTGAGTGGGGTGCAGTGACCTACAACTGTGGTGCTGCCGTCTCTGCCCACATCTTTGTGGTTGGTGTCCAGAGTGGGATTTGAACTCATAACCTTCTGTTGGGAGAGAAAATCAGTGTTGACCGAGGCACTATTTGGACTCAGCAAAGCAGTGTAGCAGTGATCCGACTGATCCTCGATTAGTTGCTCTGCACACTATTCGCAGTGGGAGACTGTGTATGGGGTTGGGGGGGGGGGGGGGGGGAAGGCATAACAGCCATTCAGCCCAACTCATCCATGCTGAACAAGGTGCCCCATCTAAGCCAAGCTAGACCCATTTGCCTGTGTTTGGCCCACATCCCTTTAACCCTTTCCTATCCATGTATGTGTCCAACTAAATTTAAATGTCGTTACTGTACCTGCCTCAACTACCTGTTCAGGCACCTCATTCCATATACGCACCACCCTCTGTATGAAACATTTGCCTCTCAGGTGCTTATTAAATCTTAATCCTCCCATTTTAAATCTATACCCTCTGGTTCTTGATTCCCCTACCCTGCGAAAATGACTGCATTCCCCTATCTAGAACCAGTATCTCTGACCTACCCAGGGGTGGCGAGAGGGGTTGGTTGAGGAGCACCAGGTGAGGGGCACTGGGTGAGGGAGCTGTGAGAGAGCTGGTTGCAGTTGTAGTATCAGAGACTGAGCAGACAACCACCCCCTCTCATTTGCCCACCCTGCAATAGACTCTGCCTCGGTGCATACACTCTCCACGATCGATCCAAATCCTGTCGCTGTGCAACAGCTCAATTGTAAATGGATTCCAGCCACCACAACGGACTCTGGACTGAACAGTCTGTAAATGCCTGGCCTCACTGCCCACAGCCTTCATTGATCCTCATAGTAACCACCCCGTTAACCGTTCCAACTACTCCCACTGCAAGCAGGAGAGGACTCTGCGTTACCACCTGCCTGTGGCGCTGGTCATCTCCCGCCCAGTGGGGCCGTTCCCTCGTTCCTAGAGCCCCTGGGGTAGGAGTCTGCAGGGGAATGATAGGATGTCACAAAGGTGGTGTACCAGCACCTCTACTTTCTTAGAGGTATAAAGAGATTTGGCATTTCATCGAATAATCTAACAAATTTCCACATGTACTGTAGGAAGTGTTCTAATTGGTGGGTTGTGGTACAGCAATCCGCCCCCTACATCCTCCCGTAATGCTGTGATATTGTTTCTTCCCTAAACCTTTCCCTGCCTCTGTAATACTTCCTCTGGCCCTCCGTCCTTCCCTATTAATGTAACACCCGCACAGCCCCTACTTGCTTCCCTAACCCTGCAACCCATCTCCACCCCTTACACTCCTCACATAGAAACATCGAAAATAGGTGCAGGAGTAGGCCATTCGGCCCTTCGAGCCTGCACCGCCATTCAATATGATCAAGGATGATCATTCAACTCAGTATCCTGTACCTGCCTTCTCTCCATACCCCCTGATCCCTTTAGCCACAAGAGCCACATCTAACTCCCTCTTAAATATAGCCAATGAACTGGCCTCAACTACCTTCTGTGGCAGAGAATTCCACAGATTCACCACTCTCTGTGTGAAAAATGATTTTCTCATCTCGGTCCTAAAGGAATTCCCCCTTATCCTTAAACTGTGACCCCTTGTTCTGGGGTCCAAGGGGTCCAACAACGGGAACAATCTTCCTGCATCTAGCCTGTCCAACCCCTTAAGAATTTTGTAAGTTTCTATAAGATCCCCCCTCAATCTTCTAAATTCTAGCGAGTACAAGCCGAGTCTATCCAGTCTTTCCTCATATGAAAGTCCTGACATCCCAGGAATCAGTCTGGTGAACCTTCTCTGAACCCCCTCTATGGCAAGAATGCCTTTCCTCAGATTTGGAGACCAAAACTGTACGCAATACTCCAGGTGTGGTCTCACCAAGACCCTGTACAACTGCAGTAGAACCTCCCTGCTCCTATACTCAAATCCTTTTGCTATGAATGCTAACATACCATTCAATTTTTTCACTGCTTGCTGCACCTGTATGCCTACTTTCAATGACTGGTGTACCATGACACCCAGGTCTCGTTGCATCTCCCCTTTTCCTAATCGGCCACCATTCTGATAATAGTCTACCCTCCTGTTTTTGCCACCAAAGTGGATAACCTCACATTTATCCACATTATACTGCATCTGCCATGCATCTGCCCACTCACCCAGCCTATCCAAGTCACCTTGCAGCCTCCTAGCATCCTCCTCACACCTAACACTGCCTCCAGCTTCGTGTCATCAGCAAACTTGGAGATGTTGCATTCAATTTCCTCATCCAAATCATTGATATATATTGTAAATAGCTGGGGTCCCAGCACTGAGCCTTGCGGCACCCCACTAGTCACTGCCTGCCATTCAGAAAAGGACCCGTTTACTCCTACCCTTTGCTTCCTGTCTGCCAGCCAGTTCTCTATCCACATCAATACTGAACCCCCAATACCGTGTGCTTTAGGTTTGTATACTAATCTCTTATGTGGGACCTTGTCGAAAGCCTTCTGAAAGTCCAGATATAACACATCCACTGGTTCTCCCTTATCCACTCTACTAGTTACATCCTCGAAATATTCTACAAGATTCGTCAGACATGATGCATGGAGTAAATGAGGTGCTAGAGGAGTATAAAGAATGTAAAAAGAATCTTAAGAAAGAAATTAGGAAGGCTAAAAGAAGATATGAGGTTGCTTTGGCAAGAAAGGTGAAAGTAAACCCAAAGGGTTTCTACAGCTATATTAATAGCAAAAGGATAACGAGGGATAAAATTGGACCATTAGAGAACCAGAATGGACAGCTATCTGCAGAGCCAAAAGAGATGGGGGAGATATTGAACAATTTATTTTCTTCGGTATTCACCAAGGAGAAGGATATTTAACTCGGTGAGTTAAGGGAAAGAGTAGAGTAGCTATGGAAACTATGAGATTCAAAGAGGAGGAAGTACTGACACTTTTGAAAAATATAAAAGTGGATAAGTCTCCAGGTCCTGACAGGATATTCCCTAGGACTTTGAGGGAAGTTAGTGTAGAAATAGCAGGAGCTATGACAGAAATATTTCAAATGTCATTAGAAACGGGAATAGTGCCGGAGGATTGGCGTACTGCGCATGTTGTTCCATTGTTTAAAAAGGGTTCAAAGAATAAACCTAGCAATTATAGACCTATTAGTTTGACGTCAGTGGTGGGCAAATTAATGGAAAGGATACTTAGAGATAATATATATAAGCATCTGGATAAACAGGGTCTGATCAGGAACAGTCAACATGGATTTGTGCCTGGAAGGTCATGTTTGACAAACCTTCTTGAATTTTTTGAAGCGGTAACTAGGGAAATTGATGAGGGTAAAGCAGTGGATGTTGTCTATATGGATTTCAGTAAGGCCTTTGACAAGGTTCCCCATGGAAGGTTGGTTAAGAAGGTTCAATCTTTGGGTGTTAATGGCGGAGTAGCAAGATGGATTCAACAGTGGCTGAATGGGAGATGTCAGAGAGTAATGGTGGATGGCGTTTGTCAGGTTGGAAGCCGGTGACCAGTGGGGTGCCTCAGGGATCTGTGTTGGGTCCACTGTTGTTTGTCATGTACATCAATGATCTGGATGATGGGGTGGAAAATTGGATAAGTAAGTATGCAGATGATACTAAGATAGGTGGTGTTGTGGATAATGAAGTAGATTTTCAAAGTCTACAGAGAGATTTGGGCCATTTGGAAAAGTGGGCTGAAAGATGGCAGATGGAGTTTAATGCTGATAAGTGTGAAGTGCTACATCTTGGCAGGACAAATCAAAATAGGACGTACATGGTAAATGGTAGGGAATTGAGGAATGCTGTGGAACAGAGGGATCTAGGAATAACTGTGCATAGTTCCCTGAAGGTGGAATCGCATGTAGATAGGGTGGTAAAGAAAGCCTTTGGTGTGCTGGCCTTTATAAATCAGAGCATTGAATATAGGAGTAGGGAAGTAATGTTAAAATTGTACAAGGCATTGGTAAGACCAATTCTGGAGTATGGTGTACAATTTTGGTTGCCTAGTTATAGGAAGGATGTCAACAAAATAGAGAGAGTACAGAGGAGGTTTACTAGAATGTTGCCAGGGTTCCAGCAACTATGTTACAGAGAAAGGTTGAACAAGTTAGGTCTTTATTCTTTGGAGCGCAGAAGGTTAAGGGGAGGTCTTTAAAATGATGAAAGGGATAGACAGAGTTGACGTGGATACGTTTTTCCCATTGAGGGTAGGGAAGTTTCAAACAAGAGGGCATGACATGAGAATTAAGGGACAGAGGTTTCGGGGTACCGTGAGGGGGAACTTCTTTACTCAGAGGGTGGTGGCTGTGTGGAATCAGCTTCCAGCAGAAGTGGTGGAGGCAGGATCGATTTTAACATTTAAGAGTAAAGTGGATAGGTATATGGACGTGAAGGGAATGGAGGGGTATGGTCTGAGTGCAGGTAGATGGGACTAGGGGAAAACAAATGGTCGGCACGGACTGGAAGGGCCGAGAGGGCCTGTTTCCGTGCTGTAATTGTTATATGGTTATATGTTATATGATTTACCTTTCGTAAATCCATGCTGACTTGTCCAATGATTTCACCACTTTCCAAATGCGCTGCTATCCCATCTTTAATAACTGACTCTAGCAGTTTCCCCACTACCGATGTTAGACTAACTGGTCTGTAATTCCCTGTTTTCTATCTCCTTCCCTTTTTAAAAAGTGGAGTCACTTTCGCTACCCTCCAATCCTCAGGAACTACTCCAGAATCTAAAGAGTTTTGAAAAATTATCACTAATGCATCCACAATTTCTGTAGCTACTTCCTTGAGTATTCTGGGATGCAGCCTATCTGGCCCTGGGGATTTATCAGCCTTTTATCCAACACCACTTCCCGGCTAACTTGGATTTCACTCAGTTCCTCCATCTTATTTGACCCCCGGTCCCTTGCTATTTCCGGAAGATTATTTATGTCTTCCTTAGTGAAGACAGAACCAAAGTAGCTATTCAATTGGTCTGCCATGTCCTTGTTCCCCATGATCAATTCACCTGTTTCTGACCGCAAGGGACCTACATTTGTTTTAACTAATCTTTTTCTCTTCACATATCTATAAAAACTTTTGCAGTCGGTTTTTATGTTCCCTGCCAGTTTTCTTTCATAATCTATTTTCCCTTTCCTAATTAAGCCCTTTGTCCTCCTCTGTTGGACTCTGAAATTTTCCCAGTCCTCTGGCAGGTTGCTTTTTCTGGCTAATTTGTATTCTTCATCGTTTGATTTGATACTATCCTTGATTTCCCTTGTTATCCATGGATGCACTACCTGCCCTGATTTATTATTTTGCCAAACTGGGATGAACAATTGTTGCAGTTCATCCATGCAGTCTTTAAATGCCTTCCATTGCACATCCACTGTCAACCCTTTAAGAATCAATTGCCAGTCTATCTTGGCCAATTCATGTCTCATACCTTCAAAGTTACCTTTCTTTAAGTTCAGAACCATTGTTTCTGAATTAATTATGTAATTCTCCATCCTAATGAAGAACTCAATCATATTATGGTCACTCTTGTCCAAGGGGCCATGCACAACAAGACTGCTAACTAACCCTTCCTCATTACTCAATACCCAGTCAAAAATAGCCTGCTCTCTCATTGGTTCCTCTACATGTTGGCTTAGAAAACTATCCCGCATACATTCCAAGAAATCCTCTTCCTCAGCACCCCTGCCAATTTGACTCACCCAATCTACATGTAGATTGAAGTCACCCATTATAACTGTTTTACCTTTGTTGCACGCATTTCTAATTTCCTGTTTGATGCCATCCCCAACTCCACTACTACTGTTAGGTGGCCTGTACACAACTCCCACTAGCGTTTTCTGCCCCTTAGTGTTTCGCAGCTCTACCCATATCGATTCCACATCCTCCAAGCTAATGTCCTTCCGTTCTATTGCGTTATTCTCCTCTCTAACCAGCAACACTACCCTACATTTACCTTTCTGTCTATCCCTCCTGAATATTGAATATCCCTGGATGTTCAGCTCCCAGCCTTGGTCACCCTGGAGCCATGTCTCCGTGATCCCAACTATATCATGGTCATTAATAGCTATCTGCACCTTCAACTGATCCACCTTATTACGAATGCTCCTCGCATTGTGACACAAAACATTCAGGCTTATTTTTACAACACTCTTACTCCTTATACAATTATGTTGATAAGTGGCCCTTTTTGATTTTTGCCCTGTATTTGGCTGCCTGCCACTTTTACTTTTCACCTTGCTACCAATTGCTTCTACTCTCATTTTATACCCCTCTTTCTCTCTGCTCACACATTTAAGAAACCCACGACCTTTTATTCTCTGTTTATTATTTTTTTCTTCTTTCCCCTTACATGTTGGGTATGAGTGCTTCCCTTCTCTGCCTCCTGCCTCAGACACTGTGTACTAGCTTTCTCTGTTTGAGTCCCTCCCCCCAACCATTCTAGTTTAAAGTCTCCCCAGTAACTTCTTATCTCTGTGACCATCTCCCGTCTCGACACCTCGCCCTATCTCTGTAAATCCTGGCTATCAGGGTCCTGCAACCATCCTATCTCTGCAACCTCTGCGACCTCTCCCAGCCTCCCCACTTCTCCCTATCTCTGTTGCCCCCCCCAGTCCCACAGGGGAGGGAAGGGGGAGGGAGGGGGAGAACAAAGGAAGAGCCTTATCACATATGACAGTAAAGTTTTCCATTCCATTCCACCACTCGCTATATTCGTAGCACCCACCGATCTCTTTAAATCTCTCTGGCCATTCTCTCACCCAGTCTCTGTAAACACAACTGACTACACCTATCTCTGTAACCACTTCCCTACTCTGTAACCACGTTCAGGCCCCACACGCTTCCCTAATGGGCCTGCCCACAGGCAATCTTTCAGGCGACTGCCGGCGACTGTCAGAGTGGAACACACACACGTACACACATCGCTTCCTGCACCAGCCTGTTATGCAGGCGGGGGACAGGGCAAGAGGGGGGGGCGCTGTCTGAGTGAAATTCACATGGTGCAAAGCCAATGTGATGCAGACACACACCACGATGAACAGGAAGGTTGGCGCTGTAATTAAGACGGTGAAACTACAGTGTACGGGAGGGACACGTAAGTCCTTTAAAAGAAGGGGGGGGAGACGGTGAGGGGGAGGTGGGGGGAAGGGGAGAGAGGGTGGGGGGAGGGGGGGGGGAGGGGGGAGAAAGAGTGGAGACAACTTTTAAGAAGCCAGATATACACGGCTGTGAAGCTTGGCGGACATTAACATTACCGGTCTGTTATCCTTGGTTCTGAAAACTACTCATTACGTTTTTTTCCCCCAATGAGCCAATGAAATTCACTGGTCCGCACCGGCTACAACCTATGACAACCTACGACAACCATCGACCTCCTGGCAACCCACTACCACTGAACATACGGCACGAGAATTCTCGCTACTCTCCATGGCAGCTTCAATCTGCACGCCGTTCATTTTTCAACATGTTAAAAAATTTGCAGCGACCATAATGAGGCCGCGACTAGTTCCCAGAATGCGTGAACTCCTCGTGGCCATGAAGGCCGCGACCTGGCAACCACCCGCGAACATGTGGCGACCGCATAGTTCTCCTGCAGTCACCTAAGTGGGACAGCCCCATAAATCCCCTAACTTTGTATCCCTCTACAGCAACTATACCCTTTCCCATCTTCAAACCTCCCTCTAGCCCCTACACCCCTTCCCATCACTGTAACCCCCACCTGCCCTCTGCCTCTGCACACTTCTACTTCCCCAATCCAACCCTTCACTCACTGGTCACCATGTTTTCAGTTGCCTGTGCTCCAAACTCTGGCATCTTCCTTCCTACACTTTCTACCCCTGCTTCTCGCTACTCCTTAAAGCCCATCTCTCAGACAGAACAGTTGTCCTCTAATCTCTCCACACAGCCATGTATCCATTACTCTTCGGTAATGATTATGAAGACCCATGGAATGTTTTAATGTACTAAAAGTGTTATAGAGACGCAAGTTGCTGTTCTTTTGTGCCCGTTCAGCAACATAAATTCCACCCCTCCCGAGGAGAAAAAAAATGCCTCCACTCAAAACGGTATCTTTTGTTAGTGAAATAATTCAGAGGATGAGGGGATAGTTGGTGGGTCTACCTTGGCAAATCCCCCATCCACTGACATTCACAAACCCTCCATACAAAGATTAAAAATACATTACAAAACTAATGGAAAGTAATTTAATTTTAAAAATATCTACTTTTACAGTTAAGTCATTCTGCTAATTTAAGTTGTAGCTTTTAAATGTTACAGTTTTACTCCTACCCTGAAGCAGAGAAAAGTCAAATTTGACCAGAGAACAAATTGGAGAGTTGGACAGTGTCCTGGGCATCAGCCAGGCCGGTTCCAACACCAACACAACAACAAGACTATTTTGATCATTTGTACCAAGGTTTGCTCTTGCTACTCCACCTCAGTATGTGGCAGCTTTAGCTGCAGGAGTTCACCCACGCAACAACCGGGGACATCAGGTCCGTGAGAGATAATGAATATTAATTTAACTAATTTCAAGTAATCCTTGCATTCCGTCTCTCTTTCTTTCCCCTCCTACCCTAGTCATCCTGCTAGTTTCACTATTCAAATAACTTTGTTATCATCTCTTCCACAAGCAATAATGGACCATTGTGGGCTCCACCTTTCCTTGGTCTATACCTTTTCATACCTCTAGAGTCTCGGCCCGAAACGTCACCTATTCCTTTTCTCCAGCTATGATGCCTGACCCACTGTTACTCCAGCATTTTGTGTCTAACTTCATAATTTAGTTTAGTTTATTGTTACGTGTACCGAGGTACAGTGAAAAGCTTTTTTGCATTTAGACCCAGGTCAGAAACACCTGGTCAGAGACAAGGCTCAGGTTCAGTTGAGGGAATGGCAAATGCTGCCTCCCTGCTTCAGATCAGACTGTAGTCAAGTCGAGTTTATTGTCATCTGCACAAGTATGGTGAGGTACAGCACAGTCACATTTCAAAACATGAGATCCCTGGACTAATGCAAGGACAATAAGAATCAATGACCATAAGGCAAGTCATATCACCATATCAATGTTATATCTTGCACTAAGTGATGTACCATTTATCTGTGCACTGTAGATAGCTTGATTGGATTCATGTAGTCTTTTCAGTGACTGGAAATCAGGCAAAAAGCTCTTCACTTTAGATAGACACAAAAAGCTGGAGTAACTCAGTGGGACAGACAATATCTCTGGAGAGAAGGAATGGGTGACGTTTCGGGTCGAGACCCTTCTTCTACCTCGATCTTAAACCAGCATCCGTAGTTCCTTCCTACACAGCTCTTCACTCCACCTCAGTACACGTGACAATAATAAACTAAAGTTTGGAATCTGTATCTGCTCACATAACACAAACACACACACACACACCCACTGTGTGTGTATGTTAATTGTCAGTACAGATGCAGGGCTGCAGCTGGAAATTAAATACTTTGGGTTCTCTGATACCGAGGAAGGTTGGGCTGAAGGCTAAATGGGAAAGGAGGTGGGATAGCTGTTTTAATGATGTTAATGCATAGCTGGTCAGCAGTGATATAGAATCAAAATCAGTTTCAGTGGTCAGAGAAGTCTTGGTGAGAGTTGTTGTAATTGTGTTCACAGCATGACATATTAAAAACAATTAGAGATATATGTAACACAGGCAATTCAGTCGTTACGGAACTTAAATTAATGTGGTGTATATAATATACAAGATGAATTTCTAGATGTTGAGAAACTGACCAGGGAACATATCATTTTAAATCCGGTACTGTGAAAAGAAAAGATTGTTAACAAATAATCTTGTTGTAAAGATGTCCCTGGGAAAGACTGACTGCGTATAGCAGAAAGTTATCTTGCATCTGAATGTGATGTAGTTCGATCTGAATCAGAGTTTTCAGTGTAAATAAAGGTGGTGGTGAAGATGCGAGGAGCAGTTTTGGAAACAACATTAAATGATCTGACAGCAGGAAAAGTGATCCAAACTTGGATTACAGGATAAATTGGTATGAAATTCAAAGTAATTAAGAAGGAATATGATCTATTGGCCTTTATGCAAGAGGATAAGGGTGAATTGTACAAAAGGGACAGGTTGCACCTTAACAGGCGGAGGACCAGCATTCAGGCAGGCAGGTTTCCCATTGCTACACGGGTGGGTTTAAACTAAATAGTGGGGGGAAGAGACAAATTGGAAATACAAGGATGGAGTTAAAGGGATAGAGAGTATAGGATAGTTAAAAAAGATACCAGAATTAACGGGGCAGAAAGCTCACGAAAGGATAGGAGAGTATGGCCAAGTGAAATAGGAATCAATGTGAAAGGTGAGGTAAGTAATGGATTAAAAGTATTATATATGAATGCATGAAGTATAAGAAGTAAAGTGGATGAGCTTGAGGCTCAGTTAGGAATTGGTAGATATGACATTGTGGGGATTACAGAGACATGGCTGCAGGAGGATCGGGAACTGAATATTCAGGGTTATGCATCCTATAGAAAGGACAGCAGGTAGGCAGAGGAGGTGGGGTAGCTCTGTTGGTGAAGGATGAAATTCAGTCCCTTGTGAGGGGCGACATAAGGACTGACGATGTAGAGTCGCTGTGGATAGAATTGAGGAATTATAAAGGTAAGAAGACACTAATAGGAGTTATCTACAGGCTCTCAAACAGTAGCAGGAATTAAAATTGGCATGTAACAAAGGTAATGCCACTGTGGTTATGGGAAATTTCAATATGCAGGCAGACTGGGAAAATCAGGTTGGTTCTGGATCCCAAGGAAGGGAGTTTGTGCCTCTGAGATGGATTCTTAGAGCAGCTTGTACTGGAGCCTACCAAGGAGAAGGCAATCCTGGATTTAGTGTTGTCTAATGAACCAGATTTAATAAAGGAATTCAAATTAAAGGAACCACTAGGAGGTGATTACCATAATATGATAACTTTTAATCTACAATTTGAGAGGGAGAACGTTAAATCAGAAGTGTCAGTGTTGCAGTTGAACAACGGGGACTATGAAGGCATGAGAGAGGAGCTGGCCAAGGTCGACTGGAAAAGGATCCTAGCAAGAAAGACGCTGGAACAGCAATGGCAGGAACATTTGGGCATAATCCAGAAGATGCAGGATCATTTCATTCCAAAGAGGATGATAGATTCTAAGGGGAGTAAGAGGCAACCGTGGCTGACAAGGGAAGTTAGGGAGTATAACACAGCAAAGAGTAGTGGGAAGCCAGAGGATTGGGAAACTTTCAAAGAACAATGGAAGGTAACAAAAAGGGCAATACGGGGTGAAAAGATGAAGTACGAGGGTAAGCTGGCCAAGAATATAAAGAAAGATAGTAAAAGCTTCTTTAAGTATGCTGAGAAAAAGATTAGAAAAGACAAATGAGGGTCCCTTGAAGGCAGAAACAGGTGAAATTATTATGGGGAACAAGGAAATGGCAGAAGAGTTGAACAGGTACTTTGGTTCTGTCTTCAGTAAGGAAGACACAAAGAATCTCCCAGATGTACTAGAGGACAGATGATCTAGGGAGACAGAGGAACTGAATGAGATTTGCATTAAGCGAGAAATAGTATTGGGTAGACTGATGGGACTGATGACTGATAAATCCCCAAGGTCTGATGGTCTGCATCCCAGTGTACACAGGGAAGTGGGTCTAGAAATTGTAGATGCATTGGTGATCATTTTCCAATGTTCTATAGATTCAGGTTCTGTTCCTGTGGATTGGAGGATTGCTAACGAGAGAAAACGGGGAATTAAAGACCAGTTGACCTGACATTGGTGGTGGTGAAGATGCTGGAGTGAATTATTTAGGATGTAATAACGGCGCATTTGGATAGCAGTAAAAGGATTGGTGCCAAGTCACCATGGATTTATGCTTGGCTGACCTGGAATTTTTTGAGGATGTGACAAGTAAAATGGATGAAAGAGTGCCAGTGGATGTAGTGTATCTGGACTTTCAGAAAGCCTTTGATAAGATCCCACACAGTAGATTAGTGGGCAAAATTAGAGCACATGGTATTGGGGTTGGGTATTGACATGGATAGAGAATTGGTTGGCAGACAAGAAACAAAGAGTAGGAATAAACGGGTCCCTGTCAGAATGGCAGGCAGTGGCGAGTGGAGTGCCGCAAGGCTCGGTGCGGGTGCTGCAACTATTTACAATATATATTAATGATTTAGATGATGGGATTAAAAGTAACACTAGCAAATTTGCAGATGACACAAAGCTGGGTGGCAGTGTGAACTGTGAAGAGGATGCTAGGAGGTTGCAGGGTGACTTGGACAGGTTGAGTGAGTGGGCAGATGCATGGCAGATGCAGTTTAATGTAGATAAATGTGAGGTTATCCACTTTGGCGGCAAGAACAAGGAGGCAGATTATTATCTCACTGGTGTCAGATTAGGAAAAAGGGAAGTGCAACGATACCTGGGTGTCCTTGTACACCAGTCACTGATAGTAAAAATGCAGGTACAGGTGGCAGTGAAGAAAGCTAATGGCATGTTGGCCTTCATAACGAGAGGATTTGAGAATAGAAATAAAGAGGTCTTGCAGTTGTACAGAGCCTTGGTGAGAACACATCTGGAGTATTATGTGCAGTTTTGGCCTCCTAATTTGAGGAAGGACATCCTTGCTCTTGAGGCAGTGCAGCGTAGGTTCACGAGGTTAATCCTCAGGATGGCGGGACTGCCATATGAGGAGAGATTGAAAAGACTGGGCTTATATTCACTGGAATTTAGAAGGATGAGAGGGCATCTTACAGAAACATATATAAAATTATAAAAGGACTGGACAAGCTAGATGTAGAAAAAATGTTCCCAATGTTGGGGGAGTCCAGAACCAAGGGCCACTGTCTGAGATTAAAGGGGAAGCCATTTAAAACTGAGATGAGAAAAAACCTTTTCACCAAGAGATTTGTGAATTTGTGGAATTCTCTGCCACAGGCAGCAGAGGCCAATTAACTCGCAGCCACCCAAGCTACTGAGTGAGTTGCAGGTATGATCCCCTACCCCCTCCATCTCAACGCTCCTGCCCTCCCCACAACTTTACCCCTGGCGGCCCAGCCGTGCTGACCCAGGCTAGACTCCCCACACGCTGTGGAAGTAACTCTCCCCCCCACCCAGCGGTGCTATCCTTTTATAGCCACTGTACTGAGGGCTAGCCAAGTCAATCTTTCTTGGCTAATATCTAACCTTCGGCCTCCAAGATGCAGGTACATTTTCGGGCCTTATTTTAGGATAAAAGCATTTTGGGCCTTATTTTAGGGTAGGGTCTTCATTGCCGGGGAATACAGTAGATAGAGCTCAAGGGGCTAGCGGAATCAAGGGATATGGAGAGAAGGCAGGAATGGGTTACTGATTGTGGATGATCAGCCATGATCACAATGAATGGCGGTGCTGGCTCGAAGGGCAAAATGGCTTCCTCCTGCACCTATTTTCTATGTTTGCATGTGTCTAGAATGAGAGTACAAAACGTTGCTGCAATTATATAGGGCCTTGGCATATCCAGGGTGTGTGGCAAAGATTCAACAGACCAGTTGCAGGGACTATGTTGGAAGTTTGTGTAGCTAAGCCTCCATTCCCTTGGAGTTCAAGCGATTTAGTGATGATCTTAATGAAACTGACATAATTTTAATAGGGTTTGAAACACATATATCAGGAGGATGTACCTCGGTACGTGTGACAATAAACTATTGTCCAGTCCACCTGAACCTGCCTGGTCTCCCGGTTGCTAAACACTTTGATTCTCCTTCCCATTCCCACACAGACCTTTCTGTCCCAGGTCTCCTCCATTGTCAGAGGCTAAATGCAAATTGGAGGAACAGCATCTCATATTTCGTTTGGCAGCTTACAGCCCAGTGGTATGAATATTGATTTCTCTAACTTCAGCAGCCCTGGCATTCCCTCTCTCTCTATCCCTCCCCCACCCAAGTCGCACCAGCTTCTCATTTTCACCCGACAAACAGCTAACAATGGGCTATTTCCTTTATCATCATTCCTTTTTTACATTTCTTTCATTCATTGTTCTTAATCCCTCCACATCATCATCTATATCTCATTTTTCTCTTATCCCTAACCTGTCTGAAGAAGAGTCTCAATCCAAAACGTCACTCATTATTTCTCTCCAGAGATGCTGCCTGTCCCGCTGAGGTACACCAGCTTTTTGTGTCTATCTTCACAATAAACTAAACTCTACTGATGTGTCCCCTGTTGAGGAGTCCACAACCAGGTATCACACTCAGAGTAATACAGCAATGCCTCTACTTCCTTAGGCTTATGAAGTTTGGCATGTCCCCAATAACTCTCACCAACTTCTACAGATGCGCCATAGAAAGCATTTAATCGGGATGCATCAAGCATGTTTTGGGAACAGCTCCGTCCAAGACAGCAAGAAATTGCAGAGAATCGTGAACGCAGCCCAGACCATCACACAAACCAACCTCGCTTCCATTCACTCCATTTACACCTCAAGCTGCCTCGGCATCATCAAGGACGAGTCACACCCCACCACTCCCTCTTCTCCCCTCTCCCATTGGGCCAAGGTTAAGAGGCAGTTTCTGCCCAGCTGTTATCAGGTAACTGAACAATCCTACCAACCACCGGAGAGCAGGACTGAGCTACTGTCCATCTTATTGGAGACCCGCGGACATTCTTTGATTGGACTTTACCTTGCACTAAACGTTTTTCGTGCTATTCCCTTTATCATATATCTGTACACAGTGGATGGTCCGATTGTAATCATGTCTTTCCGCGGATCGATTAGTACACAACAAAAGCTTTTCACTGCACTTCGGTAGAGGTGACAATGAAATAAACTCAAACTCAGGGCTCAACCGTTTAGGTCTGAGATTAGGAGTAATTCTTCACCCAGAAGGTGGTGAAACATTGGAATTCTCAGCCCCAGCACTATGTGAAAGCTCAGTCATGCAGTTCAGCAAAGACAGGGGGAGATAAATTGCCGGATATGAAGGAAGCTGAGAGATAAATGATAGTAACAGATCTCAGACAAATGACACAGAGGTAGAAAATCAACAGATATATGATAAATCAGGCTGATGGGGCCAAATGACAGACTACTGCTTCTGTTTCTTGTGTTCTTGCTTTAGTGCTGGTGTGAGGGAAACGATTCAATGTTGAGTTTGTTTCTTAAACAGGACAAGGAGTGAGTTACTGCACTCGCTGCCGTTGTCTGTGACCCTCCAAGAGGTTGCAGAAGCAGGAATCGAACCTAGGAAGCGGCGTGCTGAGGGAAGCTCCCATGGGGAATGCAGGCCTTGCATCAGGCCAGGCATCTGGCAATTACAATCCTAGCGCAGCTGCAGCCAAATGTATTGAGGGCTAACTACTGTCTACATGAACCAGTTTCTCACTCCATATATTTCCAGCCCCTGGCAAGTGTCAACAATCGACTGCCTGTATGCAAGCTTTATCCAATCATCATTTACAAACTACAGGGCTTGTTCCAGCTCCCGTGCTCCATCATCCCACTCAGCAGCTGATTAAAACGACAATATTCTCTGGGAGCCAGGCTGGGCATGGCTGTTCAGAGCACTGCAGTCTCTTCTTAACGCACAGGCATCCTGGTGCTTTGCTGCTGAATGCTCCCTCTCTTGCAAAGGCTGTTCTTCCTCAAGTAACTACTGTTTCAGTGCCCATTGCTTGTCTCCTCTTTGCCAGAGACAATAGGCAGCTTTGGCCATGACCAGCTCCTGTGAAACTATCGGTGAGAGCGGGGAGGGCATACAGTTCAAAGATGGCACCATTTTCACAGAGAACACCCCACTATTTTATGGGGAGCATCATTAACCAGTCATGCCCAGAGACCAAATGTTGAGCCAATGGAGATTAACAAGCCTCTTAGAGGAGAGCGGTGTGGAGGTGTTGGGAGTGGGTTCCAGAGCTAGGAGCCAGTGCAGCCAGCATTAGGATTTATTGGAATGTCAAGTAACTCCCTCATCCTTCTAAAACCATAATTCTCTTCTTGTTTCAAAATGGCAACAGAACAGATCTATCGCCAGTGATCTAGTAACTTTCACTCTGCTGGGAGTTTGAGATAGTTTGCATCTTGGTACGTTTTGAAAATTAATTTACTGCATTTTTCTATATTTCTTAATCATCTGGTGAGTGCAGAGCAATGGATCTTAGATGGGGCAACATTACCCATTCACTCCAACCCCTGCCCCTCCACCTCACGCAAATACCTATCACTGAAGACGTTCTGCTCCTGTATGTTCTCTCATTATTTTCGGTAGGTGAATATATTAACGTCTAAAAGATATAAAACAACTTTCTACCAGTGTCACAAACAATGGCAAGGTCACTTGTGAGGTTTGGTTAACGTTAGCGTCTAAATCCAAAATATTCATGTTGATCCAACAACCTCTGATCAAGATGCTGGAAATCTGAGTTTATGTTTCAGAGTGAAGACCTGTTCGAGATGACAATCATGAGCTTGTAAAAACATTCAATCTATTGCAGACATCAGAAGTAGAAACCAATCCAGGCATCCCAACAAGAAGCCGAACTGTTCAAATCAGGAATGAAAATGTTCAAAATGTTTGATTTGACTCCAAAACCTACAAGAAATTCAGAAGACTCTGATAAACAGTGGATTGGATTTATCAACGTGAATCTAATTTATCAATGTGATTCCAATTTTCCTGCACTTACCTGTAGTCTTCTAGGCCTTAAAGATTTGTATGCTGCTCCAGCCTTTACTTGTGGTGGAAGGTACTGCCTCCAACCACCATACAACACTGTGTCTAAAACTCCAACCTCTGGCTGCAAACGTATTCCTCAGGCTACGTTCCCCTATGCCTGATCCTATGCCCAACAGTATCACACTTGTTGTTCAATAACTGTTTATATCAACAAGAGCAGAGTGAACCATGTCCCTAGGCATGAAAAATGGTACTTTCTCTGTGTGCGTTTATGCTTTTTAATCTTCTAATGCCCTCAGGTCAAGGGATTTGCTTCTCCCCACTATGAGCAGGGCGAATGTGTATCATGTCTGTGAAGGTGCGGAGGCTGTCTGGGCAGATTATGTCTTTGTCCAATGGCAATATCCAATGCAATAAGCGAGGTTGGTATTCCGAAAAACGTAAGGAATCATGGGATTTGTCAAAGGTCACTAGCTCTAAAGAAAAAGCGAATGAAGCGCTGACTGTATAAACTGTGTATACATTCTTATCCTTGTTCATGAGTTATGTGTCAAAATACCTTTAATCTGAGGAATAGGGGTGCCAGGTAGCGGGAGAGCAGGGTGTAACAGCGAGAGAGAGGGGCAGATGCGAGTGGGAGATGGGGTTGGGGGGGGGGGAAGACTGGACTGGCGGAGAGACATTCTCAGCAGCTTCAGGGACACAGACCCGCACCTCATCCGCAGCCAGGATCGGACCTGGGTACCCGGCGGCGCAAGCATGGCCAAACCGTCACTGGACCATCCGTTTCCCCCCCCCCCCTCCCCGAGTGCCCATCCCCACCTGGGGGACAACCAGAGACATCCGGACCGACGGGACAGTGGCCCGGAGGATCAGCGGCCCACAGGCCCACAGCCAGCCTGGAGGCGAAGTGCCAACCCCAGTACAACTCGGCCTGTCCTGCCAGGCCAACCGACAGCCCCAAACCGACATGACAGTGGCCCGGAGCAGCGATGGCCCCAGTCCCACAGCCAGCGTGGAGAAAAAGCGCCAACTCCATCCCAACCCCGCTCCAACTCCCGAGGAACCCACTCCCCGACAGGCCGGGGACTGCCAGCCGCACCTCCATCCCTCCCAGTGGCCGCCGGCTAACTCCGCCGGCGCCGGCAAAAGCCGAGCACCATCCATCAACGGGGAAACACACAAAAAGCTGCAGCAACTCAGCGGGACAGGCAGCATCCCCGGAGAAAAAGTTTCAGGTCGAGACCCTTCTCCAGAGATGTTGCCTGACCCGCAAAGACACCTCTTCGCCCCGTGTGCATCCCCGCCAATGACCAGCGCTCGCCCCCCCCCGCCGGCACCCGAGTGAGCCAGTGGACAAGGCCAGAGGTGCAGCCGACACTCCCCGGCCCGCCAGGGAACGGCCCCCCCGGGAGCCGGAGCCAGCGACCCCCCTCTGCACCAGCTGCAAGTCAGGGGCCGCCACCTCCCGGCCAGCCCAGGACGGGACACCTGGGAGGGAACGGGGACGGCCCAACAGCGCCGGGGAGGGCCCAACACGGGCCCAACCCCGACCACGGACGAAACGCACACAACGCAGCACCACAGCTGCCGAGAATGTTTATAGCGAGTGACCTATGACCTGGGCATGCGCAGTCGGAATACCGAACTTGATTATTACAGCCAGCCTTTTGCGCACACTCGTACTCCAAATGTACATGAGTCACTGGCACTCGCGCATCCTCCCCACCCAAAACGTGACTCCATCACTCTGAGCTCCATTCAGATATGTTACTTCCCCAATTCCCTTGTCCATTCGTTAACGTTGCAATTCAATTGGCCTCTCTGAGGACAGGCTCCGAATCCGAAAGATCACCGATCCATGTTCTCCAGAGATGCTGCCTGGCCTGCTGAGTTACTTCAGAAATTTGTGTCTAATTTTGGCCAGTAGGCACGTGGTGTGTCTGCTTTCCCCAGCAGAGCAACAGTGTCACAGACAGTCTGGAAAAAAATCGGTTTGCAACAGCGTAATAAAGTCCTGGGCTGTAAATAAACCTTGTGGCTTTTGGAAAGGCCTTTGCTTCGTTTCTAACATATTTAAACTTTGTCAGATGGCCGAAGATACAGTTGGAACGGTCCCTGCGTGGATAGTGTGTTCAGGAGGGACCCCATCCCTCACGCCCAGTGATTGGCTTCCGAGACTCGCCTGCTTTGTTTGTGGCGCCTGCTTACAGATCACCGGCCGCTTGGCCCTTCCGCCGTGCCACAGCACAGCCGCTGGCCTGACGTGAGGTGTGTCTCTCCCGCCGGGTCATTAGGAATAGGAGTAGAATTAGGCCATTCTGCCCAATACTTTATTCCATTCTTCTTGTGAGTCCCCTTACTAGTGCTCCCCAGTATTTCCCGTGTGGCGAGGCGTCCTTCTTTACCGCCCCTCCAAAATGAGTGCCCCTCGTTACGGCCCCTCTCGCAGTGGGGTTCCTTCTGCACTGCTCCTCCTCCATTGTGACGCTCCTTCTTTACTGCCCCTCCTCCACCAGCCTGACCCTCCCACAGTCCGGCGCTCGCTCATTATTGCCCCTCCAGCAATGCTGCTCTCCCTCAGCTCTCTCCCTCCCACAATTTGGTGCACCCTCGGTACTGCATTGAGAATGCTTGCTTGGTTTATTGGGTGGAATCCCAGAGAGACTGTATTCATGAGCAAAACAAACCCCAAAATGCTGGAGGAACTCAATGGTCGGTGAGAAATGAAATGGACAGAAGACTTCCAAAGAAGGGCCCAGACCCACAAAATCGCCTGTCCATCTCCTCCACATATGCTGCCTGACCTGTTGAGTTGCTCCAGTAATTTTTTTGTTGCTCATGGCTCCAGCATCTGCTGTCATTTGTGTTTCCGTTAACCGAGTCCAGAGTTCGCTCGGACACTGACCCTGCAAGTAGGCCGAGTGCCCGTTGGCCGAGGTCCAGCCGGAGGCGGGCATTTTGCGACAGGCAAGCGGGCTGGGCTCTGGCAGAGCAGAAAGGGCCGAGCGACGTGTCATCTATGACAGGTTCCACAATCAGTGCAGCTGAGAGTCACCAGCCGGCGAGCGGGAGGCTGTTCCACGCCAGGCTGCAGCGGCAAAAGATTAACCGGTGACTTCATTTCCACAAGGAATCAGAGAAAACGTCTCACAAAATCGCGAACATTTTTTCCCCATTACACTTCAAACAAACCAGGCTTGTTCTCATCCATTACAAGCAGCTTTAGTAAGTAGTAAGGAATTGCGAGATAAAACGGGAAACTCAGGGGACAGGGACTGACGGCCTGATTCCCGCCTCTCCTGGATCGGGCTCCAACATCTAGATACTCACCCTCTGTAACCACAGCCGGTCGCATACACCATCTGGAATACAGTGCCCTCAAAAAACAGGCCCTTACCCAACGTCAGGAGCGCCTCCCCCTCCAACCAGAACCCCTCACTCAAATTCGGAAGGCAGTTCCCTCAATAACCAAATTAAAAAAAGACACAAAGTGCTGGAGTAACTCAGTGGGTCAGACAGCATTCTACGAGAACATGGATAGGCGACGTTTCAGGTCAGGTAGCATCCCAGACTGAAGAAGTGTCTCAACCCGAAAAGTCACCTATCCATGTTCTCCAGAGATGCTGCCTGGCCCGCTGAATTACTCTGTTTTCCAGGCCCACATTCCCTCATCTTCACCATGAACGTCCAGTCAATCTCCACCTCCATCACCCACCAGGTGGGTCTTAAAGCCCTCCGTTACTTCCTCGACCGCAGAACCAACCAATCCCCGTCTACTGATACTCTCCTCCGCCTGGCGGAGCCGGTCCTTACCCTCAACAACTTTCCGTTTGAGTCCTCCCATTTCCTCCAAATCCAAGGCGTAGCTATGGGCACGAGCATGGGCCCAAGCCATGCCTGCCTCTTTGTAGGGTACATCGAACAATCCATGTTTGAAGCGTACCGTGTCCCAATCCCCGAACTCTACCTCCGCTACATCGATGACTGCATTGGTGCTACCTCCTGCACCCATGCAGAGCTCACTCACTTCATCCATTTCACAACTAACTTCCACCCGGACCATCTCCAACATCTCCCTACCGTTTCTGGACCTCACTATCTCCATCGCAGGTAACAGACTACTGACCGACATCCACTATAAACCCACTGACTCCCATGGCTATCTGGACTACACTTCTTCCAACCCTGCTTCTTGTAAGGACTATCCCCTACCAATTCCTCCGTCTACGCCACATATGCACCCAGGATGAAGTGTTCCAAGCCAGGGCATCGGAGATGTCCTCATTCTTTAGGGAACGGGGGTTCCCCTCTTCGACTATAGATGAGGCTCTCACCAGGGTCTCTTCTATACCCCGTAACTCTGCTCTCACACCCCATCCCCCCCACACGTAACAAGGACAGAGTCCCTCTTGTCCTCACCTTCCATCCTACCAGCCGTCACATACAACAGATAATCCTCTGACATTTTTGCCACCTCCAACAGGATCCCACCACTGGCCACATCTTCCCATCTCCTCCCCTTTCGGTTTGCCTCAGAGACTGCACCCTCCATAACTCCATGGTCAATTTGTCCCTTCCCACCCAAACCATCTCCTCCCCTGGTACTTTCCCTTGCAACCGCAAGAAATGATACACTTGTCGCTTTACCTCCCCCCTTGACTCCATCCAAGGACCTAAACAGTCTTTCCAAGTGCGGCAGAGGTTCACCTGCACCTCCTCCAACCTCAGTTATTGCATCCTCTGCTCTAGATGTCAGCTGCTCTACACCAGTGAAACCAAGCGTAGGCTTGGCGATCGCTTCGCCCAACACCTCCGCTCAGTTCGCAATAACCAACCCGATCTCCCGATGGCTCAGCACTTCAACTCCCCCTCCCATTCCAAATCCGACCTTTCTGGCCTGGACCTCCTCCATGGCCAGAGTGAGTCCCACCGTAAATTGGAGGAGCAGCACCTCATATTTCGCTTGGGTAGTCTACACCCCAGCGGTTTGAACATTGAGTTCTCCAATTTCAGGTAGTCCTTGCTGTCTCCCTCTTTCCCCTCCCCTTCCCAGCTCTCTCACAGCCCACTGGCTCTGCCTCTACCTTTCTTATACCCCCCCACCCCCACATCAGTCTGAAGAAGGGTCTCGACCCGAAATGTCACCTATTTCTTCGCACCATAGATGCTCCCTCTCCCACTGAGCTTCTCCAGCATTTTTATCTACCTTCGCTGAATTACTCCAGCACTTTGAGTCTTTTTGTTACAAACAAACACCTGCAGTTGCTTGTTTATATTTTACTGTCCCTCAGTAACCAGGCCCCCTCGCTCAACATCTCGAGCGCGGCGCCTTCAAAAAGCAGAGACTCTCGCCCAACATCTGGAACGCAGCTCGTCCAATTGCCAGATCCGCACACTCAACATCTGGAGCAGATCTCCCTCAATAATCAGAGCCCGTCGCACTCACAATGAGGCCGGCTCTATCTGAACAGACATTGTGGGTCTGGAGGTAAGTCCCAGCCAGACTGGGCAAGGACAGCGGATTCAATTCAATTCAATTCAAATTTAATGTCATTGCACAGATACAAGTATGGGTACAACGAAATGCAGTTTAGTGTCAGTACGTAGTGATAGCAATGTTTAGATAAATACAGATGAATAAATACAGATGTGGGAGTCTATCGGCGGGACTCCGAGTTCAGCAGTGCGATGGTGTTATTGTAGAAGCTACTCCTCATCCTGCTGGTGCGGGACCTGAGGCTCCTGTACCGCCTCCCCGATGGTAGGAGGGCAAACAGTCCATGGTTAGGGTGGGAGGGGTCCTTGATGATCTTCCCAGCCCGTCTCAGACACCGTTTTCGGTGGAGGGCATCCAAGGCAGGGAGCGGGGCACCGATGATGTACTGGGCGGTTTTCACCACGCGTTGTAGTGCCTTCCTGTCTGCTACGGTGCAACTGCTGTACCATACCGTAAAGCAGGTGGTCAGGATGCTTTCGATGGTACAGCGGTAGAAGTTGGTCAGGATCAGGGGGGACAGGTGGGTTTTTTTTAGCCTCCTCAGGAAGTAAAGGCGCTGCTGCGCCTTTTTGATCAGCTTGGAGGTGTTGAGGGACCAGGACAGATCCTCCGAGATGTGTACCCCGAGGAATTTGTAGTTGGAGACCCGCTCCACCTCAGTCCCGTTTATATGGATGGGGGTGTGTCTGCCCCCTCTGTTCTTCCTCATTCCTTCGCAGTGGGACATTAAATTACCCGGTGGGGTCCACAACACTGTCGGTAGTTTGTGATCAGCCACTTCGGAAACTAGTTCTTTTAAAGTTAATTACTCCTGCTGTATTTTGATCAGAATTTAAGTACCTGCTGCTGTGTTTGAACTTTATTTTATTTGTTCATACCTCCGGATACTAATGCATTTATATTCAGACTGCTACTTAATCAACTCTGCATTACAAGAGACAGACAAGAGCTAATCTGATGCTGGATAAATTGGAGGTGTCGAGGTTCGGGTTTGAATGGCCCTTGTACGAAAACGATTGCTGAGTCCCTGAGCCTTAGCGCCTGGGGACGCTGATGCTGACTACAGTCACTGGGTGGGGAGAAATAAATTAGGGAGGGCATTTCCCCTCAATGCTATGTCCCAGGACAGCTAAACATGGAGGTAGGATAGCATCACTGACAGACTATCAAACATACAAGTAGACACACGAGTGCGATGGGATTCGTGAGAGCTAGACAAGCACGTCAACTCAAAGCGACAGAAAACGCAATACATCCCAACATGGTGGCCAATACCGTCGCAGAGGCCCGGTGTTCAATGGAGATTCCCCACAAGAGTTCCTTCACATTGTGGGAGAGAGATAGAGACAGAGAGACAGGGATAGTGAGACAGACACACACACACACACACAGACCACAACTCCTGGTGTTGAGTATGCGTGACATTTCCAAATCAAATCTCTGCCATTTCCCCTTCTGCCCTCGCCCACATCCAATTCACCGCAACAACAAAACAAACTCCTTTCTAACACCCTTGCAACTCAGTCTGCCTTCTCCATCCCTCCCAGCAGCACACAACTTCAACAGCAGACCTCTCCACCCTTGGCTCCCAATCTTTACTGTTGGGGAAGTACAGGCTCGTGAACCAGGGAGTTCTGAGAATGGGACGAGTCTTGCAGAGCCTTGTGTGTTCTTGCTACTCCACCATGGTTACATTCCCAAATCCCATCTGGCCTCACATCGGTTGAGTTGCCCAGCTGTGTGCTTGGGAATATGTCCCACACTTCCCCCATCCCCGGTGTAACCTCCCTGAAATTCAGCTTCAAGGTTTGATATCGCTGGGCATCTGTGTCATGTCTCGGGTTAAAGCCGCTCTTGGAATCAGGGAGGAAACATCTTAAAATGAGCAGATTAGGTAAAGCCGAGTAGAGTTGATTTTCATTTGCATCATTTGAACTCCAAAAGCCTTTGCTGGTGTATGTTGAAACTGCACCAGGAGTAGAAAGAAGGCCTTGCAAAATGCACAGAAGTGATGTGTTGTTAGGCAGTGCATATCTGGTCCTGATGCATATCTAGGGTTGATTCAATTTGCACTAATGTAATACGGCAAATTATCAGTGAGTTAAGGTACAGATGGTTTGCAAGCAAATTGGAACTAATTAACTCCTTTCAGAGATAAACTTAAAGGAAATGGTGACTGAGTTCAAATCAGAGACAGGGGTGAGAGAGAGAAGGAAGTGAGGAGACTGAGAAGGGAGGGAGAGGGGAAGGGAGAGAGAAGAGAGAGGAGGGGGCAGAGAGAAATGGAAGGAGAGAAAGAGAGTTGAAGGAGGGATACAGGTGGGAGTGGGAACAGGTAGGGAGGAAGAGATGGAGGGAGAGTGAAGGAGAGAGGGCGAGAGATGATAGGAGGGAGAGGAGAGAGAAAGAGAGTGTGAGAGACAGAGAGAGAAAGAGAGGAGAGAGGAGAACAAAGGAAAGAGTGAGAGAGACCAAGAGCGAGGAAGTCAGAGAGAGGAGGAAGAAAACAGCACAAAGAGTAGAGGGTAGAGTGGGACAGAGAGGAGGGAGATAGAGGGGGAGGGTAGATAGAAAGAGACAGAAAGAGGAGGGAGAAAGAGAGGAGGGAGAGGTAAAAGGGGAGAGGAGGAAAGGAGAGAGGTTGGGGTCAAGCAATGAGAGAGGGCGTGGTAGGAGGGAGGAATAGGAGAGCAGGAGAGGGAGGAGGGAAGGTGAGATGGCAGAGGAAGGGAATGGGACTGATTCACGTGTCTCTGCCCCAGTCTCACAGGGTGAGGATTCTCTGGTCTTGAATGCAGGTTCTATCATCTGCCACAGACACAATAATCCAAGTCATCCATCCATCTGGATGGCTGCATCCATCCAGCAAAGGCACACATCCCAAAACGTCTGTAGCTCCGAAGCTGGCCCTGGCTCGCTGTGACCTGAGGCACTGCTGGGAAACATAGAAAATAGGTGCAGGAGTAGGCCATTCGGCCCTTCGAGACTGCACCGCCATTCAATATGATCATGGCTGAAACATAGCAGTAGGGTTGTTCGTGGAAGACCGAAATGACTGCGGGGTGGGAGAAGATGTAGTGATGGTTATTAGCAGGGGAGGGAGATGGGTGCAGGTCATTGGAGGGAGATGGAGATCCCACACTCTTGTACCTAGTACAATTGTCATTGTGGATAGTAAGATTTTACTGAATTGTATGTAAAACAATGAACTGCACAATATCTAGGTACATTTGACAATAAAGTACCATTGAACCATTTTGAACTGCTTTGATAAATTCATTTATTTATTTATTCATGTGTGTGTATATTTATATAAGGGTATATGGACACGCTGATCTGTTTTGTAGTCAATGCCTACTATGTTCTGTTGTGCTGAAGCAAAACAAGAATTTCATTGTCCTATCAGGGACACATGACAATAAACTCTCTTGAATCTTGAAGCTGGGAAATGTGGATTTGTGTGGATGGGGCTAAGTTTGGCTGGACATGAGAATGTCTCACAGATAGTTGGCCAACATGGTGCCAGGGGACTGGGGGTATCTTGAGAGGGAGGCTGGACTTGCCTCTGGGTGGGGCAGGACTTCCAGAGCAGGCAGCATACGGGCTGGACGACTAATTATTAGCCTTTTTCAGCTCTAGAGTTGCAGCAGATTATAGGCCCGAGTAAAGATGGCACCTGATTAATCCTTGGTATCACATGATTAGTACCAACCAATCAACAATGTGGCAGTGATTTTTGTTTCACTGTGGAGTGTGGATTTGGACTGTGTGAGAAATCAGGACCAAAGTTATGTCACTTTCCCACCATTATGTCATTGCTTTTGCACCAGAAATGGGGTACACTGATTGGGGCACTACATTCTGGAAAGCTTATCCAGAAATGCTGCCTGACCCACTGACTTACTCCAGCATTTTGTGTCTTTCTATCCTGGAAAGGGACTGGGAATGCTCTTTAAACCAGAAATGTGTCTGTGATAAGGTACAACTGCTGTTATATCCTTGTAGAGGTTACCCTTAACAGTGGGAATTAGGAGACATGCTCTTTATCCAGTGGAGAGATGCAACCAATTAGGGACAGAATATCGAGTGAAACCTGACAAGGAAACAGCAATGACTCTGAGAGCTCCAGAGAAGTCAACGGCAATCAGTGTCTTTGAAAGTTCTGCTCTGGCAAAGAACTAGGCCATGCGGGCCATGTTAACACTAATAACCTGACAGGTTTCTGGAGGATTCACATACGGTACTAATGGTTTATCCAAATGATAGCTGGCTGGTTGTATTTATTACTCCATTAGTAGTTCAGTCGTATTAGGAGTGTTTACTGCCAACACAGAGACAGTGTATTAAATCCTCAAGACCATTCCCTGGTTTCTTTCATCTTCACCCAACTTATCAGAGGAAGGTGGATTAGAATTTATCAGTGTGCTGTCTTCCTTCACATCTCCTTGGCAACTGACTCGATGTGATAGGAACATACACAAAACATGCAGGCAGGTCTGGACAGAGTACCCATCAACCGTAATAGCAAATCCTCCCAGGACATAGGAACAGGAAGAGGCTGATCCTCCTTCCATCAGTCATTTCATCATTGATCTGAACCGCCAGCTTAATGATCTGTCCTTCCTCCAGACACCCCTCCCAAAATAATCCATTCATGTTACTCTCAGCAGTTCTGTCCCCCCCCATCATTCCCCATGCCATACGTGGGGTGGGAGATTTGCAACTGGTCAATCAATCAACCTTACACAATCAAATAAGATCTTTGCACTCAGAAGAAGAATGGCACAAGGGACCTGACCTGTAACAGAATAATTTCTCTGGTGCAGCAGCATCTAAGGAGCGAAGGAGATAGGCGACGTTTCGGGTCAAGACCCTTCTTCAGTTTCTCCAGCTTTTTGTGTACCCTCGATTCTCCAGCATCTGCAGTTCCTTCTTTAAAACAGTAACAGAATGATATTGTTTATTGCAAGTGGAACTGAATACTAAAGTAGTAGGGGTGTGATGCTTTGGTTATATTGGGTGTTGGTGAGACCACATGGTGCACAGTATTGGGCTTCAGTATTGTGCAGAATATTGAGCTTCATATTAATGGAAGGTTTGTAATTCATTGCAATAAATTCAAAGAGGGTTTGCTGGAATAACACTTAGACCAGGTGGTTATCTTGCAGGGAAAGGCTGAATAAACTAGATTGTTTTCTCTGCAGGAGATTAGAAGAGTGAAAAAGAACTTGATTGAATCCTCTAAGCTTCTGATGGGGGTGGATATTCATCCTCATAGTTACTTTATTAGCCAGGTATATTTGTCAACATACGAGGAATGGGATGGATGTGATTGAACCTAGAACTAATGGGCAAATTATGATTCTTTATTATTATCACTTGTGACATGTCACAGTGATTTTTTTTGTTTTGCAGACCATAAACAAAGTAGGCAAAGAGTCACCGACAAGTGTTTAATGTTATCCCAATGGTCCCTCTTTATTCTCAGCGGTGCCCCCCACCCCCCCCCCCCCCCCGCTCCCCCAATGCCAGGTTCCTTTTTTGTTCTCTCGTCCTCGTCCGACCTCCAGCTCCCACCGCATGCCCGTCCGAGTATTCTCCTGCTGCTTCTAATTCGCATCCACATCCACATGGCCATGCCAGCTCAGTGTTTGCGGCGGTCCGAGTGACCAGGACTAGAGTTTACCATCACTCTTTATAATAGAAATGTTGGCAATGCAACAATACAGAAGGGATGGAGCTTGACTTGCTGTGCCGCTTGAACCCGTTCACTGAACTGCGAATATTATAAACCACTGGCGGCTGTGGTCCCAGCCCACGGGAAGGCAGTAACGCGCTGGGTGGCAGCTGAGTTGATTCCCCTCAATATAGAAGGACCTTTGAAGAAGGGTTTCGGCCCGAAACGCTGCCTATTTCCTTCGCTCCATAGATGCTGCCGCACCCGCTGAGTTTCTCCAGCATTTTTGTGTACCTTCGATTTTCCAGCATCTGCAGTTCCTTCTTAAACTTAGAAGGACCTTTAATGGAGCAACGCGAGAGAAACAATTGAGCCTGCCCGCAGTTTCGAAGTGCCCAGTAATTCATTAAATTAATCAGCGACGCAAATGTGCTCCATCTCTGCTGAACAGCGGTGGGGGTGAAACGCGCTTTGTGCGAGTGTCTCTGGGACACAGCGAGGTGTCAGTGACACTGAGCACCAGTCAGGTGACTGCGAGCTGTTGGATCTCCTAATTTCGCACTCTTTCAATCAGGAATTCACTCCTCGGTGGAGATTGTCACCTCGACATGAGTCCGGCAGCAGGAATCACTTGGCGTTTGGTCAGAGTGGCGGCCGCCCCGCTCTTTACCGCACCTCCCCCTCCCCTCTCCCTCCCCACTAATCGCATCAGACGGCCCAAATTGGATTCTGCTCCTTTGAGCTTCCTTTCAGCTGCCAGCCACGAGTTCACAGGCTGCCTCTCACTGCGGGGAGAGCAGCGACTTAAGTGCATCTGCGAGCGGGCTCTGACTGAAGCAGGTTAATTAAGCAGGGCACACTTCAGGCCTCCCCCCAAAATCAGGTTTGGGGAAAATATTGAATTGATCGCCCTCTTCGCTAAGCAGTTTGCAGTTGCGTTTCTGAACAAAGTGGTCATTCGCACCCATTGAAAGCAAAGCTGCCAACCTGTCCCGTCCCACCAATCGTCTTGTCTTTGAAAACCCTTTCACCAGCAGTTCAGAGGCTGATGAACATCCCCAGCAGGAGTGTCCTTGTCGACCTGTGACCTTAAGGGCAGGTAACTCCAGGAACTGCCTCGGCTTCAGATTTGCCGGGATCAGGATCCAGAGTCTTGGAGGGGTGAGGAATACCGTGGCTCACCTGGTCTTTCTGATCCCAGCCCAGACCATGATCCTATACCCAGTGGTGTGTGCTGAGCTGCCGTAGTTCATCTGGTGAAGGTGCTCCCACTGTGCTCTTGGGGAGGGAGTAGAGTTCCAGGATTTCGATCTGGTGATCATGAAGGAGTCCCAACATATTTTCTGGTCCCACACAAGAGGAAATTAGAGCAAATGGTATTGGGGCTCAGGTATTGACATGGATAGAGAACTGGTTGGCAAACAGGAAGCAAAGAGTAGGAATTAACGGGTCCTTTTCAGAATGGCTAGCTGTGACTAGTGGGGTGCCACAAGGCTCGGTGCGGGGACCCAAGATGTTTACAATATAGATTAACGATTTAGACAAGGGAATTAAACATAACATCACTAAGTTTGCAGATGACACAAAGTTGGGTGGCAGTGTGAGCTGCAAGGAGGATGCTACAAGGTGGCAGGGTGACTTGGATAGGTTTGGTGATTGGGTAGAAACATGGCAAATGCAGTATAATGTGGATAAATATGAAGTTGTCCACTTTGGTGGCAAGAACAGGAAGGCAGATTATTATCTGGATGGTGTAAGAAAGAACTGCAGATCCTGGTTTAAATTGAAGGTAGACACAAAATACTGGAGTAACTCAGTGGGACAGGTAGCATCTGTGCAGAGATGGTGTCAGATTAGGAGAAGGGGAGGTCGAATAAGACCTGGGCGTGCTTGTACATCAGTCACTGAAAGTAAGCATGCAGGCACAGCAGGCACTGAAGAAAGCTAATGACATGTAATGACTCGGTTTATACTCTCTGGAATTTAGGAGATTGAGAGGGGATCTTATAGAAACTTACAAAATTCTTAAGGGGTTGGACAGGCTAGATGCAGGAAGATTGTTCCCGATGTTGGGGAAGTCCAGGACAAGGGGTCACAGCTTAAGGATAAGGGGGAAATCCTTTAAGACCGAGATGAGAAAGACTTTTTTCACACAGAGAGTGGTGAGTCTCTGGAACTCTCTGCCACAGAGGGTAGTTGAGGCCAGTTCATTGGCTATATTTAAGAGTGAGTTGGATGTGGCCCTTGTGGCTAAGGGGATCAGAGGGTATGGAGAGAAGGCAGGTACGGGATACTGAGTTGGATGATCAGCCATGATCATATTGAATGGCGGTGCAGGCTCGAAGGGCTGAATGGCCTACTCCTGCACCTAATTTCTATGTTTCTATGTTTCTATGTAGGCCTTCATTGCGAGAGGATTTGAGTTTAGGAGCAAGGAAGTCCCACTGCAGTTATACAGGGCCCTGGCGAGACCATACCTGGACTTTTGTGTGTAATTCTGGTCTCCTAATTTGAGGAAGGATATTATTGCTATTGAGGGAGTGCAGCATAGTTTCACCAGGTTGATGCCCAGGATAGCGGGACTGAAATATGATGAAAGAATGGGTCGACTGGGCTTGTATTCTCTGGAATTCAGAAGGATGAGAGGGCATCTTAGAGGATTCGACAGGGTAGATGCAGGAAAAATGTTCCCGACAGGGCCGGCCTTAAGCCGATTGGACCGATTGCTCCCAATTGGGTCCCGCTCCAAAGGGTGCCCTGCGCTAATTTTCCGTATTGTATACGGAAATGTGAATTTGCGTTGTTAAATACAGATTTTTTAAAAAAAACATTCGCCTTGTTAAATACAGATTTTTTTTTAATGAACATGGATAAAAACCATTGTACCAGCCATCAGACATAGAAACATAGAAACATAGAAATTAGGTGCAGGAGTAGGCCATTCAGCCCTTCGAGCCTGCACCGCCATTCAATATGATCATGGCTGACATCCAACTCAGAGAGAAATCTGCAGATCTAACTCTGGTGATGTTCCCACTGTTTGCCTATTGCCCCTTATCCTTATTGGAGACGGTGCACTTGTGGGAAGGTAACAGTGCATCTTTGACTTGTCAACACTGTAGCCACGGTACATTTTGAGATGGAACATTAAGCTCATGTCTCACTTTGTAAATCTTTTAAAGGGAATCAGATCTCATTGGAAAATATTATTTTTTTAAAGCCATTACAGTGTGGCAGTGCCTGAAATGACATTCCAACCCCGCACCTACTGTGTGCTGTTTCCAGAATTGTGCTGATGAGTTTCATAATGCTGAATTAGTGTGTTGCCCAGCCATGGTGCAAGAGTGCAAACCCTAAACATTCTCAGCTTTGGACAGGAGAAACAGCCAGCTTGTCCTGATTCTAGCACCGAGCAAAGGTCTGAGGACAAAGTCACTACAGTCAGCTGACAAGGAGAAAACTTGGCCCTTGTTGGGTCGGGTCAGCCAGGTGCCGCTGTGAACAGACTGCGGGGTCAAGGATAAGCATGCAAAGTGCACTGTGTTTTCTTCCCCTGTTCCCCACTGAGAAAACTGCAGGGCACTAATAACGAATGACTATTTAAAACATAACAGAGGAAGTACAGAACACCAGCTTGTCTGGGTAGGTTATTATTCTAGGACTAAAAATATCTTAAAGCAATTATTTTTTTTCCCTAAAGCGGAGATGAGAGACGTATTTACGATGGGAAGTCGCCAGCGAGTGGTGTTCTCACCCTCAAACACCAGCCGATGTTGGTTTATCTGAGGGCGGGGTGGAATTGTCAGAGAGCCCTCAGCCCACATGGACATTTGCCTCATTGTGCCTGTGAAGTCTCCTTGGAAAAATAACTGTAGTTAGTGGCCCTGCCTTCTGTCCAACCAGGTGAATGGACTGTCCCCATCCAAAGCAATTCTGCTCTCTCACCATGTAAAACCATTCTCTTCTTGGTTTTCTGTCACCTCACTCCATGTCTCTGGCACCAACAGCACTTGTGCCTGGACACATTTCAAATATCAAATAACCTGCAGATTTTGAAC
Source organism: Okamejei kenojei (assembly GCA_035221665.1). NCBI lineage: Eukaryota > Metazoa > Chordata > Chondrichthyes > Rajiformes > Rajidae > Okamejei > Okamejei kenojei. The sequence continues at coordinate 81,477,447 of CM069134.1, forward strand.
CGTCAATTCAAATCCTGGGTTTTTACCCATAAAGGTCCTCTTTCAGAAGTGTTCTGTCACTTCCACTGTAGAATGTTTTGTAACCAGCCTCTTGTCTCTCTTTTCAGCAATGTTAATGCAGATACCCATGGGACAGGTTACCCTTTCCAATGACAAATGGGAAGCCTGGTTGCAAACCATTACCATTGGCATATTTTGCATGGACAATGTCAAAAGAGCCAGAATGCCTCCCCAACACGACCAAGGTTAAGACCTCCTGCACAGGTTTCCCATGTCAAACGCAACGAGTTTGTGATCTTGCTCGTACCCAAATCCATCTCCTGTGAAGTTTCTCTGCTATGGGAACCTCCTCTAGTTTCTCCACGGCAGGATGGGGATGAATGCTCTCAGAGATTCCTCACCATGGTGGGACTTTATGTTGCATAGAACTTTGCTTTAGATATTGCTGGTTTTATCATGAACTCTTCACTGCTTGAAAAAAAGGACACAAAGGGCTGGAGTAAATCAGCAGGTCAGGCTGTGTCACTGGAGAACATGGATAGGTGATGTTTCAGGTCTCAAGGAGGGTGCCAACCCGAATAGTCACCTATCATTGTTATCCCGGGTTGCTGCCTATCTTGCTGAGTTACTCCAGCACTTTATGTCCTTTTTTGTAAACCAGCATCTGCAGTTCCTTGTTTCTACATGCTCAGATCTTGCATTCTACAAACTCTTCTAACTATACCCCACACCTTTGTTGCTGGTGTGTCTCCCCTGTGGTCCGAGACCCTCACAGATTTAAATGCCCAGCACCCACTACTGACCACACACTCAGCCCATCTTCAGCTCAGGCACTTCTGGCCACAAGCAATGACTACTTTCAGCACCCAGCATTCCCAGTTCCAGGGTCCAGCTGAGATGATCGAGCGGAAGCAGAGGAGAGAATGTGGGTGCACCACGCATCATCAAGATGAACTGAGCCAGGAACAAACACAACAGATTCCCATCTGTGGGTCAGTCTGTGGATCCTGAGGAGGCCACTGTGCGACCTAGAGACCCACCCTCAGACAGGACGGAAGAGACAAGTTTGCAGGTGTCCTGAGCACAGGGAAAGTGATGCCCAGGAGTAAGCTGGGACATGCTTTTTACCAAAGCTGGGTCCATTGTCGATGGCCTGTTACCTATGGTATTTATCCACCAACATTAAAGGGTTCAGGTGAATGAACTGGGGAGGTGCAAGAATGAAACAGAATGACTTCCACCACATACCCGAACGTTACTGTGGAGACACAGCGGCTGCTCGTGCCCATGGCAGAGATTTGTGAATCTCCTCTTTGCTGAACAGCAGACGATGAATCATCACATCCCAGCCTTTCAAAAGGATGGTGAAAGATTACAGATCATCAGTTCAGCGAGACCAAACAATTAGCTGAAATCCGAGAAAGAGAGAGAGACCCCAATATAGCTCTCCGGTGAAGAGTCAGAAGAGATTATTTTTAATTCTTTATCTCTGGAATTCTCCTGCATGGTACTTGTTTACTGAGGTGGATGTCTGTGTGTATATAGAGTGAGCCAACACACATTCAATATGTAGAGTGTATATATATATAGAATGGGGCAGCACACAGCCAGTCCTCACTATCATCGTATTAGCTTGAGAACCATTGGCGCTCTTCCTCTCTCTGAACAACCACACATCCAGATCTTCAGTGAGATTTCCTTGCATTCTTTAAACTCTGTTCTCTTGAGTTCTACCCTATTCAGTCGCCATCCGTGACACTCGCTATACCAGGCACCATCTGCATACCTTTGCTGTGCTCCTTCTGAAGCAAAGATAACCCCATTTTTGGTAAGATGATCAAAATTGTACACGGTACTCCAGGTTATTCCCACCAAGGCCTTGTATAATTTTAGTTAAATATCTTATAATAATGGCTAGTTGGCACCAATTTGCTTCCTAATTGCCTGTTGTACTTTATGTTAGCTTTCAAAGATGTATATAGAAACATAGAAAATAGGTGCAGGAGGAGGCCATTCGGCCCTTCGAGCCAGCACCGCCATTCATTGTGATCATGGCTGATCGTCCTCAATCAATAACCCGTGCCTGCCTTCTCCCCATATCCCTTGACTCCACTAGCCCCTAGAGCTCTATCTAACTCTCTCTTAAATCCATCCAGTGACTTGGCCTCCACTGCCCTCTGTGGCAGGGAACTCCACAAATTCACAACTATATATAATGGCACCCATGGTCATTCGAACATCAACATTTCCCAATCATTCACCATTGAAAAGAACGAGGGATAAAGATTGATGGGATTCCTCCCAATGTGCTGAATGGCTTCTTGCTGTGTCATAACATTTCTATAAATTACTCATCTATCTATCTATCAGTGAGTCTGAAGAATGGTCTCGACCAGAAATGCCACCCATTCCATCTCTCCAGAGATGCTGCCTGTTCCCGCTGAGTTACTCCAGCTTTTTGTGTCTATCTTCGGTTTAATCCAGCATCTGCAGTTCCTTCTTGCACATCTATCAGTGGGGTCCAACAGCTGAAATTGAACCACTGTACACGTGGGTTCCATCGCCCTCACCAGAGCCATTATTTGTGAGATGTTGCCTAAATGGGCTTCAAGGTAACTCAACAAACAGCAACAAGTCTTCTTAACTAACGTTAATCTGACCACAGTCCCTTTGACCAATTCCAGGTAACATCAACCAGACTTCTCAAAACACTCTTACATTCTTGTCCAATTATTAACTAAACTAAAAACAATGAATGGAGAAGCAGCAATCAGGAAACAATGAAATGTTCCACAATATCACAAAGATTAATAGAAGCTTTATCTTTCAATTAATATTTTTCTTCATCAACACTCCCAGGATACTGCAATAAATGCAAGGTTTTACACGTTAAAAATTAAAAAAGAATTCTTGCAGTTTGGTAAACAGTAATGGGCCCGGCACTGAACCCCGAGGCACACCACTAGTCACAGGCCGGCAGCCCAAGAAGCAACCTTCCACCATCATCCTCTGGTTCCTTCCACGGAGCCAATTTGCTATCCATTCAACTATCTCTCCTTGGATCCCATGAGATCTAACCTTCCAGAGCAGACTACCATGTGGCACCTTGTCGAATGCCTTATCCATGTACACAACATCTACAGCTCTGCTCTCATTGACCTTTTTGGTCATGTCTTCAAAAAACTCAATCAGATTTGTGAGACACGACCTCCCACGTACAAAACCATGCTGACTATCCCTAATCAGCCCTTGCCCATTCAAATACCTGCATAACCTATCCCTCAGAATGTTCTCTAGTGACTTTCCAACCACAGATATTAAGCTCACCGGACTATAGTTCCCAGCATTTTCCCTGCAGCCCTGCTTGAATAGAGGCACAACATTTGCCACCCTCCAGTTTTCCGGCACCTCTCCTGTATTTAAGGATGACTCATAAATTTCAACCAGAGCTCCCACAATTTCCTCTCTAGTTTCCCACAACGTCCTCTGATATATCTGATCAAGCCCTGGAGATTTGTCTACCTTCATACATGATAGTACCTTCAGTACTTCTTCGACGGTAACACTGACTGCTCTCAAGACATTTCCATGGATTGCCCCAAGTTCCTCCGTCCTACTGTCTTTCTCCTCGGTAAATACAGAGGAGAAATACTCATTGAGGACCTTGCCCATCTCCTCTGGCTCCACACAGAGGTGACCGCTTGGATTCCTGAGAGGTCCCACTCTCTCCCTAGTTACCCTTTTCCCCCTTATGTATTATTATGGGATAATCCCATCTTTTGGGTTCTCAACCTGGAGTGATGTTATGGGAAATCCGAGGGCACCTATTGTCTGAATTCTGTTTCAAGGAGTTAGTCTGAATAAACATGGTTCATGGAGGGGTATGGTCTGAGTGCAGGTAGATGGGACTAGGGGAAAACAAATGGTCGGCACGGACTGGAAGGGCCGAGAGGGCCTGTTTCCGTGCTGTAATTGTTATATGGTTATATGGTTAAATCAATGAGGACATCATCTTGACATCCACAAGATGTCCTCAGTTGAATCTGACCAAATAACCAATCCATGAGCAAGAAACCTAAGAGAGAGTAGAAATCGTGCCCTTATCCCAAAGTGAAAGAGGCACACAGTCAGAAAGCAGGGCTCCTGCCAGGTTTCACCATTGTTTGGAGATCATCCACGGTTTATATTCACGTTGCTCAGCGGCCAGGTCATCCAACCTGTCACCATTTACACTATCGGAAACAAGCCAACACCCAGAGCAACAACAATTCTGTAATGGCTGTTTATATATCTGACCTATCTTACACAACATTGTTTTTCCTGTGGGGAAAAGGCTGTGGGTTGTGGGTTGGGCAAGGAGGACTGCATCGCTATTGACACCTCTTCAACTGCATGGGCTCTGAGATCTGCAATTCCCTCGAAATTTCCAAGGTGCTACTTCCAACCTGCTTTTTGGCAGTCGGAGATTATAGAATACCTTAGATATAGCAGAGGAGGTGAGCAAGACAAACTGAAACAGAGATAGACACAATGTGTTGGAGTCACTCTGCGGGTCAGTGAGCATCTCTGGAGAAAAACGAATGGTGACGTTTCGATAGGGACCCTTCTCCATGTTGAAGCAACTCATGCTACTGATACTGCCTGGTCTGCCTGATCAGAGGTCCAGCTCTGTTTGTATTTCAGGATTCTGTTTGGCAAATTCTCTTCTTGAAATCCATTTATAAACCAGATAGGATTTTCCAACAAATCCCACAGCTTTTTGTCATTCTGCTCCTTAAAATCAATCCACACGCTGTCAGAGGTATTGAATCCTGTAGTCAGGTTACACTGAGTCCAGCAACTCCATGGTGGCATCTCGACAACCCAAACAGTTCATTAAACCGTGTTCATTTTAGCAGGAAAAATATGATCTAAATGGTGAGAAACGTGTGTGTCCCAGTGATTTGCAAAGGCCTAACGTGTTGGTAAAGAATTAGAAAAGCTAATAGAAACCATTGTTTATTGTGAGGAGAATTGAATATAAGGGAACACAGCGTACGTGAGGTCACATCAAGAACACTACAATATTTGTCTCCTTATTTAAGGAAAGGTGCTGATAGAGAGAGCAGAGGAGGTTTAGCAGGGTAACCCTGGATTGGGAGAGTTTTCTCTTGAAGAAATATTGGGCAGACTTGTCTTGTATTTGCTGGAGTTTAAACGTGAGAGGGGACTTGACGAAGTGGCGGCGCTGCCTTAGCAGTTGCGGCTCGCCTGCAGTCCGTCTGTTCTTTCTTTTTTTGTTGTTTTCTTGTCCTGTTTTAGCTAGTTAATTTGAGTTATTAGTTTGTGTATGTGTTGGGGGGGGGGGGGGGGGGTGGGGAGAAACTTGCTTTAGTCTCTTCCTTCGGGCGGATGCGGCTTTTCTTGTCTCCGTCTGCGCTGAGGCCTATTGGCGGAGCTGGCGGCCTCCAACTGGGACCGACCTCGAGGCTCCGGTGGCAGAGTCAGCCAGGACTTACCAGCGCGAGGCTGGCCGACTTCGGGGCTGTGGCTGCGTTCCCGCGGCGGCCCGACTCGGGGCTGTGGCGGCGTTCCGGCGGCGGCGGCCCAACTTCGGAGGTTTGGCCGCGGGCCCAAAGGACGACATCGTTGGGAGTTCACAGGTCACTGGTTGGAGGCCTGTTTTTCCGGAGCTCCCGTGGCAACAGCTTCGTCCGCTGGACTTGAGGGCAGCAGCTTTGGCAGCTGCCCGGGCCGCAGAGTTTCAACCGGCCCGTTCGCGGAGCACGGTTGAGCCGCGGGACACCATCACCCGGCGGGGTCACAACATCGGAAGCCTGGATCGCCTCAGCACAGAGGGAGACTTTTGCCTTCCATCACAGTGAGGAGGTGCCTGGTGAACTCACGGTGGTGGATGTTAATTTGTGTTTATTGTGTGTTTTGTTATTTTATTAAATGTATGGCTGCAAGGCAACAAAATTTCGTTCAGACTGAAAGGTCTGAAATGACAATAAAGAATACTTTACTTTACTTTACTTTTGACTAAAATATATAAGATGATAATAGGTGTTGACAGGGTGTAGGTTAGAGACTATTTCCTCCTGTGGGAGAATCTAGAACCAGGGTCACTCTTTTTCAAATGAGTCATCCGCTTAAAACAGCCAGGAGGTGAGATTTATTTTCTCTCCCCCCGCTGAGATTTCTGATAAGTAATAGGGTTAAAGGTTACCAAATACAGACAGGAATGTGGTTGAGATTAGAATCAGATCTGCCATTATTTTACCAAATGGTAGAATGGGTTTGAGGGGCAGAATGGCCTCCATTTTCCAGCATTGGCCTGGTTTAGAGTTTTAGCTATAAGGAGAGGTTGGACCGTGGTTGGTTTACCATGGTTTTCACTGGAACGCCGGAGGTTGAGGGGAGACCAAATAGAAATATATAAAATTATGAAAGGCATAGATAGGGTAGACAGAACCTTTATCCCAGGGTAAAAATATCAAAGACTGGAAGCGTCGCTTTAAAGTGAGAGGGACAAAGTTTAAAGGAGATGTGCGAGGCACGTTTTTTCACACAGGTGGGTGCGTGGAACGCACTGCCAGGGATGGTGGTGGAGGGAGATACGATGGTGGCATTTTAGAGGCTTTTAGATAGGAACATGGATATGCAGGGAATTGTGAGATATGGATTATGTGCAGGCAAATGAGATTAGTTTATCTCGAAATCATGCTCGCCACAGACATTGAGGGACGAAGTGCCTGTTCTTGTGCTGTACTGTTGTTCTATGTTCTAATTTGTGTGCAAAATATGTCACAAGTATTCCCCTGGGTCTGAACAGATTGCCTCCGCTAGGAAGACAACTGAAGGCTGACGATAGGAATTCACTCACGTGGAGCAGACAAGTCAAGGGTGCTTGTCAGGAGTTGGAGTGTAGCCTGCATGGCGTGGAGCTCTGAGAGAACAGATTTAGCTCAAATACCTCGGTGTTCTGGTAGCACTCACACCACGAGAGCGGCACTAAAATTAGCAAGGCTTCAGAGACTATTATACAAATATAGGCAGCCATATCCAGGTTGTGATCCACCGGGTGTCCTGTGCCCTGTTAACCTCTGGTACGTCCTGTCACATAGAGATGTTGGCAATGCCAGTCCATGCATCTATCCCCAGTGACATCTGATGAACAGACAAAGTCCACCCAGTCCGGAGAAGCCTCACATATATCCCACAGCCAAAGCATGAACAAGTTCAGGCTGGGCAATTTCACTCCACAAAGAGGAGAGTTCTGATGTCACGCGCTCTAACACCAGTGTGGAGAGTCTGACGGGATGGAGAGAATGGAATGGGATGGGTGGGAGAGAGGTGTGAGGAAGGTGGGGGGGGGGGGGGGGGGGCAAGGTGGGGGAGGTAAATGGAGAATGAGAAACAGGGGAAAGAAAGAAAAGCAAGGAGGGAGGGATGAGAGAAAGGGTGAGGGGGAGGTGGGGGCAGGAAGGAGGAGGAAGGAGGAGGAAGATGAGAAAGGGAGGAAAGAAGGATGGACCAGTTACCTGCTCCTCTTGGCAGTATTTGTATTCTGTGATGTTTGAAACTAATGGAGATACAATGTGTAGGTGTGTGAAAGGGGCTGACAGCTTACTGCCAGGTGGCTCGTACCGGCACTGACCCCACCCAGTGGCTATCTTGTAGGTCTCCAACAGAGACAGTGTTTCCAGGGTGATGCACTTCAGCACCAGTGAGATTGACAGCTGAAGATTAATACCAGCTGCACGAGAAGAGAGCAAAGGTCCACCAGGACTCCACCCTCTCCCTTACTGCCAGTCCTTGGTGAATTTGCAGACAGGCAAGGACTGACCACCTTGATCATGGCTGTGGGGAGGTGCTCCAAAGGCCTCCTGCACTACCTGCCTGCTTCTCCTGAAGGCAACCATCTACCTGGCTGAACCTGTGGTGTGACCACTTCCTTGAAAGTCCTGCCTACAACCCTCTTTGCCTTCTGTATGATCCTCAGTGACTCCTACTGACACTCCAACTGTTCAATGCAATCTGAGTGGACGCACTTCCTGTATATGTGGTCATCAGAAATCAGTAACAGCTCCCTGACCTCCCACGTCTAACAGGAGCAGCACACCATTCCACTGACTGACATTTACTGAGTATTAATCAATTGAAAAATACGGCATGGAAACAGACCTTTCCACCCATCAAGTCCATGCCGATCATCGATCACTCATTCACACTAGTCCTATATTATCCCACTTTTGCATTTACCCCCTACACACAGGGGCAATTTACAGAGGCAAATTAACCTACAAACCTGCACGTCTTTGGGATGTTCAAAGAAACTGGAGCACCTGGAGGAAACCCCGGTGGTCACAGTGAGATCATGCAAACTCCACGCAGACAGCACACAAGGTCAGGATCGAACGTGGGTCTCTGTTGCTGCGAGCCAGCAGCTCCACAAGTAGCACCACTGGGTTAGTACTGGGTTAAAAGAAAGAAAAAAGGAAGAGCTTACATTGACTCACTGTATATTGTCACCGCTCAGACTCCTCGCTAACGCCTCTGCACATCGACCTAAATAGCACTTCCACCTCAGGCAGCTACTCTCAAAATGGCCGTGCTAAGATGTCCACTCCGTTAAAGTTTGCCTTCCTTTTACATGCTTGACCTTGCTCAGTAGACTTGTCAGTGGTGTGAGAAAAGCAGTTGATCTCATCCTGTTCAGCCCTTTTTTTAAGTTTGCTCTTTAATCCATCTGCTGGGCCTGTGAGTGGGAAAATCCGTGATGTGGGGACCAGTGTAATTCATAGTACTATGGCCCAACTAGTGTTGTACACTGAACATAGCGACCTCCCTGCTCATGCACTCTCTGCTTCAGTAAACCAAGGCAAGTTATGCCATGTAATCGTGTTTAAAAGTAACAGAGTGGTGCATCTGGTAGAGCTGTGCCTCACAGCCAGAGGCCCACATTCAATCCTGTCCTCAGGTGCTGATGGTGTGGAGTTTACATTTTCTCGTTGTGACCCCATTGATTTCCTCTGGCTGCTCCAGTTCCCACACAAAGATGTGTATATGTTTGTAGCTTAATTGGCCTCTGTAAATTGCGTCCAATGTTTAAGGACTGGATGAGAAGGAGGGATAACATAGAACTAGTGTCAACAGATTATCATTGGTTGGCGTGACCTCACTGGGCCGAAGAGCCTGTTTCATTGCTGTATCTCTAAACTTCATTAAAAGTGTATCACCAGTCCTGCTAAAGGTTCAAAGATATTTTATTGTCACGTGTCCCAATTAAGGTACAGTAAAATTCGATTTACATTCCTGAGATCCATGTTTTCCTTATCTGTCAAGGATCCTATTATTCAACGTATTCTCTTGCATGATTTCCCATCCCCTGCATCATCTCCCATTTTTACTAATTGAATCCCATTTGGCCCATATTTGCAATTTCCCCCCAACAGACCTCACATCTCAAACCTTCTTCCAATCCACTAATCACACGGTCAACAAATCTCACACCTCGGGCCTCCCTCCACTCCACCAATCACACGGCCAACAGACCTCCAACTCCCTCCACTCCACCAATCAGAGGGTTAACAGATATACCACCCCAAATCACTCCACCAATCACATTGTCAACAAACCTCACATCGCCAACCACTCCACCAATCAGAGGGTTAACAGATATACTACCCCCAATCACTCCACCAATCACATGGTCAACAAACCTCACATCTCCAACCACTCCACCAATCAGAGGGTTAACAGATATACCACCCCCAACCACTCCACCAATCACAGCAGTCAACAGTCCTCATACCTTGGCCCTTCACCCAATCCACCAACCACAGAGCCATTTTATTAAATCAGTATTAAAAATGAAATTGCATGCCACAGCAAGCAGAGGTGCAGCACTGGGGCCTGCACAATCCTACTGCATCACTGAACTCTAGCTGACCAGAAATAAAGACAAAAGATCCCAGGAACTTTCAGGCAGCATCTGCAGAGGACAGAGTTAACCTCTCAGATTGAAGACCTTTTGGCTCAAATGGGAAAGAGAGAAAACAAGGTAGGCTTAAGTGGCAGAGAGGGTGGGTGGGGCAGGAATGGAGAGGACTACGGCAATACCTCCATTAGAGAGAGGCCTGGATTTCTGTAAAGTAATCTAGAAGATCCCTGGTTGGTTGGTTCCTGTCGCCCACCAAAGCCTTTGTTTCCTGCCACCAGGCTAGATTTAGACAATAGACAATAGACAATAGGTGCAGGAGTAGGCCATTTGGCCCTTCGAGCCAGCACCGCCATTCAATGTGATCATGGCTGATCATCCCCAATCAGTACCCCGTTCCTGCCTTCTCCACATATTCCTTGACTCCGCTATTTTTAAGAGCCCTATCTAGCTCTCTCTTGAAAGCATCCAGAGAACCTGCCTCCACCGCCCTCTGAGGCAGAGAATTCCACAGACTCACCACTCTCTGTGAGAAAAAGTATTTCCTCGTCTCCATTCTAAATGGCTTACTCCTTATTCTTAAACTGTGGCCCCTGGTTCTGGACTCCCCCAATATCGGGAACATTTTTCCTGCCTCTAGTGTGTCCAAGCCCTTAACAATCTATATGTTTCAATGAGATCGCCTCTCATCCTTCTAAACTCCAGAGTGTATAAGTCCAGCTGCTCCATTCTCTCAGCATATGACAGTCCCGCCATCCCGGGAATTAACCTTGTAAACCTACGCTGCACTCCCTCAATAGCAAGAATGTCCTTCATCAAATTAGAGGACCAAAACTGCACACAATACTCCAGGTGTGGTCTCACTGGGGCTCTGCAGAAGGACTTCTTTGCTCCTATATTCGATTCCTCTTGTTATAAAGGCCAACATGCCATTCGCTTTCTTCACTGCCTGCTGTACCTGCATGCTTACTTTCATTGACTGATGAACAAGGACCACCAGATCCCGTTGTACTTTCCCTTTTCCCAACTTGACACAATTTAGATAATAATCTGCCTTCCTTGTTTTGCTACCAAAGTGGATAACCTCACATTTATTCACATTAAACTGCATCTGCCATGCATCTGCCCACTCACCCAACCTTTCCAATCACCCTGCATTCTCATAGCTTCCTCCTCACAGTTCACACAGCCTCCCAGCTTTGTGTCATCTGCAAATTTGCTAATGTTACTTTGAATCCCTTCATCTAAATCATTGATGTATATTGTAAATAGCTGCGGTCCCAGCACCGAGCCTTTCTGTACCCCACTAGTCACTCCCTGCCGTTCTTAAAGGGACCTGTTAATCCCTACTCTTTGTTTCCTGTCTGCCAACCACTTCTCTATCCATGTCAGCACTCTACCCCCAATACCATGTGCCCTAATTTTGCCCACTAATCTCCTATGTGGGACCTTATCAAATGCTTTCTGAAAGTCCAGGTACACTACATCCACTGGCTCTCCCTTGTCCATTTTCTAGTTACATCTTCAAAATATGCCAGAAGATTAGTCAAGCATGATTTCCCCTTCGTAAATCCATGCTGACTCGGACCGATCATGTTACTGCTATCCAAATGTTCGGTTATGGATTTCCTTCAGTTCCTCCGTCACTCCAGATCCTCTGGCCACTACTATATCAGGAAGATTGTTTGTGTCCTCCTTAGTGAAGACGGATCCAAAATACCTGTTCAACTCATCTGCGATTTCCTTGTTCCCCATAATAAATTCACCTTTTTCGGTCTTCAAGGGTCTTATTTTGGTCTTTACTAATTTTTTCCCTTCACATACCTAAAGAAGCTTTTACTATCCTGCTTTATATTATTTGCTAGCTTACCTTCGTACCTCATCTTTTCTTCCCTTATTGCCTTTTTGGTTATCTTTAAACATTATCCAATCCTCTTGCTTCCCGCTCATCTTTGCTACGTTGTACTTCTTCGCTTTAATTTTTATACTGTCCCTGACGTCCCTTGTCAGCCATGGTCGTCCCTATCAAATGCTTTCTGAAATTTAGATCCAATCAGTACTTTCGTGGACCTCCTGGACGTCTAGACTTCTGCCAAACCTTCTACGTGGGACATTGTCAAACCTCATGGAAGCCCAGAACCATGTTACACGGCCATTTCTCAACTGATTCTGGAATTCTGAACACAAATCTGTTGAACCTGCCTCACAGGATGGAAGGAGCCAATACTCCTTCCCATCCCTCTTACACAACGAATTTCAAGATTTAAGTCCTGAATAAGTACCTTCCACAGACGAGCTGAAGGCCAGCGGCTCTGGAGGGAAGGATCAGCGGTCATCGCTCAGAGTTGTTGAAGTCGCTGAATCTCCACATTGGAGGTTATAATGTTCTCTCAGCTGCGCCTGGCGGGAGCCCTGCTCTGTCTGTGTTACCTCTCAGTCTGCCCCAGGCTCCTGTCAGACACTGCTACTAATGAACAGGTGTAGGCCTTATTACTTTACAATTACCAGCAACGTCACACCATCACTAAGGCCCATTTATAGATCCGGTCAGGACATACATATCAATTTTAAAAGAGCTTGCGGCTATGATTTCAAAAGATTTGCAAGGCCATAAATTAATTTTCCATCTTTACTCACACAAGCTTGCTTGTTGCAGAATTTGATGATGCAAACTGTGCCGACTGTAAGGACTCAAGTACTGCTTCCAAACCTGACAGATCAGAGAGAGTGTCAGAAAAGAGTGTGAGTAGGTGTGAATAGCAAAGGTTTGTGTAAGGGAGGGGATTCTGTGTGCAAGAGAAGACTGTGTAAGCAGGAGAAGGGAGCATTAGTATAGCAGTGTTATTGGAGGAGGGAATTTGGGAGAGAATGATGGTGGGTGGGTGGAAGTAGGGTTCGGAGTGGGGTATTGAGTGAAGCAGAGAGGTTGGCAGGGGGAAGCGTGTAATTGTGGGTAGTGGGATTTTGGGTGGAAGTGGTTGAGAGTGGGGTTGAGTGTGGGTACTCCTCCTGTAGATAGGTGCTGACGGGTAAGGAAGGCTGACATTCCCACTGGAATCCTATCCCATTGCCTAGAACAGCTCAGGATCCCTCACATTAATATCTCCACACTCAAGGTTTCCCACACTTCGGACCTTCCACATTCCAAATCTCCCTGGGTTTCTCGCTGCCACAGAGATGCCTCGGAGGGAAGTCATGGTTGATGTCCAGGGAATGTATTCCACAATGGGGGTTCATGAAAGGTGAGATGTGGAGTTCGAATGTGCTGGAGATTGAGGGATCTCTCATTGACCTCCCCACGATCCAGGTGTTTAATAAACAAAAACTCTGATGGAGTTTCTTTAATAACGGGAAATACTGATGAGCCAAGTGTCCAGCAGCACCACTTTCCCTCAATGAATCATAGTAAACACAGCAAAATACAGAATCATTCCTCAGGGTTTGAAACATTCAGTGCCACCTCGAACAGAAGAGACAGCAAAGTCCTGTCCTATCCCGCCTGGTGTACAGATACATCAACACAATTAGATTTCCCCACAGATACAATTTACTTTGTGACAGCCCTAATGTATGTAAGTAGCAAAGTTGTGTAGATGTGATTTTATTAGTTTTAAAATACAACCAGCCCTGAATAACTCAAAAGCGACTGAGGAGCTTTTATATATGAGCCGATCTAATTGTTGTGTGCAGTTTGCTGTGGGCCTCTAATCACATTGGCCAGACATTGCTCTCTGTATAGCCTCATCCAGGCTGACAGCAATTTAATCGAGGTGGCAGGCTTAGATTGACAAGATTCAGGAGGCCCTGGGAGTTGAACAGAGACGCAGTAATGAGGGACAGTTAAATGAAGGCCTTTCACTTACCCAGAGTCTGCCCATCACTGGAGGCAAGTAGAGGGTATCCAGCTCCTTGGTGCTGTTACAGAGGAGTAGAGGGTGGCCATTCAGCCCAGTGGGCCTGTTGTATGGCAAGGAGGAAGCTAAGCCTTAGTAACAATAGCTCTTTGACACTGCCTTGGGAACTTCCCACCTACTGGAGGTGGCAGATGAGGCATTTTAACAATCAACCAAAAAATGCTCCTCACCGGCCGTGCAACATTCCCTCAGTGCTTTCCACAGTGCTGCACTCCCTCGGTACTGCTGTTTTCTACAGTTGTCTACAGTGCAGGGCTCCCCCAGTACTGCCCCTCGCACGGTGCAACACACCTGTAACACGGCCCCTCCCGCAGTGGGGCACCCCCTCTTTACTGTCCCTCCAAAACTGCAACTCCCCATTGGTACTGCACCTCCCAGAGTGGCAGCACCCATGCAGTACCTTGGCCTCCCATCATGCAACACTCTATCTGTATTGCCCCTCGCACAGTACGGGAGTCCCTCAGCACTTCCCCCCCCCCCCCTCCTCATCCCCCTCCCCACAGTAGTGCATCTCCCACAGAGCAAGGCTCCCTCAGTACTGTGCGTCCCACAGTGTGGCACTTACTGCCCCTACCACAGTATGGCGTTCCCATAGCACTGCCCCACCCACAGTGCAAACCCAGTATCCAGACTCAGTCGCCCAGCCACCTGCCTTGCGACTGCATGGGTGATGATGTAAACAGTTCACATCCGCTCATTTGCCATTCCATCCCCTGAGTTCCTTCCAACACCCCCAGCAATAATGTACACAGCAGTTGCTGAAAACCTTCCATCCCGATGGAACCCACAGGGCAGAGTTCCACATTCCCTGTCCTAAGCAGCCCAGTTCCAAACTGGAGTCCTGAACATTGTTATGGACAAGACAACCAGAGGAAACTTTCTCTCTCTATCGCTCTCTCCCTTTCTACCTTCCTCTCTCACCTTTCCTGCTTCTCTTTCCCTCTGTCTGTCTGTCTGTCTGTCTGTCTGTCTGTCTGTCTGTCTGTCTGTCTCTCTCTCTCTCTCTCTCTCTCTCTCTCTCTCTCTCTCTCTCTCTCTCTCTCTCTCTCTCTCTCTCTCTCTCTCTCTCTCTCTCTCTCCTCTCTCTCTCTCTCTCTCTCTCTCTCTCTCTCTCTCCCTCCCTCTCTCTCTCTCTCCCTCCCTCCCTCTGACCCTCTATCTCCCCCTCCCCCTCTCCCTATCACTCTCTCTCCCTTTCCACTAATCAAACCCATTCAATACTTTAAGCATCCAGCTCGGATCACTCTCAGTGTGCTAAGCACTGCGGAATGGCAGAACCCTTTCTCTCTCACTGAGTTGATCCCCATAAGCTCAGGTGTCATTCTGTCACAACAGAAGCCAGGGGGATCGCTTTACCTGCCTGCTAAAGTGAAGGACCTCCCGCAGCGATCCTCAGAGTGAGGCGCCGGGGATCTGATCCGTTCAGCGTGTTATATCCCCTCGTCTGCCTTGTTGCCCTCTGTGGGGGCAGTTATGGGTTTTGTGCTCTTTGGGCCGTGACTCTTCTCAATTGGTAGAATATCTCAGGGAGTGCTCCACCTGCGGCAAGGTGAGGGGGGGTGGGTGACTGTTCCAATGAGCGACACCTCACACTCCAGGCCTATATCTCAACAACCCACAGCCAAGGAGCCTGTTGGCAGATTGAGTGGTGTAGTGGGTGACATCTCAATCCAAAACGCAAGTAAAAGGTTAATGAAGGTCAGCGGGGTTATCCATCACTGGAACTCAACCCACCACTTACACTGATGCCAAATAAAGAGAAGTCAATTAGCTTACTTTGCAGCACATTTTTAGCACATTCTGTGCAGTGCTTATGTGCCAGGAAGTCCATTACACCCTTGCAGGGGCCAGAGCAGGCCCTGGCCCAGCAGCAGTGCTCAAGCTGATAATTGCACAATGTTAGTCTCTCTCCCCCACATTCTGCACACTCCCAGTCTTCCAAATGAAACATTCATCCTGGAGCGATGCTGTTACGAGTTTATGAGTCCAATTTCTGACTTTTTTCAACAGCATGATTAGTTCAATCACTCCTTCAGCTCCATCCACTACGATGCTCTACCCAAGAAAACCTCCCCAATTATTCCCCTCACCACCTCGACCCACCCAGCACACCTCTGTCTCACCATAACACCATGGCCACAGCTGGTTCAGCCACCCACAGCCTCAACCCTCTGGCCGTTCTCAACACTGCAGAGCACCTGATTAAACCCTCCTCCCACTTCCTCCACCTCACCTCCATCAACCGCCAATTCTCTCAGCTTCTCTTGCCCTCTCCTCTTCCACATTCCAACACACTAATCCTGGCCCCAGCCACGCCATGAACCCATCTCTTGATCCCCTCCTCTCCCTTCAGGCCTTGCACCCTCTCTGAGTTGTTGCCGGACCCATCCAAGCCTCCTCCACCCTTTTTTCCACTTAAACCCCCGACTCCAAAAACACCCTTCCCTTGACCCAGATGACAGGGGTGGTGGGATAAATGTGTGTACACCGTGGGATGGGGGCTGGGAAGGGAAGAAGGGAAGGTTAAGGGGTTTTACTTGATTTTGGATAGTTCATTGTTCAAACTGTGTAGGAAGGAACAGCAGATGCTGGTTTACACCAAAGATAGACACAAAATGCTAGAGTCTGATATTTAAAAGATCTCGACCCAAAATGTCACTAATTCCTTTTCTACAGAGGTGCTGACTGACCCGCTGAGTTACTCCAGCATTTTGCATCTATCTTCAATGTTCATACTGTTGGGTTATGGGCTGAAGTGCTGAATGATGTGCTGTTCTTCCTGTTTGCGTTTGGCCTCACTCTGGTAGCGGAAGAGTCTAAATACATTGCCGTCACCCTGTTCTTTGCCCTTCTTCCTTATGCTTGCTCCCACCCATCCTTACTCAGTCCACCACTTTCCTTTCATCTCACCTCTTCTCTTCCACCCATATCCCTCCCTCCAGCTCCCACCATTTCACTCCTCCCCTTCTTTCCATATCAAGACACCCTTTTAACTTTCACCTATAGGCTTTGTAATTATCTCCACCTGCCTGCTCATCAACACCTCCCCCCCCCCCCCCTCGCCTGTATCCTCCTGTCACTTAGAGACACAGGAAAATGTTGCAATCTTCAGAATCAAACAGTGCTGGAACATCTATGGAGGAAGTGGACCGACAATGTTTTTGATTGAGGGTTACACAAAAAGCTGGAGAAACTCAGCGGGTGCAGCAGCATCTAAGGAGCGAAGGAGATAGGCGACGTTTCGGGTCGAGACCCTTCTTCATTGGTCAGGGATCAGGGAAACGAGAGATATAGACGGTGATGTGGAGAGATAAAGAACAATGAATGAAAGATATGCAAAAAAGTATCGATGATAAAGGGAACAAGCCATTGTAAGCTGTTTGTGGTGTGAAAATGAGAAGCTAGTGCGACGAGGGTGGGGGAGGGAGATAGAGATAGAGGGAATGCCAGGGCCCGAGGGCTGAGGGAGAGGTGGGAAGGGGGGGAGACAGCAAGGGTTAATGAATTGAGAAAATTCAATGTTCAAGCTCAAAGGATGCAGACTCCCCAAGCGAATATGGGGTGCTGTTCCTCCAGCTTGCGGTGTTGCTCACTCTGGCCGTGGAGGAGGCCCAGGACCGAGAGGTCGGATGCGGAATGGGAGGGGGAGTTGAAGTGCTGAGCCACCGGGAGGTCGGGTTGGCTTTTGCGGACCGAGCGGAGGTGTTCGGCGAAGCGATCGCCAAGCCTCCGCTTGGTCTCACCGATATAGATCATCTGGCATCTGGAGCAGCGGATGCAGTAGATGAGGTTGGAGGAGGTGCAGGTGAACCTCTGTCGGACCTGGAAGGACTGCTTGGGTCCCTGAAAGGAGTGGAGGGGGGAGGTGAAGGGACAAGTGTTGCATTTCTTGCGGTTGCAAGGGAAAGTGCCCGGGGAAGGGGTAGAGCGGGAGGGGAGGGAAGAATTGACAAGGGAGTTGCGGAGGGAGCGGTCTTTGCGGAAGGCAGACCGGGGATGGGAAGATGTGGCGGGTGGAGGGGTCACGTTGGAGGTGGCGAAACTGGCGGAGGACTACGTGTTGTAGTTGCCGGCTGGTGGGGTGAAAGGTGAGGACCAGGGGGACTCTGCCCTGTTTGCGAGTGGGGGAACGGGGAGAGAGGGGTATGGAGGAGACCCTGGTGCGAGCCTCATCAATAGTGGGGGAGGGGAATCCCCGTTCTCTGAAGAATGAGGCCATTTGTGATGACCTGGTGTGGAACACCTCATCCTGGGAGAAGATGCGGCGTAGACGGAGGAATTGGGAATAGGGGATGGAGTTTTTGATCGAGTTGCATCTTCAGACATGGAATTGGGGGAATAATGCGGGAAAAGACATGTGGAAGTGGGGCAAAGCCCAGCAAGTGATTGGTAGATACAGGTAAGGGGAGTGATTGGCAAACGGGTAGATTAAGTGACAAAGGCAAGAGATGTAAAGAAGATAAAAGGATATCAGATAAGTAAAGAGGTGGAGGAGTGAAACGCAAAGGCAGAGAACAGGAGACTATTAGAAGGAGAGAGAAGGAAAGGGAAAGGAAAGGATAAAGGGGAGAATATGAGACTTGGGGATGGGAGTTTACTGTATGAAAGTGGGGAAAGGAGCACGGTGACGGGTGGTGGGAGATGGTGGGAGAATGCACCTGAATGGATGGAGGCAGGGGAACGAATGGAGATCATATGGGGAGGTATTACCTGAAATTAGGGAATTCAATGTTCATACGGTTGGATTGTAAGCTACCTAAGAATATCAGCCGTTCTTCCAGGTTACGTCTCAACCTCACTCTGGCAATGGAGGATGCCTAGGCCAAAAAAGTCGGTAATGGAATGGGAAGGGAAACTAAAATGGTTAGCAACCAGGAGCTCCCATAGTGTAGAGTGTAAGTGTTCAGTGAATGGGTCGCTTAATCTATCTTCGGTCTAGCTGATGTAAAGGAGGCAATGTTTGTTGGAAGAGTTTTCACGTAATAGACAAGGTTGGAAGAGGGGCACGTAATCCTCTCTCACCTGGAAAGCTCACTTACTCCACCGATTTACCAATCAATCCCCCTCACCTGTACCCACCTATCACTTACACAGGCTATGCCCCATCCCTACCTCGCTTTTCTAGCTTTCGTCCTGCTACTCCATCGCTGAAGAAGGGTCCCGAACCAAAATGTTACCTGTCCATTACCTTCTACGGATCCTGCCTGACACATTGAGTTCCTCCAGCAGTTTGGTTTTTTTTTTTGGCTCAAGATTCGAGCGTTTGAAGTCGCTTGTGACTCCATGTTACTGCCTCAGAAAGGATGTGTTCACTCCGGCCACCACCGTTCCCCTGCCAATGCCTGCTCGGTCTTTCACACTAACCATGTGCGGTTAATGTTGTGAGTGATTCTGTAGAACGCACCCTGCCTCTTGTTAATGATTCAAAGGTCACTGGTGTGATGACCCTGAAACAAATTAAAACATCACAGCCACTACAGACAGTCAGAGGCCGTAGTTCTCTTCCATCAACAAAACACTCCCCTCTGGCCTCTCTTATCTCCTGGCTCCCTCTCCCTTCCCCATTGCGCTCCCACTCAGAGAGGGCTCTTCACGTATGGTATCTGTGAGGCTGCTGCAGAGACACTGTCCTCTCTCCCAACAACATCTCCCCCCCCCCCCTCCCCCTTCCAATTCTTCTCCTAATCGGTTGCCAATTCCTGGCTGTAAGTGGGAGACTGTCAGACTGTCCAGACACCAGAATAATTAACAAAACTACAGCCACACAAGGACTGAACAGTGGGAAGAGAGAGAGAGAGAGAGAGAAAGAGAGAGGGAGCAGAGTGTCAGCACCACAGGACTCTGCTCAATGTTTGGGATAAGCTCAGCTGGCTGCCAATGGAGATAACAGAACTTACTGTATTAACACATCACCACACTCTGCCATCATTTTCCATTGGGTGGCTTCACTTTAAAATGGTTTAAAGGAGTGATCTCACTGCTTCCTCGGTCGTGTTATAAAACCCCCACTCTGTCAGTGTGTTGAGGCTACGTATACAGTCTTTAGAACTTCAGGAAGCACATCTCATGTAAATGGTAGGTGGTGTGAAGTGCAAGAGGTCTCACAATAGGACAGGCTGCCAGGCCACTGTGCTAGTGGGTTTCTGCAATGCCTCTCATACCAGAGCCAAGGTTTAGAGTTTAGTTTATGGTCATGTGTACCGAGGTACATTGGAAAGCTAGAGGGGACAGAGGTTGTGTTCATGTCCAGGGGATTCAGTGAGGGTCGTTGATAATTAACATTTCAGCCTATGCCCCATGAACCACAAAACCTACAACACTAACTTCAACCCGAGCCTGGGAACCACAGAGTTATTGACCTGCTTTCAGTTTTGTTGCTGTGAGGGTTTTTGATTTTGGCAGCCTCGGAGTTGTGGAAACAGGATTCAGACACTTCACACTTCAGCCTGAGTGTAGCTGTCTCCATGGAGTGGGGTGTGGGAGTGGAGTGTATCAGAGAGCAGAGAGAGAGCCAGAAGATAAGAGAGGCCAGAGGGGGAGGTTTTGTTGATGGAAGAAAATACAGCCTCTGACTCTGGAGGCTGAGGTTTTAATTTGTTTTATGGTGTATCCAGTGGCTTACAAAAATATGTTGTGATAACCACCAGGGGACAGCCTTTTTATCGATCTGGTGTAATGTGGCAGGATTAATTAATGATCTCACACTAAAGGATCCTCAAGGGAAGAGTGATCACAACATAACAGACTTTCATGTTCAGTCTGAGAATGAAAAGCTTAGACCCGAAACATTAAACTCCAATAAAGACAACTGCAGAGTTACAAATCTGCAAAGTCCACACGGGAATTAGGTCAATCGGTAAGACAGATGATAATCATTGGTGATATTTCACAAATGTCAATAAAGATATTTTCCAGTCAATCAATGAGGACTCGATGAAAAGGATGATTTGACAATGACTTACAAAGGAAGTTTAAGAATGGTCAGATGGGACTAATGAAATAATAAATAAGAAAATGACAGCAACTTTAAGAAAATTCTAAAACGTTCAAGGGTCAACGTAATTTTATAATAGAGGCGTAATTATGAAGGCAACTAGAATGTGGGCCTTGTAACATAGCGGACAAAGTGCAAAAGTAGTGAAGTCTTGCAGGAATTATACAAGGCACCAGCAAAACTGCACCAGGCGTACACTACACACTGTACACTTCTGGTTACCTTTGATAAAGTGCAGAGAAGCTCCTCTGGATTAATTCCCAGAATGAAGTCTCATAGAATCCTAGAGCTGTGCAGCATGGAAACAGATCCTTTGTCCCAAATTATCCATGTCAATCCAAATGTCCCATCCAAACAAGTCCCATTTGCCCACTTTTGGCCTATATCCCACTCACGCTTCCCTATCCATGGACCTGTCCAAATGTCTTGTAAATGTTGTTATTGTACCTGCCTTAACTATGTCCTCTGGCATCTTGTTCCATATACTCATCATCCTCTGTGTGAAAGTCTTGCCCCTCATGTTTCTATTAAATCTTTCCCCTCTCACTTTAAACCTTTGCCCTCTAGTTAGACTTTAGATTTTAGAGATACAGGGTGGAAACAGGCCCTTTGGCCCACCGTGTCCATGCCAACCAGTAATCACCCTATACACTAGCACTATCATATACACTAGAGACAATTTACAAGTTTTTTACCAAAGCCAATTGACATACACACCTGTATGTCTTTGGAGTGTGGGAGGGAACCAGAGCCCCTAGAGAAATCCCATGCAGTCACAGGGAGAATATACAAGCTCTGAAGAGACAACACCTATAGTTAGGATCGAACCTGGGTCACTTAAGGTAGCAACTCTACCACTGCGCCACTGTGCCGTCCTACTGTTCTTCATCCCCCTATGTTTGGGAAAAGACTCTCTGCAGCATCTTATCTATTTCTTTCATGATTTTATTCACTTCTGTAATATCACCCCTCAACCTCCTGCGCTTCAAGGAATAAAGTCCAATCCTCTGCCCTTTTTCCAGTTTAATGCCATTTTTACTACAGCAGGGTGACCACAGCTGAGCGCAATACTTCAAGGTCTCACTAAGGTCTGTTACAACTGTAACGTAACCCAGAGAGTTGTGAATCTGTGGAATTTCCGCTCAGAGAATTGTGAATCTTTTCACTCAGAGTTGTGAATCTTTGGCCTTCACTGCACAGAAGGCAGTGGAGGCCAATTCACTGGATGTTTTCAAGAGAGAGTTAGATTTAGCTCTTACGGCTAACGGAATCAAGGGATATGGGGGAAAAGCAGGAACGAGGTACTGATTTTAGATGATCAGCCATGATCATATTGAATAGCGGTGCTGGCTCAAGGGGCCGAATGGCCTACTCCTGCACCTATTTTCTGTTTCTATGTTTCTATAATATTCCTATACTCAGTTTTCTGACTGATGAAGGCAAGCGTGCCTAAAGCTTTCTTCACCAGAGAGGTTGAATTATAACGAAAGTGAGCAGATTGGGCTGATATTGGATTTAGAAGGATGAGATTTGACAATAGACAATAGACAAAAGGTGCAGCAGTGGGCCATTCAGCCCTTAGAGCCAGCACCGCCATTCAATGTGATCATGGCTGATCATCCCCAAACAGTACCCCGTTCCTGCCTTCTCCCCATATCCCCTGACTCCGCTATTTTTAAGATCCTATCTAGCTCTCTCTTGAAAGCATCCAGAGAACCTGCCTCCACCACCATCTGAGGAAGAGTATTCCACAGACTCACCACTCTCTGTGAGAAATCATGTTTCCTCGTCTCCGTTCTAAAGGGCTTACTCCTTATTCTTAAACTGTGGCCCCTGGTTCTGGACTCCCCCAACATCGGGAATATGTTTCCTGCCTCTAGCGTGTCCAAATCCTTAACAATCTTATATGTTTCAATGAGATATCCTCTCATCCTTCTAAACTCCAGAATGTACAAGCCTAGCTGCTCCATTCTCTCAGCATATGACAGTCCCGCCATCCCAGGAATTAACCTTGTAAACCTACGCTGCACTCCCTCAATAGCAAGAATGTCCTTCCTCAAATTTGGGGACCAGAACTGTACACAATACTCCAGGTGTGGTCTCACTAGGGCTCTGTACAACTGCAGAAGGACCTCTGCTCCTACATTAGATTCCTCTTGTTATAAAGGCCAACATGCCATGCGCTTTCTTCACTGTCTGCTGTACCTGCATGCTTACTTTCATAGACTGATGTACAAGGACTCCCAGATCCCGTTGTACCTTCCTGTTTTTGCTACCAAAGTGGATAATCTCACATTTATCCACATTAAACGTCATGCATCTGCCCACTCCTCCAACCTGTCCAAGTCATCCTGCATTCTCATAGCATCCTCCTCACAGTTCACACTGCCACCCAGCTTTATGTCATCTGCAAATTTGCTAATGTTACTTTGAATCCCTTCATCCAAATCATTGATGTATATTGTAAATAGCTGCGGTCCCAGCACCGAGCCTTGCGGTACCCCACTAATCACTGCCTGCCATTCTGAAAGGGACCCGTTAATCCCTACTCTTTGTTTCCTGTCTGCCAACCACTTCTCTATCCATGTCAGCACTCTACCCCCAATACCATGTGCCCTAATTTTGCCCACTAATCTCCTACAGTATGTGGGACCTTATCAAATGCTTACTGAAAGTCCAGGTACACTACATCCACTGGCTCTCCCTTGTTCATTTTTCTAGTTACATCTTCAAAAAATTCCAGAAGATTAGTCAAGCATGATTTCCCCTTCGTAAATCCATGCTGACTCGGACTGATCCTGTTACTGCTATCCAAATGTTCGGCTATCTCATCTTTTATAATTGACTCCAGCATCTTCCCCACCACCGATGTCAAGCTAACTGGTCTATAATTCCCCATTTTCTCTCTCCTGCCTTTCTTAAAAAGTGGGATAACATCCAATACACAGGAACTGATCCTGAGTCTGTAGAACATTGGAAAATTATCACCAATGCATCCACGATTTCTAGAGCCACTTCCTTAAGTACCCTGGGATGCAGACCATCAGGCCCTGGGGATTTATCAGCCTTCTGTCCCATCAGTCTACCCAACACCATTTCCTGCCTAATGTGGATTTCCTTCAGTTCCTCCGTCACCCCAGATCCTCTGGCCACTACTATATCAGGAAGATTGTTTGTGTCCTCCTAAGTGAAGACAGATCCAAAGTACCTGTTCAACTCATCTGCCATTTCCTTGTTCCCCATAATATATTCACCTTTTCCGGTCTTCAAGGGCCCAATTTTGGTCTTAATTAATTTTGTCCTCTTCATATACCTAAAGCTTTTACTATCCTGCTTTATATTATTGGCTAGCTTACCTTCGTACCTCATCTTTTCTTCCTGTATTGCCTTTTTGGTTATCTTCTGTTGTTCTTTAAACATTACCCAATCCTCTTGCTTCCCGCTCATCTTTGCTACGTTGTACTTCTTCGCTTTAATTTTTATACTGTCCCTGACGTCCCTCGTCAGCCATGGTCGTCCCTTTCTCCCCTTGGAATCTTTCTTCCACCTAGGAATGAATTGATCCTGCACCTTCTGTATTATTCCTCGAAACACCTGCCATTTTTGTTCCACTGTCATCCCTGCTAGTGCATCTTTCCAGTCAGCTTTGGCCAGCTCCTCCCTCGATACCCCATAGTCCCCTTTATTCAACTGCAACACTGACACCTCCGATCTACCCTTCTCCCTCTCCAATTGCAGATTAAACCTGACCACGTTATGGTCACTGCCTCCTAATGGCTCATTAAACTTGAGGTCCTTTATCAAATCCGGTTCATTACATAACACTAAATCCAGAATTGCCCTCTCCCTGGTAGGCTCCAATACAAGCTGTTCTAAGAATCCATCACGAAGGCACTCTACAAAGTCCCTTTCTTGGGGTCCAGTACCAACCTGATTTTCCCAGTCTACCTGCATGTTGAAGTCTCCCATAACAACCACAGCATTACTTTTGCTACATGCCAATTTTAACTCCTGATTCAACTTGTGCCCTATGTCACACTTCTGTTTGGCGGCCTGTAGATTTGTCCCATTAGGGTCTTTTTACCCTTACAATTCCTTAGTTCTATCCATACTGACTCCACATCTCCTGTTTCAATGTCACCCCTTGCAAGGGACTGAATTTAATTCCTCACCAACAGGGCAACCCCGCCCCCTCTGCCCACCTGTCTGTCTTTTTGATAGGAGGTATACCCTTGAATATTCAGTTCCCAGCCCTGGCCCTCTTGCAGCCATGTCTGAGTAATTCCCACAACATCATACTTGCCAGTTTCTAACTGAGCCTCAAGCTCGTCCACTTTATTCCTTATACTTCATGCATTCATATACAGTACTTTGACCTCCGTATTCACTTCCCCCTCGCTCCGCTTGCAATTGGCCCCGACCTTACTCTGTTGTCCATTCTCGAGCTTTCCTTCCCATTAATTCGAGAATCTTTTGTAATTTTTCCTGTAGTCACTTCCTCTTCAACTCTATCTTTATACTCCCAATTTGCCAATCCCTCCCCCCCCCCCCCCCCCCACTATTTAGTTTAAACCCACACGTGTAGCCCTAGCAAACCTGCCTGCCAGAATGTTGGTCCCCCTCCAGTTAAGGTGTAGCCCGTCCCTTTTGTACAGGTCACCCCTACCCCAGAAGTGATCCCAATGGTCTTACTGAAATGTACAGGATTTGAGGGAAATTGGCAGGGAGGGTGCGGAGAACATTTTTTTCCTTGGGTTGAGGTCTCTAGAGCGAGGGGCAGGGCTTCAGATTACAACAGTGATCAGGAGGAATTTCTTCTCTCTTCAGAATTCTCTACCATTGGGAGGCATGGAGACAAAGTTGAGGCAGAGATTAGTAGTGTGTTTTGGAACACACTTTTATTCCTTTTCAGGATGTGCTTGTCACAGGCAAGCTCAGTATTCAATATCTAACCCTATATGCCCTTGAGAAGCCAGGGGTGAGCTACCTTCTGGTACCACTGCAGTCCTTCTGATGAAGGTGCTCCTGCAGTGCTATTGGGAAGAGAGTTCCAGGATTGAGATCCATTGATGAATGACCTACGATACAATTCCAAGGTTGGCAACTTGGAGGGGAGCCTACAGGTGGCAGTGCTCCCATGTGCCAACTGCCCTTTTTCTTTTTGGTGGTTGCGGGTTTGGGAAGTGTGACTGAAGTTGCCTGGGCAAGTAACTGCAGTGCATTTTATGATGATGCACACTGCAGTCACTGTGCATTGGTGGGGGAGGCAGTAGATGTTTAAGGTCATTGATGGGGTGTTAATCGAACCAACTTTTTTGCCCTCAAAGGCACTGAACCTCCTGAGAATTCTTGCAGTCGCTCTCTTCCATGCAAATAGGAGGTATTCCACCAACTACTGCCGTTTGCCTCTTATATCCACAATATTCTGAAGGGTCCTGACACAAAACATTGCCTATCCATGATCTCCAGAGCTGCTGCCTGAGCTGCTGAGTTACTCCAGCACTTAAGTGTCATTTTTTTTGTAAACCAGCATCTGCAGTTCTTGGTTTCTACAAAATATTTGCATGGCTGGTTCAGTTACGTTTCTGATCAGTGGCAGCATCACCAAGATTTTAGTGGCGGGGGATGACTTTGAGTGCAGATTGCTGGGTCAATGTGTCACATAGTCATGTGTAGTGGCTTCAATGACTGGCACCTCATCACTTTGTAGGTACAGCTGGTGCGGTCCCAGATATATAATGCACTTATTGAATCAGGGGTCATCTCTTAAAGTGACAGTGGTGGTAGAGGCAGGCATGTGATGATCCACCGTGCCTCAACAATGGTTAGTTTGGGCTTCCTGGTCTGCTCTGAGTCTATCCCTTCTGTCACATCCTGTTATGGACTTGCTTCTCTTCTCCCAGATAACACTGTGGGTCTTTTCACTCACGCAGTGGGACGAGTGGAATCCAGATTGAACACCTCATGACAAAGACAGTTCCTCTGTCAGTATAGTTCTTCCTAAACACAAATATTTTGATCCAACTTTGCACTGAACTGAAGAACATAAGAAATAGAAACAGGAGACGGCCATTCACCCCCTCACGTCTGAAACTCCAATGATCAAGAGTATGTTTGGACGACCTCAATGGCAATTTCCTGCTTGATTCCCCACAGTCCTCAATATCCAGAAATCCATTGATCTCTGTACTGAATAGACAGTGAAGGAGCCCCACAGTCACTGGGGAAGGGAATCCAAAAATTCATCAGCATCCGAGTGAAGGGATCTTCATCTGGATCCTCAGCAGTTATCCTCCGAGACTGTGACCCCCCCCCTACCCCCCAGTTGTAACATGTCAGTGGAAACATCTCCCCTGCATTAGTCAGAAAATGGTGTTAGGTAAACTGTTGGGACTGAAGACATATAAATACCCAGGGCCTGATGGTCTGCATCCCAGAGTACTCAAGGAGATGGCCCTAGAAATTGTGGATGCATTGGTGATCATTTTCCAATGTTCTCTTGGCTCTGACAGTTTCTGTGCACTGGAGGGAAGTCAATGTAACTCCACTTTTTAAGAAAGGAGGGAGAGAGATTATAGAAACATAGAAACATAGAAACATAGAAATTAGGTGCAGGAGTAGGCCATTCAGCCCTTCGAGCCTGCACCGCCATTCAATATGATCATGGCTGATCATCCAACTCAGTATCCCGTACCTGCCTTCTCTCCATACCCTCTGATCCCCTTAGCCACAAGGGCCACATCCAACTCACTCTTAAATATAGCCAATGAACTGGCCTCAACTACCCTCTGTGGCAGAGAGTTCCAGAGACTCACCACTCTCTGTGTGAAAAAAGTCTTTCTCATCTCGGTCTTAAAGGATTTCCCCCTTATCCTTAAGCTGTGACCCCTTGTCCTGGACTTCCCCCAACATCGGGAACAATCTTCCTGCATCTAGCCTGTCCAACCCCTTAAGAATTTTGTAAGTTTCTATAAGATCCCCTCTCAATCTCCTACATTCCAGAGAGTATAAACCGAGTCTATCCAGTCTTTCTTCATAAGACAGTCCTGACATCCCAGGAATCAGTCCGGTGAACCTTCTCTGCACTCCCTCTATGGCAATAATGTCCTTCCTCAGATTTGGAGACCAAAAAACTGTACGCAATACTCCAGGTGTGGTCTCACCAAGACCCTGTACAACTGAAGTAGAACCTCCCTGCTCCTGTACTCAAATCCTTTTGCTATGAAAGCTAACATACCATTCGCTTTTTTCACTGCCTGCTGCACCTGCATGCCTACTTTCAATGACTGGTGTACCATGACACCCAGGTCTCGCTGCATCTCCACTTTTCCTAATCGTCCACCATTTAAATAATAGTCTGCTTTCCTGTTTTTGCCACCAAAGTGGATAACCTCACATTTATCCACATTATACTGCATCTGCCAAACATTTGCCCACTCACCCAGCCTATCCAAGTCACCTTGCAGTCTCCTAGCATCCTCCTCACAGCGAACACTGCCCCCCAGCTTAGTGTCATCCGCAAACTTGGAGATATTGCCTTCAATTCCGTCATCCAGATCATTAATATATATTGTAAATAGCTGGGGTCCCAGCACTGAGCCCTGCGGTACCCCACTAGTTACTGCCTGCCATTGTGAAAAGGACCCGTTTACTCCTACTCTTTGCTTCCTGCTTGCCAGCCAGTTCTCTATCCACATCAATACTGAACCCCTAATACCGTATGCTTTAAGTTTGTATACTAATCTCTTATGTGGGACCTTGTCGAAAGCCTTCTGGAAGTCCAGATATACCACATCCACTGGTTCTCCCTTATCCACGCTACTAGTTAATCCTCGAAAAATTCCACAAGATTCGTCAGACATGATTTACCTTTTGTAAATCCATGCTGACTTTGTCCAATGATTTCACCACTTTCCAAATGTGCTGCTATCCCATCTTTAATAACTGACCTCTAGCAGTTTCCCCACTACCGATGTTAGACTAACTGGTCTGTAATTCCCCGTTTTCTCTCTCCCTCCCTTCTTAAAAAGAGGGGTTACATTTGCTACCCGCCAATCCTCAGGAACTACTCCAGAATCTAAAGAGTTTTGAAAGATTATCACAAATGCATCCACTATTTTCCTGAGCTACTTCCTTAAGTACTCTGGGATGCAGCCTATCTGGCCCTGGGGATTTATCGGCCTTTAATCTATTCAATTTACCCAACACCACTTCCCGACTGACTTGGATTTCACTCAATTCCTCCTTTGACCCACAGTCCCCTGTTATTTCAGGCAGATTATTTATGTCTTCCTTAGTGAAGACGGAACCAAAGTAGTTATTCAATTGATCCGCCATATCCTTGTTCCCCATGATCAACTCACCTGTTTCTGACTGCAAGGGACCTACATTTGTTTTAACTAACCTCTTTCTCTTCACATATCTATAAAAACCTTTGCAGTCAGTTTTTATGTTCCCTGCCAGTTTTCTTTCATAATCTATTTTTCCTTTCCTAATTAAGCCCTTTGTCCTCCTCTGCTGGTCTCTGAATTTCTCCCAGTCCTCTGGTATGCTGCTTTTTCTGGCTACTTTGTACGCATCATCCTTTGCTTTGATACTATCCCTGATTTTCCCTTGTTATCCACGGATGCACTACCTTCCCCGATTTATTCTTTTGCCAAACTGGGATGAACAATTTTTGTAGTTCATCCATGCAGTCCTTTAAATGTCTTCCATTGTATATCCACCGTCAACCCTTTTAGAATTAATTGCCAGTCAATCTTGGCCAATTCACGTCTCATACCCTCAAAGTTACCTTTCTTTAAGTTCAGAACCATTGTTTCTGAATTAACAATGTCACTCTCCATCCTAATGAAGAACTCAACCATATTATGGTCACTCTTGCCCAAGGGGGCACGTACAACAAGACGGCTAATTACCCCTTCCTCATTACTCAAAACCCAGTCTAAAATAGCCTGCTCTCTCGTTGGTTCCTCTACATGTTGATTTAGATAACTATCCCGCATACATTCCAAAAAATCCTCTTCCTCAGCACCCCTGCCAATTTGATTAACCCAATCTATATGTAGATTGAAGTCACCCATTATAACTGTTTTGCCTTTGTCGCACGCATTTCTAATTTCCTGTTTGATACCATCCCCAACTTCTCTGCTACTGTTAGGTGGCCTGTACACAACACCCACCAGCGTTTTCTGCCCCTTAGTGTTTTGTAGCTCTACCCATACCGATTCCACATCCTCCAAGCTAATGTCCTTCCTTTCCATTGCGTTAATCTCCTCTCTAACCAGCAACGCTACCCCACCTCCTTTTCCTTTCTCTCTATCCTCTCCTGAATACTGAATATCCCTGGATGTTCAGCTCCCAGCCTACGTCACCCTGGAGCCATGTCTCCGTGATCCCAACTATATCATAATCATTAATATCTATCTGCACGTTCAAACTCGTCCACCTTATTACGAATACTCCTTGCATTGAAACACAAAAGCCTTCAGGCTTGTCTTTACAACGCACTTACCCCTTATACAATTTTGCTGAAAAGTGGCCCTTTTTGATTTTTGCCCTGGTTTTGTCTGCCTGCCACTTTTTACTTTTCACCTTGCTACCTAATGCTTCTACCCTCATTTTACACCCTCCTGCCTCTCTGCTCTTGTACCCATCCCCCTGCCACATTAGTTTAAATCCTCCCCGACAGCACTAGCAAACACTCCCCCAAGAACATTGGTTCCATTCCATTCCAGGTGCAAACCGTCCTGTTTGTACGGTCCACCTCCCCCAGAACTGGTCCCAGTGCCCTAAAAATTTGAATCCCTCCCCCTTGCACCACTTTTCAAGCCACGTATTCATTTGCATTATCCTCCTATTTCTACTCTGACTGGCCCGTGGTACTGGTAGTAATCCGGAGATTACTACCTTTGAGGTCCTACTTTTAAGTTTATCTCCTAGCTCCCTAAATTCACCTTGTAGGACCTCATCCCTTTTTTTACCTATATCGTTGGTGCCAACATGCACCACGACAACTGGCTGTTCACCCTCCCCCTCCAGAATGTTCTGCAGCCGTTCAGTGACATCCCTGACCTTTGCACCAGGGAGGCAACATACCATCCTGGAGTCTCGTTTGCGGCCGCAGAAACGCCTATCTATTCCCCTGACAATTGAATCCCCTATTACTATTGCCCTTCCCCTCTTTTTTTCCCCCCTCATGTGCTGCAGAGCCACCCATGGTGCCATGAACCTGGCTGCTGCTGCATTCCCCTGATGAGCCATCTCCCTCAACAGTATCCAAAATGGTATACCTGTTTAGGAGGGAGATGACCGCAGGGGACTCCTGCACTACCTGCCTACTGCTTTGCTGGCTATTGGCCACCCGTTCCCTTCTTGTCCTCTTACCTTTGCCTGCGGTGTGACCAACTCACTGTACGTGCTATCCACGACTTTCTCCGCATCGTGGATGCTCCAGTATGAATCCAGCCGCAGTTCCAATCGTTCAATGCGGTCTGCCAGGAGCTGCAGCTGGACACACTTCCTGCAAACGTAGTCACCAGGGACACCGACCATCTCCCTGATCTCCCACATGTTGCAGGCTGAACAAACCACGGGGCCAATCTCTACTGCCATACCTTACTCCCAAATTACACTGTATTAAATATTAAATATTAAATATGAAACCAGTATATAAAATATTAAACCAGTATTATAGACCAGTAACCCCTACATAGGTAGTGGGGAAGATCCTGGAGTTGTGTATTAAACATGTTATAGCAGTGCATTTGGAAAGCAGTGACTGAATCGGTCAAAGCCTGCATGGATTTATGAAGGGAAATCATGCGTAATTAATCTTTTGGAATTTTTTGAGGATGACAAGTAGAATGGATAATGGAGAGCCAATGGATGTGGTGTATCTGGCCTTTCAAAAAGCCTTTGACAATGTTCCACACAAGAGATTAGTGTGCAAAATTAGAACACATGATATTGGGTGTAGGGTATTGACATGGATAGAAAACTGGATGGCAGACAGGAAGCAAAGAGTAATTAACGGGTCCTTTTCAGAATGGCAGGCAGTGATTAGTGGGGTGCCGCAAGGCTCGGTGCTGGGACCCCAGTTGGTTACAACATATATTAACGATTTAGACGAGGGAATTAAATGTAACAACTCTAAGTTTGTGGATGACACCAAGCTGGGTGGCAGTGTGAGCTGCGAGGAGGATACTATGAGGCTGTGGGTGACTTGGATAGGTTGGGTGAGTGGGCAGAAGCATGGCAGATGCAGTATAATGTGGATAAGTGTGAAGCTATCCACTTTGGTGGCAAGAACAGGAAGACAGATTATTATCTGAATGGTGTCAGATTAGGAGAAGGGGAGGTGCAACAGACCTGTTTGTGCTTGTACATCACTCACTGACAGTAAGCATGCAGGTACAGCAGGCAGTGACGGAAACCAATGGCATGTTCTCCTTCATTGCGAGAGGATTTGAGTTTAGGAGCAAGACGGTCCTACTAAAGTTGTACAGGGCCCTGGTGAGACCGCACCTGGAGTATCGTGTGCAATTTTGGTCTCCTAATTTGAGGAAGGACATTATTACTATTGAGGGAGTGCAGCGTAGGTTCACCAGGTTAATTCCCAGGATGGCGGGAGTTACGTATGATGAAAGAATGGGTCGACTGGGCTTGTATTCGCTGGAATTTAGATGAGAGGGGATCTTATAGAAACATAAAAATTCTTAGACGATTGGACAGGGTACTTGCAGGAAAAATGTTCCCGATGTTGGGGGAGTCCAGAACCAGAGGTCACAGTTTCAGAATAAGAGGCAGACCATTTAGGACTGAGATGAAGAAAAACGTTTTCACCCATAGTTGTGAATCTGTGGAATTCTCTGCTACAGAAGGCAGTGGAGGCCAATTCACTGGATGTTTTCAAGAGAGAGTTAGATATAACTCCTCGGGCTAAAGGCAATCAAGGGATGTGTGTGTGTGTGTGTGGGGGGGGGGGGTGGGGTGTGGGGGGGGGGAGCCGGAATGAGGTACTGTTTTTGGATGATCAGCCATGATCATATTGAATGGCGGTGCTGGCTCGAAGGGTCGAATGGTTCCTGCACCTATGTTCTATGTTTCTATCCACCCCGTCCAGCCCTGTCTATTTCGGTGAGATTATATCTCGCCCTCTCGTCTACAGATGAGTTCTTGCCCACTCAATCTCTCCTCACTGAACAGAGGCCCCATCCCTGGAACAGGTATGACGATGTTTGGCTGCTCTAATACCTCCACCCGTTAAGAGGAGAACAAAACTGGACACAAATGTGGTCTCACCGTGCGGTTACCGTGAGATGTCTTTACTACAACCAGGCGAAACCACGCCATTTGCTCTCCTAATTTGCTCGCCATAATGTTGCCTTTCGGTGACTTGAGTACAAGGACGCGCAGATGCCGTTAAACACAAAAACGTGGTCAGATAGATAGCCACACGTGTCCACGCCGTCTCCCTGCCTGCCTGGTCTTCTTGCCCACACTACCAGCTTGTCCACAAACCTGAAGTCAGGAGCCTTGAGAGATGGAGGAGCTCCCCGCAATTTTTCGACTTCCTGATGTCAACTCCTCGGGCTAACGGGGATACAAGGTTGTTGAATTAATATTAATGTCAAAAAGTTATAAAGTCACGGAGTGGGAAAAACGAGCCAGGCCAGTAAGCTCCAACCGAACGCAAGCTCCAGTTCACATGTTCCCGGCCGCTGACAGTGCAAACAGCTGTTAATCGAGCGTGTCGGTGTGAGCGCTCTGGAAAATGGGAAATCGGAGCATTGAAATGCTCGGGGTTCCCGAGGGAAGTTGCCGGCCGCCACCCTCGGCCTCTACTCCACCCTTATCTCAGTGGCGACCGTATCTGCGAGGGCAACAGTGGGAATTGTCCGCTGGTCGCTCAGAAACGCAGATAGCCCGGCACCAGGCTCCTGAGAAATCTGCCCCGACTTATCGGCTCCTTCAGTGGCTCCAGTGCGCAGGAAGCGGCCTGTCTGTGGGCTTGGCCAGTTGATAAGGAGACTGCCCTGGATGTTAGTGACGGCGAAATGACCGCTGCCCAGCTCCGCCTGGTCTGGCCTGGCCTGGCCTGGCCCCAGCTGGCTGTGTGGCCGCAGTGCTGACCCCGGCTTCACCCGCGCTAGCTCGGCGCCCCCGCCGCTCGCCGGCCCTGATGGCCAAGGGGCAGCAGCCGCAGCGGCGGGGGGCGGTGTTAGGTCCCGACGTCTGAGGTCCAGGTAACCTCACAATAACAAACTTTCACCCCACCTCCGCGACCAGCTACATCCTGGGGCTTCCCGGAAAAGAGGGGCGGGGACCGGGTGGGGGTTGACTACAATATCCCATTCCCAGGGAACCACACCACCCTGTCCCATTCCCAAGTAACCGACCATCCTATCCTATTCCCAGGCAATAGATCGCGCCGTCCCATTTCCAGAGAAACCATCATGCAATCCCAATCTATGAAAAATGATAAATGACACGGTCGCATCAACAAGCAATTCATATTCCCAAGGGAAGGGATGAACACCATTCAAAACCGTGGAAAATAAGTGCTCAATTCTGGGGGGTGGGGAGGGGGTGGTGGTGTGTGTGTGTCTGTGTGTGTGTGTGTGTGTGTGTGTGTGTGTGTGTGTGTGTGTGTGTGTGTGTGTGTGTGTGGGTGTGTGTGTGTGTGTGTGTGTGTGTGTGTGTGTGTGTGTGTGTGTGTGTGTGTGTGTGTGTGGCCTGGGAGGGCTTTTGTATCCCTGGATGGAAGTTGAGGAGAAGATGTTGGTGATACACCTCCAACAGGGAATTTCACGGGGATGAGTAGGGAAGGGTGGAGGGGTGGGGGACCAGGCAGTCACGGAAACAGTGGTCCCTGCAGTAAGGCATGGGGACAGGAATATGTGACGGGTGATTGGGTTGCATGTGGAGGCTGTAGGTGTGATGGGCGAGGATCGTGGGTCTCCAATGTCTGGAGGGAGGCAGGCGAGGCGACCATCACAATATGTGCAGGTAATGGAGAAGATACAGGTGAGGACACCGTCAAGCCCATTTCCTGCAGATGACAGGCATTTCAGATTCCCTGGAGCGGGAAGCTCAAGTTGAGAACAAATTCGGCAGAGACAGCGAAACTGGGGGAAAGGGATAGAATCTTTACAAAAGATAGGGTAGGGGGAGATGTACTCTGGCTAGAGCGAGTCGGTAGGTTTGTGGTAGATATCAGTACATAGATTATCTGCCGAGATGAAGATGGAGAGATCAAGTAAAGAGGGAGAGAGGGACATGTCAAAAACCTTCCAAGTAAATTTGACGGCAGGGTGAAGTTAATGGCAAAGTTGATGAAAATGACGAGTTCCGCACAAAACCAACCGCACTATTCCCACCGAAATAATCAGCACATACAGTATTTTCCAGGATTACAAATCCCACTCTTCATTTCCAAGGACAATTATCACCCTGGTCCTGTTTCCAGGAAAATCAACAATATCCCATTGCCGGAGAAAGAAATCAACGCTTTCTGGGATATCCCGATTTCTGATCAGTGACCGAGAGAAAATGACAGCTGCCAGGCCGTTCTGCGTCCTGGTCAACTGGAACCACATACGGTTTCGATGGGAGTCATTTTATGAAAGTAATTGTTGGCGGTCGTTGCCCAAAGGTCACTCCCCTAAGCTCTGCTCTGGTCCTGAGAGAGGGGGAAGCAGGATGAGGGGCTAGAGCCACCACGTGTGGCATAACACAGGTCAAGCAGCCGCTGGGACTGGGGTGGGGTGGAAGGCACGGGTGCCACCAAGGGCCAACAGAGACTATTCCAATTGGGATCTTCTTGCAACTTAATCCGAGCGAGGGAATCTAAAAAACTGTCAAACCAGCGACAAATTAAGCACAGCAAGATCCCACGAGCCAAACTGAGACAAATGGTCTGTTTTGGTAGCGATCATTGACTCTCGTTGGCACTTCCTGGGCAGCCCCGCCAACACTCCCCAACATCGAGAGCATGGGGGACAGTTCACAGCATCAATCGACGAGAACCTGAATACTGGATACTGATACTGTTCATAGATTTCAACCTCGACGTATCAGTCCGGGATTTAGTGTAGGCAGGGCAAGGATGGTTCTGAAGGCAGTTGCACATTCAACAGACTCCCAGGGCACTATTGACTGTTTATATTTTATGTTTTTACATTACACAGTCCCATCAACAGACACATTCCCCAAAGTACGCTGACACCCAGAGGAATGTGATTGATTTCAGCCAAGAAAAAATACAAGATGATAAAAGTGAGCAATAGTGACACTTATAAAAGTTTTTTTATGTAAGGAAGTCGTCGATGTTAACCTATAGCATAAAGTATCAAAGGACGTTGTCACTTTGGAGAGGAATAACCGTGACGTGGGCCCCTTCAAACCCCGTCTGCACAGTTCGCGATTCAAACAGCTGATAAAAGCATTAGTCGAATTCTGACCCTGTTATCTTAGCACGCTGCTAATTTCATCGTCAGCGAGTCCAGCGAACAGCACCCTTCGGAACAAACAATTACTGTCTATGGAGTTGAGACAGCGATTAAGCTCGGAGAAATGTTAAACTCGGGGATAGAGATAGCGCTTGCGAGCAGCGAGTGTGTTTGGAGAGATGCAGTCACTGTTTGCTCGAACAGCTCTTTACACCTCATTCAGCTGGGACTGCAGTTTCTGAGCACTGGAGATAACATCGCGAACACTTCACCTGTCACCTTGGTTCCTTCTATTGGGGATTAACGCCAGGCCTTTCACGGCGCACGGCACCAGCACGGCTGCTGAGAATAAACAGCCCGGCGGCGCTGTCCCACTTGCCCTGGTTGTCGATCCGACCCCAAGTACATGTGGATGAGGTGAACGCAGCTACTGAACGGACCTTGAATCCCATTCTGTGCAATGATTCAATGATACCTTCTTGTCACATGTACCTAGCTGGAGCGAAATGCTTTGACTTGCAAACAACCCGGTAAATTCATGTAGCAAACCTCACCAAGTCAATACACAGGTATCGCCAAAGTGTTAGCGCCGTTGGCCGGTCGTATCTGCTGCATGCTACCTTCAACCCCCGGCCCCCTCCTTCAACCCCCGGCCCCCTCCTTCAACCCTCCCCCCCCCCCCCCGGCAACGTTTGGAAGGCCAATGTCACATCGACCTTTATTGCAAGAAGGTTCGAGTTTAGGAATTGGGAAGTGTTCTGACAGTTGTACTGGGAAATGGTGCGGCTACACCTAGAATACTGGACACAGTCATATTCAATAAATTACATACTGGCATTGGAGGCAATTAAAAAAAAAGATTCACTGGCAAGAGAGGGTTATCACCAGCAGCCACAACATTAGATCTGGATGCAATGGAGAAGAATGAGGGATGATAACTGAACATCAGCCAAACGAATAAATACAATTCTCATGAAATAATCTCCCAAAAACATACGTGAATTATTTGTTCCTATTTTATTAATGGCGTTTGATAATCACCTTCAGTTTCGAAGCAAAAAAGAGGCATTAAGGGTTTAGGGTGGTGGATGGGATATCAGTCAAGTGGGCTGCTTTGCTTATGATAATGTGGAGTTCCTTGAGGGATGTTGGAACTGCATTCATATGGGCAAGTGGAGAATGTTCCACCACACTCCTGACTTGTATCTTGTGGGTGGTGGAAAGGCCTTAAGGTGTCAGGAAGCAAGTCGCCCATCATAGGATGCCCAACTTCTGACCTGCACTGTAGTCACAGTTCTTATATATTTGATCCAATTGACTGTTTAGTCAATGATGATCCTAAGGATGAAGATAGCGACTCAGAAATGGTATTGCCATTGAATATTAGAGTCATTTGTTAGTCTCTCTTAGTCACTGCCTGGCAATTTTGTGACACAGAAACGTAAGGGACAGAAGTTTAGGGGTAACGTGAGGGGGAACTTCTTTACTCAGAGGGTGGAGGCTGTGTGGAATGAGCTTCCAGCAGAGGTGGTGGAGGCAGGATCGATTTTAACATTTAAAAGTAAAGTGGATAGGTATATGGACGTGAAGGGAATGGAGGGGTATGGTCTGAGTGCAGGTAGATGGGACTAGGGGAAAACAAATGGTCGGCACGGACTGGAAGGGCCGAGAGGGCCTGTCTCCGTGCTGTAATTGTTATATGGTTATATGGTTACTCACGACGCATCAACCATTTATCTTGTGTCTCCATTTATCAGCCCATGCCAGAATGATACTTGAGCAAAGGGTAAATTAATTGAATAGGAACTTGGTAACATAGGTGTCAGGACAAAAATCTCTCCCTTAATGCTAGCAAGATGAAGGAGCTAGCTATTGCAGTGGAAATGGTTGAGAGCTTCCAGTTCCTTGGCTTTAATATTACCAATGATCTGTTGTGAACCAACCACATTGAAGCAGCCTAGAAGACATACCAATACCTTCTACTTCCTTAGGAGACTGCGACAATTTGGCTTATCTCCAATGATTCTCACAGACATCCACATGTGCACCATAGAGAGCACACTGTTGGGTTGTGTCAATGCTTGGTTTGTGAACAGCTCTGCCCAAGACTGCAACTTAAACCTAAAACTATCAGAGAACATCCCCATTTCTAGCCTTCGGATGAAAGGAAGATCGTTGATTAAACAGTTGATGGTTGTGCCGAGTCAATGACTTGAGGAACCCCAGCGGTGATGTCCTGGGACATTGATGATTGACTTCCAACAACCATTTCCTTTGTACAAAGTACAACTCCTGCAATTGGAATGTTTACCTAAATGCCTACTAACTTCAATACCAGGGCTCTGTGATAGCACACTTGACCAAATGCTGACAATAAATGACTTTACCTCTGGAGTTCAGTTCTTTGGTGCTTGTTTGGATCAAGGCTGTGATGAGGGCCGCAGCAGAGTGATTTGGGTGAAATAAACTGGGCAGCGAAGTACAGCTTACTAGTGATAGCACCATTGACAGCGGCTTCCAGCACTCTTACTGATATTTGGGAGTTCAGTGATCAAGCAGTAATTAACTTAATTGAATTTGACGTGCTTTTTGTGAACAGGCTGCACCTGGGCAATTTTCCAATTTGTTGGGTAAGTGCGAGAGAGTTGTGAAGATGGGAGCATTTGCCAAAAAGCCTGCCCAGACTCTGCTGCTGCACTCTGTCGAGCACACAAACAGTAGTTGGTTTGCACTGGCTGTCATTCGGATGAAAGTTTCACTCACCAGATGTTCCAGTTGGTTAAAATGTTCCCAATATTTTCTCAGTTGAGAGATAATGAGAGAGTGAGTGAGAGAATGAAGAAAAAGAGAGTGTGGAAGTAAGAGAAATAGGGAACAAAATTGAGTGTGAGGGGCAAGAGAGGAGAGTAGACAGAGAGAATAGGTACAGATGTATGCAGTGGAGAGAAAGAGAGAGAGAAAACAAAAGACAAAATAAATTGGTGTGAGTACTGCGAACATCAGAAGGTTTGCTGCATAGGGACCTGAAAGAAAGATGGTAATTTCTCGTGAAACAAATAGGTTTGTTGCTGCTGTCAGTATCAGTACTTCCCCAGTGTGGCAGGCTTCATTATTTACTCACTTTCAGAAATCAATGTCACCAAAGGCCCCCTGCTTCCTCTGTAGATCACCATGTTGCTTTGTCTTGTTAGAGTATTGATCTTCTGTGACAAAGGGAACCAACCCATGAGGCCCGATGGAGAGGATATCAGCAGTGCATCCAACCATGGTGTACAGGTGGAAGGCAAGGGAATTTGGGTGATGATGCCATCTTTTCCTCTCCAGTTTATTTTGTGGCAAATCTATTGTCGTCTCAGGGGGTGGGATGTGTGCAGGGAAAGGATGAGAAGACATTAAAAGCAACCAGCACAGATCATATGTGTAATCAGTCACTGTCTGGGGTTGCAGTAGGAGTTCTGGGGTCAATGATAGAGAGGGCAGAGTAACCCGAAGGCTGGAGACGCTCTGCACTTGTTGCAATCATGCTAACTCACCATCTTACACATAGACGACCATGACTAGAATCTTCACCATGACAACCGTGCTTCAATGCTTCACTTCTTCCTGCATCATTAAAAACCAAACGGATGTACAAATTTTCCCCATTTGCTAGCCACAGGGATATGCAGGGAATGGATGGATATGGATCATGTGCAGATATATGAGGTTAGTTAATCTTGGCATCATTATAGGCCAAAAGGCCTGTTCCTGTGCTGTGCTTTTAGATGGTCTATGTTCTGTAAGTGTTTGATGGAACAATCAGTTTGTCTACGCTTGGTCTGGTTGATATAGGTGAGGCCAAACAAAAATCTAATGGCAAAGAAATTAAAAATAGAAAAAATATGGGAAACATGAGTGCATCCTTAGTTAGACCAGGCGGGGAGTATTGTGTACAATTCTGGTTGGCATAATATGGGGAGTGTGTAGAGGTATATTTATCAAGAAAGGATGGACATGTTGAGGCCCCCTTTCTTAAAGTCTGATAGCTCCTTATAATTAGGAAAGGTTTTCGAATATTGAACAATAATTGAGGCCTCAAAATAACAGTCAACAAGAGATGTGAAAACATAAAGCTCTCTCCATGCTCACTCCCCAGCCAGAGAAAAGAGACCCAACCACCCTTGACAGTTCTATCACTGGGTACAGTTTGCTCTGTGCATTACAGTTACCCTCTTGTGCGTCTAGGTCTTTAAAATCAAGCTCTCACTCAGATATAGAACTTAAGAAACGGCAATTAAATATTTATTGAGATTTTAGTTGTTATAAATGTATTCATGAACTTTCACAGTTTCCAACTAAAGAGGCAGAAACACAGAACCTCAGGAGAGAGGCTTAATCTAAGAGAAACAGATAAAAACTCAAACGGCGAGCAGTAGAGATTGGCCAGTCTGTGTTTCCCTTGTAGATTATTTAGGAGTCGTCTGAAAGCCGTAGAACTGAAAGTCACAAATAGGCTTGTGACCATTTTTAAAGGGACAGGGATGGTTTATGCCCTGATGGACAGTAACTCCATCACTTGATTGAGTTTGAAAGACTTTTGCAGCTGAC
Organism: Okamejei kenojei; assembly: GCA_035221665.1. Taxonomy (NCBI): domain Eukaryota; kingdom Metazoa; phylum Chordata; class Chondrichthyes; order Rajiformes; family Rajidae; genus Okamejei; species Okamejei kenojei. Next base: position 81,518,316 of record CM069134.1, read on the forward strand.
ATTGAAAAATGCACAATAGAAATCCAAGTCCACTCCATCTCTGGGTAGAGGCCATGCCTGTAACACAATTCCTTCCTTCCCTGAGCATGAAGCAGTGTGCCTTATCCAACCTGCCAGGAACAGGCCATTTGAACCAACTCATTCACACTGACCAGTGAGCATTTTTCTGTAATAATCCGAACAATCAGCTCTGGGTCCATTATCCTCTATATCTAAGAGCATACAGTAGCAGCATTTTTAATGTTTAATGTTTAAAGTTTTATGTATTATTCTTAACTGTCACTGTATGTCATGTTGTTACTTGCAGACAGAGCACCAAGGCAAATTCCTTGTATGTGAATACTTGGCCAATAAACGTATTCATTCATTCATGCATTCATTTTGTACCCTACAGGATACACTACAACAACCCGCCAAGACTTGTTAGATCACAATTCTAAACCTCTGACCTCTACCCGCCAGAAAAAAATTCACCTCCCATTTCACCTAATTCCCCACCTTTTCCTTTATGCATACTAATGCAGGTAATTGGAAGTTCCTTTATGAATACTGATGCAAGGTTCATTTAAGACCTTGTCTGTTTGTTCTGGCTCCACACACTGCCCAGTTGTTTGCAATGAATCCTCCAGCATAGACACAGATCGTTCAGCCAACCGAGTCCATGGCAATCGCCAACCACTTACTTATATCTGAATCAGATTAGTTTATGTCATACATGCCCGGGGTGGGGGGGGGGGGGCAGTTAATATTAATATATGTGTAAGAAGGAACTGCAGATGCTTGTTTAAACCGGAGATAGACACAAAAAGATGGAGTAACACAGTGGGACAGGCAGCATTTCTGGAGAGAAGGAATGGGCGATGTTTCGGGTCGAGACCCTTCTTCAGACTGGTCTAATATTTATATTCTATATTAATCCAATTTTATATTTCTTATATTCCCATCACCCCTCCCAGGATCTACTACTCACCCACATCAGTAGTAGATCCTGGGGCTATTAACAGCGGCCAATTGACCCATCCATCTTCAGAATTAATGGACAGGACCGGGACAATCTTGACTTTTTATGAACGTTTTTAACTTCACCCAATGCGTGTTCACATTCCTCAACAATTAATGTTTGTGTGTTTTTTTTCCAAAGTTAACTTTGCAATTGTCTTGGAAGTGGAATTTCAATCTGAAAACCTAAAGAAACGACAGACAAACTCTGCAAATAGCATCACGCCTGGGATCAGGATCACACTTCCCAGCAGGGATCATGCCACACATTTGACATTAATGCAAAGCTGAAACACTTTACAACTACATAAACTCTGCTCCATTAACCAGAGTACAGGCTACTGTGGGAGCTCTGGCCTTCTCACACAGCACTCAGAATACCCAGTGAAGCAGTTCCACTTTAAATGCCCTACACTTTCTGACCTCAGACTGATAATGCAGCCAGTTCCAAACCACAGGTTTTGTGGTGTGTTCGAAAACTGAGAGCAGACTTCACCACAGTTTTACTGACTTCAGCACCAGACTCCTTCAGACTACTGCCAGGCCATTCTGCTACTACCTGAACCCCAAGTCTCTTCATTTCCTCAATGTCTAAACATCTATCAGGCTCATTCTACAATTGGCTTAACATTGGGCAATAACAAGCCAGGATATAACAACATTTAAGATTCACAGAGTGGGGGAATTTCATCTCATCCCAATCCTGAAGGGCTGATTCACACCCAGTTCTGGAGAGGCATCATGGAGAAACAGGTTATGGCGTTGAGCCTATCGACCACCCCCGTTCTCCCTCTCCCTCATCCCTCAGGTCTTGATGATAGTGTTTGCCTGAAGATGTAGCTCCTTATCAGGAAAGCTAACCAGGCAGGGACACTTATTTCCAGTGCAGATAAGGTTGAAGGTTGACCTGATCATTGTCATTCAAATTTTGAAAAGGATCAGTTGCAAAATATATCTGCATGTCGGGGACAACGCACATGAGACACAGGAGACTGCAGACGCTGAAATGTTGTCGCCGCTGATAAAACCAATTAGGAATTCTTTAGAATTCTGAAGAATTCATAAGATTTCCCTGCTCAGACAATAGAGAGAGTTTGGAACTCACTCCCATAAGATAGGTTTGAGGAATACCACAGAGATGGGTTTAAGAAAAAAGATAAATACAGGGGCAAGAGAAAGAAAAACATGGGGGAGATGGAGTTTGAAAGTCAGCATAGACTTGGTGGTCTGAGGGGCCTGTTTCTCTGCCGCTTCTCTATATGACTCCAAAATTAATCCCATCTGTTTAAAAAGTGGTGGTCCTCCCTGTAATGGTATTTTAAGACACTTTCCACATCTCCTCTGTGTAAAATTATGTAATGTTATTTGTTATGCCTCTCTTCATCATGGAGTCACGGAGTAATTGAACTGTACAGCACGGAAACAGGCTATTTGTCCCAACATGACCCAGCATGAACGAGGTGCGATGAAAGGCCTGTTTTCATGCTGCTTAGACTTTATGGCTCCAAGTCCCTCTTACATGTCTTCCCTCTCACCCTAAGCCTATATCTAGTTTTAAATTCCTCTTCTCTGGGAATAGGACTGTGAGCATTCACTTTATCCATGACCCTCTTCATTTTACCTTATACGTTTTCAACTTAAAATAATTTAATAATTGTGCCCATTCTACTAATGTATTAAAGTCTTCTTGCTCTGTCACCCAACCATAGGCACAATAGGCACAATTAGGAGTGATTGTTGGCTACAGTTTGGTGCAAATACTTTCAAGCCCTTCGTAATGAAGTCACCTTATTTCAATGTAATAATGAGGGAGTGCTGTATCGTCAAAGCTTCTGTCTACTACTTTCATAAAATAAAGACTATTTGCTCACTATGAATTAATTAATTAATTAATAACATCATCAATCCCTATATCAACTGCAAACCTAATGGAATCCAGGTAATTGAGGTATATTATAAATATTGCTCCCTGAGGTACACCAATGTTTCCAACTCTCCACCATCACCAAGCCAATTTAGAATCGGATTTCCAAAATTGCACCAGATTCCACTGGCCCTAACCTTTTGGGTCGGTCTTCCATGTGGGACCTTATCAAAGGCCTTACTGTAAACTGCATCAATCCCATTCTCATAAGGTCATAAGTGACAGGAGCAGAATTGGGCCATTCAGCCCATCAGGTCTGCTCCACCATTCAATCATAGCTGATCTATCTCTCTCTCCTAACCCCATTCTCCTGCCTTCTCCCATAACCCCCGACACCCGTACTAATCAAATTATCCGATTTCTCCAATGCTATTTATCGTCATCATCTTATGTAGTCACTACCCGGAAAATACGAATCAAGTTAGTCAGATAGGATCAATGTTCAATCCAGCCCTCGACCTGCAAATTAATCCTGTCCATCAAAATGTCTCTATCAGATTAAAAGATCAACTATCCCATTTCTGTTCATTGTTAGCACACTGCTTAGCATGCAACACCAGCTTTTCACTGTACCTCGGTTCACGCTCTGTTAATCTCTGACAATAAACTAAACTAAAACTAAAAATGAGATACCATTTTGCACATACTAACTGCTGCGTTTCCTACCTACAAAATGCATTACCAAAGGCCATTCGCTGTCCAACGAGACGAAAGACGCTGTGTGAATAATTGTCGAAAAGCACATTAAACCTTGCAGCTGTTGGAAATCCGAAATAAAGCAGGACGCTGGATGGAAATACTCAGCAAGTCAATCTGCAGGTGTGGAGGGATGATGGTGCCACTCACTGCTTGCCCTCTGTGACGCGCCTATTGCCTGCCACGCTGTGGCCTGGCGTTCTCTTGTAGCTTTCTCCCCTTCCCCTCCCCTCTTCCCAGGGTCCAAACATCACCCATTCCTTCTCTCCAGTGATGCTGCCTGTCCCGCTGCGTTACTCCAGCATTTTGTGTCTATCTTCGATTTAAACCAGCATTTGCAGTTCTTTCCTACACCTCTCCATGTTCGCCAAGCAGGAGTTATGCCCACGGTCTCCAGGGGTTTCATAAGTGGGACAGGGGCTTTACTCCTGAACTTTGTGTCTTTTTTTCAGCCACGGCCTGATTGATCAGTGGAACAGGCGCGAGGGCCGAGTGGCCTGTGGGCTTGTGCTGCACGATTCACTCCGCGTCTCTCCCTCCCTGCGTCTCTCTCCCTCCCCTCAGTGGGCGGCTCCCCCTCCCCTCCCCCCTCCCCCCCCCTCCCCCCCCCCCTCCCCTCCCCCCTTCCTTCTACTCCTCCTCCCCCTCCCCTCCCCTCCCTCCCTCCCTTCTCCCTCCCCCTCCCCCTCTCCCCCCTCCCCTCTCCCCTCCTCCTCACCCCCCCTCCCTCCCTCCCTCCCTCCCTCCCTCCCTCCCCACTCCCTCTCCCTCCTCTCCCTCCCTCCCCCCCCCCTCTCCCTCCCTCTCCCTCCCTCCCTCTCCCTCCCCCCGATGCACCACCTCTCCCAGGGACGCGGCCTCATGCGCTTGGCAGACTGTTTGAGAGGATTAACATGCAGCCAAAACTGGGGCTAAATGTTACAGTCCTAATCAGTTAAATTAATCCGCTGCCTGCCATTTCACATTAGCGCCGACAGCGCAGGGAACAAACAGCAAGCCCCCGTTACACTTCACCTCAACCTTCAGCGCGTCACCGGCCGGCAAGCAATTAGCGAGCAGGCCAAGATCAAACGCAGCGCCCAGCATGGGGCCTGGCTAATTAGTCCTATCAGCAGAGAGATCCCCGGAAACCTTGGCATGGGCTGTCCGTCCACCAGGATTCCATTCACTCTAAAAACGGATCCCCCACCCCATGCGATTTTGGGTCTAAAAATGGAGGCAAACATGCGACTTCCCTGGATAGAACACAAAAAGTAACTCGGGGAGTCAGGCAGCATCTCTGGAGGACACGGGTGGGCGACGTTTTGCCTTACGGGACCCTTACTCAGAACTTATTCCTGCCCTCAGCAGCGAGCAGGTGGTTGTGTTAATGTCGAGATACCGGAGTTCATGATCCGAGGGAAGGGCCATAATTCAACGTCGTCCCGAAATACCCTGAACCCGTGATTCAAGGCGTTGGGCGCAAGGTTTGGACCTCGACCATCGCAGACTTTCCCGTCCACGACCTTCTCCCAGCGCCCCGGGCCGATGTGAGGTATCTCCACGAGGACCCCATTTGTTCGCAGGTTCACGGTCAACTGAAGCGATGGCGGAGGCTTCAAAAGTCAACGTCAAAAGAGTTTATTGTCATGTGTCCCCGACAGGACAATGAAATTCTTTATTTACATAGAACAACAGAACATAGTAGGCATTGACTGCAATTATATACGTAAATACACACATGACTGAATAAATTGATAAAGTGCAAATAACAGATGGAGGGGAATTAATGTTCGGAGTTTTGTTCGAGCCAAGTTTAATAGCCTGATGGCTGTGGGGAAGTAGCTATTCCTGAACCGTTCGTTGCCGTTCTCAGGCTCCTGTAACCTTCTACCCCGAAGGTAGCAGGAGATGAGTGTGTGGCCGTGGTGTGGGTCCTTGATGATGCTGCCACCTTTTTGAGGCAGCGACTGTGGTAGATCCCCTCGATGGAAGGAAGGCGTCAGAGCCGATGATGGACTGGGCAGGTGTTACTACTTTTTGTAGTCTTTTTCTCTCCAGAGCGCTCAAGTTGCCATAACCAAGCCATGATGCAACCAGTCCGCAACCCTCTCACGTGCACCTGTAATGTTAGAGAGAGTCTCCTCCTTGACAGAACCAACTCTCCGAATCTTCTCAAGAAGTAGAGGCGCTGATGAGCTTTCCTTAATAATTGCCTCTGTGTTCTCGACCAGAAAGATCTTCACTGATGTGCACGCCCAGGAAATTTGAATCTGACCCATTCAACCATCGACCCGTTGAGATAAACAGGACTGAGGGTCCCCATCCTAACACCTTCCAAAGTTCTACACAAATCATTCCTTGGTTTTGCTAGTGGGAGGGCAGTTATGTGCTGCACCATAGACAGTCGCTCGATCTCTCTTCTAACTCTGGCTCATCCCCAACAGTGGAAACCCCACACAGTTGGTGTCTCAGCGAACTTGAAGATAGATGGATTTTCGCACTATGACCAGCTAACTCCAGTCATAATAAGATGAGTACAGCAGGGGCTGAGCACGCAGCCCTGAGTGCTCCCTGCTGATTGTTTATCGAGTCTGACACAATTTCCCCTCAATATACGAACAGGCTGTGGTCGGAGAGAAGTCGAGGATCCAATTTCAGAGGGATGCGCAGAGACCCATTCTGAAGTTTGTAACCCGCTTGAGGGATGTGTGCTAAATGCCCGAGCTGTATTCGATGACTAACAGCCTGACATAGGAGTTTCGTTGTCCAAGTGGTCCAGAGTGGAGTGGATGGGCCGCGGATCGTGGTCCACCGTTGATCAGTTGTGGCGGTAAGCGAAACTCAGTGGGTCCAGGTTTTTGTCGAGGTAGGAAAGTTGATTTTCGCCATGATCAACCTCTCGAAGCACTTCATCACCACAAGGCGGTAGTGTCACTGGGTCGATAGTCATTGAGGCTCTTCACCTTGCTCTTCATGACACCGGTATTATGATGACTTTTGAAGGCAGGTGGGCAACCTCAGACCTCAGAAGAGACAGGTTGAAATGTCCGTAAAACTCCACCCATTGGTCCGCACAGGTTTTTTAGAACACGATCCAGGTATACCATCATCCAGGCGCTTTTCGAGGGTTCACCCTCTGAAGGATTTCCTGACATCGGCTCTGTGGACTGAGACTGAAATACCATCACAGGCGAATGGGGGCGGGGAAGCACACGGTGTTCCCCCCTATCAAATCGTGAGTAAAACGCATTGAGCTCATCAGGAAGTGATGTTCGCCGACATCCGAGCTGCCCTTCCTGGGTTCAACCTTTGTAAGAGGTGATTGCATTCAGTCCCCGCCACAGCCTTGCCAACATCTGTCTCTCAGCCTCCAGTTTTGAGCAGAACTCCCTTTTGGCCATATGATGGCCTTAACCAAGAATCGTATCTGGACTTCGTGTAGACGCACTGTATCATCAGACATGAATGCCCGGTGTCCTGGTCTTCATGAAATTGCGGATCTCACAGTTCTCAAGGTTCTGATTGGGAAACACTCGGAAGGTTTTTTGTAGGATGCAGTCCGCCACCATTTCTTAATGAAGTCTGTAATGACTGTGGCGTATTCAGTCATTGCCCAGGGGGGGGGGAGGAGGTCACTACAGACTCCAAACATCCTGTAGCTTTCCTCTGCACTGCACACCCCCTCCCCTCCCCCCCGTCCCCCCCCCCCCCCCCCCTCGCGACCACCTGTACGTCCATCACCACTGGGGGTGCGCCTTTTAATTGCTTGCCTGTAGGCAAGGAAGAGCAATCACCGTGGTATGTCGGATATTACGCAGTGTGCGTGAGGCGAGGGATAGAGCGTAAAATTCCTGATGGTGTGTTAGCAGTGGTTGAGGGTGTTTTGGTCCCTGGTGCAGAGGGAGACATGTTGGGTGGAAGTTAGGGACAATTTCTTGAGTTTGCCTTCATTGAAGTCCCCAAACAATGTGGTAAAAGCCTCGGGATAAGACGTCTGGTGTTGTTGACCACGGCGTGCAACTCCTCCAGTTCCAGAGGACGTCTGCCTGAGGTTTGGATGTAGATCCCGTCAGGATGATGGAGTGAATTATTCCCGCGGAAGTTAGAAGGATGGCACTTCACGCCGGGATTGTTGAATGTGGAGAGGAGATAGTTTGGTACAGGGCTTTTGCCACGTCTGAGCACCACGCAGAGTGACATGAGGCAGACGCCCCCCTCCTCTCCCTTTCCCTGATCCAGTGTGTACGGTCCATAAGGTGGGATGGAGAAACCCTTAGGCTGTACCGCTGGGGGAGTGGGGGTGAGCCATGTCTCTGAAACAGAACACAGAGCATTCCCTCAGCTCCCTTTGATAAAGCAGCCTTGCCTGAGATGTGGGTGGCGGTGTGGGGAAATCGAGTTTAAAATACATTGGGGGGGGGGGGTTTGATCGGGGGTGGGGCCGTGCAAAAATAACAACAAACATGATGAGGCTGACATCTAGGACAGGGGTCGGCAATCTACGGCCCACGGGCCGGATCCGGCCCATAACCCGAAATCATCCGGCCCGCAGGCGTATTTTTATTTCAATTCGTTTTCGCGACCTGGGAACTGCAGCCAGTCCAGGAGCACGCAGGCGACCTTATTTTGGGAATGTGACCCCCGACCATGCTCGTCCCACCCGGTCGAGCATCGTCGAGATGTATCATGACATCTCCTCTCATTCTTCTGAACGCAAAGGAACCGCGATTTCTCCCCCAGTCGTCTTGATGTTCCCCAGTTTTCCTCCTCTGAGGGGGGCCAGTGATAAAAATAAAAAAACTAGAGAAACAAGATAATGCAGTTGCTGATAATGTTGATGGGGGGAAAAATGGCATGACGTGGGAAACTCAGCGGGTCGGGCAGTGTCTGTGGAAGGAATGGACAGGCGAGTCGATAATGACCACAATTATGGCCTGATTTGCTTGCTCTTCCGCGGTTAAGGAGGCGGTCCCGCTGATCTGTCGCGGGTCAGGCTGTGATGCTGGCCCAGGAGAGGAGACCAAGGACCGATTGTAAGTAAGGTTATGGGTTAAAAGCTGACGTGACTTATCTAGTAATTTTGCACTAGGGAACATCATTAAGAAAACGCATGTGCTTTATCATACAGCGACACCGACCTCCCTCTCAAGGACAAAATATCACTGTAAACCGGATGACAGAAAGATTTATTATAAGCGGAGAATCAAAGGAAGGCGATACTGCCGGGATGGTGGTGTAAGATGACATGACAGCATCTTTTAAGAGGCATTTAGACAGTCACGTGGATCGGCATTGAACGGTGGAAAATAGGATCATATTTTTTTTTAAACGCTGGAGGAAATCAACGTATCGGGCAGCATTTGAAGAGGGAATGGGCAGAGACGTATGTTCGGGTCCTATCCATTCCATTCACAGATGCCCGGTTTAGTTCGTCTGACATTTTACATTTTCTTTGGTTCTGATTCCAACTTCTGCGGTTTCTCATGTTTCCAGTTTCAGTTAGCCTTATGGTCGGCACAAACAAGGTGGGCCGATGGTAATTTCTTGTCCTGTTCTATGTTCTACACCAGGGTAACCAGAAGGGTCTCGACCCGAAACATCACATCTTCCTATTCTCCAGAGATGCTATCTGACCCGCTGAGTTACTCCAGCTTTTTGTGTCTACAAGAGTAACATGAAATGTTTCCCCTCAAAAATCAGGGGCATTTCCATCAAGCAGAAGCCCCCAGAAGTGAACCAAAGCACACACAAGTGCTGGCGTTACTTAGCAGGTCCAGCAGCATCTCTGGAGAACATGGATGGGCGACGTGACGGGTCGGGAGAACATCCTTGAAGAAGGATCCCTACCCGAAACGTTGCATATCCATGTTCTCTGGAGATGTTGTCTGGCCCACTGAGTTTGTAGGCACTTTGTCCTTTTGTGTAACCCAACATCTGCAGTTCACTGTTTCTACAAGAAGTGAACTACTTGCATTCAGGGTGAAATCCTGAGATGACTTTCGGCCAGTTGCGTCTATTCTTTTCGCGAGCGTTTTGATTAGCCCCTTTTTCTCGTAGGCCTTAAAGATTTTCTTATCGGGTTTATGACTATTCTGGGAGAAAGGTTCCAGTGGCGGCCCTCGATCATTGAAGCGAGTTAGTGCCGTGTTTTGAGTGGTGAAACTGAAGGCCCAGAGATGACCCGGCATCTGTCAGCTGGTCTGTCACATCTTGTAACAGGGAGAAGGTGGGAGAAGTTGGATTTGTTCAGTAATAGAGACATTCTTTTAAAAAATGCATTTAAATAAAATAGTTTCACTGATTGGATGAATTAGATGAGAGGGGGAGATTGTGAAGTCTTGACCATCAGTCAGATTATTTTCTGGAAACTGTTCCAACAATCTTTAAAAATCATCATTCACTCGGGAAAACCCACGTGTCTCGCTAACTTCTTGTAAGAAGGGACCAGGGGACGACTCGGTCTGAAGAAGCACCCGAAACACCACCCATTAATTTTCTCCAGAGATGCTGCCTCGCCCGCTGAGATGTTCAGGAAATGTATGTCTATCTTCGGTATAATCCAGCATCTGCAGTTCCTTCCCACACTACAGGAGACGGCTGTCCATCGCTCCGTCCACTGGAGAAAATCCTGTTTACAAACATTTGCCGCACAAAGAACGATTTAGAGCACCTTTCAAAAATTCAGCTCGTCCCAAACTGCGTCCCAAATAAATCAATCTGAAGAAGGGGCCTGACCCGAAACGTCGCCTGTCCATTTCCCCCCACAGTTGCTACCTGACTCGCTGGGATTCTCCAACACCTTATATTTTGATCAAGACTGAAGCATCTGCAGTTTATTTTGTCTCCAAATAAATCGGGTTTAGGTACAGACAGTGTTGCCGTGTAGGGAACACCGTAGCCAATTCGTGCATAACCAGCAGAAGTGCAATGCGCTCTAGATCAGCGGTTTTAGTGACGGTTTGAAGGAGATTTTTTTTTTTTTTGACACACGGCACTGGCGAGAATTCATTTGGGAATGGACGGAGCGTCGGTTTATTATCACATCCAAAGAAAAGCCGCGGTTCTGTCTCACTGCTGTACTAAATATTGTTTCAGCCTGGATTTCAAACCTCAGATCTCATCATCAGCTTTGAACACAAATCCCCGATTCAAAACTTATTCATACGAATGTCTATCTATCCACCAAACTTTCAAAGTGACTCCCCTGCCTTTCCTACCCCAGTATCCGCGGCCTTTTTTTGTGGTGGTGGTGGTTGGGGGGGGGGGGGGGGGGGGGGGGGGGGGGAGAGGAGAGGGGAACTCCAGCATTTGTTGTGGGGCTCAGGGGGGGGGATGAGGGGTGATCTTATAAAGCTGTATAAAATCATGAGAGGAATAGATCGGTAGACGCACAGCGTTTCTTGGCCAGAGTACGGGCACCGAGAACCATACGTTGAAAGTAAAGGGGGGAAGATTTAATAGAAATCTTGAGGGGTGATTTTTTCATACAAAGGGTGGTGGATGTATGGAAAGGGGGTGGGTATGGATGGTCGAGCTGCCAGAAGGAGGTTAGTTGAGGCAGGGACAATTGCAACGTTTGGGGGTGGGGCAAGAAACAATTAGACAGGCACATGGATAGGACAGGTTTTGGAGGATGGGGGTACTAGTGTTGATGGGACATGTTTTTTTTATACAAAGGGTCGGCGTGGGCTCGTTGCATCGAAGGGCCTGTTTCCACGCTGTATAACTATGACTATGCAGTCACCACGAAGTTGTGCAAACAGCAATCTGCTGGAGAATCTGCAGAATCTGCGGGTGACAATTGTAGACGTTTCTGGTCGAGTCTCTGAATCAGGACCTGCGAAGAACGCATAGTTCCTTACGTCCCCTTTCAATAACGCCGCCACCCCCCTTTGCCCAGGTTTATTTAGAGGGCAGTTAATGATCGACAAAATAGATGGTCTGGAGTTCAACAAAAAATGAGAGCGGGAGGCGATGAATTATTTCATTTGAAGGACATTCGTGAACCTGATGCGTTTTTATAATAGATAGACACAGAGTGCTGGAGTAACTCAGCGAGTCAGGCAGCATCTCTGGAGAATAGGAGTAGGTGAACCTTTTTTCCGACTTTTTCTTCTGACCGTTTTTTTTTACACAATAACCCGATCACCACTAGTTGTTCCTCAAAAAAACGTAAACTCAGTTATATTCAACGTTGTAAATCCAAAAGAACCAGAATATGTGCTGTCTTCTCTCCTTGCAAGTTAAACGTGAACGCATGACATCATTCTGTGATATCATTGTATCAACCGACACCAATTAATCTACCAAGTAGTTGCCAGATTTGTCATTTCCAGCGAAATATCTGTATAGTCACCACGTCGGGAGAACCGAAAAATATTATAAACGTTGGCGAAACAAGATGTAAAGAAGGGATCCCCACTGTAAACGTATCCCAACACCAGCATGAATGGTGCCTTCCCCCCCCCCCCCCCCCCCCCCCCCCCCCCCCCCCCCCCCCCCCCCCCCACCCCCCCCCCCCCCCCCCCCCCCCCCCCCCCCCCCCCCCCCCCCCTTTGTTCCCGCTTTCGCCTGACTACAATCAGTCCCGTGAGACTATTGTATAAGAAGCCTATTTATAAGAAGGTCCCGATCCGAAACGTCGCCTATCTATTTTATCCACAACATGCGAATAATTGGCGGGTCATGCAGCATCACTGGAGAATATGGATATGTGACATTTCGGGTCGGGCCACGTTTTCAGACTCACTAAAGAAAGGGTCCCGAACCGAAACGTTACGTATCCGTGTTCTCCACGGATGTTTCCTGAACCGCGGAGTTACTCCAGCACTTTGTATCGTTCATTGAGTTGTGTCCCCACCACTGCAACTGTTTCGCATGATGTCGCTTTCCATTGAACAAACGGGGACAATTTGTGTTCTGAAGGCAGATAGGGTTTAATAAAAGTTAACTGTTGACACCATCTTCTGTTCTTGCAACTTAACCAACTTTCCTTCTTGTCTCCATGCCACCATCTTTGGGCCATTCCGCAACCACATAACATCCCTCTCTCCGACCATTGCCTGGCGCACGAATCCCCAACATTTTTTGGCTGTCCTCTCACCTTGCCCATGGAAGTCACCCAAATGTTTAGAATTGCGGGGTTGTTGACGATCAGTAGGTTGACGGAGGGTGAGACGGACACGAATAGTCACGGGTGAGGATTCCACCCTAATGATCTGAGGTGGGAGAGGGGAGTGGGTGGTGGTAGTTGAGTGAGAGGCCAGTAGCTGTGGTGATGGATAAATGTGGTCACAGGCAGAGCACGAGATATTGGATTGCCAAGTTTGCAAAATATCTGGTTCAGCGCCAGCGAGCAGCGGGAGCGTTTCTATTCGCGGACGATGGATAGGCAGCCTGGCTAATGAAAGGCAGCGGATGAGGGGGGTGGGGGTGGGATGGGCGGCGAATGGAGGAAAGGGAGAGGGATGGGGTCAAGGGGGGACATGGGGGAGGGATGAGGAAGTTGGAAGGATAGGGAAAAGGGGAAGGATGGAGGAATGTGGGGTTTAATGGGAATTGAATGCAACATCTCCAAGTTTGCGGATGACACGAAGCTGGGGGGCAGTGTGAGCTGTGAGGTGGATGCTAGGAGGCTGCAAGGTGACTTGAATGGGTTGGGTGAGTGGGCAAATGCATGGCAGATGCAGTATAATGTGGATAAATGTGAGGTTATCCACTTTGGTGGCAAAAACAGGAGGGTAGACTATTATCTGAATGGTGGCCGATTAGGAAAAGGGGAGATGCAACGAGACCTGGGTGTCATGGTACACCTGTCATTGAAAGTAGGCAGGCAGGTGCAGCAGGCTGTGAAGAAAGTATACAATGGTATGTTAGCATTCATAGCAAAAGGATTTGAGTACTAGAGCAGGGAGGTTCTACTGTAGTTGTACAGGGTCTTGGCGAGGCCACAACTGGAGTATTGCGTACAGTTTTGGTCTCCTGATCCGAGGAAAGACGTTCTTGCCATAGGGGGAATACAGATAAGGTTCACCAGACTGATTCCTGGGATGGCAGGACTTCCATATGAAGATAGACTGGATAGACTCGCTGGAATTTAGAAGATTGAGGGGGGATCTTATAGACTTACAAAATTCTTAAGGGGTTGGATAGGCTAGATGCAGGAAGATTGTTCCCGATGTTGGGGAAGTCCAGAACAAGGGGTCACAATTTAAGGATAAGGGGGAAGTCTTTTAGGACCGAGATGAGAAAATCATTTTTCACACAGAGAGTTGTGAATCTGTGGAATTCTCTGCCACAGAAGGTAGTTGAGGCCAGTTCGTTGGCTATATTTAAGAGGGAGTTACAGTGGCTTTAAAAAGTTTTCATACCCCTTGAACTTTTCCACATTTTGTCAAGTTACAACCACAAACGTAAATGTATTTTATTGGGATTTTATGTGATAGACCAACACAAAGTGGCGCATAATTGTGAAGTGGAAGGAAAATGATACATGGTTTTCACATTTTTTTAAAGATAAAAAACTGAAAAGTGTGGCGTGCAAAAGTGTTCAGCCCCCTTTACTCTGATACCCCTAAATAAAATTCAGTGCAACCAATTCAGAAGTCACCTAATTAGTAAATAGAGTCCACTTGTGTGTAATCTAATCTCAGTATAAATACAGCTATTCTGTGAAGGCCTCAGAGGTTTGTTAGAGAACATTAGTGAACAAACAGCATCATGAAGCCCAAGGAACACACCAGACAGGTCAGGGATAAAGTTGTGGAGAAGTTTAAAACAGGGTTAGGTTATAAACAAATATCCCAAGCTTTGAATATCTCACGGAGCACTGTTCAATCCATCATCCGAAAATGGAAAGAGTATGGCACAACTGCAAACCACCAAGACATGGCCGTCCACCTAAACTGACAGGCCGGGCAAGGAGAGCATTGATCAGAGAAGCAGCAGAGGGCCCATGGTAACTCTGGAGGAGCTGCAGAGATCCACAGCTCAGGTGGGAGAATCTGTTCACAGGACAAACTACTAGTCTTGCACTCCACAAATCGGGGCCTTTAGGGAAGAGTGGCAAGAAGAAAGCCATTGTTGAAACAAAGCCATAAGAAGTCCCGTTTGCAGTTTGCCACAAGCCATGTGGGGGACACAGCAAACATGTGGAGGAAGGTGCTCTGGTCTGATGAGACCAAAATTGAAGTTTTTGGCCTAAATGCAAAACGCTTATGTGTGGTGGAAAACTAACACTGAACATCACCTGAACACACCATCCCCACTGTGAAACATGGTGGTGGCAGCATCATGCTGTGGGGATGCTTTTCTTCAGCAGGGACAGGGAAGCTGGTCAGAGTTGATGGGAAGATGAATGGAGTCAAATACAGGGCGATCTTGGAAGAAAACCTGTTGGAGTCTGCAAAAGACTTGAGACTGGGGCGGAGGTTCACTGCCAGCAGGACAACGATTCTAAACATACAGTCAGAGCTTCAATGGAATGGTTTAGATCAAAGCATATTCATGTGTTAGAATGGCCCAGTCAAAGTCCAGACCTAAATCCAATTGAGAATCTCTGGCAAGACTTGAAAATTGCTGTTCACAGACGCACTCCATCCAATCTGACTGAGCTTGAGCTATTTTGCAAAGAAGAATGGATGTGCAAAGCAGGTAGAGACATATTGCAGCTCTAGTTATTGCAGCGAAAAGGATTTGCTGGAGCAGGTGTTGTACAGGGTCTTGACGTGCAGTTTTGGTCTCCAAATCTGAGGAAGGACATTATTGCCATAGAGGGAGTGCAGAGAAGGTTCACAGACTGATTCCTGGGGATGTCAGGAATGAAGAAAGACTGGATAGACTCGGTTTATACTCTCTGGAAGGCTTATAAGAAGGGGTACAGGCTAGATGTATGCGGACAAGGGGTCTCACAGCTTAAGGATTCTTTAAGACCGAGATGAGAAAGACTTTCTTACACAGAGAGTGGCGAAACTCTCTGCCACAGAGGGTAGTTGAGGCCAGTTCATTGGCTATATTTAAGAGTTGGATGTGGCCCTTGTGGGCTAAGGGGATCAGAGGGTCAGGTACGGGATACTGAGTGGATGATCAGCCATGATCATATTGAATGGCGGAATGCAGGTCTCGAAGGCTGAATGGCCTACTCCCTGCACCTAATTTCTATGTTTCTATGTTTTATGAAAGGTGGTTCTACAAAGTATTGACTCATGGGGGGCAGAATATTTTTGCACACCACACTTTTCAGTTTTTTATTTGTAATAAAATTTGGAAACCATGTATCATTTTCCTTCCATTTCACAATTATGCACCACTTTATGTTGGTCTACCACATAAAATCCCAATAAAATACATTTACATTTGTGGTTGTAACGTGACAAAATGTGGAAAAGTTCAAGGGGTATGAAAACTTTTGCAAGCCACTGTAGATGTGGCCCTTGTGACTAAAGAGATCAGGGGGTATGGAGAGAAGGCAGGTACAGGATACTGAGTTGGATGATCAGCCATGATCAGATTGAATGGTGGTGCAGGCTCGAAGGGTCGAATGGCCTACTCCTGCACTTATTTTCTATGTTTCTATGTTTGATAAGGAGGAGGGATAAGGATCGGTCATAAAGTCGTGTGATAGGAGGAGAATTGGGCCATTCAGCCCATCGTCTACGCCATTCAATCAAGGCTGACCCATCTCTCCCTCCTAACTCCATTCTCCTGCCCTCTCCCCATAACCCCTGACACCCGTACTAGGTTCTTCTGCAGTTGTATAGGGCTCTGGTGAGACCACATCTGGAGTATTGTGTACAGTTTTGGTCTCCTAATTTGAGGAAGGACATCCTTGTGATTGAGGCAGTGCAGCGTAGGTTCACGAGATTGATCCCTGGGATGACGGGACTGTCATACGAGGAAAGATTGAAAAGACTAGGCTTGTATTCACTGGCGTTTAGAAGGATGAGGGGGGTTCTTATCGAAACATATAAAACTATAAAAGGACTGGACAAGCTAGATGCAGGAAAAATGTTCCCAATGTTGGGCGAGTCCAGAACCAGGGACCACAGTCTTAGAATAAAGGGGAGGTCATTTAAGACTGACCTGAGAAAAAACCTTTTCACCCAGAGAGTTGTGAATTTATGGAATTTACTGCCACAGAGGGCAGTGGAGGTCAAGTCACTGGATGGATTTAAGAGAGAGTTGGATAGAGCTCTAGGGGCTAGTGGAGTCAAGGGATATGGGGAGAAGGCAGGCACGGGTTATTGATAGGGGACGATCAGCCATGATCACAATGAATGGCGGCACTGACCCGAAGGGCCGAATGGCCTCCTCCTGCACCTATTTTCTATGTTTCTATGTAGGTGGAGGGATGGGGAAATGGGAGATGGTGGGGATAAGGGGGGATGGGGAAGGGAAAGGAATTGGGGGGGGGGGGGGGGGGGGGTGGGGGGGGGTGATATTCGCGGACCTGACTCAGTCCTCGCTCTCTCACCAGGAGGGCTGCCGTGGTTGACGGAGGCGGCTGTTCTGCAGCGGCCAAAGTAGAGATGGACAATAAATGTTGTCCAGTTCCACGTCTGAAGCATCCCGATATTACACCAGCTCTGCCATTTATTTGAGTGGGGTGAGAGAGCGGGGTGAGAGAGCGGGGACTGAGTCGGGTCCGTTAATACCCCCAGCTCTCCCTTCTTTCGTCCTGTCCTCTCCATTCCCTCCTCCCGCCGCCTCACATAAAGCGAGGCACACGGCGCTCGGAGCAGACAATCACCAGGCCTTTTTAAGAAAAAAAAATGGAAGCAGCTAATCCAATAAGACGATCTGAGTTCTCGATTCACCATAATTCGATAAAGTCTGGCTTTGCAAGGTGAGCAGGCGTCGCGATGATATTGCAGCCATTTCATTAGCAGGACCCGAATTAAATCAAGGTCTTGTACGCTGATTTATTGAGACACAGGGAGAGGCATTAGCGCACACACTGCACTTAGGGTATCACTCATTCTCTCTTAAATATGTTTTCACTGACTACCTCTCAGTAGTTTACAGAGCCTGCACCAACTGGATCTGCGTGTTTCCAATTACACTCATTAGGAGCAGACGCTGCGCCCACATGCAAAGTACAGCGACGCGTTGAAAGTTCTACATTATTAATTTACATCTGAATTAACCTCCCCAGCTGCCAAATAATCTAAGGACAAGTTAATACTGGGGTTGAAATACACGGCTTGCAACGATTAGCATAGAAGCGCGAAGAGCGGTTGCATTGTGGATGATGGAATTGGTTTAAAATCGACATTAAAGCACAAAGTAGCGCTCACACCTCTGCCAACGAACTTCCCAGCTCTCTTCTTGACGAGGGGCCGAATGGCCTCTACACCACCTCCTCCCCCTCCCCTCCTTCTCACCCCCTCCACTTTCCCCCCTCTCCGCCCTCCTCTTCCCCCTCCTCTTCCCTCCCGTCCTCTTCCCCCCTCCTCTTCCCCATCCTCTCCCCCTCATCCTCTCCCCCCTCCTCTCACCCTCCCCCCTCCTCCTCCTCCTCCTTTGAAGGGCCGAATGGCCTGTACACCTCCTCCTCCCCTCCCCTCCTCTTCCCCCCTCCTCTTCCCCCCCTCCCCTCCTCTTCCCCCTCCCTTCCCTACCCGACACTATACACTCTGGGCCAACACTACACCACAGCTCAACATTACACTCCAGAGAAACACTGCACCCCATATTAACACTACCTCACAGCCCGGTAACATTTAATCCGCAAAGCAACCACACCGCCAAGCCAACTGAACCCAACTGTCCTTACCATCTCAATATCACTATCATAACCGAACACACTATCATAACCGAAACACATTACACCTCCATCTCAAGCGACCAAGCACAGGACGATTCAATTCTGCAGCTGCCTACAAGATGTAATGAATTTCATTGTTCCGTTTCGGGACATATGGCAATAAAACACTCGTGACTCTTAAGGGAGAATGAGGAAATGTCAACACCTCGCAAATGGGAACATTTCTATCAATTCTATTTATTCCTGGGCTGGGCGTAGGTCGGTATTCTCAACCCGTCCCCTTACATTGGAAAATAACGTTTCATTGTTGTTCCAGAACGCCCGGTCCCCGGAAACAACCAGCGGCTTGAAGTAAGCTGGGACTTTGCCCATGTGGCTGAACCGCATCTTAACCTCCCCATCCTCCATTCGCTGTCCACAGGCGTTGAGACGGAAAATGTCCTGCGCTTGGGGCATTGAAAACTGCGGAAAAGAATTTGTACAGTGATTCCAGCATTTTCGTTCCTTTTTTTTAACGCAATTAATTCAATTCATGTTAAACTGGTCTAATTCGACGGTTCTCGTTACACTCCTTTTTTTTCACAGCGAGTTACGGCTCAATTGAATCAGATGTATATTTCCGCACTCAGAGCAGTTATTAGTATTTCTTTACTTTATCAAGTAAGTTTATGAGAAAGGGGATCGATTGCGGTATCTGTATTAGCCGGGCCGCCGCTCTGTCAGGGGACGGGCGAGGCCTCAATGTGCGAATAACTCTCAGCCCGGAGTTACACTCACTGCCAAAGCTTTTAGCACATTATCCGCTGGCAATTTGAAGATAATCTAATTGTCAAGTGGGCTGATTAAACCTCCTGCACCGCATTTACATTTGCAGGGTGCGGGGTGTCTAATGGTATTAAAAAAAAAACGCTGATTTCAGCTCCATTCACAGTGCAAATTGCATGAGTTTTCACTTCAGATGACATTGAGTATTCTTTGCTCCTTCCCAATGCATCCTCGGAATTTGATGGTGTTCTGGCGAACAAAAATAACTGAATACCCCAGACCAAAAATTAAATCCAGTTGAATAGAAAACCAATCGCCCCTCTCGCCCCTGGGCTCCCTGCAAAATCTCTCTTCTATTCGGGGGGAACAATTACAATAAATAATATTGTATTTATTATTACTAATAATAAATACAAGCACTATGTCAATAGCTTGACAATATTTCTCAAAATAAAGTGAAACGATTCTAACTGTTTGCACCAGATACTCGCCGAGTTATTACACAACTGAATCTTGGTGTGTATTCCAGGGTCTCGCTCTGTTGGTTCGGACGCAGTCTCCCGTGACAGCTCTTTTATTTGTTTTACCCATCTCCGCATTTATCCATGTCTTTATTATTTTTCTCAACTTTAATTTAATATTTTTTAAAACGCCTTGCGATGCATCACTTCACATCACTCCGTAGAAATATATAATATACCAGTGTGTGTATCTGTAAACAGCTGTGTGTCGGGTAATATGTCTATATTGTACAAGATATATCCTTGTATTTTTAATTACCCATTCTTATGAAGATTTTAAATCCGCTGTACTTCTTTTATTTCCGTTTCCGTTGTTACTTCAAATAACTGTAAGGTTGTTATAAAATATATATATATATATATATATATATGTGCGTGCGTGCGTGTGTGTGTGTGTGTGTGTGTGTGTGTGTGTGTGTGTGTGTGTGTGTGTTAACCAAAATATTTTATTGGTGAATCGGGACTTGTTGCCGTCAAAATAAGACCTGGCTTTTTAAAAGAAAAGCCTCCTCGAAAAGAAGATCGGCTTTATAAATCAACTGGACGAGTGTTCGTCGCCTTTGCTTCAACACTCGGTCGGAAGTACAAAGCATCTAACTTGAATTATTGCGCAAGTGAATTGATTCTTTTACATTGCTCTAGGAATGAACAAAAAAACCTACACAATCAGATCCGGATATGGATGACCTAGTACTGCATGAACCCATGCGTGTAAATGCGAACGGACACCGAGATATTTCATTCTATTACGGTATAACGAGAGAAATATCGCACCACTGTAAAGACTTTGCGGGGCCTGGTCAAAGCAGGCGAATAAAATACATTGTTTAGACGGCGAATCATTCAGAGGTTGTTTGTATTTCCGAGTGATCCTGGAATATAAAGGGCGGTTTGTTAAAATATAATCGCTGGCTACGAAAATGACATTTGGAGCAGCAATTTAAAAAAATTGCGTGTGAATGTTCAAAAACCGTCCTGAGAAATTGACAGCGATTGAAACAAGCGGCGGTCTCCGAGAAATGTCGCTCTCCGTTCCAAAGGCAAAGCTTCCGTGAAATGCGGTGATTATTGAGGAACATTTTCCATGATACACCTGGAGGAATTGTTTGCTGGTTTTAATACATTCACTCATTTTAATGTTCCACGCCAGAAAAACGAAAGGGATTAGGGGCCGAATTATATCCCTGACATTATAACGCCGTTTGCCAAAGATTTCAAAGGCCGGCGCACGACCTCTCATTCTCCGTGTTTAAGGTTTTCCTTGAATCAAATCGAAACTGTTGGGGAATCAGGAGGCTGGTTATTAAACTCCACAAGTCCGCACGCACTTCCACGAAACTGGGAGAGCTACGGACGCCGATTAAATAGCCCGAAATTAGCACCGAAAGTAGAATTTGGAGGGCAGCAGTTCCAAAAACAAAAGATGGTTAATTATTTTTATCTGTTTTGAGCTTTCAGACGGGCGAGTCTGTGAAAGAGTGTACGAAATGAAAGACATCCTTCAGTTCTGACTAATTAATTACACAGGGCTGCCTGCAGACTCTCTTGTCGGTCTAGACAACTCTCATTTCCTTATCTAAGGAACTGCGATTGTGGTGGGAAAGTAAAAACGAGAACTGGTTCAACAGAAATGTTGGCCAATAAGTGAGTTCCAGTTGAATTGAGCGCGGCTCCACCGACAGTACAAAGGCCAATAGTTTGGAGATATTTAAACAAAAACACCTCAACATGAGGGAACGATTTGAGGCTTGGGCTAGGATTGGGAAGAGATAATTCTCGTCTCTCCTGAAGTCTACACGAATTCTAATTTTAACAAGACTCTTAGGTATCTGTCTGGAGCGAGCATGCCTGTAAACAAGGCAGGAGGAATGTGAAACACGCCGGGCGCTGGGCAGTTCGGAGACATACATTCTCAGCACCAGAAACAGACTCTCATTCCTGACAACGTCACTAACATTAACTTGATGCAACACTTCCAAGTTGTAGCGTGCAAACTCCGAGCTGTGTTCCTACGGGAGGAATTTGCGGCCTGGGCCGCGACCTGCGTTGCAGTTCCTTCCTGCTTGCCGGCGGGAAGCGGGCCGCTGCTCCGTGACTGACCCAGAGAGGGTGCATCCCCGGGACCCCGGCCCCATCCACGCCTGCGCACCGCCCACACGCTGCAGCCCGCAACCGAGGCGCATGCGCACAGCCCGGCACCACCCCCCCGAGGCCGGCCGGCGGTGCGCACGCGCACTGCGCGGATCCGCCTTTTCTGGTGGGAAGCAAGTGGGCGTGACGTCAGAGAGCGCTGATTGGCTCGCACCATCCCCACCAGGGGCTGGGATCCGGGGTGCGGGAGGCGACGCGCTCACTGCCGGTGCGGGCAGCCGCTTGCAGTCGGTCAGTCGGGCAAGGCAGAGGGGAGCAACTGGTCCCGGACTGAGTGCAGTCCCTCCCGGGTCGCTCCTGGACCTCAGCCGAGACTCGGTCCCAGCTGGCAGCAACTGCGCAAGGTCCCAGCATGGAATACAACAATACCAAACCGCAGCTCTCATCCCGGGCGAATGCTTTCTCCATCGCGGCCCTCATGTCAACCGGAAACTCCAAGGACAGGGAACTGCAGGAGAATACCATCAAACCCCTCGGTAAGTCAACCCTTGCGCCGCACACCTGCGAGAATGTTACTGACGACCGTTGCATGATTTTGGGATGAACTTGTTTGGAGACATGCGTGGGATAAGTGCTCCAGAACCGGGAAAAGCCGGGTTGAATCTGTTAAAGTTAACTGGAAGAATTTGGGTTGGTCTCTATGTTGAAGGAAATGTCGCTCTCGGATGCGGAGTAACGATGCCTCGATGTGCAGTTGCTTTGAAGTCTGGCTCTGAAGTTTGAGGCGCTGTCGGTAAAGATGGTGCGTCGGGAGGTCTGACTGCGCGATAACGACCCGGGTGAGGTCCGCGGTTATCGCTTGACCGGGCGGTCGTGATTGCCAGCAAACTGACAATTGCCTTGTTCCTCTAAACAGAACAGTTTGTGGAGAAGTCTTCTTGTTCGCAGCCCCTGGGTGATCTGGGCAGCCTGGAGCTGGGGGAATACGGCAACAGCGGATCTCCGGCGTGTACGGTACCCCTCATCCCGACCACCCCCAGCGTCCCCAGCGCAGAGATGGCCAAGATCACCTGTAACCTGGAAACCAAAGAGCTGTGGGACAAGTTTCACGAGTTGGGCACCGAGATGATTATCACTAAATCCGGCAGGTAGGGAACTGCGGCAGTGAGTCGCCAAAGGCCCGCCGTGTATATATTTAATTTTAGACTAGACTTTCTTATTGGGCTCGTCTAAACTTTGCGGGAACCATTTGGTCAAAGAAGAATTCGAAGAATTTACAGAAGCGCTTGTCTTGAGGGGGAATGTTAAAACTGGGCGATGTATATTGAAACACCTCCATGTTTCGTTTAGTACCGCCGCCTCGCTTGATATTTCATGGCGATATACCGGACACGGAGGGAAATCTAAACGAAACAACGCCGTACGGAGACTAGCGATGAGCGAGGCCGGGCGGGCTTCCACCAGGTGTGACCGTGTCCGGGGTAATTTATCTTGCCCCGTGCCGTACAAAAAGACATCAGTTATTAGCAAGGAGTTGATTCGATCTGATAGCATAAAACATAGAAAAATAGGTGCCGGAGTAGGTCATTCGGCCCCTCGAGCCAGCACCACCGTTCAATAAGATCATGGCTGCGTCTAAATCAGTACTCCGTTCCTGCTTTTCCCCCCATATCCCTTGATTCATTTAGCCCTAAGAGCTAAATTTAACTCTCTTGAAAACATCAAGTGAATCAGCCTCCACTGCCTTCTGTGGCAGAGAATTCCATAGCGACCCAAAACGAAAGGATTTCGATCCGTGAAGTTATCGGGAAAATGAACGGAAAAAATTAAACCAGGAATTGTGTAGAATCAATTATTTTCAAGGCGGTGATCGCTGGTAATTCTCAAATATTGTTGTATTTAATAAACGAATTAGAGTTGTGATCATATTTTGAAATCATGAAAATCGCAACGTTCCGTCTCAAGGGCAACCGAGTCACGTTTGTAGGAGAATTGTTCTTGATTGTACGGTTGCCAAAATACCGAGTGGTATGTCGGGTCAGCCCTGTCTTCAACCATCCCGACTCAGCGAGTCCAGGGACTCGGACCTGCTGCAACTCCAGACCGCGCGTCTGATGCTGCGGCAGAACCCGCCGTGTGAGGGACGGGAGCCGCTTCAAGGCGGACCTTTCGAAAGGGGCCTCCAGCATAACAAGAATAGTTTTCTTCAGGGCTGCGGTGAAAGAGAAACTGGCGGGGTAGAGAAACCATTGAAGCCCACCCACCACCCCCCAAGTCAACGCGCTGTAAATCTACATACATCCACAATCAGTGCGGATGCAGAGAGTCATGTTAGCGATTGTTTTAACCTTTAGTCCCGCCTGGTGAAGGGGATGTCGGTGAGCGGGCTTGCGGGAGAAGGAGGGGGGCGTTGTTTTATTATTTCACTTAGGTTTGCTAATGCCCCCGTTGAGATTTGAATTCAGATTGAAGCTCGTTTACTTGCGGTTTTCCCGCCGCAGAGTGCACAGTTATTGGTTGGATGTCGGAGACGCGATGAGCAGTGCGATGGTCGGGTTTAAGGAGTTGTTCGCTTCCTCTGGCATGTTTCAGGAGAATGTTCCCAACTATCCGCGTCTCGCTGTCTGGAGTCGATTCGGAGGCGAAGTATATCGTGTTGATGGATATCGTGGCGGTGGACAACAAGCGTTATCGCTACGCCTACCATCGCTCTTCTTGGCTGGTGGCGGGCAAGGCCGACCCGCCACTCCCAGCGAGGTGCGGCATTTGTTCTTTTGCCCTTTGCTCCGCGATAGTCCTAGACTCATCTCCACCCCCCCCCCGCCCCCACCCTCCCCATTCCCGTTTGGGTCTGTCCGACAGAAACTGTCGATCAAACATTCCCGATGCTGAAAATCTGCAACTAAAGACAAAAATGCAGGAAACAGAAGGAACGGCCCGAGACATTGGCGGCATCTTTCCCCACAGATGCTCCCTGGCCTCGTTAGTTTTTCCAGCATTTTCTGGTTTTATTTTGCTCCGGTAGTAATCAACGAGCGCTCAGATCCGTTCCTGGGACACGAGACTAGTCTGAGTAAACGTCTTTTACTTATGCTGTGCTGAGAATGTATCTCACTGCATACCAAGAGGCAAATCCAGATAAAGACAGCATAAAATATCGATGTCCAAACCCGGTCATCGCAAACCTATCCCAATTCGCTGTAACCTGGCACTAATCCGAATCTATTCAAGTTCAAATCAATTGGGCATCTGGCACGCTCCAGAGAGATGCCGTGATGTGCAATCCACATGTGTAGAATCTACTCACCACCCTAAAAAGGCCGTAAACCCAATCAACCGAAACCAAATCACACTAAAATCCCAATCGTTTTAACTATTCACTCTGCTCCAATCGCCCAACCACAATCACCCAATCAGGTCACCCTGCCTTAACTGTCACCCTAACCCCGATCCGAAATACTCTTAACTCCCATCCCATATCAACCCATCCTGACTGCATTCAAATCGGCAAATCACTCTAACAAGGTCAGAATCACCTCAATGGCTCGGACCACAAATTCAATCACCCTGCCCTATCACTGTAGCTCTGATCCTAACAATAGCTTTATCCCTACCTCCAACTCATCCTGACACTAACCCTGTATTTTGTCAATTGCAATGAAGCATTCTGACAGTACTGAGCAGTGCTGAACTACTGTCTGCCTGTGATGTCCCTCGGACTATCCTTGACCGAACTTTGCTGACTTTACCTTGCACTAAACGTTATCTCCTTATCATGTATCTATACACTGTAAATGAATTGATTGTAATCATGTATTGTCTTTCTGCTGACTGGTTAGCAATAGAAAGCTTTTCACTGTACCTCGGTGCACGTGACAATAAACTAAACTGAACTGAAACTATGGCAACGGAGAACCTCTGACAAAAATTCTGGGAAACAGAGTTCCCGGGTTGCACTAACATAATTAACCGCTCCCGATCCTGGTCCGTTTTCCTTTTGGAAATTCTGAGATGTGCTGAATAAAATAAAAACTACAAGGACGATAGGGCACACAAAAGGCTGGAGAAACTCAGCGGGTGCAGCAGCATCTAAGGAGCGAAGGAGATGGGCGACGTTTCGGGTCGAGACCCTTCTTCAGACTGGTCAAGAATCAGGGAAACGAGAGATATAGACGGTGATGTGGAGAGATAAAGAACAATGAATGAAATATATGCAAAAAAATATTGATGATAAAGGGAACAAGCCATTGTAAGCTGTTTGTAGTGTGAAAATGTGAAGCTAGTGCGACTACCCTAGGGGAGGGAGATAGAGAGAGATGGAATGCCAGGGCCTGAGGGCTGAGGGAGAGGTGGGAAGGGGAGGAGACAGCAAGGGTTAACAGAATTGAGAAAATTCAATGTTCAAGCCCAGAGGATGCAGACTCCCCAAGCGGAATATGAGGTGCTGTTCCTCCAACTTGCGGTGTTGCTCACTCTGGCCGTGGAGGAGGCCCAGGACCGAGAGGTCGGATACGGAATGGGAGGGGGAGTTGAAGTGCTGAGCCACCGGGAGGTCGGGTTGGTTATTGCGGACCAAGCG
This sequence comes from Okamejei kenojei, assembly GCA_035221665.1. Classification (NCBI taxonomy): domain Eukaryota; kingdom Metazoa; phylum Chordata; class Chondrichthyes; order Rajiformes; family Rajidae; genus Okamejei; species Okamejei kenojei. The sequence continues at coordinate 81,544,637 of CM069134.1, forward strand.
GAGGTGTTCGGCGAAACGATCGCCAAGCCTCCGCTTGGTCTCACCGATATAGATCATCTGGCATCTGGAGCAGCGGATGCAGTACATGAGGTTGGAGGAGGTGCAGGTGAACCTCTGTCGGACCTGGAAGGACTGCTTGGGTCCCTGAAAGGAGTGGAGGGGGGAGGTGAAGGGACAAGTGTAGCAGTTCTTGCGGTTGCAAGGAAAAGTGCCCGGGGAAGGGGTAGAGCGGGAGGGGAGGGAAGAATAAGGGCAGCTTGTCGAATGTTGCATGGAAGCAGATCAAATAAATTGGATAACAGGCAGCAGAACAGGCAGCATCTCTTGAGAGAATAGGAATGGGTGACGTTTCGGGTCTAGACCCTGATCTCCTGTTCATTGATGCAGAATCTGCTCATCTCAAAGTCCGTCGATCGCGAATCCACTGATTTCAAACCTGATTCCGCCGATTCTCCTGAGCCAGATTCCGCAGATCCCGAATACACTCCTGTCCCCGAATGCACTGACCAGCCCGGTCTGGCACGGACATTTTCCCACCGCTCTCCGTTTCCCCAGGCCTCACCTCCCCGTCTACCATGCCCAGAAGCCACTTTTACCCTCTTAACCCAGCCTCTTTCTGATCATCATATCCCGATTCCAGGCTCTATGTGCACCCTGACTGTCCGTTCACTGGGGAACAGCTTTCGAAACAAATGGTCTCCTTCGAGAAAGTGAAACTCACCAACAACGAGTTGGATCAACACGGACACGTGAGTTGCACTGAGTTTATTTCGGGCAATCCCTGGCGCTGGAACTTTAAACATAAATTGTAATCGTTGTCAATCGTTATCTGAATGGCGTCAAGTTGGGTAAAAGGGGAAGTATAACGAAATCTGGGGGTCCTTGTTCATCAGTCACTGAAAGTAAGTATGCTGGTACAGCAGACAGCGAAGAAAGCGAATGGCATGTTGGCATAACAAGAAAAGATGAGTATAGGAGCAAAGAGGTCCTTCTGCAGTTGTACAGGGCCCGAGTGAGACCACACCTTGAGTATTGTGTGCAGTTTTGGTCCCCTAATTTGAGGAAGGACATTCTTGTTATTGAGGGAGTGCAGCGTAGATTCACGAGGTTAATTCATGGGATGACAGGACTGTCGTACGTTGATAGAATGGAGCGGCTGGGCTTGTATACTCTGGAATTTAGAAGGATGAGAGGGAATCTTATTGAAACATATACGATAATTAAGGGTTTGGACACGCTAGAGACAGGAAACATGTTCCCGATGTTGGGGGAGTCCAGAACCAGGGCCACAGTTTAAGAATAAGGGGTAAGCCATTTAGAACGGAGATGAGGAAAAGCTTTTTTCACACAGAGGGTTGTGAGTCTGTGAAATTCTCTGCCTCAGAAGGCAGTGGGGGGGCCAATTCTCTGGATGCTTTCAAGAGAGAGTTAGATATACCTCTTAAAAGTAGCGGAGTCAGGGGAGAAGGCGAGAAGGTAGGAACGGGGTACTGATTGTGGATGATCAGCCATGATCATATTGAATCGCGGTGCTGGCTCGAAGGGCCGATTGGCCTACTCCTGCACCTATTGTCTGTTGTCTATTGACTTGCATCCGGTTTGAGGTTGCTCGCGGTTGATGAATTACGGAGCTCCTTCTAACCCGGCCTTTAGTCTGAGCAGGAACCCACAGACCTGGGCCACAATTAGCCGCATGACATTGTTGCAATCAAACTCCGCTGTCCCTTTTCCCAGACCAGGAACTCCCAAAGTACCGACTCCCAAAACAGTTCATTTACGCAACACTGAACACCATAGAGTGACATCGCGGGCAGGTTGACAATACTAGCTTCGTTGAATAAACCGCAGTTGCAGACCTCCCATTTATCTGAACAACAACCCCCCCCCCCCCCCCACCTTCTCCCTCTGTATGTCTAGTTGTGTATAAGTAAGGGTGCTTGTATAAGTGGGTCTGTGTACAGACGCGCAGTCCATAGTTGTGTGTACGTATACATAGGTGTGTAAAGGTGTAATCTTACGTACTAATGTGTGTGTATGGGTGTCTGTGTAGGGGTCAATAAGGGTAGGATTACTATCGGGTGTCATTCGGAAACAAGTTAATTTCCTTGAGTTTATGTATTTTAATTAAAGGGCCTCTTAACCCAGCCTCTTAATTGCTACACGTGACTATAAACTGACCTTGAAACCTTGAAACCTTGCAATGGGAAATGCCAAAGAATTTAAAATGGCAGAAAAATTAGTCTGTTGAACCAGTCTGCTGTATAATCAGCGTCCAGGCACTCCTCGGGATTATTACCTGAAGCACACATCACCCTTGGGTCCATTTAACTAACGGATTGGGTGAAGTTGAGGTTATGGCCGAGGGTTGGTTTGGGCCTGCACGACAATTCTTCTCGTGTGGGAAGAAACGGCAGATGCCGGTTTACACCGAAGAAAGACACGAAATGCTGGAGTAACTGAGCGGCACAGGCACAGGCACAGACGGAATGGGCGACGTTTCCGGTCGAGACCTTTTTTCAGACCGTTTCGGGTCGAGACCCTTCTTCAGACCCGACCCATTTCTTTCTATCCAGAGATGCTGCCTGTCTCGCTCAGTTGCTCCAGCGTTTTGTGTCTACCTTCGGCAATTCTCGTCAGTCGGGGCCGATCAGCATCGTTGGTCATTGCCTCTTTGAACTGACTCCACGCCGTCTGCCTAATCCACCAGGCTAGGATTGTACTGTTGGGGTCGTTTTTGGGATGGGGTTGAGTTGTCGAGGCGCCAGTACTCTGTGTGTGTAATGCAGACCAATTCATTCCACAGATCATTTTAAACTCCATGCACAAATACCAGCCCCGGGTTCACGTCATTAGGAAGAAAGACCACACCGCTTCTCTGGTCAACCTCAAGTCGGAGGAGTTCCGCACCTTCATTTTCCCGGAGACAGTTTTCACTGCGGTGACCGCCTACCAGAACCAACTAGTGAGTCGCCGCTGTCACGCCGCCCGCCATCGGCCCAGACCCCCACCCGCTGCCGGCCCCGTCCCTCCTCATCCAGTCCAGCACCACGCTGCAAATAGCCCAGGGTCGCTGTAACTATAATCAATGGATTTGTATTAAATAAGAGGTTACCGGGGCAGAGGTCCCTGAAGTAGAGGTCATGTGGCAGAGGACGCCGGCAGAAGTCACTATAATATGAAACTGCAACAGAGGTCACTGGGACAGAGGTCGCCAGGTAGAGGTCACTTCCATAGGTAACTGGGATAGATGTAATTGGGACAGATGACACGGGACAGACATTAACTAGCATAGGTGACTGGGATAGAGGTTGCCGTGGTGGAGGTCGCAGAGTCAGAGGCCGCTAATGTAGGCGGCTGCCATAAACGTGAACGGGACAGGGGGCACTATGACAGTAGTCAACGGGAGAGGTAATTTGTACCGAGGTCACTTGGACAGAGGCCCCCGGACAGAGGTCACCAGGTTATTTGCTAGTGGCATTAGAGATCGTGATTGATTTTACGGCGGTCAACATTTCCATACGAAAAAAAATGGGTACATTATCAACGGGGTTGCAACACAGGTAAAGTAGCTGTGGAAATCAAAAACAAAATCGGAAATGTCAGAAAGACTCAGCAGGTAAGGCCACAACTGTAGGGAGGTAAAGTCAATGTTTCAGGTCCAAAGCTCGCAGACAGGACTGGTCCGGTCAGCGCCCTGGGTATAATCGGGCTCAGAAGGACATCTATGAGGAGTTTGCAGGTCCTCCCTGTAACCACATGGGTTTACCTCCGATGCTCCGGGTTCCTGCCGCATTCCGAAGACTTGCTGGTCGGTGGTGTACATGTGTAACTTGCCCTGGAGTATGTAGAGAACACGGACTTAAAGGGTTACAGGACAGTTAGTGAGACTTGGATTGCTCTGCGAGGTGGCACAGTCGCGATGATCCGACTGTCCTCCTGATCTGTCATCTGGAAATAGGAAATAATCCGCTAAAGAGAATCGGTAGAAAATCCTTTTGAACTCCGGGTTATTGATTCTGACCGTATTACCTTTCTGAGGAGTGGTCCCGACCTTGAAACCTTAACTATTTCTCACCCCACAGATGCTGCGTGACCTGCCGCCATGTCCCAGAACTTTCTGTTTTAGTTTCAGATTTCCAGCACGTGTATTTTGTTTATTCAGTGTGTGTGTTCACCCTTCTCTACCCGTCGCGGTTTACGGGGAATTTTCTCATTATGTTTCTCTCCTGCAGATCACCAAATTAAAAATCGATAGCAATCCTTTCGCCAAAGGATTCCGGGATTCCTCCCGGCTCACCGATATGGAGAGGTACTGTCTCCCGGAGTAAGGCCCTTTCTTCTCAGTTTCATATGATGTGATATGGCGCGGTTTATACAATGCGAAACAAACATACTTTAATACAAAGCTTCTAGTTTCGTGAACGCTTCGGGTTGTAAAACGTCTCCGAATGTTACTGGTTGTCATTTTGTAATGGTGAAACTATGCTCCGGCTCTCGAATCATTTCATCAACCGCTTTAGAGTCGCGTAATGAGAGGAGTCTGCTTTTAGCGGACACTGACCATTGCGGACAAGCTGGCGTTTACCGACGCAGCTTGGCCGCGCCCACCCCCTCCCGTCACCGTGCCGCGGGCGGTGGCTCCGACCCTGACTCTGCAGATGTTCCTCTTCTTGCACCACGCAACTCCCTCCGAATAAGTTAACGCTTCCCACTGCGTTGGCGCACGGCGGACACAACTCGCTTGTTCCATTGGAACAATTGGACCTCCATCCACTCCCGATCCAAACCCGCCAAGTCCCTACCCTTCAACTGTGAGCCCAGAAAACCCAAGCGTGGCTGAAGGTTTGGGGTTGGTATGTTCAGGTGCGCATGTTCTGTGGTTTCCTGGCCACACGTCCTCCGTTGCTGATTGAATCCCGATTTCCACGAGCTTTCCTATTTCGACCGGTCACGTTTCATGGCTTCGTTTCGGGAGAGCGGTAAAAAAATTACTGGATCCAATTTTTGAGAGGAGGGGTTTACTCATGTTTTCGCCTCGCAAGATAACAGGTGTGCGTTCTATTTTTGAGAAACGCCAGTCAACCTTTAAACGAAATATTTCCCCCTTCACTGAAGCGGTCTTGACAGAGAACGCATGGAGGCGTCTCCGCATCATCAGTAGGACAGTTCCCGCACACTGGGGGCCGTGGCGGCGGGTCCCCGGTGTAAAGAGCCTCCTTTGTCTGTGGGCCCAACGTTTGGCTTCGATTGGGTCTCAGACGTCTGCAGCTCCTGGGCAGGCGGTTCAACTCGGACGGTCAACGGCTTGGGATGGAAAGATCTATTATGTGTAGGCAGAGTGAGCCGTAGTTCGATTCACAGATGGGGCAGATTAGTACCGGACCGATCGCAGCCCCTACCGGAGCTCACCAGCTGCCGGACCAGCGGAGTAAACTCGGCGAGGCAGCCGGCTGCGATATCCCTGCTCCAGCACTCCGCCAGCGCCCTATGTTGGATGAATGCGGATTAGATATAATCCGGGGCATTGAGCGAAGGATTCTAGATTTATCTACAACCCCCCTCTGCCCGCTTCACGGAGATCCCCTGCCTGTGCACGCCGTCCTTTCGGCCGGTATGATTGAGGGCTGGGTGGACTAGCTCCGGCGCACCCAGCTAGCTGGGCGGTCACTGCCGGTGCGCCAGGGGTGAGGGCAAGTCTGACGGAGGTTGAGAGCGTTCGGACAGTTGTGTTTTCAACCAAATTTTAAGAATGGGTTTGAGACTTGTTGTCGGAGATTGAGGTTTGTGGGGAATCGAACAGACGCAGTTTGTTTAAGTGGGAAGTTAGATGAGCCGATGGCAAAAGATTGGGATACTGAGTTGGATGATCAGCCATGATCATATTGAATGGCGGTGCAGGCTCGAAGGGCTGAATGGCCTACTCCTGCACCTAATTTCTATGTTTCTATGATTGAAAGGCGAGACATGGAGAATTAGTCGCAGGGAATCACTGGGGCCTGGGAGTCACTGTATGTGATATACCACAGATAAATTGAGAAATAAAGGTTAGAAGAAATGGGAATCTAACTCGGACCGTACAATATATTGGAAGAAAAACACAAAGTGCTGGAGTAACTCAAAGTGTCAGGCAGAATCTCTGGATGCCATGGATAGGTGACATTTAGTGTCGTAACCCTTCTTCAGACTGATTTACACATGTTGGTTTATAAACCAGTATCTACAGTCCCTTATGTCTCCACACACTACATGGCCAGAAGAGCTAAATCCAGATCATATTTGTTTTTTAATTGCCTGTACATAGCAAGATAACTCATTGTAAGTTGAAGAGCTCCCCGAGCCATCAGCTGCCATGAAGTGAGAATCAGTTCAGTTCATCTCTGGTATCTACTTTTTATCAGGTGGTACTGGTTATATTTACACCCCCAGGGTAGACAAGGGTTACAGCCAGTGCAGGAAAGAGCGTTGAGGTAACCGATTCTCTATAATGTATTGAATTATGCAGCAGACAAGAGAGGCCGAATGGCCTGCATGTGCTTCTATTTAGTTTGTTCTTGATCCTGTCTGTACTGTGCTGCAGGGAAAGTGTGGAGAATCTTATCCAGAAGCATACCTATGCACGATCACCCATCCGGACATATGGAGGCGAAGATGATGGTCTTGGAGAGGAGAACCAAACAGCACAGAACAGAGGTAGGAAAAAAACATCATATCTGTAGCATACCCCATCACCCAAGGCATCCTGCCTCCTGAGCAACTGTAACATATTTGAAGTGTGCTCACTGCTACAATATGGTAAATGTAGCAATCAATCTGTGCACAGCAAGATCCCACCAGCAACACCACGACAATGGCCCGGATATTGAGGCAGATATGCCAGCACTCACAGCGGTTTCCAGGGTGGACAGTGGTTTCTGATCTGCACACATGTGGATTCCAGCAGTAGCTGCCAAAGACACACTGTTCCCCCACTTACAGCACCATGGCAATTTTCCATGATTTCATTATTTCTGTGTCTGCATTAATGTAATGACATGCTGAGTCACTAGTTTATGCCGAGATATCTGGAGGCCCAGCACTGGTGGGGCACTCCGAGAAGATACATGGTGGATGGACACCTGGCCAGGAAAAGCCAGGGAAAGCAGACCCCCCCCCCCAAAACTGTAGGTCCTAATCCATCCCAGGTGACAATAACTGGGAACTCCCCAAATCTCCACTCTCACCCAGGGAACTGAAGCACTCCAGATAACAGCAAAATCCCAAAGGTCTGCTGTGCAGGAAGGAACTGCAGATGCTGGTTTACACCGAAGATAGACATAAAATGCGGGAGCATCTCTGGATAGGAGGAATGGGTGATGTTTTGGTCAAAACCCTTCTTCAGAGTCAAGGGAGAGGGATGAGGGAGGGAGAGGGGAAAGTGGGATGAGGGAGGGTAAGAGGGATGAGGGAGGGAGGGAGGGAGGGATGTGGGACTGGTGGAATATTGTGTTGGGGAATGGGTTGCGTTGGGGGACCAGGCCTTCCGTGTGATAGGGACCCAACGGGTCCCATTTAGTCTAGTACAGAGTTAAAATTTAATCAGGGGGACAGTCAGACTGGTTGGAGAACTAGGAAGTGGATGGGATGGAGAGAGAGAGCAAGCAAGGGTTACTTCAAGTTAGAGAAGTCAATATTCATACCACTGCGGTGTAAGCTGCCCAAATGGAATATGAGCTGCTGTTCCTCCAAATTGTGCTTGGCTTCCCTCAGATAGTGACAGTGAAGGAGACTCAGGACAGAAAGTTCAGTATGGGAGGGGGAGTTAAAGTGTTTAGCAACCGGGACATCAGGCAGGATTAGGCAGTCCGCTCATTTCCTTTGATGTCTCATGTTCACACCTTGTACTTCCTTATCTCTGTGTCACCCTCTCCGCTGACTGTCTGAAGAAGGGTCTTGAACCAAAACATCACCTATTCCTTCTACCCAGAGATGCTGCCTGTCCCGCTGAGTTACTCCAGCATTTTGTGTCTATCCCAAAGGTCTGCTGGTGCATATAAATAAGTACCTCTGTAACATCTCTATAAAACCCTCCAAATGGACGCATACTGAATCTGTACAAGATAGCAGCATAAAGCCAGCCATTAGTTAAAGCTGAAACATTTATCATCCAAGTTACTGTACTGAGCCTAGATATCATCAGAAACCTCAGTCTCGCCATAAACTATTTAAGGAATGTTACTAGGACAAAATCTGCTCAAATAATTAACAGAGTATAGAAAATAGGTGCAGGAGTAGGCCATTAGCAATTTAATTTGGTTGACAATTATTTATGATTTAGAAAAGTGTTCCAAATAATGTTATTTTAAAAAAAAACCATTTCATTGTTTGTTGGCCTTGTGCGACGCATAAACTGACCTCGCCTTTAAATTAACCAAATGTCAAATACCACGGATGGTAAATGAGGGAGCATGCATTCAGGCTCAGCACTTGGGTTTGGCAAGATGATGGATTTACTGGTCTCCGACTGCTCATTAGTTGTGTCAGCTCAGTCTTGCAGGATGCTGAGACCAGCACGTCTCTCATCTCATTGCTGACAGGGTTAGATTCAGTTTGTGCTTCTCATTGCAATTTGGAGCCTGGCACAGACGAGTTTTGCCCCACTTGTAACCAGATGTCTCATCTTACCACCATTGGGCATAGATGGGAACCTCCCTGTGTGTAGTGCTCAAATTATCCCCCACATTAGTTACCCTGATTCATTAAAACATATCTGGGGGGGAGTGATCCGACCATTGGGGGTAGGGTGGAATCTAAGAATCTGATAGGCTGTGAAATTAGGAAACGATTCTACACCCAGTGTGGTGGAAATATGGAGATCCTTTCAACTGCAGCAATTGGATGGCGGGCCAATTGTTAATGTCAAATCTGAGATATTCTTGCCAACTGAGGATATTAAGGGAGCGGAGAAGACATATTTATTAGGTCACAGATTGGTCTTGATCTCACTGAATGGTGGAACACATATGGGAGGCTGAATGGCCTACTCCTGTTCCTCAATTTGCCTCAGTGGAATCCACAGCACCACGATTCTGACTCGGATCATTCTTCCCCCCGATTAGGTTTAAGTGTATTATTGTCACGTGTTCTGAGGGACAGGGAAAACCTTTATTTTGCATGCTATCCAATCAAATCAGATAATACTGTACCTAAACACAATCATGCTGAAATCAAGCACATTAGGTAAAGTGACGGGAAAGATAGAGTATGCAGAATGTAGTCCTCAGCATCGTAGCGCACTAGTTCCAGAGACAAAATCCAATGTCCTCAATGGAGTGAAGGTGGATTGGGCAGTATTCAATACTGTATCCAATCCAGTATGTGTAGGTTGTTATAGAACCCATCGCCCAAAAACCGGAGATCAGGCATTCTGCGGTATTTGTGTAAGAAGTAACTGACGATGCTGGTTTAAACCGAAGATAGACCCACAAAGCTGGAGTAACATAGTGGGACAGGCAGCATCTCTGGAGAGAAGGACTGGGTGACGTTTCAAGTCGACACCCGGTATTTTCCCATTTGAAACCCCCTCCTGCCACTTTCTTCTGGGATTAGCATTCCGTTTGAGACCGCGGGAAAGCCCATTCCTCATCAGAAATGAGGAAAATTGTTTAAAATCATAACTCCAAGATGAAATCCAGATCTCATCAAGTGACAATGTGCACTTTAAATAACCACCATCCGTACCCTATCCCGTCCAGGAAGCCAGCACAGGGCTACCCATTTGTTTGTGCTTTGCTTTAGTTCCAAGCTGCATTTTCCCGCTGGGTTGGTGTGCGCCTGGAGCAGCAGTGAAAAATAGCCGCAGAACCGACACAATTTGATAGCCCGTGCCGGCCAGAAATGAGTATAGGCGAAACTGAGATCTTATACAATGGAACCAAGAAAGGCAATTTATCCGCCAGCCTTACCCGAAGTTCACCATGGAATGAGACTCAAATCTTTAGCGGGGTTTGCTGATCTGTGGGGACAAACTAACATTTGGATATATAACATAGGTAACTGAAGCCAGAAAAGAACGATTAAAATAAAATCAGGCGCTCTTTGGGGGAAAATCTAATTTAACGCCGTACCATCAGTGTATGGAGTTTTTCTGGTCCATTGAATTGGACCAATCTCCATTTCAGCAGGTCAGCACACCGGGAAGGAACTCACAGCCGCAACAAAGTGCTCGGGAGGCAATGACTAGCGACGAAATGAAGCAGACCCCGGCCATCTACTGACCCGAGCCGGCAATCAGTGACTGGGAACTAAAAATTGGATACACTGCATACCATAATTAATTATCTAGATGACATACTGCAAATTATAATATAAATTATTTACGAAATTTTCTGATCTCCGGCGGTTCTTAAGAAGGGTCCCGGCCCAAAACGTTGGTTAGCCCGTCTGCCCTTCCACAGATGCTGTGCTGAGTTCTTCCAGCACGTTTGATATGGTCGCAAGTGCCGCTTGGACTGAAACATGGTTCTGTTCACACTCGGCCGCTTTCCGTGTACACAGGATCGCGTACACCCACTCACACTCTGTATTTTCTTTCTGCAGGATCCGCCTTTACAACTTCGGACAACTTGTCCCTGAGCACCTGGGTCGCTTCTTCCTGCAATTTCCCGGGATTCCAGCACCCCCAGTCGCTGGCGATCGCCACCACCGCCGCTTCGCTGGCCACCCCTGTCCCTCACCCCATCCAAGGGTCGCTGCCACAGTACAGCCGCATCGGGGTGCCCCTGACACCGTCGGCCATCGCCAGCTCCATGCAAGGCAGCGGGCCGGCCTTTCCCACATTCCACATGCCTCGCTACCATCACTACTTCCAGCAGGGGCCCTACGCCGCTATCCAGGGCCTGCGGCACTCGTCGGCTGTCATGACCCACTTTGTGTGATGGACAGCGGGGCTGCATCCCCGCCCAGGGACCGTGGCCCATGTGAGAGGCGTTCAGAGCATCAGGGACATGCTCTGCACCAACAGCTCAACGGCGCACCAAGAAACAACTCCTGCAGGGACACGGGCAGAGACTCCAGCCTCCAGAATGCATCACAGGATTGGACTACAATGCATTGTCACAGTGGACCACTATTCCCACGATGCACCGTTCACAGCCAGTCTGCAGGGAGGATGAAGCGCCCTCTTCTGCCAGCAGCATTGGCACAGCAGCGAGCTGTCAGCACCGCCAGCCAGACGCACTCACTGTATGCACCGTGTGGCGCGCAGACGGAGCCCGCTGAGCCGGCGACCCAAAGGACATTCCTGCACTAGTATTGCCAGATGGTGCACTGCTGCCGACATACTGCGGACTCTCAGCGTGTCTGAACATACAATCACATCTCCGATACAACCCACCAGTGGGTGTGACAGTGTCTACGCAAGTGTGTGTGTGAGTGTGTAAGAGTGGGAGTGCGTGTTTGTGTTCATGCTTGTGTGTATCCTCGGGTCTGCGTGCGGGTGTGTGTTTGCGTGTGTGTATCAGTGTGAGAATCCGCGTGTGTCAATGTGTCCGCGTGTTTAAGTGTGAGTGTGTATGTGTGCATAATTGAATGTGCATATGTCTGCATCAGTGTGAGGGTGTATGCAGGCGCGCACACTAGGTGCGAGAGACGTTCTGTATGAGACTGAGAGTTCGGTTTTTAAGTTATTGTTTGGTGCGTGGGCCTTTAACAAGCGGGCTGCTTTGCTCTGGATAGTGTTGAGCTGACTAATCCAGGCAAGTGGAAACGGATCCATCACGCTCCTGACTTGTGCCTCGTAGCAGGCGAACAGGCCCTGCAGTGTCACTCTTTGCAGGATACCTAACCTGCGACTTGCTCCCGAAGACACGGGATTAATGTCTGACATAGTTGAGCGTCTGGACATTGGCGATCACCAGGATATTGCTGCTGCAGTCCTGGTGATGTTAATACCATCGAGAAATAAGGAAAGGTGTTTTGGCTCTCTCAATGTGATTGCTGGCATTTCTGTGGCCAAATAATACCGGCCACTTACCCAGCCTGCACCTGAATGTCGCCCAGTTGCCGTTGCATACCGGCCTGGGATTCGCGTCATTTGCAGAGGACTTGTGAATGGAATTGACCGTTGTACCGCATCAGTGAACATCCCCACCTCTGCCCTCGTGGTGAAAGGATGATCACCGATGAAGCAGCTGCAGCTCCTTGGGTCCCGGACACTGTCTGCGGGAACTCCTGCAGTGATGTCCTGGGCCTGGGATAATGGATCTCAAACAACTATTTTCCTTTGTTCAGAATCTGAGTGATAGGGATCCGTTGGGATTTTCCCTTTTATTTCCATTGACTCCATTTGCTTTACCAGGGCATCTTGAAATGCTGTCTTGGTGTCAAGGGCAGTCGCTCTCAGCCTCCCTGCAGGAGGTCAGCTGATTGTTCACCAAGGCTGCGATGACGAATGGATCTGAGTTACGAAGCACAAACAGCGCACCAATGAGTAGGCTGTTGGGGACTAAGTGCCACCGTCAATGTAACCTTCCGTCACTTTGCTTTATACGACAACAATTAGCCGAATTGGATTTGCGGTGGTTTTGTGAACACGGTGTAGTTGGGCAATTTTCCCCATTGTCGGTAGCTATCGGTTTTGTAATGGACTGGGACAGCTTGCCTGGAGGTGCAGTCAGTTCTGGAGTGCAGGTCTAAAGCTGGGGCGCTGCTTGTTCCCGTTATACCGGGGGTCCTCAGTCAACGAGGGGACTGGTTTCTGTACGAGGGACAATCTCAGGAGGAAGCTGAGACTGAACGCTCTCACTCCACACTTCTGGCTGAGGCTGGCTAGGAATGATGTCGCTTTGTCTCCAGATCTTCCAGCCTGGTCCAGCATCGTAGGGATGAGGTGACCTCCTTCTCCCGTTAACTGTTCAATTAACCAGCCTCATTCACAACCAGGCGTGGCAAGACTGCGGAGATTCGATCCGATCCATTTGTCTATTGCATGCCGTAGTTACTGTTTAACAGCACATAGCCCTGCCGCAGCGCCACTATACTGGTGCTCGTCAACTCCAGGCACACTTAAGGCAGCTTCCATCATACCGCTCTGCACTCTTCATTTAATCCAGACCCCCCCCCCCCCCCCCCCCCCCCCCCCACACCCACTCCTCCGCGCTTGTTTTCACAGTGACGGCGAGTGATGGTCGTGCCAAATGATGCTACAGACGGGGTGGTGAACATTTTTGCTGCTGTCGACCCACGGCGCCACGTGGTGTGTTTGTGTACGAGTGTTTGGGCAAGAGTATGTTAGGGACCGACTGTGTGCGTTCCTTGCAACTGTATATGTACGGCCGAGAGTGTACATGTGCGCACGCGAGTCTGTGTGCATGTGTGTGCGTGCACGAAAGAGGGTCGTGTGTGCCGGTGAGTGTGTGCATGTGTGTGTTTCTGTGTGCATGTGCAAGGAGACTGCAAAGGTGTGGGCAGGTGATGTGTGATAAAGACTGTGCGTGTCCCAGTAGAAGGCAAAAGAAGAACTCTCCCTATGTCTACAAGCATCCATTTAATGTCCTACCATTTGTGAGCATGTTCACTCATTTTAAAACAATTAGTAATAAAATGCCATTATGTGTTTTTCTCCTGTACTAGATTATATTCAAAGGAAATTGTGGAGCTACACCTATTAAGAATTGTTTTCTAAAAGTGCAATATATTTATTTCTGCTGGAACTGATTTCAATGCATTATTTGAAATTTAAGATTAAAATTGTGTATTTATAAACGGCAAGATCTGTACAGTCATTAAATGCACCCGTTGCTGCAGCATTGATGTTAATGTTTTTTTGCAGGAGCGACCCATCCACACGACTTTGCGGGTCTGTTCAGTACATGACCTGCGTTGTAATTCAACATTGCTGTGTTTCCCGTCTCGATCCGTCCCGCGGGTATTCGCACTTCTTCCTCCTTCGCAAGGTGGTGCTTCAATACACGTTGCGTTGTGAACTATATGGCCTTGTTGTTACAGTAAACGTTTGGTTCTAAGCATAAAGAATTGACCATTCGAACCTAATCGCCTCAATACATTCGTGGATGATCAGAACTTGCCTTCAGTTCCATGTTTCTTTCCACCCCCCGGGAAGTTGAAAGTTCCTCATCGGAGTTCACATATAAAGATATATAATTTATATACTGTACACTATGTCTTCGGAAATTGCTCTTCCTGTTGGTATCACAGAGTGAGGAAGCAAAGATCTGGTCAGTTGTGGCTGGAGTTCTCAGAGAGAATTGTGAGACCCCGCGCTGGACTGGAGGACACATTATGAGGCCCAGGGCAGCGCTGAGGGAGGACAGCCCCGCTGACATTTCGGAACACCATCCTTTGCTCTCTCAGGTGAATGTAACTTACCCCATGGTACTCGAACAAGAGAAAGGGAGTTCTCGACAACACTCTGACGAATATGTATCTCCCAGTCAAGAGCTCTGGAAGAAATGGTTGCATTACTGATGATGGGAACTTGCTTTGCGCATATGGAGTGTGTGAGGACGTCAGAGGTACTTCCAGAACAGATACCTTCCAACGAGAAAAACAATCCCAAGTTCTTAACTAGGTCAAATAATGATAATAAAGAAAGCGCAGTTATTGAATGGCACTGGGAGTTGGAAGGTTGAACAGAATATAAAATAGCCCAAGAATGGAATGGCTGAAATATTATTCAGGAAAAAATTAGAGAGCGAGGTAAAACTGACTAACCTATAAAACAGATGATGTTTTCCCATGCATTAAAAAAAACGAAAAATCAAGAAAGGGGTATCAATAATGGAAATCCATGAGATGGCAGATGAACCAAGCCGCTAATTTGCATCAATCCACTATGAAGTATGCAAGTAACATTCCAGAAATAGATATAGACGGGGAATTAGAAGGGAGGGAAGAATTAAGGAGAATTGCAGTTACCAAGTCAGTGGGCCAAGTCAAGTTGTTGGAACGTGTTCTGTTCAGTTTCCATGACCAGGTGGACTTCACTCCAGGGTCTTCACAGAAGTGGCTGGTAAGATAATTAATGCGTGGGTTTTAATTGCCCCAAATTTCCTAGGGAAGGTTCTATTAGATTGGCAAATTCCTTTACTCAAAAACGGATGGAAAGAAGAAAATTGGAAACTATGGGCCACAGTGCAACAGTCACATGGAAATAGTAAGAAGCTGTTCTTAATGTTGTTATTGCAGGGGAGAATTACAACTAATCAGCCAATGTCAAATGGCTTTGTGAAAGTAAGTTTATGTTTGACCAGTCCAAAGGGACATGTGCTGTGGATAAAGAGAACTAGTGGATGCCTTGTACATAGCCTCCCAGAGGCTTTTGATAAGGAGCCACATCAAAGATTATAGAAGAAAATAAAAGACCGGTGCAGGAGGCTACATATTGCTGCGAATAGGCGATCGGCCAGCTAACAGGAAACAGAGGATGGGTACAAATGGGTCTTTTTCTGGTTATGAAGGTGACCAACAGCGCACTGCAGGGGATCAATGCTGGGCCTCAACTTAGTACAG
The DNA here is from genome assembly GCA_035221665.1 of Okamejei kenojei. Lineage (NCBI taxonomy): Eukaryota > Metazoa > Chordata > Chondrichthyes > Rajiformes > Rajidae > Okamejei > Okamejei kenojei. Next base: position 81,560,144 of record CM069134.1, read on the forward strand.
TTTATTTGCCTAATTTGGATAAAGGCACCAAAGGATGTAATGTTTCTCAGTAATTTACCATGAAGGTTTCATTTGTAATTAGCTTTCTTAAAATTGACATGTCAAGCTTCCTGACTTTGTAATCACAAAAACATTTTATTCACATTCTCATACCTCTGTTCCAGAAACCCTCATGCAAAAATATAATGCCTTCAGGAGCCACAAGTAAAGTAATTACATATTTAACCCTTACCAAGTACCCTCTCTTTTCCAAATGCATTTATGTTGTTCCGCCTAAAGATGTCACAAAGCATATACATCAGTCATTGAAGTGTTATCTGTTGTAGCCAATCTGCACACAAATATCAAGTACCAGTTATGTGATAAAGTACATGACCCTAGCTGTGGAGTAAATATCAACCCTAGTAAGGTCATCCCTAAGATACTACTGTTAGATTTCAACATTCACATGAGAGGACAAGGGTTTGTCCCAACATCTCATCCAGGCAGCTTAGCTTTTAGAACCACTGCAAATTGGCAGAGTTTCCCTGTGTAAACACATTTTTAGCAATAGAAACACTATTTTATTTTACATTTCAAAATAGACTTTATTCAGGTAATAAATATATCCAATACATGAACCGTGCAAAAAAATTAATCCGATAATTTCTGAGGCTATAAAAAATATTCAAAATAGTCTACAAACATTGCTGAAATTTCACAAATGTATCTCCCACCCTTGCCACTCATGTGGCCCACTGACGTGGAATCCCTTCCCTTATTTTGTGGGGCGTCTCCACCACACCCTGCCCCCTATGTCCAGCAGTGAAAGGAACCTAGACTGTGGTCCTCCCCCACCGAGCCTTGGTGTTGCTGCACCGAGCTTGCAGTCTGCAGCGGGACAGTCGGCAACATTCCCTGATGGACATCTCACTCCGCTGGGTGGTGAACAATGCTCAGGCAGACCAAAGAGCCATCTTTGCTGATGACCTTCCAGCAGCTCTCGATGTCAGTCTCTGAATGTGTCCCTGGGAACAGTCATTAAATCACAGAATCCTCTGTGATGGAGCTGTTCAGAATAAACTGTGACAGGGACCCTGGCAAACCTCTACAGACTCTCTTTGCAAATCCACACTCTGCAAAGAGGTGGGCAACCATCTCCTCTCCATAGCAGCCGTCCCGAGGGCAGCGTGCGCTGGTAGTGAGGTTCCGATGGTGCAGGAAGGATCTGACTGGGAGGGTTCTCCTCACCGCCAGCCAAGCCAGGTCTTGGTGCTTGTTGGTGAGTTCTGGCGATGAAGCATTTTGCCAGACAAGCTGGGCAGTCTGCTCTGGGAACCACGCCACAGGATCCATTGAGTCATTTCCCTGCAGTGCCTGCAGGATGTTCCGTGCTGACCACTGCCCGATGGACTTGTGGTCAAAGGTGTTGGTCCGGAAGAACCTTTCCACAAAAGTCAGATGGTGCGGCAATGTCCAGCTGACTGGCACATTGCGTGGCATCTGCGCCAGGCCCATCCTTCACAACACTGGGGACAGGTAGAACCTCACCAGGTAATGACACTTGGTGCCCACGTGCCTTGGCTCTTTGCTCCGCCTGATGCAGCCACACATGAAGGTGGCCATCAAGGTGAGGGCGACGTTGGGAATGCTTATAATCCCGTTGTCTGCCGACTTGGGCATTGTGTCTCGTCTCACCCAGTGCCACCCTCGATCCCCAGGTGAACTGGAAGATGGCCCGGGTGATCCCTGTGGCGTAGGAGGGAGGGACAGGCCACACTTGTGCCAAGTACAGCAGCCCCGAGAGCACCTCAACACCTGATGACCAAATTTTTTCCCGTTATGGAGAGGGAGCGTTGCTTCCACAGCTCCAGTTTCTTCCCCACCTTGGCTATCTGCTCCTGCCAATTCTTGTCACATGCCTCATCTCCCCCGAAACAGATCCCCAGCAGCTTCAAGAAGTCAGGTTTGATGGTGAAGGGGACGGAAGATCTGTCGGGCCAGTTGCCAAAGAGCATGGCCTCGCTCTTCCTGCGGTTCACCCTGGCTCCCGTGGCTGACTCAAACTGGTTGCAGACGCTAATCAGTCTGCGAACCGACCCTGGGTCCGAGCAGAAGACAGCGACATCGTCCATGTACAGGGAGGTTTTGACCTGAGTGCCCCCACTGCCTGGCAATGTCACTCCTCTTATGCTCATGTCCTTCCTGATGGACTCGGCAAAAGGTTCAATACAACAGGCGAACAAGACAGGAGTGAGAGGGCAACCCTGCCTGACTCCAGACCTGACGGGGAAGCTGTCTGATTCCCACCCATTGATTTGGATGGCACTACGGATATCGGTGTAGAGCAGTTGGATCCAATTCCTGATTCCCTCCCTAAAGCCCATTTTGGCGAGCACGTCCCTCATATACGTGTGCGATATCCTGTCGAAGGCCTTCTCCTGGTGCAAGCTGACTCTGCAGGCATCCACCCGCCTGTCCTGCATGTAGGCGATGGCATCTCCCAGCACCACCAGGCTGTCTGACATTTTCCTGCCATTTGCAGCAGAGGATCACCCGTCCCAGGGCAGACGTGACCTGGCTGGCGATGGCCTTGGACAGGATCTTATAATCAACAGTCAACAATGTGATGGCTCTCCAAGTCCTGATATCCTTCATCTTCTCCTTCTGCTTGTAGATTAGGGTGATGCTGCCCTTCCTCATGGAGTCTGACATGCTGCCGGCTAGAAGCATGTCGTTGTACACTTCCAACAGGTCCGGGCCCACCCAGTCCCACAGAGCCGAATACAACTCGGCCGGTAAGCCATCGCTTCCGGGAGTTTTACTCGAGTCAAAGGAATGGATGGAGCCAGTCAGCTCCTCTAGGGTCAGTGGTTGGTCCAGGCGTTCCCGCTTGCTGTCCTCCAAGACCTAAATGTGATAGAGGACAGGAAGTGCTGGGAGGCAGTGCTGTCTGTGTCCTTTCTGTCACACAATTTGCAGATCCTCAGCATGTCCGTCTGCAAGGATGTTACTGAGCCGTCCTCCTCCCTAAGGCTGTTCATCACAGAGCTCCCCCTGTGAACCTTATGGAAGAAGAAGCGTGAGCACGTCTCACCCTGCTCCACGTGGCGGACCCTGGATCGGAAGATGATCTTGGAGGATTCAGAGGTAAAGAGCTGAGCTTGCCGGTCCTTCAACTGTCTAAGTTTGTCTCTCACATTCACCCCGCTCGACTGCAGAAGGAGCAGTTGCTGCAAATCTGTCTGGAGTTGGCACAATTCCCTCTGACTTTGTCTTGCTCTCTGAACACCTTTAAATATGAAGAACCTTTTAATGTTCTCCTTGGATGCTTCCCACCAGTGTGCAGGGGAGTCAAAGAGGGGCTTCACGGTTCCCCAACATGCGTAGTCCCTCTTTAGCTCCTCAATGTTTCCGGGGGTCAACAGCTTCACATTTAACTTCCACGTCCTTCTGCCTGCCTTCTGGTCCTCCTGTAGGTGACAGGAAGCCTGAAGGAGGCAGTGGTCAGCGAAGAACACCGGCGTGAGGTCGCTGTGTCTGACCGTGACGGCCTTCAATATGAAGAGGAAGTCTATCCGGGACCAGACTGAACCGTCCGATCTCGACCAGGTGAAACGCGGCTGGGGCCCGCCTGCAGAGTCGCTGAAGGCATCGCACAGCTTTGCGTCTTTTGCCGTCTCTATCAGGAGCTTGGTCGTGCTGTCCAGTCTGTTGTCGGCACTGCCGGATCGTCCAGCCGCATCAATGGTGCAGTTGAAGTCACCGGGCAGAACATGGTGAGCAGCGGTGGGAGCTGCTGGAGAACGGGTGAGGCATACACATTAATCAGCTGGAGCTGAGAGCCCTGGTACATTACATCCACCAGGAGGAGACGCCCCCCAACCACCTCCCTGACCTCAGTGACGGTGAAGCTCCCTCCCCGCAGCAAGATCCCCAGACTGGAAGCGCAACCGTCATTGCCCCCCGACCACACCGACAGTCTGTGGGGTCACCATCGCGCCACCTCCCCCCCGCACTCCTGCAGAAAAGCCACGTCTGCCTTGACCTTGGCCAGGTACTGCAAGGCGTTCACACACCGCGCACGTTTAATGATGCCAGTTTTAGCCCCATTGTCCTTTAGAGTCACTGACCGTCATCTTGTCCCCTCATCCCAGCTCTTGTTGAGCTCTTCTGTTCCAACAGCCCAGAGATCCAACCACGTAACTGTATGGGACTGCAATTACATGTAACACAGACTGGGTGCAGGCAACAGATTATAGTCCCGAAAGACATTGGTGAACCAGCTGATTTTTACAACAGCAGTTTCACGATCATTGTCACATTTTCTACATCAACACCTGAATTTAAACTGCACAGTAAAGTCCGATTGTGTCTCTGGATCAATAGTCCAATTCTTGATGTTAATTGAATAACTGAACCACTGCCCTACCGTACAGTAACTAGATGACGAAGTGCTGGTGCTGGGTTGTTAATGTCTGATACTCAATCTGGTAATTAAGAACATGTTATGTTTCCAGAATAAGCAACATGGGCTGGCAGGGCACCGTGAGCAGAGATGAGTCATGAGAGGTACAGAAAGACCAAGGGATGGCTGGTGGAAGTGAGAGACTCATGTGAAAATTGCTCCAGAAATATCTCCAAGCAAATCTGTCAGCAGTAGGGGATCTTCTTCTTCAAATGGACAGCATGTACGAAAGTTCCCTTTTAGTCCTTGCAATATGGTAATGGATTGATTAACGGTGTTCGTAGAGTAGACTTAGTTAATTTGCAGCTCAATCCTAGTCTTAGAATGGGCAAAAAAAGCTTGCTTGGACACTGTTGACAAAGTTGAAAGGACGCAGCCAGCGACATTCATGAGGTTTTGATTCTGTTCAGCAAACATTGAAGCAATTTTTCATAGCTGAGATCCAGAGTGAGATTTCAGTTTCAAACTCAATGGGAAAACATCTGTCCCAGAGTGAAATTATTTAGAGAACAGCTGTATTCATTTCAAATTAATAAATTAAAGATAATGAAACTTTTTGAACAGATGTTTGCCTTTCCTGGTTAGGATACCTCTGCTATCAGATATGATCAGTGCCGATTACAGTCACTTCCTTGGCTGGTCAGTTCTGGAACATTTTAACAGTTATAGTACTGGGCAAATATAATCCATTGCTTCTCTCCGTGACCTGCTCTTTTTTCCTGGTACAAGTGTCCTGAAGATTATATGAAGTAAGACAGTTTGGATTAGTCCCCAAAAACGCATCCTAGACAATCTCCTGTCTTCTGGAAAGCACGCATGATAATTACTTTAAAGAAAACTGAGAACGAAGAGGTTTTTATACAAATTTTCCTTCTGTTGCAATGGTTACATTTTAGTTGCATCTTTTCATAGAAAACAGCAGTGGCGGCAGGCTTTCTTTGTAAGTTTAGCAACGTTTTATGGAAACAAAACCAGGAACAAAAAGAAATAAATGCCCGCATGAAAGCAGAGTGATGAAGCCCCCTTTCGCCCTCTGTAGAACAGGCTCCAGACTCCCAGCATCTGCTATGTCCCAGTCTCATGTCGCACCTCTCACTCCTCCGAACTACACTGAGTTTAGGCCGTTCCCTTCAATCGCTCCCCTCAGGGCAGCTCCTCATCCCAGGGATCAACTGGGAAAAGCAAGCATTTTGGATCCCAAAATCACACACTGCTCCATGTGTGGGGAGAACAAAGCTCATCTAATCGCAGCAAAGTTTCCTCATTTTGTGTTGCAACCACTTGGCGATAGAGGCCAACACTTCATAAACTGCCCATTCACTTGTTGTACCTGCACACCATGATCCAGCGCATCCAACTTCACCCTTCCGCACGCCCACATTTAGGATTTCTCGTCGTTTAACAAGCATCATGTTATTCTATTCTTTCTGCCGAACCATCTGTTACCATTGGTTCACTATTTAATATATTTCTATTCTGCATATTCCCTTCACCCTTCTCATTGCTCACTGTCCGACCTCGCGTTGTGTCAACAAACTTGGAAATGTTATACTCTGTATTGCAATCTACTGGCCTGCCTGGAGGATGTACATGGTTTAGAAGATACATTGGAACCATAGCGTTTAAAGGTCTACAGAACATGTGCATAGAATGCGTGTACACGAATATACATGTACTAGGGTATTTATAGTTTTCCTTTTAGCACAGAATAAGCATTCTTGGTGTACAGAGGTTGCATTATACTGGATGTACTTGGGACATGAATGTCTATAGTGATGGAAGTTGAATGTTTTGGGTGTAAACTGGGCTACGTTGCATCTCTAAACTAAACTAAACATGAAAGGTCGATAGAATGCTGGGCAGATGAATATTGAGTGGTTGTATCTAAGGAGAGACCACAGCCTCAGGATAAAATGTCGGCAATTTTAGAATTCTCCCCCGGACACTGCCTGTGTTCGGCCGCTGAGCTTTAAGGACCGTGAGGAATCAACGATGTGTATTGAGAAGATGAGCGATATCAGTCTCATTGAGTAGCGTAGAGGCACAAGGCTATGTGACTCATTCCTGCTTCCATGGATACAACGTTCTACTCCCCACTTCACTGCTATTAAGGTGCGTGAATATTGCAGGCCCCCGTGGATTAAAAACAAGTTTAGTTCAATTTAATCTTCCCAATATGTGTAGAAAAGAACTGCAGATGCTGGTTTAAACCAAAGGTAGACATAACATAACTCAGCGGGACTGGCAGCATCTCTGGAGAGAAGGAATGGGTGACGTTTTGGGTCGAGACCCTTCCCAATAGTTGTAACGTCAATTAGTTACACTTTCTTTGAATCCCGCGTCCTTTTTAGTTTAGTTTTAGTTTATTGTCACGTGTGCCGAGGTAGAGTGCAAAGCTTGTGTTGCATGCTAACCGGTCAGCAGAAAGACAGTACATGATTACAATCGGTCCATTTAGAGTGTATAGAAACATGATAAGGGAATAACGTTCAGTGCAATGTAAAGCCAGCAAAGTCCAATCAAGGATAGTCCGAGGGTCACCAAAGATGCTAGTTCAGCACTGCTCTCTGGTTGTGGTAGGATGATTCCGTTGCCTGATAACAGCTGGGAAGAAACTGTCCTTGAATCTGGTGGTGTGCGTTTTCACACTTCTATACATTTTGCCTGATAGGAGAGGGGAGAAGAGAGAGTGACCAGGGTGTGACTTGTCCATGATTATGCTACTGCCCTTACCCAGACAACAGAATACAGGCTAGCACCATGGACTAAGTCGCAGGCAGCCCAATCAAGGATCATACATTCACTGTCCAATTGTTTACCTCCAGAAATCACCTCAGCATTTTAATGTCCTTGCTAGCCACTGATTGCGCATTTCAAGACTTGTTCAGAATTTTCCTCATCCCTTTTCTATTGCTTCTTTCAGAAAGAGGTCGTTTTGTAAAGTCGTTCACCTCTCAATATCAGAGTTAAAGCGGATTTCCATTAACCAGCTTTCCAATTTCTTCTCGTGTGAGCTATTGACTTCTGCCCTTCCAAAGTTTGATATTATTTGCAACTGTTGGTGGACTTTATGCCTTGAATGATTCTGGGTCACGAAATATGGATAAGCTCACTAATGGTGTTGTTTCAATGAGTAAGTGGTCATCTCCAGGAAGAGGTGTTCCAATGAAGATCAAAGTCTTTGTCTCACTCACTCATTTCCCAATGAACATCTTTCCAAAGCACCTTTGCTCTTGATTCTGCGTGAAGAGGCATCTTCGCCAATCCGGCATTCTCCCACTCTTCCTTCTTCAGCTTCCGACAGTGGCCGGATTCCCAACAGGAGCTGCCTGCGCCTGGCGTTTGGCTTAGCTTTACTCCCAATGAAGCAACGGGAGATGACCCTGGGTCATGTCTCCCCCATGAGGACCCCACAACTAAGTAAGTTATCTTCAAACATCACCAATCAGGACTGTAAGGTGAGGGACTATTAAACCCACGGCCTAAAGGTGTCAACCTTGACGAGCAGCCGCACACATCCTGCCTTGTGTTGACACTCGCCAGCGCCATGGCCATTCACTGTCCAGGTACCACTTAAAAAGAACAATTTCAGGTCACCGTGTGAGGAGGACACTCTGCACCCAGACCTTTCCTTAACCGTAATCACCGGAACAGATTATTTGGTAATGAACCGTGGGATCTCGCTCAGCAAAAAAATGGCTTCCTACAAACAATGACCTTACCAGGAACATTTCGTTTCAGGAGGAGCTGAGGTTGTGAACGGAGCCACGGGAACGTGAGGCATTTAAAGCCCGTGCACTAAAAAGGTATGATAGGGGTTAGAAAGTAAAGGTAAAGAGATTTATCCGTTATGTGAAATGTACTATTTGTGGGCCTTTTTTTTACGAGATGTCCTAACAAATTAAATACTTCTGACAACACTTAACCGTTAATCGATTTTTCTTAGTTACTTACTGGCCTTAAAACAAAATGAAAACGGATTGATGTCGCTGCCATGAATAATTACTTGTGTATGCAACACGAAGGATCTATCGTCATTAGATTAGGGCATCTCTGGATTCTGAGTTAATTATAGGCCTTTTAACATGCTCTCTGTCTCGTGTTTCCTGAGTCATCCTGGTGAGTGCAGCAACATTGTAATCCCCTGTGACGGCTGCGCCAGAGAGGCCGCGGAGAACTGGTCAAAGTGACATGATGCATCATCCGTAAGATTCTTTAATCATCTTCTACCGTGTTCTGGCACTAGCTGAGACAAGCAGAAAATATTGCGAGAGGAAAACAGACAATTCCCTTGTTTAAGTACTTGCACTGTATTCAGATGGGGAGATATGGCAGAGAGAAGGGACGGGGAAGCGGGCAGCTAATGTCTCTGCCGTCATTCGGCCCGGCTGTCATCCTGCACCGGGCAATGCATCAGGAACAGATTATCAGAAGTGTATTAGGAGTAGAATATCGGGAGCAGATAATCGGGAGCAGAGTATCGGGAGGGAGATACAATGTAATAAGAGCAGAGTGTCAATAGCAGTGCATTTGGAGTACGGTATCAGGAGTAAAATATCGGGGGTCGTGCATCAGGAGCAGAATATCATTGCATCGGGAGCAGAGTATCAGGGATTAATGTCCCACGGTCATTTAATAGCAGCAGTAGTAATAGGAGCAGAGTATCAGGAGCAGTGTATCAGGCGCAGGGTATCAGAAGCATTGGCATAGGAGTAGAGTATCGGGAGCTGAGTATCGTTGTATAACGAGCAGAGTATTGGGAGTATTGCAATAGGAGCAGAGTATCGGGAGCAGAATATCGTGAGCAGAGAATAATTGTACAACGAGCAGGGTATCAGGAGTAGTGTAATAGGAGCAGAGTATCGGGAGCGGAATATCAGTAGCAGAGGATAATTGTACAACGAGCAGGGTACCAGGAGTAGTGTAATAGGAGCAGAGTATCGGGAGCGGATTATCAGTAGCAGAGGATAATTGTACAACGAGCAGGGTATCAGGTGCATTGTAAGATGAGCAGAGTATCAGGAGCAGTGTTTCGGGAACACAGTATCAGGAGCAGACTATAATTGTTTAAGGAACAGTGTATCCGGACCAGTGCACCGGTGTACATAAGTAGGTATAGAACAGCATCTGGCGTGGACCATGGAACGGGAGTCCAAGTCCTGGCAAAGTAACACTTTTGACTTCCAGCCAATCTTTCAGTCAACGCTACAGACATCTTCAAATCTCACTTTACCGACTGCAGTTGTCCAGGCTGTACAGTTATATATGAGAGCCCAGTGAGTCACTCAATGAAAGAAATGGTTCGTGTTCCAGCCATTTAACCGCGACCTGATGCTGTCTGTCTGAAGGGAATCGGGTTAAGAGGGAGACTGCGGGGGGGGTGGTTATGTCCGGTGTACAACACCAGTATGTCGTGAGGAGCCGAGTTACTCTTGTCAGGTAGCACTGCGTGCGAGCAGCAGCAATCCGATAACGATCAGTCTGGGCTTTAGAAGCAGTATGGGCCGAGGTGTTAACGCTGGCCAGTACACAGCGAGAACTCCCACTATTCATCGGAGTAGTGTTTCTGGATGCATCGTATCCACCTTCAGCTTCGGTTATCATCTCACCTGGCCGCGCAGCGCTCCCTCAGCAGATCCCCGGAGCACTGAGTGGGTTTTGGTGGCCTTTGTACTGAGGCAAGGGAACGCACATTTCTAGTAATGTTCTAGGAGCAATGTGTCAGATGCCGTGGCATCTAACTTCAGTAAATAAAATTAGGCCTGTGTTTGCAGCGACGAAGCAGTGGCTGTTGTGGTTCTCCCGTTCAAGGGCTGGCTCAGGTTTTCTAGTCCGAGCGCTGATGTTTGGTACCAAATTGCGTTATCTGGCCACGAGTCGCCTTTTTTGCAACTTCGAGACCACACGATCGTCTCTCTGCTACAGATGATACCATTAGGTTCATCTATGCAGGGAACGTGTGTGGTGGCTAAATGTATTGAGAAGCTAAGATGGCATGTTTGGGCAACGCAATGGATTCATTTAGAAGTTCGCAGATTCTGGGGCCTTTGGCATTGCGACCACTCATCGGCAGTCCCTAATTGATCCAAACTGAGGAGTCAATCACATTGAGAGGTCCAAAGTCACAAGTAAACCAGAAAAGGATAAGACATTATTTCACGATCAAGATTACAGCACCAGGAGTAACACGTGAGATCCCTTCAAGTCTGTCCCACCATTGGATATGTTCACTGTTGATTTCTACTGACCTTAACTCCTGTGCTGTGACATTTCTCAAGAGCCCCCTATTCCTCCGTCTGTCAATATTTATCCAACTCCACTTTAAATACTTGCAATGATCCACCTTGCACCACCCACTGGGGTAGAGAGTTCCATACATTCGCCTCTGTCAGAAGGAATATCCATGTATCTCAGTTTTAAATATCCGACGTATGATCTTGTGTACATGTCCCCTTTGTTCAAGCCTCTCCCATTGGTGAAAACAACACAATATCTCCCCAGTCAAGTCCCCTGAGGGTCTTATGTTTGAATCAGGTCACCCCTCATTCTTCTAAACTAAGAATACCTGCCCAAACTGTTTAGCTTTTCTTGGTAGGACAAGCCATCCATCTCAGGATTTAGCCTAGAGAATCTCCTTTGGACTACCTCCAATGTTATTACATCCGCTTTAGGTAACGGGATGCAAAGCTCTATTGCCGTATTTCAGGTGTGGCCTCCCCTGCAACAAAACTTCAGTTTTTAAACTCCAACCTCTTTGCAATGAAAGACAAAATTCTGTTTGCCTTGTTAACTACTCATTGGAGTTGCCAGTTAGCATTCTGAGATTGACGAAAAAAGCTGGAGTAACTCAGCGGGACAGGCAGCATCTCTGGAGAGAAGGAATGGGTGACGGTTCGGGTCGAGACCCTTCTTCAGACTGGTTAGGGATAAGGGAAACAAGAGATATAGACAATGATGTAGAGAGATAAAGAACAATGAATGAAAGATATGCAAAAAAGTAATGATGATAAACTTTGTTGGGCAAAACCGAGAAGCTCGTGCAACTTGGGTAAGGGAGGGATAAAGAGAGAGGAAATACCACTGGGTTGTAAGCTGCCCAGGTGAAATATGAGATGCTGTTCCTCCAATTTGCATTTAGCCTCACTCTGACAATGGAGGAGGCCTAGGACAAAAAGGTCAATGTGGGAGTGGGAAGGAGAATTAAAGTGTTTAGCAACCGGGAGATCAGGTAGGTTCAGGCCTACCTTCGTTTAGTCCACCTGAACCTACCTGATTTCTCTAATTTCAGGTGGCCCCGAAATTCCCTCTCTCTCTATCCCTCCCCCACCTAAGTCGCACTAGCTTCACATTTTCACCCAACAAACAGCTAACAATGGCCAGTTTCCTTTATCATTGTTACTTGTTTTGCAGTATTTTTCACTCATTGTCCTTCATTTAACAATTATGGGGCAAGAACTGATCCCTGTGGTACATTAGTTACATCACTCTAGTCTTAAAATGACCATTTACTCCAACTCTGCTTTCTATGAGAAACACAGTTTTCAATCTATTCTAATACCAAGGGCTTATACGTTTCCTTCTATCGACTGTTTCTGGTATGCCCTCAAAGAATTCAAGTCAATTTGTCAAACAAAACTTTCCGTTCATAAAAGCACATTGACTAACATTAATTATATTCAGCTTTTTAAATAATTAGCTATTTCCTCATTTATTATTGACTGGCATCTTGATAATAGTTGCTGTTAAACTAACTGGCCTATCGTTCCCTGACTTTTGCCATTCTCTTGTTTTGAACAAGAGAGTCACAAGAGAGTTTTTTCCCTTTACATTTCATGAGATTAAAGAGTTTGGAATGTCTCCAATAACCAACCTTCGCAGGTGGACCATAGAAAGTCTCCTATTGGAATGCATCAAAACTTGATTTGGCACTGTGTGCCCCAGAAATGACAGAGTTGTGGATGTAGCCCAGTACATCACACAAATCAGCCTTCCGCCATTTGTACATTTTACAAATGTACATTTTATGTTGTTGCAGGAAAGCAGCCACCATGGTCCCAATGACCATTTTACGCCCCAGTCATCCCCCCTTCTCCCCTTTTCCATTGGGCAGAAGATGCAAAAGCTTGAAAGCACATACCACCAGATTCAGAAACATCTTCTTCCATACTGTTATCAGGCTATACCATAAGATAAGGGTGTAAGCCCAATTCTCCAACCTACCTCATTTCAATTTTTTTAATCTGCACTTTCTCTGTATCTGTAACATTGTAAATCTGTAACACTACATTATGCACTCTGATATTTTTCTCTTTGTGCTACCTGTTTTACTTGGGGAATAGCTTGATTGCATTCATGCATAGTATGATTTGCCTGTTTAGCATGTATACAAAGTGTTTCACTGTATCTCGGTACAAAACACTGTGGTGCAGACAATAATATACCAACATAACCTCGATCTCCAGTGACCCCACATTCATCTTAGCTACCCTCCAATGTAGGGTGGTACAGTGGCACAGTGGTAGAGTTGCTGCCTTACATCACCAAAGACATGTGTTTGATCCGGACTACAAATGCTGGCTGTGTGGAGTTTGTACATTCTCCATCTGACGCGGAGGTTTTCTCCGGATGCTTCGGTTTCTTCCAGCATTCCAAAGACATGCACGTTTGTAGGTTACGTGGATTATGTAAATCACCCCAAGTGTGTAGGATAGAACTAGTATATGGGTGATTGCTGGTTGGCGTGGAGTCGGTGGGCAGAAGGACGTGTATTTATGCTGTGTCTAAATTAAACTAAATTATTTATTTATCCAGAGAAATGTTGCTGTTTGTTTTTATACTGCATGCAAGTTTACTCTCAAAATTCATTGTCTCCCTTCATATGAGCTTTCAGCTGTTTTCAACAATTTTCTGCAGCTGGATCCTAAAAACCTCCCAGTCCTCTAGTTTTATCACTAACCCCTGCCATAGAATGTTTTTACAGCAATCTAGTAGTTTTATGGCCAATGTCACTGATACCAAATATTCAGTTACTGAGGGATTAAATCTCCACTCCCAGAACCAATTGTTTCTGAACATTTGCCCAGTTATTTAACTGTTCTGCTAGTGCTCCAGACCACAATGAATAAAACAAATTGTTTGAATACTCTGGGCTTCCATTCAACAAAAGTAAAATGGAGCAGATCCATGGATTTCCACCTCTTTCCCTCCAAATCCATGGAGACTATTGGGGGCCAATCGGTAGAACAAGGGAGGATTACGGTTTGAACATAAGCTTCCCATCCTGTGCTCTGACTGCGATGCTCCATCAACGTGTCTCTAGTGGGAGAAATGGCAGAGTTCCGTTATTAACGACCACTAAAGATAAGGATGACGTTAGATCAAACTTCTGGGGACTGTACCTTCCTGGATCATGTGGTGTGCCTGGAGGTGATTAGAATGACAGAAAGGCCAAGAAGCGTCTGCTCACATGGTATGCCATGCACTCCCAAATCTACTTTCCCACTTCCCCCTCTGTTTTAACTGTACTCCAATGAGACAAACTTGTGGTAAGGTGGCCATCAGCTTAAGAAAGCTCTTTTAGCAGTGCTGGGTCATTTCCAGTCCTGTGCTGTGAGAATGTCCCAACTCTCAGCCACAACTCGTACAGCTTGACCTCACAAGTTATTAAACTGCAGGCTGCAAAGATCCCGCTAGAATAAGCCCTCCAGATACAACTTCCTGTCTGTACCTTATCCCTTGTTTGTGTGTGGCTGCCTTGGTATTATCATCGCTGTTTCTTAATTAAGCAGCAGGATGTTACTGAATGGGACTTATCCAAAATACAATCCAATTGCTGCACAGCCCGACGTGGCTTTACATTTCGACCCAATGTGAGTTACCTGGACATATATCCAAGTTGTGTTGCAGACATTAAAGTAATGTGTTAGCTCCTTCCTATCCAGCTGCAGACATGATGTGTCCCTTTCGCAGTCTCTGGGAAAGGGACATTCTGGCCATTTGCTGAGTGTTGGCCACTAGTTTTGTGACCACTCTCTCTCTTGGACACAGGGAGAAAAGAGCACTGGTGGAGGTTCTGAGTGAATATCTGTGTCAGTGGCACCTCTGTTGGCGATGCCTGCCCCAGTGTCAGGCAATTGGGAATCCACGCTCAGGGATCGATGCTCAGAATCAAGGCTGCCACTCCCATACACACTGAGGGACAGCCACATTGCCAGAAGCGCCGGTTTTCAGCTGAGGCATTAAGCAAGACTCTGTCTGCTTTCTCAGATGTCTGCAAAATATCGCATGGCGCTATTCCAAAGAAGAACAGCTGAACTGTTCACAGATGGAATATTGTGTGGAATTCTGGTCACCTCAGTATGGAAAGGCCATGATTGCTCTGATGAGGGCGAAGAGGAGATTCACCAGGATGTTGCCTGTGGTGGTGTGTCTCCCCTCGCACCTGACAGGGCCATAGATAGGGTAGACAGTGGTAAGTGTTCCCCAAAGCAGAGGTATTTATAACCAGAGTTATACAAAGGGTATAAACAAAGGGGTTTAAGGTAAGGATTTAGAATTTAGAAGGGATGTGAGGAAGGATTATTTTTCACCCAGAGGGTGGTTGGAGTATGAACAACCAAAGAGGCGTGGAGGACGAGACTCTCACAACTTTTAAGAAGATTCAAGAAATGTGCGGGTCGGTGAATAGTAAGGAAAGTTGTCTAAGGCTACTGCAGGGTAGAGATCAGATGGAAAGTTGGGCAGAGTGATGGCGGATGGAATCTAATCCCAAGT
This sequence comes from Okamejei kenojei, assembly GCA_035221665.1. Classification (NCBI taxonomy): domain Eukaryota; kingdom Metazoa; phylum Chordata; class Chondrichthyes; order Rajiformes; family Rajidae; genus Okamejei; species Okamejei kenojei. The sequence goes on from CM069134.1 coordinate 81,575,364, forward strand.
GTGAGGTAATGCATTTTGGGATATCAAGAAAGCGTTTCAAAGGTTTCAAAGGTCTTTTATTGTCACACATACCAATTAAGGTATAGTGATATGCAAATTACCATACAGCCATACAGCATAGGACATTTCCAGTAAATGGTAGGGTATTAAGAAATGTGGATGAATAGAGAACGAGGTGACCAACTCAATAGTTCTCTGAAAATATCGACAGACTGCTGGGGAGTGATGAACAGAATATAGATCAAGATCAAGATCAAGAGAGTTTATTGTCATGTGTCCCTGATAGAACAATGAAATTCTTGCGTTGCTTCAGCACAACAGAACATGGTGGGCATTGACTACAAAACAGATCAGTGTGTCCAAATATCATTATATAAATATATACACACATGAATAAATAAACTGATAAATGGGCTTAATGTTCAGAGTTTTGGCCGAGCCAAGTTTAATAGTCTGATGGCTGAGGGAAGTAGCTATTCCTGAACCAGGTCGTTGCAGTCTTCAGGCTCCTGTACCTTCTCCCTGAAGGTAGCGGGGAGATGAGTGTGTGGCCAGGGTGGTGTGGGTCCTTGATGATACTGCCAGTCTTTTTGAGGCAGCGACTGCGATAGATCCCCTCGATGGAAGGGAGGTCAGAGCCGATGATGGACTGGGCAGTGTTTACTACTTTTTGTAGTCTTTTCCTCTCCAGGGCGCTCAAGTTGCCGAACCAAGCTACTAGTCAGCATACTCTCTACTGTGCACCTGTAGAAGTTAGAGAGAGTCCTCCTTGACAAACCGACTCTCCGTAATCTTCTCAGGAAGTAGAGGCGCTGATGTGCTTTCTTAATAATTGCATCAGTGTTCTCGGACCAGGAAAGATCTTCAGGTATGTGCACGCCCAGGAATTTGAAGCTCTTGACCCTTTCAACCATCGACCCGTTGATATAAATGGGACTGTGGGTCCCCATCCTTCTCCTTGCAAAGTCCACAATCAGTTTCTTGGTTTGCTGGTGTTGAGGGCCAGGTTATTGTGCTGGCACCATATGGACCATATTGATCTCTCTTCTAGACACATCCCCATCAGTGATACGTCAGTGATATGGAGTATTACAGCATAGGAACAGGTCGTTTGGCCCACAATGTTCATAAGGTCATAAGTGATAGGAGTAGAATTAGGCCATTTGGCCCATCAAGTCCACACCATTCAATCATGGCTGATCTATCTCTCCCTCCTAACCCCATTCTCCTGCCTTCTCTCCATAACTTATGACACCTGTACTAATCGAGAATCTATCTATCTCTGCCTTAAAAATACCCACTGTGCCAAACATAATGTCAGGTTAAAATAATCTCCTCTGCCTGCACATAATCAATAATCCTTCATTCCCTGCATATCCATGTGCCTATCTAAAAGCACCACCCCTGCCAGCAAGTTTGAGGCATCCACAACTCTCTGTGCAGAAAACCGTACCCTGCATATCACCTTTAATTTTATCCGTTCTCACTTTAATGCTATTCCCTCCAGTCTTTGACATTTCCATCCTTGGAAAAAGGTTCTGACTAACATCCCTATCTATGCTGTCTAAGGAATTTGGCTTGCTTGGCTTCTTAGGTCAGTGCATATAAAATGACCTGGAATGTCATTTTAGATGCAAATTTACAAAACACTGCATAAACGGAGTACTGTCTGCAGTTCTGATCAGCACATTACAGGAAGGATGTGATTGCATTGTGGAGAGTGTGGAGGAGATTCACGAGTTTGTTGCCTGGAGGACTTTGGTTATTGGAAGAGATTGGATTGGCTGGGCATGTTTTCCCAGGAATGAAGGAGGCTGTGGGATGACCTGATAGATGGGTTTAAGATGATGAGAGGCATGGCTAGGGTAGGTAGTCAGACTCCCTACCATGTAAGGGGCATTAAAAACAAGAGGGTATAAAAGGTTGGCAAGGATACGGTCATGTGTCCATATGTTCATGAGATAGGAGCAGAATTAGTTAATTGGGACCATCAACTCTACTCCACCTTTCAATCGTGGCTGATCGATCTTTCCCCACTAAGTCCATTCTCCTGCCTTCTCCCCATAAACCCTGACACCTGTACTAGTCAAGAATCTATCCATCTCTGCCTTAAAAATATCCATGGAATTGGTCCCCGGACGTGGCGCCGACAGTCAAAGCCAAAGAAAGGAATGGAAACGAGGCCGAAACGCCAATCAACCAAACGAGTCCGAAGACGAAACGCCTACTAACCGAAAGGATGGGACGCCTAATTGCAAACCAACCGAAAGGGTGGGACGCCTAAAACCTAAGGAACCGAAAAGCTGCGTCGCCTAAAAGCAAACTCACCGAATGGCCGCTTAGTCGAAACGCCACCTACCCGAAAGACGGCGTTGCCTACAGGCCAAAGGACCGACTGCCCCTCAACAGAAAAGTCCTATAACGGACTTGCCGTTGCCGGTGGGCGGGACTTGTCAGTGATTGGTCCAGACCCCCGCGTCCATCACATCACTGTGAAGGCATGAACATTGTCCCAAATCTCCGCTCCACCCGACCCACAGCCTGCGGAGGGTGGCCGTGGGAGAGTGGGGGCTGTCCCGAGCGATGCACACCTTCGGCCGCTTTCAACTTGGTGCTTGGGTTCAGATTGCCCGGTCACCTATAGCTTGTGTGGGAAAATGAACCACATGCTCCCGTCTCCCCCTTCTCTCTCCTCTCTTCTCTCTCTCCCCCCCTCTCTTCTCTCCCTTCTTCTCTCTCTCCTCCTCTCCCTCCCCACCCACCCTCTCTCCCTCTCCCCTTCTCTCTCTCCTCCGTCTCCACCCGCGGGAGCGTCCCACAGTCACGGGGGGGGGGGGGGGGGGGGGGGGGGGGGGGGCAGGGATGACCCTGGTGTGGAGGTTGGGGTCCGATGGCGGTGCATCCCGGTCAGTGACTGAGGGATGCTCCCGCAGGTGGAGACAGAGGAGAGAGAGAAGGGGGAGAGAAGGGGAGAGAGAGAAGGGAGAGGGATATAGAAGGGGGGAGAGAGAGGGAAGAGAGAAGAGGAGAGAGAGAGAGAGAGAGAGAGAGAGGGAGAGAGAGAGAAGGGAGAGAGAGAGAAGGGAGAGAGAGAGAGAGAGAGAGAGAGAGAGAGAGAGAGAGAGAGAGAGAGAAGGGAGAGAGAGGGGAGAGAGAAGAGAGAGAGGAGATAGAGAAGAGTGGAGAGAGGTATAGAGAGAAGGGAGAGAGAGAAGAGGAGAGAGAAGGGAGAGAGAGAATGGGGAGGGAGAGAGAAGAGAGAGAGAGAGGGGGGGAGAGGAGGGGAAGAGAGCAGAGGAGAGAGAGAAGAGTGGAGAGAGGAGAGGGAGAAGAGGGGAGAGCGAGGAGGAGAGAGAAGGGAGAGAAGGAGAGAGAGAAGGGGAGGGAGAGTGAGAGAGAGGGGGGGAGAGAGGAGGGGAAGAGAGAGGTGAGAGAGAGGAGAGAGAGAGGAGAGAGAGAGGAGGAGAGAGAGAAGAGGGAAGAGAGAAGGGAGAGAGAGAGAAGAGGGGAGAGAGAAGGGGGAGACGGGAGCGTGGGGTTCATTTTCCCACACAAGCCATAGGTGACAGGGCAATCTGAACCCAAGCACCAAGTTGAAAGTCCCGGTTTATTGTCGTTTCCATTCCGTTCTTTGGCTTTGACTTCTTTGCTTCGGCCTCTCGTCCGTCGGCGCTGCGTCCGCTCACGCGTGGGAATTGGCCTCCATAGTCCTCTGTGCGGTGCAGCATCATTTCCAGGTTTTTGTGCTGTAGAACTCTATGGCTCTTTGACTCCGAGTATCTGGAAGAGCATGTGAATCATCATAGCAGAGAAGGCTATGGACCAAGTGCTGCTAAATGGGATTAGCATGGATGGTTATGAGGGCCAACATGGAAACAGTGGGCCGAGATTCTGTGGTCTACGACTGTATATTCTGTCATATGACTAATTGGCTACAGTTTTCTCACTGGATAAATGTATTTTCCCTTCTGGATAAGGGTTGTCACCTCTCTCATGGGTGTCACATTTTATTGAAATAAAAATAGTGCCCTTAATACAACCCTTATGTTTCTTCAGTAAATCTTGTATGGGCTGATGTCAATCCAATTTTCACTCTCCTCATCCATCTATCCCTTCACATGGCCATCATAATTCTCTGCCCTTTCTTCTCATTTTAATCCTTATATCTGTTACTCCAACTTTCAATCTTGGCTCATTCCTTACCCTCCCTGACTTGTTTCTCTTTTACATATACAGGGCGTTCTTTCACAAATTCCCCCTTTAGCTTTTCCCAAAGAAAACAGTCCATTACTTCCATAGCCTCTGTTTTTACAAACAAAAATACAGCTCATGTTGTTCCCCATTGTGTCCCATCAGAGACATGCTCTGAATCACCCAGAAACCACCAGCAAAACCCAACTTCTAGACCCTGCTCCTTTGTGGGGAACATTGTCTTCAGATGACACAGTAAAATCTCTGGATGGACACATCTCTATCCCAAATTTCTTAAATTAATATTCTTAGACAGAATAAAAATAAGGAGTTTGTCATTGCCTGCCGAGTTTACTCTACTTCTTTAAATTTTCATTACATGCTAAAAAAACTACATCCTGTTTCTCCAGGATGAAAAAGTAGTCCCTGATATCAGGGTTTGGGAATAACATATTTGAAGTAATCTGAACTGTATTGATTAATATGGCCAATTTTCCCTTTTCTGATTAGTCTTTATTGAACTTCATCATCGATAGAATTTGTTCAAATTTCACCAGTGGTTTCTTATCACTACCGGTGTGATGAGATTCACGAGTTTAACATCTGGGCGATAAATTACGTATTACTCTGAAATTTAAAACCTATTCTTAAAAGATAAATTATACAACTCCTGCTGAAAGATGATGGCTAAAGTGTTCCCTCTGCATAAGAAGGCCTGCTAATTCTGCTCATATCACTTCTGACCTTAAATTATATATATTTAATTATACATAAATTTCACATACATTCTACGAGAAAGTGAAAAGATAAAGCAAAATAAATCAAGACATTAGTGCAAAACTACACAATCAGAAAACAAATCGATAGTTGTGTAATAGGTGGACTGTAATTTTCCATCGCCAAGGTAAGATTAGGACGTGCAGGTTAGTTTAAGGTCCCAATGAAGCTATTCCTAAACCTGATGGTGTAAAACTGCAGGCTTCTGTCCCTCCTGCCCTACAGTAGCAGTGAGTAAAGGGCATGACCCAGATGGTGGGGACCTTTATGATAGATGCTTCCTTCTGGAGGCAGCACCATATGTAGTTGCTTTCAAAAAAGATAGCGAGAGTTGTGGCTGTGATAGCTGAGACCACCACTTTCTGCAGCCTCGTGCATTTCTGTGTGTTGGACTTGCCATATCAGGTCATGATGCGACCAGTCAAGCTCTTTTCTATAATGCATCTGTAGAAGTTTGTTAGAATATTCTATGACATGCCAAATCTCTTTAAACTATGAAAATAGAAGCGTTAGTGCAACTTATTCATGATTACATCTATGTGCTGCGCTTAGGACAAATAATCTAAGATGGATTAACACTCTCCATCATCAACCACCCAATGGCGCCTGACCTCTCCTCTCTTAAGTCTTAAATATACTGATCATTCCAACATAATCATCTGGTGCCGAACTCCTGTCATCTGGTTATTGCATCTTTAGTTCTGTCCTCATTATCATGCCCCATCGGCTGAGTTACCTTGACTGATCTTTTCAATCACTTTCAGTGCAAACCAGAAGGCGGTTGCTTGCACTGATGCTGCCCTCCACTGGGAGACACAGTTACTGCAGGCACATACTTCTCTCTGCAGTGAGGACATTCTCTCCTCTCCATCCACTGCCACATAGGCAATTGCCAAAACACACAAATTTCAGCATAAAGTATGTCGCAGTCAAAATGTGGTCCCTTGTCCCCACACAACAGGAATTGTCAGGTTTGATTGTAAGGAATCTGAGAAGTATTGGTGCAGAAGGATATTGGGGTCCAAATCCATTGCTCCCTGAAAATAAGAGTGGCAAAGAAGACAAATGATGTGCTTGCCTTCATCAGTCAGGCATTGAATGAAAATGGCAGACCAATTGAATAACTACTTTGGTTCTGTCTTCACTAAGGAAGACATAAATAATTTGCCAGAAATAGCAGGGGATCGCGGGTCAAATGAGATGGAGGAACTGAGTGAAATCCAGGTTAGCCGGAAAGTGGTGTTAGGCAAATTGAATGGATTAAAGGCCGATAAATCCCCAGGGCCAGATAGGCTGCATCCCAGGGTACTTAAGGAAGTAGCCCCAGAAATAATGGATGCCTTAGTGATATGTTTTCAAAACTATTTAGATTCTGGAGTAGTTCCTGAGGATTGGAGCGTAGCTAATGTAACCCCACTTTTTAAAAAGGGAGGGAGAGAGAAAACGGGGAATTACAGACCAGTTAGTCTAACATCGGTAGTGGGGAAACTGCTAGAGTCAGTTAAAGATGGGATAGCAGCACATTTGGAAAGTGGTGAAATCATTGGACAATCGAGGGTTAGGACAAAGTCAGCATGGATTTACGAAAGGTAAATCATGACTGACGAATCTTATTGAAGTTTTTGAGGATGTAACTAGTAGAGTGGATAAGGGAGAACCAGTGGATGTGTTATATCTGGACTTTCAGAAGGCTTTCGACAAGGTCCCACACAAGAGATTAGTATACAAACTTAAAGCACACAGTATTGGCGGTTCAGTATTGATGTGGATAGAGAACTGGCTGGCTGACAGGAAGCAAAGAGTAGGAGTGAACGTGTCCTTTTCAGGATGGCAGGCAGTGACTAGTGGGGTGCGGCAAGGCTCAGTGCTGGGACCCCAGCTATTTACAATATATATTAATGATTTGGACGAGGGAATTAAATGCAACATCTCGAAGTTTGCGGATGACACGAAGCTAGGGGGCCGTGTCAGCTGTGAGGAGGATGCTAGGAGGCTGCAAGGTGACTTGGATAGGCTGGGTGAGTGGGCAAATGCATGGCAGATGCAGTATAATGTGGATAAATGTGAGGTTATCCACTTTGGTGGCAAAAACAGGAAAGTAGACTATTATTTGAATGGTGACCGATTAGGAAAAAGGGAAATGCAATGAGACTTGGGTCTCATGGTACACCAGTCATTGAAAGTAGGCATGCAGGTGCAGCAGGCTGTGAAGAAAGCGAATGGTATGTTGGCATTCATAGCAAAAGGATTTGTGTACAAGAGCAGGGAGGTTCCACTGCAGTTGTACAGGATCTTGGTGAGGCCACACCTGGAGTATTGCTTACAGTTTTGGTCTCCTAATCTGAGGAAAGACATTCTTGCCATAGAGGGAGTACAGAGAAGGTTCACCAGACTGATTCCTGGGACGGCAGGACTTCCATATGAAGAAAGACTGGATAGACTCGGCTTGTACTCGCAGGAATTTAGAAGATTGAGGGGGGATCTCATAGAGACTTACAAAATTCTTAAGGGGTTGGACAGGCTAGATGCAGGAAGGTTGTTCCCGATGTTGGGGAAGTCCAGGACAAGGGGTCACAGTTTAAGGATAAGGGGGAAGTCTTTTAGGACCGAGATGAGAAAATCATTTTTCACACAGAGAGTGGTGAATCTGTGGAATTCTCTGCCACAGAAGGTAGTTGAGGCCAGTTCGTTGGCCATATTTAAGAGGGAGTTAGATGTGGCCCTTGTGGCTAAAGGGATCAGGGGGTATGGAGAGAAGGCAGGTACAGGATACTGAGTTGGATGATTAGCCATGATCATATTGAATGTCGGTGCAGGCTCGAAGGGCCGAATGGCCTACTCCTGCACCTATTTTCTATGTTTCTATGTCAGGATGTCATGTTACTGCTTTATAAAACCTTGGTTAGGAAACATTTGCAGCATTGCGTGCAGATCCGGTTTCCCCAATACCGGAAGAATATGGGGTCTTTGGAGAGAGTGTGGAAGTTGTTCCCCAGGGTACTGCCTTGGATTAGAGGGTATATGTTGTAAGGAGAGGTTGGACAAACTTGGATTGTTTTCCTGGAGCTTCAGAAGCTAACAGTTGCATAGCGGTAGCTACTGCCTTACAGCCCCAGTCACGAGTTCAATCCTGAGAACAGGGTGCTGTCTGTACGGAGTTTGTACGCTCTCCCCATGACCTGCGTAGGTTTTCTCTAAGATATTCAGTTCCCTCCCACAATCCAAAGGCATACAGGTTTGTAGGTTAATTGGCTTGGTATGAATGGAAGTTTTCCCTAGTGTGCGTGGGGTAGTGTTAATGTGCGGGGATGGCTGGTCGGCGTGGACGCGGTAGGCCGAAAGGCTTGTTTCCGCGCTATATCTGTAAAAACATGCAAAGGCAGGGTGGAAGATTGGGACCTGTTTTTTACAGAGTGGTGGGTACAACAAACACGCTGCCAAGGATGATAGAAGCAGATACAATAGTGTCGATTAAGAGGCTATTAAATAAGCATATGGATACGAAGGACCGTTCAGTACTCTGATAACAGCGAGGCAGACACTGGTCCTGAATTTGTGGCCATGTGCTTTTAAGCTTTTGGATCTTCTGCCTAATGGGAGAGGGGAGAAGAGGGAATAACCAGGATGGAAATAATCCTTGATTATGCTGGCTGCTTTCCTGAGGCTTCATTAAAATCGGGGGGTTGATTGTTGTGGCTTGGGGGGGGGGCTGTTTTGTGTGATGGACTAGGCTATATCAGTAGCTCTCCACAATTTATTGTAGTCCTGAGTAGAGCAGCTGCAAAACCAAGTTGTGATGCATCCCAATAGGAAAACGCATTACTTGAAACATGGCAAAGAGTCATTACCTGAAACATGTGGTCCAGGATAAATTGTGCTGATATTTACACCTTGGAATTTGAAGCTCCCAACCATCTCCACTTCGGTACCCTTGGTGCTGACTGGCATGTGTACACACCTAATTTTCTGAAATATAAAATAGAGGGTGGACAGAAACTTTTTTCCAGAGTGGAAATGATACAGACTAGAGTGCACAGGTTTAAGGTGAGAGGGAGAAAGCTTAAAATAGATGTAGGGCAAGTCTTTTTTACAGAGTGGTGGGTACAACAAACACGCTGCCAAGGATGATAGAAGCAGATACAATAGTGTCGATTAAGAGGCTGTTAAATAAGCACATGGATACAAAGGAGTTTGAATTATGCAGAGATTGCCTCGCATCACATTTGGCACAGATATTGCGGGCTGATACAGTACTGTTCTGTTAAAAGGGACATGGCATGATTACCCATTACCTTGACAGAAGTTAATGAAGTCTCTTCAAGGTCAGTTCAGACAGAGAAGTTAATGTCCATGATCTGTAATGTTGATAACTGGTTTGCCCCAACATTAGTTGCTGAAATAGATCGTATGTATCTAATTGAATTTTGGCACAAGCAGATCTGTGTTGGGTCTACTGTTGTTTGTCATATACATCAATGATCTGGATGATGGTGTGGTAAACTGGATTAGTAAGTATGCAGATGATACTAAGATAGGTGGTGTTGTGGATTATGAAGTAGATTTTCAAAGTCTACAGAAAGATTTAGGCCATTTGGAAGAGTGGGTTGAAAGATGGCAGATGGAGTTTAATGCTGATAAGTGTGAGGTGCTACATCTTGGCAGGCCAAATCAAAATAGGACGTACATGGTAAATGGTAGCGAATTGAGGAATGCAGTTGAACAGAAAGATCTAGGAATAACTGTGCATAGTTCCCTGAAGGTGGAATCTCACGTAGATAGGGTGGTAAAGAAAGCTTTTGGTGTGCTGGTCTTTATAAATCAGAGCATTGAGTATAGAATTTGGGATGTAATGTCAAAATTGTACAAGGCATTGGTGAGGCTAATTCTGGAATATGGTGTACAATTCTGGTCGCCAAATTATAGGAAAGATGTCAACAAAATAGAGAGTACAGAGGAGATTTACTAGAATGTTGCCTGGGTTTCAGCACCTAATTTACAGAGAAAGGTTGAACAAGTTAGGTCTTTATTCTTTGGTGCGCAGAAGGTTAAGGGGGGACTTGATAGAGGTCTTTAAAATTATGAGAGGGATAGACAGAGTTGACGTGGATACGCTTTTTCCACTGAGAGTAGGGAAGATTCAAACATGAGGATATGATTTGAGAATTGAGGGACAAATGTTTAGGGGCAACATGAGGGGGAACTTCTCTACTCAGAGAGTGGTAGCTGTGTGAAATGAGCTTCCAGTGTAAGTGGTGAAGGCAGGTTTGTTTTTATCATTTAAAAATAAATTGGATGGGTATATGGACGGGAAAGGAATGGAGGGTTATGGTCTGAGTGCAGGTAGATGGGATTAGGAGAGAGTAAGTGTTCGGCACGGACTAGAAGGGCTGAGATGGCCTGTTTCCGTGCTGTAATTGTTATATGGTTAATAGAGTGTTACAAAACTAATTACAGTGATAAATGAAAATTAGAAATTGATTGCCATTAAGATCAAGTAAAATGTATTTACAATTATGGTCAGATGTATTAGAAATCCACTGACTGTAAAACTACAGAGCAGCCAAAAGTATTGCTTAGGAACAGGGGCTGAAATTTTGCCTCCTGTGGGGCGGGATAATCAAGAGCACAGAATGCAGTGTTTAAGGAGATAACTTCAGTGGGATTGGAATTGTGAGACTGAGCAACAGTAGGACAATAGGCCTCACACACTAAAAGCAATTGCTTAACACGTTCTGGTGCACCCAACCTTCAGAGAAAAGATCTGATGGACTCACAATATTCATTCTGAATTAATGTTTTTATTCATCAGGATGCAGACTACACTGGTACCAATAATCTCCCTTCCAGTTGAACCCAGGACTCAGCAATTTATCAGGTGAACGCAGGACAGCTGACAAAGATCGACATTGGAGATTTCAAAATCGCTCAGATCCAGAGCAGGCAAGGATGGTAGATTTTCTTTTCCCAAATTATTAATGAACCAGATGAAGTCTTCACAATTCAGCAGTTTCATGATCATAATTACATTCTCAATTTACTTAATTGCCTTTAAACTCCTCGCTGTTACAATGTGGTCAATACCTTTGCTCCTAGATGAATAGTCCAGGCATCCGTTTACTACTCCAAGTAGCAATGCTAAGTTCCCCTAAACTCTCTGTTGTCTACTCATAGTGCAGTAAACTGTTATTACAGACCTCTATATAACAGATTTTGGTTTTAGCAGACTCTCTCTTTAAGGACACAGGCTGCTAGTTACACTGCGGGATTCATAGAAATTGACAAGCAATTGTGTCTATAGAAGCTTAACTCCGTTAAACAATGTAACAAACAGCCTTTAGTTTTTTTAGCAGAAACACAAATACATTTTTAGCTGCTAAAAATAACTTTGTATGCTCAACAAGTTAGTGTCTTTGGAAAGAGAAACAGAGTTAACGTTTAAGGTCGATGCCCTTTCATCCTGAACTCTGGGCGGGCAATTGGTAGTGGCAATTTAACTTAGAATGGGATAGGGTTTCATCACCCTGCCACACCAATGCCCCGGACCTTCCATTTTGCTCTCAATCTCTGAATGCAGGAATCAGCAGCAGGGGCAGTGGTTATTGCCATTCCCTAGCTGCTCTGGACCAGATGTTGCGAGGCGGCCTTCATGGGTGACTGTGCTCCGTGTGGTGATGGGTCCCACTTTGATCTTAGTGCCCGGGCTCCTAGATTCTGATGTTAGTGATGTCAATGGAGGGGTGGGGGTAGGGAACCATTACTCGGTTATAGTGAACATTTGGCAATAACAGACACCATCACTGCCCTCTGGTCCATTATACCAAGGGTTTACGGTATAATTAGCACACTTCAATTGGAGAAAGCACTTGGCAAGTTCTGGTTGGCAGAAATGTTACAAAATCTTTGTTGCAGCCCCTTCATGCTGCTACTAATATGCATGTATCATTGTTTATTCAAATAAATCATTATTTATTTTTTTCTAACAATCATTAATACATTGTGACAGTATTGTTAAAAGTACGTTAGCATGCTGAAGACACTGACTTTATTTGGCCTTCTGTAAAGTACCAATAGTGCTGCTAATTCTATATGTAGCATTTATTGCTGTTCAGGCGAGGAACACGCTCAAACAGATCACGTTATTTACACCGCTTTCCTCTCACACTTCCACTATATTGGCAAGATATCCACGTCACATCACCATCTCCAAATGAAAACTACCAGTTATGATCGTCAAATTTGTCTTCAATGCCCAAAAGGCAGGACAATTCTAAAATGAGTTTTTAAATGTAAAAGCAATTTTAAAAAGTATGTATATAATAAGTACAAATTACATTTGAGTTATCAGCCTTTTAAATCCCAAAACTGCAACTCAGAAGTTTCATGACACGTCCAGAATGTTTGTGTGATTGGAACTGTTTACACAGAAGCACAGGGTTCAGGTCAAAAATTCCACGGGTTTAATTACCTCTCCCACAAAATACAAATCAAATGAAGCCAACTCCACATTACCAGCTTGGCTTCATAAACTGAACTAAACATTCAACAGCCAGAACACCGCTTCAGGAAACTGTGCTTCAATCGGAGTATTAGGCTGCCAATCAATGAAAAATGAGGAAGCTAAGCAATGAGTTGTGTGATTGATATGTTAACAATTTCAGATTGCACATATAGCATTATGAGTTCGCTGAAAAAAAAGATAGTGACTTGAACCAAACTGATTCCTTCTTACCCAAGTGAGGACCAGCAAGGCTAGTTCCTCTTGGGTAACTCTTCGCATCCTCCACCACCAATTCTCCAAAATCACGACTGGTGGCAGTTGGAACTCAACCAAGAAAAGTGGGCAATTTCTTTTCAATTTTGCTCATGTCCAGCAATGAAAGCTAGAGCAAGGGAAGCACCAATGGATTTCTCTTTGGCGCTTCCCAGAGTTGGGTGTAATCAAAGGAGGTCAAACTCAATTGATGGCATGATCAGGAGAAAGACAAAACACACTAAACTCATGGGAAATTGCAGCAGTAATGGCAATGCAATGAAGGATTAGGCACACTCCCACACTTGAGGCGTTTGGGGGTTTCCTTTCAGTAAATGTCACTTAAATATATAAGTGTAGCGAGCAGAAAAGTTACAAAGTCCACTGCTTGTCCTAGTTGCCAACTTGAGGAGGTCCTTCTGGTATGAGGGAGGTAAAGAAGGTGGTGATGAATGACCACGCGGAAGCCATGAAGCCAGGGGGCTCTGCCCCTCCTGTGCTCTCCGTCGTATCGTCCCCACTGTCACCGCTTTCACCACTCTCCCAACTTTCGTCATCCAGACCTTCATCCATGAGCCGTTCCTGGAAAACAGACCACAACCTGTTACAATTAGCACAGCCTTGCCTGCACCCCAAAAGTGCTGAACGCATGATGTTAACCAATCGTGGTGTGCTTGGATTGTTGTACTTTTGTCACCTCACCCCAGGAAATGCCCAAAATGGTTCAACAACACAGACCTGATAAGACTTAACAGTAACGTTGTGTCAACCTGCAGATCTACCAATTCTTTAAAGATAGTATTGAATAAACATCCAATTGAGAATGTGAGATGCTTATGACAGTAACAAGAGACGACATTTTCAAGGCTTTAAACACTCATGCACAATTTCAGCACCAAATTCTACAACTGTAAAACACCTATCCCTTTCTACCTTGAAAATACAAGCCTCATTCAGACTGCATAAATTCTTCTCCCCATTCAATTTCCTTCCAATGCCAATAATAAATTAATACCACATTTTCTGTGACATGCTTTAGTAGTTTTTGATTATAGTTGCAAATCCAGTTTTGTATAGATTTTTTAATGTATTTTTCATCCATCCATCAGAATGTACATGGCATAAACGGAAATTTATCCAGCCATTGAGTGCATGCTGGTGCAACTTGGGGAAGTGATGGATCTGTTTCAGCTAACTTGTAATGCTTTAGGTGTATTCTTTGTAATATACCCTTCACACATCACCTTGGGTGGGGTGCTCATGGTATTTACACTGTAGCCTCCACTTTCCGCAGTCATAGTGAAGTGGTGAACTGCATGTGTTACAAATTCATACCAGAATGTTTCGGACATATCAGACTGTTACACTGAGGCACATCGTCCAACTCACCATTTCATGAACTTCAAGGGCATTATCCTCCGGTGCTTCCTGATTGAAGTCTGCTGGTTGATTTGCTTGCCGCCCATTTGGTGCATCCTGCCTGAATGGAAACCATCCAGCTTGATGCCTAATGTTTTACAATGTTCACAGTTACTCAAAACCAAAGTCCACAGATATCACTTCAAGGCACAGAACTACATATTTTAAAAATAATATTTGATTGCAGATATTTCCTATTAATCAAATTGTTTGAAGTTTTTTTACATGAGGAGAAGCAACTGATTCAGACTGTTGATCCTTGGGAACAAACATCTATGCCCAACTGCACCGGCGGGCCACAATTCTATTACTGAAGCAGCTGGGCAACAGATACCAGAATATAAAATTCTGAGTTAGCCATCCTGTTCTGCCACTCATTCACTATCTTTCTGCACCATCCCCACATCCTGATTCCTTTAATATACAGAAATCCACCGACCTTTGTTTTATATTAATTCAGCTTTCTGGAGAAGAGAATTCCAAAGCTTCATCATATCTTAAATGAAGAAATCTCTCCTGATGCTGATGCCAGACAGCCATTTTATTTTGAGTCTGTGAACACTGGCTCTCGACTGCCCAGGGGAAACATCCTCCCTGCATCGAGCCCTGTCAGAACTTTTAAAAGTTCAATGACGTCTCCCCATTCTTGGAAATACAGTCCCAGTCTATTCAATAAACAGTTACTGCCTCACAGCAGAGTCACAGGTTAAACCCTGACGTCTGGTATTATTCTCTGTGGAGTTTGCACTTTCTCCCTGTAACCACATGGGTTTCCCTTGGCTGCTCAGTTTCCTCCTACATTCCGATGATGTTAGGTGGTGGTAAAATTTAAGGGTAGTGAGGAGAATAGAAAATGGCATTAATGTAGGATAAGTGTAAATGGGCGATTGATGGACATGGACAGTGGGCAGAAGGGCCTGTTTTCCTGCTGTATCTTCCTGACTCTTCCCCTTTGTACCTCAAGGTGCACAACCTCATGTTTCGACATCATATTGCATTTGCCACGCCCTCAACACTCTCAGCAAGTCATTTTCCAAGGTGTTCTGTTATTACATGTTTCACTAACATTAGGTTTACAGGTCTGCGGTCCCCTTTATCTCTCTCATCTCCAGAATCACATTAAAGGTCTCCAAGAGGTTATCTAGATCCTAGCACCAACTACCAGGAGGGAAAGCACATTATAATAACCAATGGCTGGTGGAGTGGGGTGGGGTGTTAATCAAGTATGAATCCCCAGAAAAGAACTTACATTAATCATTGTTTCCAATTCCAAATCATCTACAGATAGTTCTGCTTTTCATTAGGAACTCGAGAACCACTTCAAAGTTAAGGGCCTGTCCCACTTGGCGATTTTTTTGGTGACTGCTAGTATCACTGACTGACGTATCAGGTCAACGAAAATTGACGCCGGCAGTCGCCGAAAAAAATCGCCAAGTTGGACAGGCCCTTAACTTTGGAAATTGACAAGCAGGAAAAAAGCTGATTTGGAGAAAACTAGTGGGCCTGTCCCACTTAGGCGACTGCCAGGGACTAGTTTTAATGCAATTCACCCACGACACCTGGTGACAATCTACGACAGCACCTACGACAACACCTACGTCAACCATTGTTGCCACTGTCGTCAAAAAATTTGACCATTTTGCAGCAGTCGCCTGTTGTCGCCCAAAAAATCGCCTAAGACCCTTAATCCAACGGCAAAACTCTGTTTTCATGGTCAATAAAATTGACAAGCAATCACTTCCATCAACCTGGTGCAATGATGCTCCACTGAAGAAAAATGTGTGTATCTGGGCAGAGAAATTGCAATTGGGATTTAACCTGAGCAAGATTGAGGCGCTGCATTTTGGGAGGTCAAAAGCTAGGATCATGTGCAGGCAGAGGAGATTAGTATAAATTAGCATCATGTTTGGCACAGAAACTGTGGGCCAAAGTGCCTGGTCCTGTTCTGTACAGTTCTATGTAAACAACATAACATGCAACCTTTAGTATTGCTAACTTGCAGTAACAAAAATATACTTATACTATTCAAAAAAAGTTGACCTTTTAAAAATCATGCAGAATAACATATTGTGAGTCTGACACTGTCCTCCCTCATCCCTTTCCCCCATTGATACAATGTTTTCATATCACAATTTTTTATAATGAGAGGATTCTTATGAAAACACAATGATTGCATTAAAGCAGAATTACCTGTACCTGAAGTCACAGATTTCCAACTTTAAAGACCTGTGCTAACTACACCATTCAAGATTGATGATTAAGTCTTATTCTTATCATGTTCTACATCATTATCTACGGCTAACCTAGCCAGCATGGGAGTCTGATGGTGTCAGACTGGCAGACTTTCTATATGATTTAGTGTTCTTCCAGTTATTCCAGCTACTTCCTGCAAACCTACATTGACGACTGCATTGGTGCTACCTCCTGCACCCATGCAGAATTCCCTGACCATCAACATCACCACTAATTTCCATCCTGCACTCAAATTCACGTGGACCATCTCCGACATCGCCCTACCGTTTCTAGATCTCACCGTCTCCATCACAAGATACAGACTATTGACCGACATCTACAAACCTACTGACTCCCATAGCTACCTTGACTACACTTTTTCCCACCCTTCTTATTGTAAAGACTCTATCCCCTACTCCCAATTCCTCCGTCAACGCTGCATCTGCGTCCAGGACGAGGTTTTTCATACCAGGGCATTGGAAATGTCCTCATTCTTTAGGGAACAGGAGCCCCCCTCTTCCATTATAGATGAGGCTCTCACTGGGGTCTCCTCGATATCCCGCAGCTCCGCTGTCACTCCCCCTCCCCCCCTCTCGTAACGAGGACAGAGTTCCCCTTGTCCTCATCTTCCACCCCATCAGCCATTGTATACAACATATAATCCTCCATCACTTTCGCCACCTCCAAACGGGATCCCACTACTGGCATATCTTCCCATCACCACCCCTTTCTGCTTTCCGCAGAGACCGTTCCCTCCGCAACTCCCTGGTCAACTCGTCCCACCCAAACCACCCGCTCCCCAGGTACTTTCCGCTGCAATTGCAAGAGATGCAATACTTGTCCCTTTACCTCCCCCCTTGATTCCATTCAAGGACCCAAACAGTCTTTCCAGGTGAGGCAGAGGTTCAATTGCACCTCCTCCAACCTCATCTACTGCATCCGTTGTTCCAGGTGTCAACTTCTCTACATCGGCGAGACCAAGTGCAGGCTCGGCGATCGTTTCGCTGAACACCTCCGCTCAGTATGTCTTAACCAAGCTGATCCCCTGGTTGCTCAGCACTTCAATCCCCCTCCCATTCCCGGTCTGACCTTTCTGTCCTGGGCCTCCTCCATTGTCAGAGTGAGCCCAGCGCAAATTGGAGGAACAGCACCTCATATTTTGCTTGGGTAGTTTACACTCCAGTGGTATGAACATGGACTTCTCTAATTTCTGGTGGCCCTTGCTCTCTCTCTTCATCCCCCCCCCCCACCCTTCCCAGTTAACCCACTAGTTCCACTGTCTCCACCAACATTCTTTCTTTGTCCTACTCCCTCCCCTGACATCAGTCTGAAGAAGGGTCTCGATCCGAAACGTCGCCAATTACTTCTCTCCATAGATGCTGCCTCACCCGCTGAGTTTCTCCAGCAATTTGTATCTACCCACACACATTTAATTCTCTTTTTCATAAGTTATTACAAACTAGTATTGTAAATTTTTCAGCAAACCCAACAGGATTCCAGGGAGATAGGAAAATGCAGATGCAGGGTGAGGACCAGGGGAACTCTTTTTGTGTTCCGTCTGGGGGGGAGGGAGAACAAGAGAACAGTGTGAAAAAGGGGAGATACGGACGAGGGTGTTAATCCCCAACAGCAGGGGCACAACCACACTTACCGAAGAAACATGACATTTTTACGTCCTAAAATGGAAAGCCTCATCTTGGCATCAGATACAGTGGAGATGGAAAAATTGAAAGTAAGGATGGTGTCCTTATAGAAGCCGGGGTGGGAGGAGGTGCTGTCAAGATAGTTGTGTTGTCTGAACCCTGTGACGGTGACAGAGATTGAGAAAGGGGAGAGGTGTCAGAGTTATACGGACCCTGGCTGATGATCCAAATGCAATACCATTTCTGAAAAACGGGACAGCAGATTGTGGGACGTTTACGGTGGACTGAAGAGCTTGTTCCTGTTCTGTACTGTTCTATGTAAACAGCGTATTATGCGTTCCTCCTACAAGGAAGAGGGCAGCAGCAGTTCTACAACAATTGTCTTCATCTGGACAGCTTCAAAGAACACACTTTTATTTTAGCTTAAAAGACAGACATTGCAATCAATTCAAACTGCTGTTGTAACTTGCTCTTTGCCATAGGCTTAGGAAGTTTGGCATGTCCTCTACAACTCTCACCAACTTCTACAGATGTACATAAGAAAGCATTTTATCAGGTGCATCACAGCTTGGTTTGGGAACAGCTCCATCCAAGACTGCAAGAAATTGCAGCGAATTGTGGACTCAGCCCATGCCATCACACAAACCAACCTCCCTCTTATTGACTCTTTATACTTCATGCTGCCTCGGCAAGGCCAGCAGCATAATCAACGACAAGTCACACCCTGGCCACTCCCTCTTCTCCCTTCTCACATCACACAAAAAGTATAAAAGTGTGAAAACGCACATCTACAGATTCAGGGACAGTTTCTTCCCAGTTGTTATCAGACAACTGAATCATCCTACCACAACCAGAGAGCAGTGCTGAACTACTACCTATCTCATTGGTGACCCTCAGACTATCCTTGATCGGACTTTGCCTGCTTTACCTTGCACTAAACATTATTCCCTTATCATGTATCTATACATTGTAAATGGCTCATTTGTAATCATGTATGGTCTTTCTGCTGACTGGATGAGCACACAACAAAAGCTTTTCACTGTACTTCCGATACACGTGACAAACTAAACTGAAACAGTCTACAGAATAGATTGGCATGCAGACACAGAATTGCAGGTGCTGGAATTTTGAAATGTGACAGTAGGTCACAAATTAAAGCAGATAAAGTATTTGTAATAATACTTACAAATACACAAGCAGAATAGCTCCCATCACCATGACAAATCGACTGAAGGAGGAGTAGAAGTAGACAATGCTCAGGAGGATGCCAGCCCGGGAGACAGTGTACATCCAGTCCAGCCAGTCACGATTTAAGTCCTCGTCATTTAGCACCGGGCCCCCCTGTGCATTCATCTGAATATTCTGGTTCAAGGGCCTGTTCTCGGGGGCCGCTGCAATCGGTGCGGCTGGGGCATCATCTGGCTGATGAGGCTCTGGGTTCACCGGCTCAGAGGCCCCCAGAGATGGGGGCTGAACACCAGCTGGACCTGAAAGTCTGGCCGCCGCTTGGCTGGGAAGGAGAAGGGAAAAAAGCTAGAATTGAAATCAACACTAGCCTTACCAGATATTCATAGACAGACATTTTCCATTGTGTGGCTACGGAGTCCAGTCCAAAAAATCCAGGACTGTGGAAGGACGATGTGGTAAGGTGAGGTGGGGGATAAAAGTCATGATGTGTTTGTATTCTACTTTAACAGGTAGATGGTGAGCATGTGATTGTTTTCTTCCTCCAAACCTGCGCAGTGATTTATATCTTGACGTAATGAATTAAATTGTTAAATATAACAGCAAATAATCATTTAATAAATACTACCTAATTAAGAACAGCTAATTCAATAAATAGAAGCAATGTATATATTTGGACTGTACAACGAGGGAGGTTAAGTGAGTTGAGCAAATATATCGGCCTGAGATATCTCCAGCCCAATCTCCGAGGCAAGGAGTAATTGAGTTCAATCGCAAGATGGAGACACTCCAAGACAAATGCTGGGGAATCTTTTAGATTGTTTTATGCAGAAGCTAGCACAGGTTCACGGGTGGGGTGGGGGAGGCGGGTTGGGGGGGGGGGGGGGTTGAGAGAGACTAGAGGACATGTGGCCAAGGAAAAAGACTATAACACACAGCCACAAAGATGATCAAATCCCATGGCTCAGCCTGCTTTCCGAAAGGAGCAAGAACAAATCAGGAGAGAAACAGCATCAGGTGTCTAGAATGAGACTCCCCAAAGTTGAGTTGCCCAAAGGTACCAGGGGAAAGGATGCTGCACAGTGTATGGAGGAACTTGGAATAAATAAATCAGTCACTGTCCAAGGTGGAACAAACATTAACAAAATAATGTTGTCTTCTGGAGTTACTTTTAAATTAAAAAGCAGGACATCAACGGTAATGATATTTGCATTACTGACAGGGCCCAAAGTGACATAAACCCAGGCACGTGACTAAGAGCATGTCTTGCTTGGGAATTTTATGCATGAGAATGTGGCGATACTTCTGCAGAGGTGGAACAGACACTGAAGAAACTGCAGATGCTGGAATCTGGAACTAAAGTAAACTGTGGAATTCAGAAGGTCCAGCAGGATCTGTGGAGGCAGAGGACAGCCAACATTTTGGTTCGAGACCTTGCATCAGGACTGGTTGAGATATGGCGAAACACCTGTCTTTTGAAAAGCTGTAAATAGAATTTGACAAGTGCAAAAACAAAAATTGGGAAAAATTTGAAACATCCAAAGTGCCTTCAAGCAGAAGCAGGAAAATCTTCCAGCTGTTTTATGTCCATTCAATCTCAGTATTTCAGGTGCAATCTAACAGGGCTTTGATTTATTACAGCATTAACTATCCACAAACTCAATATTTAGATACCCCAAATACCAGTATTCCACTAAATGTGCTTTTATTCTAAATTTCTATATCTTATGTTGCAGCAATGGTCCCTTATTACCAAGAAACATTATATAATTAAGTTTCCCATGGGAAGTAGAAATGCCACATTGGTTAGGATAGGGGTATATGAAAAAGGACAGAGCCTCACTTTTAGCTCAACCGATCCTCCTCCATACTGATGCCTACTTCAATGAACAGATGAAAAAAACAGCACAAATTGTGAATTAAAGCATTGGCCATTCTAGAAGGTAAAATCTGAGCACAGGATAAATACACCAGCTATTTTCCAGGTCAGTCTCAAGTTCCTGCTTTCATGGAAGTAAGATGAGAGGATTTATGTTGAGGAAATTGAGGAATCTGTGAGGGGAAGATGAAGTAAGTAGCAAAAACCTACTCACCCACACACAGAGCAGTTAAAATAAAGTACCGCAAACTTAAAACACACAGAGCAGTTAAAATAAAGTACCGCAAACTTAAAATAATTGAAAGATTGGAAGAAATAGGAGGAAACTTATTTTTTGTGCTCAGAAGGTAGTAGATTCAATGTCTGCAAGTGTAGGAGGCAACAATTCTGGTCACATTTGACCAGTATTTGGATATATACAAAACAAGCCATAGCCTAAATGTCGAGGGATTCAGTGAGGGGGGGAGAGAGTAGGATTGAGTGAGGCACCTCTTGACTGGCAGACACAAATTATCCAGGATTCTGAGACGGCATGAATTGTCTATGTAATTACAGGCTCTTTCCAGCAAGTGGTTCCATGGAGCCAGATTCAGTCTGACAACCACTAGGTGCAGAAAGATGTGGAAACTTCCAACAAGTTCAGAGGCAGATGTTACATTTGCAAAATATTTATTAGGGTTTGCTAAGACAAATGTCTTACTTAGACTCAGTCAGAATAAGGGTCCCGACCCGAAACATCACCTATTAATTTTCTCCCGAGATGCTGCCTGACGCGCTGAGTTACTGTAGCATTTTGCTTCTATCAGATTAAAGTAATCTTTGCTGTAGACTTAAGAGAGCCATTTGGTAAAGTCAGAGACTGAGGAAAATAAGCAAACACTGGAAGAGCTAGCAGGTCAGGAAGCATCCGTATGAGGGAAATGGACAGACATTTCACTTCAGGACCCTTCAGAATTCTTAAGAGATGTCTTGACCCAAAACATATTTTTTTCATTTTCCTCCACAAATGTCGCCTGACCCACCAAGTTCCTCCAGCAGTTTTTTGTTGTTCAAGATTCCAGCATTTGCAGTCTCTTATCCGAATGTATGGACGTCTTCAATATGTCTGAACGTGTTCTGTAATGGAACCCGCGGCCAAAAACGCAGCAGATTGCAGTATTATGTTTTTGGTGGTGTTGCTCTCACTGAGCAATACAAATGACAAATAATAGGACAAGTATAAATTCAGTGTTGTGCAATTTCATTTTCCTAATGATATGAACAGATCCTTTTCTATATAACTGTGTAATTTTCCAGGCCAGAGCAATACTTACTACTGCAAGTAGTACTGCCGGGCATACATCTGCTGCCACCAGAGCATGTGCTGTGGACTGTACGTGGGATATACAGGAAAGCCAACTGGAATCGCTGGTTGCATTGGAACCTGGTCTCCTCCATGTCTGAAAGGAACCAGGCATTACAATTAAACAGAGAAGCATGACAAAAATCAAATTTATGAGCAGGTCCAAATCTACACAGGATTGGCAAGGTGGCATTCTGACTCTCTGATGGGTTGGTTGTATTTTGTACTTCACAATGGATTACCCCACTTAGCTTTGCACTCTTAATTCTGAAATCCAATCAAGATTAACAGAAACATTGCTACATACAATATTTGATAAAATGTTTTGTGCACAACATTCAAATATTCAGCTCCAATCCCATGGATGTACTACAACCATCAGAAGATCATCTTGTGACTTCCTCTCAGCAATGTTTGACTACTCCACTTTGACTTTCACCTTCTCATTTCCTGCATGCCAAATCTTATTTCATATTTTGCTCAGTAGCCAACTTCTCCACAGCCTTGATCCAGAGATAGTTGCAAGAAACGTATGTATTATTATAGAAGGAAACAAAACGGGCAATACGGGCTGAAAAGATAAAGTACGAGGGGAAGCTGGCCAGAAATATAAAGAAGGACAGTAAAAGCTTCTTTAGATATGTTAAGGGAAAAAGAGTAGCAAAGTCAAATGTGGGCCCCTTGAAGGCAGACACGGGTGAAATAATGATGGGCAACAAGAAAATGGCAGAAGAGTTGAATAGGTACTTTGGATCTGTCTTCACTAAGGAGGACACAAACAATCTCCCAGATGTACTGGAGGACAGAAGATCTAAGGGGGTAGAGGAACTGAAATAAATTTTCATTAGGCGAGAAATATTATTAGGTAGGCTAATGGGACTGAAGGATGATAAATCCCCGGGGCCTGATGGTCTGCATCCCAGGGTCCTCAGGGAGGTGGCTCTAGAAATAGTGGACGCATTGGTGATCATTTTCCAATGTTCAATAGATTCAGGATCAGTTCCTGTGGATTGGAGGACAGCTAATGTTATCCCACTTTTCAAGAAAGGAGCGAGAGAGAAAACGGGGATTTACAGAGCAGTTAGCCTGACTTTGGTGTTGGGAAAGATGCTGGAGTCAATTATTAAAGAAGTAATAATGGAGCATTTGGACAGCAGTAAAAGGATTAGTCCACGTCAACATGGATTTATGAAAGGGAAATCATGCTAAACTAATCTTCTGGAATTTTCTGAGGATGTGACAAGTAAAATCGATGAAGGGGTGCCAGTGGATGTAGTGTATCTAGACTTTCAGAAAGCCTTTGATAAGGTCCCGCACGGTAGACTGTTGACTAAAATTAGAGCACATGGTATTGGGGGTAAGGTATTGACATGGATAGAAAATTGGTTGGCAGACCGGAAGCAAAGAGGTGGAGTGAACGGGTCCTTTTCAGAATGGCAGGCAGTGGCGAGTGGAGTGCCGCAAGGCTCGGTGTTGGGGTCGCAACTGTTTACCATATATATTAATGATTTGGAAAGGGAATTAGGAGCAACACTAGCTAGTTTGCGGGTGACACAAAGCTGGGTGGCAGTGTGAACTGTGAAGAGGATGTTAGGAGGTTGCAGAGGGACCTGGACAGGTTGAATGAGTGGGCAGATGCGTGACTAGATGCGTGGCAGATGCAGTATAATATAGATAAATGTGAGGTTATCCACTTTGGCGGCAAAATCAAGGGGGCAGATTATTATCTCAATGGGGTTGGGTTAGGTAAGGGGGAGGTACAGCGAGACCTGGGTGTCCTTGTACACCAGTCACTGAAAGTTGGCGTGCAGGTACAGCAGGCAGTGAAGAAAGCTAATGGAATGTTGGCCTTCAAAACAAGAGGATTTCAGTACAGGAGTAAAGAGGTTCTTCTGTAGTTGTATAGGGCTCTGGTGAGACCACATCTGGAGTATTGTGTACAGTTTTGGTCTCCTAATTTGAGGAAGGACATCCTTGTGATTGAGGCAGTGCAGCGTAGGTTCACGAGATTGATCCCTGGGATGGCGGGACTGTCATATGAGGGAAGATTGAAAAGACTAGGCTTGTATCCACTGGAGTTTAGAAGGATGATGGGGGATCTTATAGAAACATAAAATTATAAAAGGACTGGACAAGCTAGATGCAGGAAAAATGTTCCCAATGTTGGGTGAGTCCAGAACCAGGTGCCACAGTCTTAGAATAAAGGGGAGGTCATTTAAGACTGACCTGAGAAAAAAAAAAATTTACCCAGAGAGTTGTGAATTTGTGGAATTCCTTGCCACAGAGGGCAGTGGAGGCCAAATCACTGGATGGATTTAAGAGAGTTGGATAGAGCTCTAGGGGCTAGTGGAGTCAAGGGATATGGGGAGAAGGCAGGCATGGGTTATTGATAGCGGACGATCAGCCATGATCACAATGAATGGCGGTGCTGGCTCGAAGGGCCGAATGGCCTCCTCCTGCACCTATTTTCTATGTTTCTATGTCTATTTTATCAAAGTCAAGCGATACTAGAGAAGTACCGAAAATGTTTCATTTAAAATACACTTGCACCATAAAAAATCCAAAAGCTGAACTCAGGATTGCGTGGCAGATGTCAAGCCGGTAAAACCAGGAACTTACATCCAAAAAAAGCTCAGTGGTGGAATTTAAGTTGTGTTGGAGAGTAAGAATTTGAATTAAAAACTTCAGCGAATGCAATGTCCACCTAATGAAGATATGGCAATGGCCAAAAATATAATTAGATACAGTATATTTACATATGAAAATAAACATAAGCATTTTTTATTGCGTACCGAAGGTGTAACACTGGCTAGAACAGAACTAGCTGTGACAAGAAAGAAGTATTTATATGGTAGATTGGCTGGATGCAGAGGTGTAGGTTTGAAACTTTGCATGGGGCCCAAGTGAAACCGAAGTGATGAACAATTTGGAACAGCCTGAGGAATCACTTTCAAGTTCCCAAGTCACAGTTATTGTTACTTAGACAGACAATATTACACCACTGTCAGATCATTGTGGAGGGGTCATCGCTAAAACCTACTCTGGTGGCTCAAGAAATCACAGCATCACCTCTCACGTGTTCTTCAAATCCATTCACATCAAGCAAACAATCTAGAAAACAACCATCACCTTTTAACATTCTACCTACCCTTGAATCACATGTGGGTGTCTTTGGCTCTGGGCATGGTTTAAAGGAACCTGAGAAAAACTACGATGCCTCAGACCCGTTGGATTGGAGGCTGGTGATCCAGTCATTGATTCTTGACTTGAAGATGGAGAGGCTGTTGTGGTACTTGAATTTTCAGAACTCTGAAGAGAGAATTAAAACTTAAATATTTTTAATCAGTAAGGAAAACGCTAAGTGGAATTTTTAGTCTCATGCACCCTATCCATTAATTGTTGTTAAATTAAAAGAAGAAATCTTTTTCTCTCCACATATGCAAATCCAAATCCAAATTTCCACAATCATATCATTTGCCAAGCTGCAAATTTCTTTCATAAATTGAGGAGACTTTGTGACAAATTGACAGTCTCCAAAGCTGCAACATTTCAAGCCAAAAAAGGAAGACCCTTCACAAGAGCAAAATTCTCGATTCATCAGCTGCAAGTCAATCACTCTCACCAATCTCCAGCAAACTTAATGGGGGGTTTACACCTGCTTCTTCCTCTGGCTGGATGTCAGGAAACTGGCCACTTTGTCTCTACACTTCTCACTCATTCCCAATTCAGGATACAAGATACATTTATTTGTCACATGTGCCAGTTGGTACAGTGAAATGTAATCACCATACAGCGATACAGTAAAAATAAAGAACACAACATAGAGTTGATAGAATTCAACATAAAACATCCCCACACAGCAGAATCAAAGTTTCCCACTGTGAGGGAAGGCACCAAAGTCAGTCTCTTCCTCTAATGTTCCCCAATGTTCACCCATGGTCGGAGCCTCCCCGAACCCTCCGCAGTCGCCTCTACGGGTGGCCCGATGTTCAGGCCCGCTCGCCGGGGTGATGTAAGTCCAACATCGGGGCTGGGGGACATACTCAGCGGCCACGACACCAGAGTGGGCCACCTCCTACATCCGCTGCAACGCTGGCGGCCCACGGCAAAGGGCTCCAGGACTCCGCGATAACGGTCAGCGCCGCCCGCATTGGAAGCTCCCCCCAACCGCAGTTCCACGATGTTGGAGCAGCGGCCCAACACTCCGGAGCTCCAACCGGCGACCCAGGTAGGCATCGCCCGCTCCGCGGTGAATTCAGCGCTGCGCCGCCGCTGTTGTAGCTCTGGTCCAGTTCCCGGTCCCCGGCAGGAAAGGTCTCTCCGATCCAGGTGGTAGGCCGCGAGGAGGGGGCGAGGATGGGGCGAGGACGTGACTCGGAGAAATAGTCGCGTCCCCGCCAGGAAGCGACTGGGAAACAGTTTCCCCCTTACCCTGCCCCCTCCCCCACATAGAAAAGTCAAAGATTCCCCCCAAAACAAACTTTAAACTGACTAAAAATTTTAAAAAAGATTGAAAGACAAACGGGCTGTAGGGAGAGGCTGCCGTCAGTGCAGCGCCCCTAGTGACCTACAATTAAAAAGTAAAAACTCAGCTTCACCACCCTGCTGGTTCTGCACTGCATGTAAATGCACCTTTTCAACACGAGTTCAGCAAACAAATGCACAGATCATGGCTCAAATAAAAACATTTACTGATATTTGGTGTTTCCTATTTTCAAAGATGCGGATTCAACCTATGATGTCGCTGCCATTTCTGAGAACAGCCCCACTCCTCACATTTCTAACCTATTTTCTCTCACAGGCCTATCAACGCCTCTGACGCTCCTGTCACTCACCTCCACACTAGGGGACAACTCACTGCGGCCAATTAACCCACCAACCAGGCTCAGATGTGGGAATAAACTGGAACACCAGGTAGAAATCCACTTGACCACAGGCCAAACTCCACAAAGATAGCACCAGGGTTGCCAGAGCTGAAGAAGAAGTACCCGTGGCACCTCTGTGCTGCCCGTTCTGTATTTCACTCAATAAAAGCATTGCAATAGTTTCCTACAGAAGTTGAAAGAGAGTCTAAAGCCAGTAATGGAGAATGAAGTCAAGCATGTACCATCTCTTCTGCTGCTGTCTTCTCCTTCATACCTGGTTCTTTAGCTAGATATCTCCACCTTAAACCGTCGATTCTGCTCACACTTTCAGATTTCCCTCTGGCCTCTTACAATGTCTTTTCTTTTCATCACTAACTACCAACATGACATTGACAATTTCAACATTTTCCATGTGGTGCCCCAGCTAATAAAGACAAGTATCCATATGCCTTCTTCGCCTCCCTATCAAGCTGTACTGCCACCTTCAAGGATTCTTGGACTCACACATTAAGGTCCCTCTATTCTTCAATATTCCCCAAGGTCCTATCATTCATTGTGCAGTATATTTCAAAATGCATCACTTCACACCCATCAGGATTAAATTCAATTTGTGATTATGAAGAGAGTCAGTTTTAAAAATATTTACATTAGCAGCTGTGACTTCCAACTTAAATATATTTCATTGTGGTTTGTCGGAAGTCAGCAACATTTAGTTAGTTCCTGGAACCACGTTATGCACTGTCAACACATGAAACACATCCCAACTTCAGATCCATGTACCAGGAGCCGAAAGATGAAGCAGTACTGATTGCTACAGTTACATTACCGTTGTGCCACTGTTGGGTGCTGTCATTCCATTGTTCCTGTTGTTGGGTCTTGGTGACCCTGAAGGAGTCCTTGACGAGCAGACCAGATGAACCATGTGATACTCATCTTGCTACATTGTTCACACAGGTTGAGAGGGGAGGGTGGTGGAAAGATGAAAGAAGCAAAAACAATGTTAAGAGACACCTTTGATGTCAAATCTGAAAACGGCAGTGGAGTGAGTCAACAGCTTCAAGTTCCTGAGCATGCATATCTGTTCCAGGCTCAGAACATTTTAAGGTGAGAGGGAAAAGATTTAATAGGAACCTGAGGGGCAAAGTTATCCACATTGAGTGTAGTGGGCATATGTAATGAGCTGCCCGATGAGGTAGTCGAGGCAGGTACTATAACAATATTTAAAAAACATCTGGACAGGTACATGAATAGGGAAGATTTATAGGGAGATACAGGCTAATACAGGCAGGTGCGACTAGTGTAGATGGAGCATCTTTGTCAGCAAGGGCAAGTTGGATCGAAGGGCCATTTTCCATGCTGCATGACTATGACTCTAAAACATTGAGGCAATCAAAAATAAAAACTCATTAATACCTCTGCCTTGGAAGAATAGGGGAGATGTTGCATGTCACCAAATACTCTATTGAACCTCTTCAGGTGCATGGTGGAGAGCATACTGACTGGTTACATCAATAGTTTGGCAACTCAAATGCCCAGGAATAAAGAAGATTGCAGAAAGTGATAAACATCACCTGGTCCATTACAGTGCTGACCATCCCACCATCAATGGAAGCTCATCTTCACAAAGGCAAAGACCCACGCTACCCTGGTCACACTCACATCTTTCTCCAACCATCTGGAAGAAGGATGAGGGCCTCACATGTGTCTCCACGGTACCCCGCAGCTCCGCCCTTGCTCCCCCTCCCCCTAGTCCTCAACTTTCACCCCATCAGCCGTTGCATACAATGCAAAATCTTCTGACATTTTCGCTACCTCCAACAGGATCCCACCACGAGCCACATCTTCCCATCTCCACCTTCTGCAGCGAGCGTTTCCTCCACAACTCCCTGGTTAACTCATCCTTTCCCAACCAAACCATCTCCTCCTCAGGTACCTCACCCTGCAACTGCAGGAGAAACAACACCTGTCCCTATACCTCCTCCCTCGACTCTGTCCAGAGACCCAGACAGTCCTTTCGGGTTAGGCAAAGCTTCATTTAAACCTCCTCCAACCTCATCTACTGTATCCATTGTTCAAGATGTGGATTCTGATACATCGGCGAGACCAAACGTAGACTGGGCGATCATTTTGCTGAAAACTTTCGCTCAGTCCGCCTGGAACTACCTGATCTCCCGATTGCTGAACATTTTAATTCCCCTTACCATTCCCACACCGACCTAGGCATCCTCCATTGTCAGAGTGTGGCAAATCGCAAATTGGAAGAACAGCATCTCATATTTCGCTTGGGCAGCTTACAACCCAGTGGTATGAATATTGATTTCTCTAACTTCAAGTAACCCCTGCATCCCCTCTCTCCATCCCTCCCGCACCCAAGTAGCACCAGGTTCCTGTTCTCACCTAGCAAACAGCTAACAATGGCCTGTTTCCTTTATCATCGTTACTTTTTTGCATATCTTTCATTCACTTGTTCTATATCTCTCTACATCACTGTCTGTATCGCTCGTTTCCCTTTCCCCTGACTAGTCTGAAGAAGAGTCTCCACCCAAAATGTCACCCATTCCTTCTCTCCAGAGATACTGCGTGTGGCGCTGAGTTACTCCAGCATTTTGTGCCTACCATCTGGAAGAAGGTTCAGGAGCTACAAACAGTGACCTCGACAGTCAGGTACAGCTCCTTCCCAACAACAATCAGTCTCTTGAACACTGCACATATCCAAGCACTCCCTTAACAGCTATCATCAACTTTGTTTTGGTTGCACCATGGACTTCTTTTAGCACTATTATGGACTGGTTACTGATTATTAATTTATTGTATTAATTATCGTAGCTTTATTTATACGTTATTGTTGTAATGGGAGTGTAAAACTATAGCAAGTAAGATTTGCATGTTCCAGTGCCGGTACATATGGCAACTAAACACTCTCGACTAAGCAACGGAATCTAGTCCCTTTGTTATGTGTCTTGTCCTGCGCATGTACTTGGAAATACTGTATGGCAAGCGTATTAGTTATCATAATGTGCAAGCATAATTGAAAAATGCAGGCATAAGAATGAGTGCTGCAACATCTTTAAAATTGCAGACAAACCAAGATGGACATATTTTATTTCTATCTGGTGACTATTTATTGATCACATTCATGGAATATTAAATGACCTTAATGCTACCGCAGGGAGACATTTAGAATTACCTTTCTGAAAATGTCCTTCAGCTGCAAGTGATCAGGGAGCAGCTTGCCAGAATATACAAGCCTCTGATCCTTGGAGGACTGTGGAGAGAACAGAAAGTGTAAATTCATTACTGATGGAGGTCAAACCAAAATTCCTAACAAAAACTATTTAGTCTTCTGTAATTTTTTTTCCATTCTTATACACAAACAAATAATTACTTAAAGAGTAATCACTTCTGTAAAAAACAAACAAAATTAGCACCTAATTTGAGAAAGGGTTACCAAAAATCAGTAGGTCAAGCACAACCCGGTTGAGAGAAAAATGGTGATTGGAACACGAAGAGAATGCCACTTGAATAAGATCGATCACTTCCATCTCTGCAACATTGAGCAGGCTTTTAAGTTAATCAGTTCATTTAAAATGTCTGCGACTCCAACAATGTAACGGCGCCTAATAACGTAAAATGACATTTGCGCAGGTACACGCTTACAAATAGTTTAGAGGGACATGGATGTCTTGGTCAGGACGAATGAATTGGGCCAAAATGCCTGTTTTCAGTGCTGTATTGCTTATATGACTATGACAAACTAAATTGGCATGCACACTCATGTACTTTAAACACCTATTTTAATGTCCTTAAAAATAAACAATAATTGCTAGTTTCCCTGCATTTGGTTTATCCAATGTCAAGAAATCCATATTGCAGGCACCAACACAATATATATATTAAATGAAATGTGTCAATGAATCACTGTCTCACTTAGAAAGTGTGTATGGTGCCCATAACTGTGGTCTCCCCTGCATTGGGGAAACCAAAGCATATACATCCTTCCAATCCACAGTGTAACCCTGAGCTTCAAGTTACTTGTTACTAATTCTCCATCCAACTTCAATCTTTCAGTCTTTGGTCTCTTAAACAGTGGTACTACTATTAGCAAAGCTATAATAGTAAATGAGGACCAAGATCTTCCATTCAACCAGACACTTTACTGCCTTAAGACCAAACACTGGATTAAAATAAAATTCAGATAATCAGCCTTTTGTATTTGTGTCAGAACTGCCTTGTCTTAGTCAAAGAGGATCAACCTTTGACAATCAAAGCTATAATCAGTAGCGCAGTTGGTGCAGCAACTGCTTCACAGAGAGTGCAGTCAGTGTGCAGTTTGTACATTCTCTCTTTGACCATTTGGATTTCCTTCAGTTCTCTGATTCCTCATCCTAAACTAATTTACTGTGGTCTGCTGCCTCTCTGCAGTTGCTGACAGACCGGCTGGGCATTTTCCGGATTTGCTTTTCTTTCCCGTTTCCAGCAGCTGCAGTGCTGTAAATAAACAGCTAGTTTTTTCCAAGTAGAATTCGGCATGCAATAGGAAAACAAAGCACTTTGACCATCTGGAATTCAATGGAAGTAAGCAGACAGCTGTTTTGACAATATTACTGTTGCACTCACCTCCCATCCTCCTTTAATTCATGCCCAAGATTTGGGAGCAGATGTTGTTTATTATTATGCTCTGCTCACAATGCAGGTAAACATGTGGAACTTAACTCATTTATATTTATATCGATGCCAGCATTACACATAAACAGTTCAGTTCAGTTTATTGTCACGTGTACCGAGGTACAGTGAAAAGCTTTTGTTGCGTGCTAACCAGTCAGCAGAAAGACAACACGTGAATATAATTGATCCATTTACAATGTATAGATACATGACAAGGGAATAACGTTTAGTGCAAGGTAAAGTCAGCAAAGTCCGATCAAGGATAATCCAAGGGTCACCAAACAGGTAGATAGTTGTTCAGCACTGCTCTCCGGTTGTGGTAGGATAATTCATTTGCCTGATAACAGCTGGGAAGCAACTTGTTCCTGAATCTGGTGGTGTGCTTTGCACATTTCTATACCTTTTGCCTGATGTGAGAGGGGAGAAGAGGGAGTGGCCAGAGTGTGACTCGTCGTTGATTATGCTGCTGGCCTTGCCGAGGCAGCGTGAGGTATAAATGGAGTCAATAGAAGGGAGGTTGGTTTGTGTGACAGTCTGGGCTGCGTCCACAATTCGCTGCAATTTCTTGCGCTGTTGGATGGAGATGTTCTCAAACCAAGCTGTGATGCTTCCTGATTAAATGCTTTCTATGGTGCATCTGTAGAAGTTCAAGTTCAAGTGAGTTTATTGTCATGAGTCCCTGATAGGACAATTAAAATCTTGCTTTGCATCAGCACACAGCACATGGAAGGCATTTACTACAAAACAGATCAGTGTGTCCATATACCATGTATAAATATATACACACATGAATAAATAAACTAATAAAGTGCAAATAACAGATAATGGGTTATTAGTTGTCAGAGTTTTGTCCGAGCCAGGTTTAATAGCCTGATGGCTGTGGAGAAGTAGCTATTCCTGAACCTAGTCGTTGTAGTCTTCAGGCTCCTGTACCTTCTACCTGAAGGTATCAGGGAGATGAGTGTGTGGCCAGGATGGTGTGGGTCTTTGATGATAATGCCAGCTTTTTTGAGGCAGCGACTGCGGTAAATCCCCTCGATGGAAGGAAGGTCAGAGCCGATGATGGACTGGGCAGTGTTTACTACTTTTGGTAGTCTTTTCCTCTCCAGGGCGTTCAAGTTGCCGAACCAAGCCACGATGCAACCGGTCAGCAAGATCTCTACTGTGCACCTGTAGAAGTTAGAGAGAGTCCTCCTTGACAAACCGACTCTCTGTAATCTTCTCAGGAAGTAGAGGCGCTGGTGAGCTTTCTTGATAATTGCATCAGTGTTCTCGGACCAGGAGAGATCTTCAGAGATGTGCACGCCCAGGAATTTGAAGCTCTTGACCCTTTCAACCATTGACCCGTTGATATAAACAGGACTGTGGGTCCCCATCCTACTCCTTCCAAAGTCCACAATCAGTTCCTTGATTTTGCTGGTGTTGAGGGCCAGGTTATTGTGCTAGCACCATATGGACAGTCGCTCGATCTCTCTTCTGTACTCATCCCCATCAGTGATACGTCCCACAACAGTGGTGTCGTCAGCGAACTTGATGATGGAGTTCGCACCATGGCCGGTTACGCAGTCATGAGTATAGAGAGAGTACAGCAGGGGGCTGAGCCTTGAGGTGTTCCTGTGCTGATTGTTATCGAGTCTGACACATTTCCACCAATATGAACAGACTGTGGTCTGTCGAGGATCCAATTGCAGAGGGATGCGCATCGACCCAGTTCTGCGAGTTTGGTAACCAGCTTGGAGGGGATGCTAGTATTAAATGCCGAGCTGTAATCGATGAATAACAGCCTGACATATGAGTTTTTGTTGTCCAAGTGGTCCAGAGTGGAGTGGAGAGCCAGCGAGATTGCATCCACCGTGGATCTGTTGTGGCAGTAAGCGAACTGCAGTGGGTCCAGTTGGTGAGACGTAGGGGACATATCCAAACTTCCTAAGCCTTCAAAGGAAGTAGAGGCGTTAGTGTGCTTTCTTGTTTGTTGCTTCAAGGTGGCTGGCCCAGGAGAAATTGTTGGTTATATTAACTCCAAGGAATTTGAAGTTTTCAACCATCCCTATTTCAGCACCATCAATGCAAACTGGGGTGCGTACTGCTTCGCTTCCTGAAGTCGATCACTATCACCTTTGTCTTACTGACATTGAAAGGTTGTTGTCTTGACACCAGGACAGAACATTCTCAATCTCCTTCCTGTACTTTGTCTCTTCAATATTTGATATCTGGCCCACAATGGTGGTATCATCTGCAAATTTGAAAATTGAATTTGATTTGTACATGGCTGCACGGTCGTGGGTGTACAAGGGGTAATGAAGGGGGCCGAGAACACATCCTTGCCGAGCCTCTGTGTTGAGGATTATCGTGGAGGATGATTTATCCTCACTGATTGGGGTCGATTGGTCAGGCAGTTGAGGACCCGGATGCAGAGATGAGTGCTGACACCAAGTCGCGCGTGTTTAGTGATAAGCTTGGATGGTATAATGGTATAAAAGGCAGAGCTGTATGTTGTGACAGATTTTCATATTGTTTCAAGGAATCTTTCCTTTAGTCACTATGATTGAAGACAGGGGATCAGGAGATAATCGAAACGCACTCACGAGCTCTCCATGAGACATTCAATGCCTGCGAAAGATAAATCTTCCAAACACAAGATCTCTTGATTAAGAGTTTATTTATTGTAGTAGTAAAAACAGTAAGATATTCATCCAAACTTCTTGTATAAGTACATTTGATCTTACTCGTGGTCAAACTCGTGTATGGTCGAAAGCTGTGACCTCTCCCCCATGCTTCTTCAAACCAAACTTGTGTCCATCTCTTCCAAAAAAGATCTGCCATATATTGTACTCGTCTCCATCCGCGTCTTATATACAAATCTTCTTTCACAAAGAGTCCAGGTGGTAGTATTGGATTGGTCTTCAACTGAAGAATATGATTCGGTGTAAGTGCTTCCAGGTCGATTGGATCATCAGAACTCTTAGTTATAGGTCGATCATTCAACTTCTGCTTCACAGAATAAAGTTTGTAATCCTTCATCGTTCAGAACTTGTTGTTTAAGAACAGAGCGTAGCACATTACGAACCCCATGTGGATCAACCATTCCCATACACCGCCGTGATGAGAATTAAAGGAGGATTAAAGTTCCATCTTATACCTTGTTGAAGCATAGCATTCTGGATCTTATCCCGATTTAAGCCTTTAATTCTCTTTCCACTCCAACAAATTTCGAACCATTATCTGATCGTAACGATGAAACTTGATCTCATTAACAAATAAATCTCCATAACGCATGAATACAGGAGTTTGTGTCAAGTGTAGATGCAACTTAAAGAGGTACTGCTCTACTTGCAATGCAAGTGAAGATTACACCGTACCTTTTTACAAGGCCTTGTCCTCTCCTAACCTCTATAGGACTGAAATAATCCACCACCACATCTGTAAATGGAGGCTTATCGGGTAGAATCCTCTCCAGAGGTAAATCTGCCATCTTTTGTTCTCCAACTTTCCCACGTTGTCGCCTACACACACCATTTTTTATTATCTTTCTTGCAGCGGAGTTAGCTTGATAATGCAATATTGTTTACGTAGCTGGGACAGCATATAATTTCTTCCTCCATATCTGATCAATTCATGGATATGTCGTAACATCAATGCTGATATGTGAAAGTCCTTTGAGAGAACAATAGGATGTTTAGCCTCCTCAGGCATTGCCAGTCTATTTAGACGACCACCCACTCTCAAGACGTCCTTCCTCCAATACCGGATCAAGCTTGTACAATTCTATCCTTTTGACACCATGTACACCAGCTTCTAATGTCGATATTTCTTCTTTGTATTTCTGTCTTTGACAGAAAGAGATAATCGCGTTTTCCGCTTTGAGATCATCAACATGTAAACCCTGTACCTCGTACGATGCTTTAAAAACTTGCATCTTTTTTTCAACCTTTTACTTTCAGTATTTCTGGGTCTTTTTCATAGAAACCTTCAACAATCTCATTCCTTTTTTGAGCAAACAACAATAACCTTGCTTTTGCTTTATGAAACCAAGCCACATTCACCAGCTTCTTCCATAATGTAAAGTGGATAATTAAATAATTTATTGTGTTTGATGAATCTTTAGCAATAACGTTCACTGTGATGTTTTGTTTAATTTCCGGATCATTAGCAGAAATTTCAAATCCCAGCTCAAGCTCTGGCCATTCTCTGTCTGGTCTACAGAGAAACTCTGGCTCATTGATCCATCACTTGTTGCTTAAGAAGCGTCTGCTGTTAATCCTCTAGAAGCTTCATCTGCAGGATTTTCCTTTTTGTTAACGTATTTCCATTGTGAAACATTTGTAGCTTCCAATACAATAGAGATTCTGTTTACTACAAATGTTAAAACACGTTTTTTCTCACTGTTGGACCGTGCATGAAGCTTGTAGGCTTCATGCACGGTCCACTTTGAATTCTGAGATCTTGTTGAGATCTACTAACCATTCTGTCCATTGGTGAGAGAAAGTTTGCATTATACTCTCATCCCATCCAAGTTTTTCCTTACAAAGGTCCTGCAAAATCAACTTGGCTGGCAGTGTAAATGGTACAAGAAATCCCAAAGGTTCGTAAACAGAACCAATCACGGATACGATACCCCTTCTAGTACATGGTCGCTTTTGAATCGAGATTCTGAACTTGAACACATCTGTTTCAACTCACCAGTGCAGTCCCAATGCTCTTTCCATTGGCAGATTGTCTTTGTCCAAATCCAACTCCGTGGTCTCCTTGGCTCCATCATCTGGTGGAATGCTTTCCAATACAACACGGCTGTTGCTGATTCACTTGGAAAGCGTGAATTCTCCCTTATTGCAGAGGGAAGTCAGATGTTTTACCATTTGAATTGCTTCCTGCTCCGTAGACATGGATTTTAAACAATTATCCACATGGAAATTATTCTTCACAGTGGTTAACACTTCTTCTGGAAAGTGAGCTTTATTACCCTGCCAGGACATCTACTCTCCGAACCACTTCTCTTGCACTCATGTACAGCGTCGCTGAGTACGCCGCCCCAGCATGGTGCCGCAGCGCTCATACTAGCAAGCTAGACGCCATCATCAACAGCACCATGCGGATCATCACCGGCTGCCTACGTCCTACTCCGACGCATCTTCTGCCGGTGCTCGCAGGTATTGCACCAGCCAAGCTTCGCCGAGAGTACTTCACCCACAGGCTGGTGGGCAAGGCCCCATCGGACGCCAAACATCCTTTGCACCACCTCGCCAGTACTCCCAGCAACTGGACCTCAACGCCTGTCATCTCGTTGGCCCTTCTCCCGTCACGCAGCGACCCTCTGTGGGTCCGGTTTCAACACACTAGGAGCACGGAGAACTAGCTGGGAACAGATTTCGTGATCTCCTCCATTCACTCTTGCACTGAACACCACAGCCCCACCCGACTCGGACCTGCCCCGCAAAGAATGGGTCGCCCTGAACTGGCTCCCTACAGGGGTCAGCCGGTTCAATGCCAACATGCATCGCTGGGGGCTGCATTCAACAGCAGCCTGCATGTGTGGAGCAGACCAGCAAACAGCGTAGCACCTCATTTTCGACTGCGCTGTCCTCCGCTTCCCTGTTGGAGGGGTAGACCTCACGGCCCTCAACAACAGCACACTAAACTGGCTACATCGCCTGGAGGGCATTACATAACCTCTGCTGCCTCAAACGCAAGAAGAACTTCTCCTGTAATGTCCAGCCTTCTCATCAAGCTTTCAGTACAAAAGGTAGCCGAACTTCCACGATCCAAAAATGCATGTTTACAACACTGTATTCCCCTTGCTATTCCTTACCTGTACTGGTAAGATAGAGAAGCTACAGGTTTCTACCCCGGCCCCAATATGGGCAGTTATCTGACTTGAGGTGACAGCATCAATAGTAGCTGGCTTCTCCTTCTGTTCTATTTGCTCCAGCTTCTTCTGCTCAGCGTGAAGTGCTTCAGGATGATCTTGCTTGCACTTATCACAAGTTATAGGACTCTTACAGTCTTTAACCATGTGTCCTTTTTTCACACATCCGAAACAGATTCTCTTCTCCTTTAAAAAATCCATATTTTTCTTTATATTCCTTCTTCTTGCGTTTTCGACACCAACTTACATTGTGACCAACTTCGTTACATGACAAGCAGAACCATCTTGGCTTAACAGTAGATGTATCTCCTTCCTTTCCGCCTTTCGTTTCTGCAGGTATTACAGCGGTAGCAAAACTACTTCCCTTAGGTCCTTCCTTTTGTTTTCGTACAGGTAGAACCTTTGACAGTTGCAATTGGTTTAGGATCTTGAATGCTCCCATAGCATAAATTTGACATTAACCATACTTCCTTTTCTATGAAGTTCACCAGATCAGGAAGCAAGGCCTCTCAATTCTCATTTTCCTCTATCAGACCTGCTTTATCCCTCCACTTTTCTCTAAGTCTATAGGGCAGTTTTAGAGTGATAGTTTTCATATTGCTAACAACATTCATTTCTTGCATGTGGTTGAGATTTTTCATCGAGCTACAACAACTTCTAACAAAATTGCAAACTCCTGCAGTGCTTTCGAGTCTTCTGGCTTGATAGCTGTCCAAGCATAGGCCTTCTTCATGGTATGCATTGGCGATCTGGTGCTCGTTACCAAACTGTTCTCTTCGCAATTTTCTTGCCGTTCGATAGCCCTCACTGGCAGACGACTTCCGACAACTCCCAACAAGCTCCTTTGGATAGCCGCTTGTTTAAAACTCCAGAAATTGTAAATGATCTTCATCATCGGTAGTTTTCCTCTCCACTCCTCTCTCAAGCTGGTCTATGAAAGTCTCATATCGCAAGGGATCACCATCGTACTTGTTATTTCCATTTGAAGGTAGCGTGGAAGAGATATTATGTTGAGCTAGAGACTCGCTAATTCTCATTAGATTACACATCAAATCACAGACTAAATCCCAGCTTGGACCCAGAGGAACGGTAAATAGGCCTTGAGAAGAGTGCTGGTCTGGATACGTTTTGTCATGAGTCCTATGACTAGTTGTTTGTCCCTGTCTGGGTGCAAATGATTGATAGGCAGACACCTGCCCATGTTGGCTAGCTTGAGCCTGTGTATTAGGCTTCTGAAAAGCATACTGAATTGGTGGTTTGTTACGAGCCTTATCAGGAGGCCCATAAATTTGTTGCTTCATTTTAACATCCTGTTGTTGAGGTAAAGCTTTGTCCGCCCGCCATCGTTCCAGTGGGTGTTCAAAGCCGTGAGACCTGGTGGTCCCCGGTTGTGGATTTAATCCAACTGCAGTTATTTTTCTTAAATAAGAGCTCATCCCATCAGATACCTCATCCCATCAGATCCATCAGCTGCCTCTTGAACCTTGGCCCTCCAGTATCTCAATCTTCGTCCTGGCTTTTTCCAACTTCGTATCCAGTTCCAACCGTCCTCCTCTCTTTTTAACTGCCTTCTTTGTTCCTCAATCTCTCTCCTCGTCTGTTCCGCACGTGCCTCAGCCTCTTTCCTCGACTGTTCTGCACGTGCCTCAACCTCTCTCTTTGTCTGTTCCAACTGTTCTTCCTGTGCTTCAATCGCATGCTTTCTCCTCGTAGCGGAGCCATAGTTGCTTCAGTTTCCATACAAGCAGAGGCTCTTGAAATTGAACTGGCTTCTGAACTAGACTTGTCTTGATCTTCATGTTGCAACCTTTGAGATACTATCTTGTAGCATTACTTCATGTTCCATTTCAGCACCTTGTTGCATCACACTTCCTGCTGCAGCACACGCCGTCCTTTGATCAACTTCAACTAACCATTTCTCCACACTACCAACAATGCCGTTAAGATATTCAATCGCTTCTTGAAACCACTGATTATGCTCTTTGCTTTCCTCATCAGGCAGTGATAGGTTCAGTAATAAGTTGTGGTTTTGTGCAAACTCAAGGCGGAAGTTGAATAGTCGCCCATGATTAGCTTTAACTTTTTCAGCATTCTCTTCAAGGCGCATGAGTTCATCCTGGATCTCTATTAAATCGATATCCCGCTTCCATAGCATATTTCTCTCCTTCTGGCATTTCTCCAGAAATGCAACTCGGGCCTTTTCGGTGGGCTTCTTTGTCCATTGGCTAGATCGTCTTTGTTTTGGCTCTTCTTCGCCTAGCTTATTTGTTGAAGATTCCATGGCTCCCTCTGGTGGCGCTCGGTCACCCAGCTTACCTGCTTCTTCAGGCTCCATGAATTAAACAGGTCTTGGCAGACTGCCAAATCTGCTAATTGGACAAACAGGACGTCTTCGGTTTGCTTTTGTCATTATTGATAAACATTCTGGATTGTGTTCCATAAACACTGAAAGAATCCAAAACAAAACTGGAATTCCAGAAAACATCCAAGTATAGAAGTGACTTTAGTTCAAAAAGAATGTGTCTTATCTCAATTTCAAAACATACCAAGGACAAGCTCCTGGTAGTCCAGTTTTACTCGCTTCTTGGCTGCCTTCCAAAACTTAGCAGAACTGGCTTCTATTACATCTCTAGACTCTTTATCAGAGCCTGTAATTTTACATTAAATGCAACAAAACAATCAAACCTTCCACAGCATCTCGTTAAGAAGCTGTTCTAATTAAAGCGTTCTAGCTTTCAAATTTACAGCATAATAAAATAGCTGTTCTACACACGCTTTCAATCAGTGAAGTTTTCAATGTTCAGATAAGTCGAGTGGCTGTCCATTAACCTATTGACAGGTAGGCTCCAATACCAATCTCTGGCAGAGATCCAGCTTCTTCAGTTCCTCTTCTACGGAACCAGTCTTCAGTTCCACTTCTACGGAACCAGTTCTTCTGGCAGTTATCACACAGAGAATAAGCCCTCTTCTGCCCCTCTTCTATGGGACCAATCTTCTACCTCCTGGTAGGATGGTAGCTTTCGACTCTAGATATAGTGACAGATTTTCATATCGTTTGAAGGAATCTTTCCTTTAAGGGCCTGTCCCACTTGGGCATCATTTGCACGTAATGTGCGCGATCATTTACGCGTCACGACGCATGACGCGCGAGTCGTGCCGCTCACGTGATGCGCGCATGGTGCGTGTGACGTAGGCAGTGACGCCCGGTTGTGCGCGGCGCCCCAGGAGTTTGGGATATACAAAATCTTCGCGCGCCGTCTGTGTGACGCGCAAATGACACCAAAGTGGGACAGGCCCTTTAGTCACTATGATTGAAGACAGCGGATCAAAACGCACTCACAAACTCTCCACGAGACATTCAATTTCGTCAAAAGATAAATCTTCCAAACACGATTAATAGTTTCTTTATTGTAGTAGTACCCACAAAAGAAACTGATTGGATATCAAATCATTTGCCACATTTTTAATAAACAGAATATACTCCAGGGAAATACCGAAGAGAGACACAAGGAATTGCAGATTCTGGTTTACAACCAAGACAAAATATTGGAGAAACTCAGCAGGTTAGGCAGCATCTCTGGAGAATAAGCATAGGTGACATTTCCAGTCAGGACTTTTCTTCAGACAGATTGCGGTGGGGGCCGGTGGTGGGGAGAAAGAAAGCTGGAAGAAGTGGAAGCAAGACAAAGCCTGGCAAGTGGCAGGTGGTTGCAGTGGAGGAGTGTTTGTGATTGAATGTGGCCAGTGGTGCCAGAGATGAAATGACAAAAAATATGAAATTAGGATAATGAGATGAGGAGGGTGGGTGGGAGATAAGGGAACAAATCAAGTTGGAGCATAGATAAGAGAGGGGGTCAGGGGCTGGAGGAGAGAAGGAATTGGGAGTGGGGGGTGGGAGTGTTGTTTGTAGATTAGTTACCTAAAATTGAGGAATTCAATGATCGTACTGTTAGACTGGAATTTACCCAAGCAGAACATGAGGTGCCATTCCTCCAGTTTGCATGTGGCCTCACTTGATGTCACACTTTTGAAATGCAGGCAGCACAGGACAGAAAGGTCTGTTATAGAACGGGAAGGGGAATTAAAATGGTTAGCCACTGGGAGATCCAGCAGACTTTGGCGATCCGAGAACACCTAATCTACATACCTCTTTTATCTCTATCTCTCACTTTTTGTCTTTTCATTTCTGGCCTTTGTTTAATAAAAAGAAATCCTCACTTGTATCCCCCTCCCACCACAATCAGTCTGATGAAGGCTCCCAACCCTACCCTTCACTGATTCGTGTTCTCCAAATAGAAAATAAGTCCCCCGTGTAACATCTCATGTCCACTATGAGACAGCTGGTACAGTTCTCTGCTCAAAGCATTGTCATGGCAAGAGTTTCAGATGGCAGAGAAATTACTTCAAGCATATTCTCAAAGCTTCCTTGAAAAAATAAAGCAACTTTCCCACTAACTCATGACAACCCCTGCCTTAAAATGAAGAATGTTATATCCAAGAAGGCACCAAGCAGCTTATGTCTCTAAACAGAAGCAGGTAAACACCAAGCAAAAGTGGTCATAGGAACACTTGGCATGCCAAACAACTCACCTAGTCACTATATTCCACACAAAGCATGTAGATCACATGAGGCCCTTATGAACCACCTGGAACCCAGATAACTGGAGTGGATTAGAACCCATTCAGTATCACAGATGCACAATCATTTGTGCAAGCTGCCACTCTAAATCTGCCTATTCATTAGAGATAAAAGATTCCATGAAACTGTTTAAATTATAAACAAGGAAGCTGTGACTGGGCCAAAATGTAATCTTCCTCTACAGTCATTTTATTCAATAGTACTATGCACAACCACAATGTACAAAAATTGCCTTGGTGTTTTATTATGTAATAGTAACCTCACTTCAAAAGTAACTCCTGAGGTGGTATAAAACAAAAACAATCTAAGTGATCCTTCCAAACATAATACATTGAATTATCAGGATAGCATTAAACTCAAATGTATACAAATTTATTTTAACAAGCAACATTTGTAGTAAATTTTCTCAACATTTGGTGTAAACCGCCTTCGTGGAATTGTGAAAAATTGTTTATCTATTGAAAGAAAATATGTTTGGAATTAAAATTGAATGCTGCATTCAGGCAAAGCCCATTGCACAGAATAATTCAATGGCACTTGAGTCTTTTTGTCCAGATATTTGAAAGTCTATTTCCAGACCAAATTAACTTGGTGTACTATAATTAAACTTGCAAGTTACAGTTGACAAGCATGTCGCATACACTTTCTTTGTTCCGATTTACAATGACTGCTGAGTGTTAGCATTTTCTGTTTATATTTTTTTGTATCGTAAATGGTTTTAACACAGTCCTTTAGGAGCCCCATCTCGACACACCTGGCGCAGATGTGGACGTCTGGAGGGCTATCAGATTCCCTGACCTCCCACATCTGACATCCAGAACAGTACACTGCCCTGCCTTCATACTGCCCCCCTTACACAGGATACAATAGCAACACAATACAAAGTACACAACAAACTGCTGGAATCTGACTGCCAATCAGCTGCTTTCCCTAGTCCACTTCCCACCAATCAGCTGCTTATATGGTTATATGGTTATCGTAAATGGTTTTGTTCTACTTAACATTACAGGAAAGGAGGAAGAACCCTTTTACACAACTGTCAAAACATGTACCGACTCATCATCTCATATTTCCCCATAAGCTTTGGCAGTCTATCATTAC
This sequence comes from Okamejei kenojei, assembly GCA_035221665.1. Classification (NCBI taxonomy): domain Eukaryota; kingdom Metazoa; phylum Chordata; class Chondrichthyes; order Rajiformes; family Rajidae; genus Okamejei; species Okamejei kenojei. The sequence goes on from CM069134.1 coordinate 81,618,915, forward strand.
CTCCCATATTATTAACCTAGTTAGTAAAATTCACCATATTTGTCAAGGCAAATCAATTATTTTAAATATGCTTTTCTTTGCTTCATTCAGACCCTTGCGACAGCATTTTCACAGTTCCCAACCACAAACGTCAGCTGGCAATCAGCACAATTAGTAACAAAAATCTATGCAGATGTAGGCCAATATGGACCTAGTCTGGCCTCTCAAATACAACAGCCAAAGTCAGGAACTTAACTGAAAGTTTCAGGATAAGATTCAATTGAAATTACTCGCAATTATTTACTACTCTACACTATAAAGACAGTGATTTTAGATTTTAACTTCCCATAAAGAACAGCCAGCTGCCTTGACATATGCGTAATTTTATCGACCCTTTTTTGTGTCTCCAGTCACCTGTTTATTAGGAGTGCAATATATTTACCCAAAGCACAGCTTGAAAAAACTATCCATGGGGTCTAACCAGCCAAGTCTGACTGTTTACCAGTTCAGAGCACTGGCAATCTTCCAAATCGCATTTTGTTAGAATCCTTTATCCTTTACAGCTAGCGGGTTAACCTGAAGCAAAGTGGCAAGTCCCTTTCCCTTATCAAAGCCCTCACCTGCAGGTTTAATTAGTGAGTGGATTGATCAGTTCATTTTTACTTTACTGAATAAATGTGATACTGTTCTGATCAGCAAAACAAGTTCAATCTACCTGGCAGCAAACCTTCTGAGATGGAACAGTTTACCTACTTACAGTTTTAGAAATAAAATTTAACAATGTTGGTCTTCTTGGTAAATTGGCAAAGTGTCAAAAATTAGATGCTCCTCTCCCATTCGGTACTTCTTCCATCCCTGAGGGTTTAAGATCACTTGCTGCAATCCGATTTTGTAGGTTGTAAAGTGTCTGATGAGGATAATGTGGGAACAGATGGAGCAGGAGCTACTTTCTGGGACAAGTGGCTGGTTAATTTATGAGGTGGTGGGCTCCTTCTGCTGCATGCAGGCTTCTTTGTGCGCCCGATGAGTGGCCCGGAGCTGATCAATACCAACACCAATACCAGGCCCCTTCTCCAAATGAGCAGACATAGTCCCAGGAGTCAGTGGGAATGTTGCATTTTATAAATAAGCGAGTTCGGTATTTCAACTGCGCATGCGCAGGTCATAGATCACTCGAGATAAACATTCTCAGCAGCTGAGCTGCTGCATGTATACAGACCTGCGTTTCATCCGTAGTCAGGATCGAACCCGTGTTTCCGGGGCTGCAAGCACTGTTGAATTGCTACTGGACCGTCCCCGTCCCCTCCGGAGTGTCCCATCCCTGTCCGGGGTCAGCTAGAGATATCCGGGGTGACCTTGGACTGACGGGTCACCAGCCCGGAGCAGTGGCAGCCCCAATTCCACCAGCCCCAATTCCACCCCAAATCTGCCTGTCCACTGGGTTAACAGACAGGCCTGGACTGGCAGGTCACTGGCCCAGAGCAGTGGCAGCTCCAGGCTTACAACTCTGCTCCAACTCCCGAGGAACCCGTTCCCCGACAGGCCAGGTTCTGTCTGTCCAGGGCTGTCCGTTAACCCGGCGGAATAGGCAGAGTTGAGCTGGAGTTAGCACTTCTTCTCCATGCTGCCTGTAAGCCTGGCGCTGCCACTGCTCCGGGCCGGTGTCCCGTCAGTACAGGGTCATCCAGGAATATCTCCGGCCGTCCCCAGACAGGGATGGGACACTCGGGAGGGGACGGGGAGGTAGCAATTCAACAGTGCTTGCAGCACCGGAGACCCAGGTTCACACCTGACTACGGATGAAACACAAATCTGTACACACGCAGCAGCTCAGCTGCCGAGAATGTCTCTCCCCGTCTCAGACTCGCATCTTCCCTCCTCTCTCTCGCTGTAACACACGCTCTCCCGCTACCTGGCACCCCCGTTCCTCAGATTAAATATATTTTTACACATAAATTATAAACAAAGATAAGAATTTATACACAGTTTATGCAGCCAGTGCTTCGTTCACTTTTTCTTTATCACAATGACCTTTGACAAATCCCATGATTCCTTGCATTTTTTCGGAATACCGAACTCGCTTATACAGCTCTAAGCACATTATTAAAACTTTGTCTATGGCGACAGATGCTGGGATAGAGTGTCTGCTTTAGGAAACTGCTGATGAAAACAGTATCACATATATTGAACAGAGTAAAAACTAACTGATCAGTTAATTATGTTACCGTTTCAGTGGCTATGATAAAGGGAACTTCAATTTCAATCTTACAGCATTCAATCACAACGGGCTTCAATCACAATGTGAACATTTGGACTATAAATGTACTAATAACATACCTTTTACTGGTACAAATTTTCAAATTAACAAGCCAAAAATATTTACAAAATTAACTTTCTGCAACTTTGCACCAGCTCACTTCAATGTTCTTCTCTGGGGGAAAAATGCTGCTTCAAAAATTTTGTTTTGATGCTGTATAACTGTTACAAAGCAGAACAAGCTAATCAGATCACCATGATACCCAGCTTGCATTCTTAGGTAGGCACAATTACCCACCAGCCCCACCAATCCATCCCATATTCATTCATCCAAAATTGCCACCTAATTCTTAATGTCTCAAATGCCCTGAAACTAAATTCCAAGGCCTCAGAACACTTCTGCCCTCTATTCTTACCTTGTAATCTGTGACCTGGCTTCTGACCTCTTAACTAGCAGAAATATTCTGCTTTCTGTCAGCCAACAACATCCATGATACATTTTTGTCCATTCATCCCTTAATCTGCATCGTATTAATTTTAAAGAGGGGAGTTTTGGAAGACCACATTCCTTTTTGCTTGTTGCAATTAAACACTGTTCACGATCTAAAATAACTTAAATATTGCTGAATAATCCACAGGATGGACCTTGAGAGCGAATTAAGAAACTTGGTGGCATTGCAGTAGTCCATTGTAGAACCTAGCTCAGGATAGACAAATGGGTATTTTAGCTGCAGATGGTCTGAAGTAGAAGCAGATATGGAACAGGGATTAGGTGGTGGAGATAGGGGGAGGATTTGGGCTCACAGAGTTCTGGACAGTCAGGTTCTAGCAGAAATATCCAAATAGAAGAATGTATGTGACATGATAGCTTCATTGCTAAAGGGATCAGGGGGTATGGAGAGAAGGCAGGTAAAGGATACCGAGTTGGATGATCAGTCATGATCATATTGAATTGCGGTGCAGGCTCGAAGGGCTGAATGGCCTACTCCTGCACCTATTTTCTATGATTCTATGAGTAAAACAGAGTTTATGAAGGACTATTACTTCGAGAAATCAGCTGATGCAGTTAACATTGTCAAAAGCTGCTCTCAAAACAACCTTTTCTAAGTCGTGAACAAACTTGCTCAATAGTAGCTGACCGAGTAGAACAAAAAGAAAGAGGATAAATATGGTATCCGTCAGAGCTGCACTTATAACATAACATTTACATTCACATATCCATCCCCAGACATGATGAAAAATATTGTTGAACAAAATAGGTTGAAGGAACTCTTAAAATTCTAGAACAAATACAAGTTTTAAATCTCTTTCTTTCTAACTGTCAATTTCAACTGCCTCACAACTTCTGCATATGATTAGGCTCTAGAAATAGGCTCTTCGGCCCACCAAGTGCATGCCTACCTTCGATCACCAATTCACACTAATTCTATGTTATCTCACTTTTGCTTCCACTCCCTACATGCCAGGAGCAATTTACAGTGAGAGGCCAATAGACCTACAAACCCTAACATCCTTGGAGATGTGGGAGGAAACTGTAGCACCCAGAGAAAACCGACACACGGTAACACTGAGAATATGCCAACTCAACACAGACAGCACACACGAGGCCAAGATTGAACCCAGGTCGCTAGCGCTTCTAGCTGTGCCACTGTGTCACCTAATGAAGGAAAGGAACAAGGATATGCCAGTTGCCTAATTTTGAATAAAGCACCCCTCAATATATTTGCCCGTTTGTGATAACATTTAATCTACTGATCCTCAAGTCATTCAAAGTCAAACAAGTAGCTCATTACCAGAAAATTATCAAGGATTAGACACAAATCAAATGAACAACGGCTATCATCACCTTTCCAAATAGAATACTTTTAAAACTTGGAATATAAAGATCTTGTTCATTTGGTCAATTGACTACTATCCATGTTCACTGCCTCACAACAAACACGTTTATTTTCCAATGCACGAACATCCATCAGGTTCTCGATTGTGGTTACAGAATACAGCCAGATAACTTTTGGGATTAAATTACATGTTCACAAAAATCAATTCCACCAAAGGAATGGGCAATGACTAATTACTCAATTCAGACTAGAAAAATTAGAGAGCCTGGTATAATTTATTTGCTGTAGTCAACCTAATAAATACTCTAGGTGAGAGGTTGGCAGCTTCATTGCATTGGTGCAAACAACACTACAGCAGGGCTCGAAATTAACGGTTGCCGGGGTGCCAATGGCAACCTACAGTCCCGCCGGGCAACCTGAAACCCATGCCATTTTGCTCGGCTTGGCAAGCACCCGGGACCTATCGTTTATTCTGAGCGGGCCCCCTCTCTATCTCTCTTTCTGTCACTCTCCGTCTCCCCCGCCATTCGTATCCGGGTCTCGGCTCAGAAGTTGGATAACAAAAGGAAAGAAGCTGTTCCTGAGTACGGTGGACGCGCGCTTATAAGTTTCTGTATCTTCTCCCCGAAGGGAGCGGGGCAGATGGAGTAATGCCGAGGTAGCACAATTTATAGAAAAGATAGTTACAAAGTGCTGGAGTACCTCAACAGGTCAGGCAGTGATCTTCAAGTAGGGTCCTGACCCGACACATCACCCATCCTTTTTCTCTAGAGATGCTGCCTGATTCGCGGAGTTACTCCAGCACTTTGTATCTATTTGAGGCAGCACAAGTTTTTTATTTTGACAAGTCAATGAAGGCCCAGCGTACATCAGTGCATGGAGCAGGAAGCTGAGAAACCAAGGAAGCTCTGAATGGACTCTTGTCAAGAATGACTTCATAGAAAAGTGGAACTTAGTCAAGTCCAACACCTAAACTAGTTCAAAATGCTGACGTGAAGAATGGGAATAGCCACAGAACAGGCAACCATGGCAACGATGCAGCTTGGATACCAAGACTTAAACTGAACATTCTCCGATAAGATTTACTAGATTCTGCAAAGAAACGCAGAAACTATTCTGCACTATTCTTCCATTGTCACGCATACTCAACCAGGTAGACATTCCACAAAGTTCATCCAAGTGAAATCTGCCAAATGGCACAGAAAATCTTGAACTTAAATGGTTGCCTACAAAACTGTATTTCAATTTAAGCGTATTTCACCTGATGCCATGCATGCCCACAAAACTGATTATGGTCAAAGCAATAAGTAGCAAGGTTCTCTGATTAATTTCAATTCTCAGGGAAAACCAATGTTTATTTTCTCTAAATGGCTAAGTCAAGTCAAAAGTCAAAAGAGTTTATTGTCATGTGTCCCTGACAGGACAATGAAATTCTTTCTTTGCATAGCACAACAGAACATAGTAGGCATTGACTACAATTATATACGTAAATACAAACATTAATTAATAAATTAATAAAGTGCAAATAACAGATGGAGGGGTATTAATGTTCAGAGTTTTGTCCGAGCCAGGTTTAATAGCCTGATGGCTGTGGGGAAGTAGCTATTCCTGAACCGGTTCGTTGCAGTTCTCAGGCTCCTGTACCTTCTACCCGAAGGTAGCAGGGAGATGAGTGTGTGGCCAGGGTGGTGTGGGTCCTTGATGATGCTGCCAGCTTTTTGAGGCAGCGACTGTGGTAGATCCCCTCGATGGAAGGAAGGTCAGAGCCGATGATGGACTGGGCAGTGTTTACTACTTTTTGTAGTCTTTTCCTCTCCAGGGCACTCAAGTTGCCAAACCAAGCCACGATGCAACCAGTCAGCAAGCTCTCTACTGTGCACCTGTAGAAGTTAGAGAGAGTCTTCCTTGACAGACCGACTCTCTGTAATCTTCTCAGGAAGTAGAGGCGCTGATGAGCTTTCTTAATAATTGCATCTGTGTTCTCGGACCAGGAAAGATCTTCACAGATGTGCACGCCCAAGAATTTGAACCTCTTGACCCTTTCAACCATCGACCCGTTGATATAAACAGGACTGTGGGTCCCCATCCTACTCCTTCCAAAGTCCACAATCAGTTCCTTGGTTTTGCTGGTGTTGAGGGCCAGGTTGTTGTGCTGGCATCATATGGATAGTCGCTCGATCTCTCTTCTATACAGTGACTCATCCTCATCAGTGATACGTCCCACAACAGTGGTGTCGTCAGCGAACTTGATGATGGAGTTCGCACTATGACCGGCTACGCAGTCATGAGTATAGAGTGAGTATAGCAGGGGGCTGAGCACGCAGCCTTGAGGTGCTCCCATGCTGATTGTTATCGAGTCTGTCACATTTCCACCAATATGAACAGACTGTGGTCTGTGAATGAGGAAGTCGAGGATCCAATTGCAGAGGGATGCGCAGAGACCCAGTTCTGCGAGTTTGGTAACCAGCTTGGAGGGGATGATTGTGTTAAATGCCGAGCTGTAGTCAATGAATAACAGCCTGACATATGAGTTTTTGTTGTCCAAGTGGTCCAGAGCGGAGTGGAGGACCAGCGAGATCGTGTCCACCGTTGATCTGTTGTGGCGGTAAGCGAACTGCAGTGGGTCCAGGTTTTTGTCGAGGTAGGAGTTGATTTGCGCATGATCAACCTCTCGAAGCACTTCATCACCACAGGTGTTAGTGCCACTGGTCGATATTCATTGAGGCACGTCACCTTGCTCTTCTTGGGCATCGCTATTATTGATGCCCTTTTGAAGCAGGTGGGAACCTCAGACCTCAGAAGTGACAGGTTGAAAATGTCCGTAAAAACTCCAGCCAGTTGGTCCGCACAGGTTTTTAGAACACGACCAGGTATGCTATCAGGTCCAGACGCTTTTTGAGAGTTCACCCCTCTGAAGTATTTCCTGACGTCGGCCTCTGTGACTGAGACTGAAATACCATCACAGCGAATGGGGGCTCGGGAAGGCACATCGGTGTTCTCCCTATCAAAGCATGAGTAAAATGCATTGAGCTCATCAGGGAGTGATGTATCGCCGACATCCGAGCTGCCTCCTGGTTTCACCTTGTAGGAGGTGATTGCATTCAGTCCCCGCCACAGCTGCCGAACATCTGTCTCATCCTCCAGTTTGGAGCAGAACTTCCTTTTGGCCTTTTTGATGGCCTTACCAAGGTCGTATCTGGACTTCGTGTAGACCACTGTATCATCAGACATGAATGCCCGGTGTCTGGTCTTCAGAAGAGTGCGGATCTCACAGTTCATCCAAGGTTTCTGATTGGGAAACACTTGGAAGGTTTTTGTAGGGATGCAGTCCGCCACACATTTCTTAATGAAGTCTGTAACAACTGTGGCGTATTCATTCAAGTCCGTTGCCGAGTCCTTGAACATTGCCCAGTCTACAGACTCCAATCAGTCCTGTAGTTGTTCCTCTGCGCCCCCCCCCCCTCCCCCCTCCGACCAGCTCTGTACAGTCCTCACCTCTGGGGGTGCGCTCTTTAATTGCTGCCTGTAGGCAGGAAGAAGCAGCACCGCAGTGTGGTCGGATTTACCGGTGAGGGCGAGGGATAGAGCGGTAAGAATTCTTGATGGTGGTGTAGCAGTAGTTGAGGGTGTTTGGTCCTCTGGTGCAGCAGGAGACATGTTGGTGGAAGTTAGGGAGCGATTTCTTGAGGTTTGCTTTATTGAAGTCCCCAGCAATGGTGGTAAAAGCCCCGGGGTAAGACGTTTGGTGTTTATTGACCACGGCGTGCAACTCCTCCAGTGCCAGATGGTCGTCTGCCTGGGGAGGGATGTAGACCGCGGTCAGGATAGTGGAGGTGAATTCCCTCGGAAGGTAGAAGGGACGGCACTTCATCGCCAGATGTTCGAGATGTGGAGAGCAGGAGTTGGGCAGGGCTGCCACGTCTGAGCACCACGCAGAGTTGTGGTACACTGGCATCTCCCTTTCCCCGATGCCAGTGTACGGTCTATGCGGTGGATGGAGAACCCTTCAGGCTGGACCGCTGAGTCTGGGGAGCTGGGGGTGAGCCATGTCTCTGTGAAACAGAACACAGAGCATTCCCTCAGCTCCCTTTGATAGAGCAGCCTTGCCCTTAAGTCCTCCACTTTATTTTCAAGGGACTGTACATTGGCCAGTAGGATAGTAGGTAGAGGGGGTCGAAGTCCCCTGCGCTTCAGTCTGACCTGAAGACCTGCCCGCCGGCCACTTTTCCGGACACAATGGAGGCTTTCCCTTTGTTTCCAGGTACTGGGTTGGCTGTACCTGCTGTTTCTGCGGACCTGCGCTGGAACGGGAATTCCCTCACAGACGGCAGCTCCAGCTCCGTAACGAACAGGGGTTCCCTCAGAGTCAGCAGCTCCAGCTTCATTTTTTCTGGGATATGCAGCCCGTCAGCTCTGGAGGTCATCCCGGGGTTTCCAGGTGCCGTACCTGGGATCCTCAGTCGGGTCGGGAGTTTCACAGCCAGCGTTGGAAAATTTAAAGTCCGGGGCTCCCGCAGCTGCGGAAAATCGCGAAATTGCCAGTGCTTTCAGCTGCCCAAGCCGCCTGTCTGAAACGGCACAGATTACTGCCGTTTCCCTGATGCAGGTAAGTTGCTGAGTTGTAGATGAGCCTTTTATGTTCCGGAGCTCCGCAAAAGTTGTTGCAGGCAGGCGCCATCTTGAGCTACTGATTGTATTGGTTCACAATGGATTTTGCGATCAAGGCAACGTATTTTTATTAAAAAATGAAATTGTAGACATCTTGTACAATTTAATACCCAATTTCTTCACTGCACTCGAACTTGAACATTACCCAATGCACAACTTGCAATTTTTTGTTTTGGATTTGAGTACTTGCATTGAGCCTCTTCAGCAAACTACTTCTGAACTATTGCCAAAATTGTTAAGGACTATCCCAATTCCTTGCATGACTCATTTATGGCAATACTAGATGAGAATATACTTCAACAAAAACATTCAAGACCATGCTATGCATGTGTTTGTCCGTAGCCAGAATCTGAGTTGGACAGGATATGACGCTGAGATAGTTGAGTAGCAAGTACCAAATTCAATCATGATAAAAGTTGCAAACACATAGCTAGTGAAGCAAATTTACAATATCCAAAAGTTGTAGTGAGTACATGATGAAGAAACATTGAGGCATGGGGTGGGAGCGAGCGGCCTTGTTTCAATGCTTGGAAATTCTGTAAATCAGTGCACAGGATCTTTGGACAGCATACAACGTATAGAAACAATTTCCATCTATGGTTCACTTTATTAAGTATCCATCTCTGCCGTAAAACCTTCAGACTGCACTTCCACCGTCTTGAGAGCCACCTGCTTAGACAGCCACCTCATCTCCGTATGAAATAAGAAAACATTTTTTTTGATTCTAATACCTCACTTTCTGATTTTTTTATTTATGCATTCTCCTCGTCTTTTGGCATTCAAAATTATATTTTAGCCTTTCATTCTTCTGATCTACAGTGGATACAATTTCTTCCCCGAATACAGTCCTTTTACATCTCCATTCTCCGCCTGGAAGGTATCAAGGCCCCGTGTTTCTTCCTTGAACAGAGGCCCAATCAATACCTCTAGTAACACTCTCCTCTGCCTGGTGGAAATTGTCCGCATCCTCAACAACTTCTTTTTTGCTCCTCTGCCTTTCTTAAAGTTAAAGATGTAGCCATGGACACACACATGGGCTCAGCTATGCTTGCTTTTTTGTTGGTTACACTAAACGGTCAATGTTCCAAACGTACACTGGCACCATTCCCTATCTACCCGCTACACCGAAGACTGCATCACTCCTGCACTCATGCAGAACTCGTTGATTTTATTAACGTTAAGACTCACTTCACTCAAATACACTTGGATTATCTCTGACACCTCTCTCCCCTTTATTGATCTCTCTGCCTTCATCAAAGGAGATAAACTGATTACAGAGACTATATCTTCTCCAATCCTGCCTCTTACAAAGATGCTATTCCCTACTCTCCGTCTCAGCCGTATCTACTCCCAAGGTGAGATTTTATTCAAGGATATCTGAGATGTCCTCTTTCCTTAGCAAATGTGGTGTCATGGATGGATCCCACACATCTTTTCTGCGTCCTATGGAACCGCTCTCCTTCCCCCACCCGCAAACAGAACAAGGATATAGGTTCCCTGATCCTTACCTTTCACCCCACCAGCCTCCGCATCTAACCAGGGCTCAAAATTAGCGGTTGCCCGGGTGCCAATAACCACTCAAAGCGCCGCCGGGCAACCTAAACACCGAGTCATTTCGCCCGGCTTGGCAACCAGATACTGGTTTGTACCGAAGATAGACACAAAAAACTGGAGTAACTCTGCAGGTCAGGCAGCATCTCTGGAGAAAAGGAACGCGACGTTTCATGTCGGCAACGGCTGTGCGGGACAAAGATACTAGATGCGGGGTGACGAAGGGTCGGAGCGAATGACAGGCCCCGCACAGTGGCAGCAGCGGCCGCGATTGCGGCTCCATTTCCTCCTCCTCCCGCACCCCGCCCGGCCTGATAACGGCCTCTGCTTGTAAACCCGCTAACGGCGCTTTCAAAACAAACCCTCCCGCACTCCGAGGTCTCTCCCTCCCTCCCTCCTTCCTCCCGGCCTCGGCGTGCGGGAGAGTTTGTTTTGAAAGCGCCGTTAGCGGGTTTACAAGCAGAGGCCGTTATCAGGTCGGGCGGGGTGCGGGAGGAGGAGATGGAGCCACTATTGCAGCCACTGTTGCCGCTGTGCGGGGCCCGTCATTCGCTCCGACTCGTCTGAAGCAGCTGTGCCAAAGATCTTATAGCTATAGGATCTCTGAGCTGCACCGCTCAGCTCCACACCTTGCTGTTGGCTGGCGGAGGAGGGAGGCGGTGGCGAGGATTTCCCAACAGCGGGGCGATGTTGTCCGAGGAGTGCTGATCTTCCTTCCTCCCCACCCCCCCCCCTCTCTCTCTCTCTCTCGTACGCCCCCTCCACCCCCTTATCCTGGGACTCCTCTCCATACGGCACTGATCCTCATTCCCACCTCTATTCAGTCCTCACTGACATCCCCTGTGTTCCCCTCCCCATCTACCCCCCCCCTATCTATTCATCCTGCGCTGATCACCCTATCCACCTCGCATTGATTCTGATCTCTCCCCCCCCCCCCCCATCCATCCTGTACTGATCTCCCCATTCAAGAAGAACAGTCCGAAGGAGGATCTCAACCTGAAACGTTGTCTATTTCCTTCGCTCCATAGATGCTGCCTCACCCGCTGAGTTTCTCCAGCATTTTTGTCTACCCCCATCCATCCCATACTGAACCCCCCCCCCCATTCAACACCACTGACATCCCCAGTGCTCTCCCCTCACACTTTTACCTACTCCAATCAACACGTACTAATTCACCTGCCTCAATCCATCCATTCTGCACTGACTGCCTTCTAACCCCCACCCCCCACCCCCGCCATCTATCCACCCCGCACTGATTCCCCCCCCTCCCTGACCCTATTATGGTGGAAATGTCTTCAGAGCGAACAATTACTATGTTTGATAACGGAATGCAATCAAATGTGTTTTAATTCCCAATGTTATTATTTGTTTTAATCCATAAAGATGGATTAATTAAATTGTGAACACGTGAAACATTAAAACCGCAGTGTTTGATTGTCACTGCTGCCGTTGACACGTTATTACAGAATTCATTTTAACGGCAAATCAATGCTCTTAATATGGAGTATCACTACTGTAGTTATTTAATGAGCAACATTCACAACTATACGTACGCATATATGTTACCATGGTCCAGGATTTATTGACACAGGTTGATCATACGCTGAATAATCCAACTACATTTTTGTTTGGAAGTGGAAAGAACTAATAGAAATTGCATTAATTGCAATGTGTAAAAAGAGTTGAGATACTGTCTTATAATTTTGCTGCATGTCATTGTGGTATATTTCATGTCTTGATTGGTGAATATGTTTAGTTTGTGACTTTATTTGAAGCAGAAATAATATGTGAATGCTTCATTGAGTATAATTCCGACTGGTAACTACGCACTTCGTCCGAGCACATTATTGCATGAGTCATGCAAGCCATCTTAAATGACCACCTAAACTGCCATTTGGCAACCTAAAAAGCTGCCAAGGTTGGCCGGCTGGCAACTGGGAAAAAAGTTAAGCGAGAGCCCTGCTAACACATCATTCTCGGGCATATCCGCCACATCCAATGTGATTCTACCACCGGTCACATCTTCCCTTCCCCACCACATTCTGCAGAGACCACTTCCTACTAAACCATTCTCACCTAAACCAAGCCCTCCTGGGTACTTTCCCCTGCAATTGCACATCACATTTGCACAGGTTTACAGAACAACCACCTTCTTTGCAACTTATTATCCCATTTCCAATTCAAACAATTATTTCAAGGAGAAAACATGGCGAGCCTCATTATAGCCAATCTTTTTAACTTTCAATTATAATTTATCTGTATTGACATCTTGAAAACAGAAGCTTAAAAATGATAAGAGATTTTGGTCCTCATATTACTGATGGCAGACTGGGAACAAATGTCCCACCCTTTCTCAGACATTAATAAAAAATAATAAACAATGCTTACTGTCAAGGACAAAGTCAGAGTAAGAAATATGACCTCAGATTCAAGCTCACAGCAAGCCTTGTTGGGGAGAGGACCAAACCATTAGAGACCACAAGCAGCTGTGATGTCATCTCTGACCCACTCTCATTTGCCACCTGGGTATAACCACAGGACCTGATTGAGGAGTAAGTACCACCACAAGTGGCACTGGAAAACCAGTTCTGCCCATTCCAGAGAAGAACCATGACATTCCTGTTTAGGATAGACACAAAATGTTGGAGACAGGCAGCATTTCTGGAGAGAAGGAATGGGTGACGTTTTGGATCAAGACCCTTCTCTAGTCGACCCGTAACATCACCCATTCACAAAATGTCGTGAACACTGCCCAGTCCATCATCGGCTCTGACTTCCCCACCATCGAAGGGATTTATCGGAGTCGCTGCCTCAAAGAGGCAGCCAACTTCATCAGAGACCCACACCATCCTGGCCACACTCATCTCACCGCTGCGATCGCGAAGGAGGTACACGAGCCTGAGAACTGTAACGTCCAGGTTCAGGAACAGTTTCTTCCCTACAACCATCAGGCTATTAAACACTACAACCTCATAAGCTCTGAACGACAATAGACTATTATTATTATTATTATTATTATAGTTATTGTTTGATTTTTGTGTGTGTGTGCGTGTATATATATATACACACACATGTGAGTATATGTGTATATATACACACACACTGAACTTTTTTTCTCTCTTGTTTATCACATTATTTACAGTGTACTATGTTTACATATTCTGTTGTGCTGCAGCATGCAAAAATTTCTATCTGAAGAAGGGTTTCGGCCCGAAACGTTGCCTATTTCCTTCGCTCCATAGATGCTGCCGCATACGCTGAGTTTCTCCAGCATTTTTGTCTAATTTCTATCTGGGACATATGACAATAAAACACTCTTGACTCTCTCCAGAGATACTGCTTGTCCCGTTGAGTTATTCCAGCATTTTGTGTCTATATTCACTGCAAACCAGCAACTGAAGAAGGGTCTCGACCCGAAACGTCACCCTTTATTCTCTCCAGAGATGCTGGCTATCCATCTGAGTTACTCCAGCATTTCGTGTCTATCTGCAGTTCCTTCCTACACATTCCTGATCAGGAGTCTGACGGTTGGTAAAGCATCAGCGGTGCCTCAGTCGAGGCCACCCACCCAAAAGGACATGGGGCCACCCAAAGAGGAGCGTGTAGGATGCAATCGTGCAAAGGATAATGAGGACAGTGAGGATCAATCAAAGAAGGGGGGTGGAAGGCGCGGCTGCAATCGCCCACAGGGAAGAGGTGAAGACTGCGGGGGGAAGGGAACTGCCCGAGGGGGGTTGGGGAGGTGTTTGGTCAAGCGGGCGGTAAGCGGAGACTGGGGTATGCGGGGGCGTCCACAAGCAGCCTAGGCAGGGGGAAAGTTGACGGTCCCGGCGCAGGGGCGGCCCACTCACCGGGCGACTCGGGTACACCCGCGCCAGGTGGTTCTTCAGGCGTCCCACGGTCCAGTCGAGGAAGCAGAACACCGTCTGGTCATCGTACTTCTGGTTCGGCGCCCTGATCACTAGAGTCACCGGGTTGTCGGCCGCACTCGGCTCCATGGCGCATACTCCCCGGGCGGAACGCTGGCGGCGGCGGCCTGGGCCCGGAGGCCTCACAGAGCCCGGCGGGCGGCCGTCCTCTCCATGGCTCGGCTCATCTCCCCTCAGCCCTCTGACATGGCGGCGGGCCGGGCGCCGCGGCTTCTTGTTTACTGTCTGTCAGCTGTCAGGCCCACACCCGCCCGGCTCCGGCTCCGCGCCGCTCCAGTCTCCACGGTGACGAGCATTCACGCGCGCGCGCGCCCGCTCCCTCCCCGGCCTCTGTCGCGCGCAATCGCTCGCGCGCGCGCGCACGCCGCCGTCCCCATCACCACTGATCTATGACGGTGGCTTTCCCTGCCGTGACGCCACAATCCGCAGTCAGGTGACCCGCGGGAGCGGGCGTGACGCCACAGGTCGCGTCAGGCATGATCGTGAAATCCGGGATTCCGTTCCCGGAGTGTATCAAACATCCCCTCTGTCTGTGCAAGTCACCGCAGCATCTATACTATCATATGACCCGTCTAGGATTCACGGGTCACGGTGTAGAATAGATGCGGCGGGCGCACGGGGGAGGGAGGGAGGGTGGAATAGTATATTCTAGCTAGGTGTTAAAGAAGGAACTGCAGATGCTGGAGAATCGAGGGCACACAAAAAGCTGGAGAAACTCAGCGGGTGCAGCAGCATCTAAGGAGCGAACGTTTCGGGTCGAGACCCTTCTTCAGACTGGTCAGGGATCAGGGAAACGAGAGATATAGACGGTGATGTGGAGAGATAAAGAACAATGAATGAAAGATATGCAAAAAAGTATCGATGATAAAGGGAACAAGACATTGTAAGCTGTTTGTGGTGTGAAAATGAGAAGCTAGTGCGACTAGGGTGGGGGAGGGAGATAGAGATAGAGGGAATGCCAGGGCCGGAGGGCTGAGGGAGAGGTGGGAAGGGGAGGAGACAGCAAGGGTTAACAGAATTGAGAAAATTCAATGTTCAAGCCCAAAGGATGCAGACTCCCCAAGCGGAATATGAGGTGCTGTTCCTCCAACTTGCGGTGTTGCTCACTCTGGCCATGGAGGAGGCCCAGGACCGAGAGGTCGGATACGGAATGGGAGGGGGAGTTGAAGTGCTGAGCCACCGGGAGGTCGGGTTGGTTTTTGCGGACCGAGCGGAGGTGTTCGGCGAAACGATCGCCGAGCCTCCGCTTGGACTCACCAATATAGATAGGTGAATAGATTTGATATAGATTCTAGCTAGGACCTGGATCACTGCCTCAGGACACTGTGCGCTCGGCCATTTACGCTTCAGATGGGAAGGGCGATGGAGAACACTCGGTCTTTGGAATTTTCTTCCCAAGAGGGTTGTGGTGCACCGGTCACCGTGCATAATCAAGCCAGAGATTTTCAGATAGTTCGGGAATCGAGGGATCTGGGAAGATCATCATATTATTGAACGGGTCGGGGAGACACGATGAGCTAAGCTACTCTTGCCAATGCTTTGACACTGGTTAGCTCATCACTTCCCACCCAAACCACCCCTTCACCAGGTACCATGATGCTGCTATGGTCAAGATGACAGCCAAAACAGTTAGACCACCGAGAAGGAAGATTTTCCTCTACAAAAAGGCAGATTTCTCTTCCATAGATGAACTCATATCAGAATTTAATGAGAAATTAACAGGAGATTATGTGGCAGCAAAAGACATAAAACACTGGTTAAATTTTAAACAAGTTCTTGTCGGGGCCGTGGACCGTTTTATTCCGTCAAAAATGTGTTCCACCAGATGTAATTTACCATGGGTAAATTCATCAATTAAGCGTGCAATTAGGAAAAAACAAAGGCTTTATAACAGAGCAAGAAAATCTGGGTCATCTTCCGCATGGACAGATTTTAAGAAATGTTGGCGTCAAATTGACAGACAAATCAGGAAAGCGCATCAAGAATACATCCATGATGTGGTAGGAGGAAGTTTAAAATCAGAAGACACAAAGCCTTTCTGGAATTACATCAAGAAAATGAGCCAGGAAGTATTTTGAATCTCAAGCCTTTTATCAATGGGGCGAACAGTATTTTTGGCAGCAGACAAGGCTGAAGTGTTAAACCAGCAGTTTTGTTCGTTTTTTACTGAAGAAAACCTAGATGAATTCCCGTCATTGAACTCACAACAAACTCCAAAAATTGCAGATCTTAAGGTAACAACGAACTGGGTGCAGAAATTATTGAAAGAAATAAAACCAAAGAAGGCATCAGGGCCAGACCAGATACGAACCAGAGTTTTAAAGAATGGTTCAGCGAGCTTAGCTCCAGTCTTCCAAAAGATTTTTCAGAAGTGTGTGGTTTATGGAGAACTCCCAGAAGATTGGCTGAATGCTAACATTGTCCCCATCTATAAAAAAGGAGATAGGGTAAATCCTGCAAATTATTGCCCAGTTTCACTGACCTCCGTACCATGCAAGATTCTCGAACATATAATCCACCGACATATTATGGACCATATTGACTTCCACGAGGTACTAACAAACCACCAACATGGCTTTAGACAGGATCGATCATGTGAAACCCAACTGGCGGGACTCATCGATGATCTAGCCAGGTCACTCGATAATAAGGGTCAGACCGACCTGATTAATATAATTCATGATTAATATGACTTCAGTAAGGCTTTTGATAAGGTTCTCCATAAGCAGCTCCTGTACAAGATCAATCATGTAGGAAAAGTCGGCAACCTCTTAAAATCGATTGAGATCTTTTTGACAAGGAGACACCAGCGAGTTCTCTTGGAGGGAGAGATGTCTATTGAAACTTCTGTGACATCAGGTGTCCCACAGGGGACTGTCATGGGTCCATTGATCTTCCTACTGTATATCAATGACATTCCAAATGCAGTTTTGTCCAGAGTTTGACTCTTCGCAGATGATGCCATAATTTATAGAGAAATTAAAAGACCAGAAGACAGCTTGTCCTTACAGAAGGATCTGGATGCTCTCTGTGAGTGGGTAAAAACCTGGCAGATGTCATTCAGTACAACCAAATGTCATACCATGCATGCCTCACACAAGATGAAACCACTTTTATCGGAATACAACATGGGTAGCCATACATTGTTTACTGTCGACCATCACCCATATCTAGGAGTCGAATTAAGCAAAGATTTAAGTTGGGCGACGCATATTAGTCAAGTGTCCAACAAAGCAAATAGAACTCTCGGCCTACTCAACTGAAATTTTCATGCATGTAGTACATCCGTCAAAGAGAATGCCTACAAATCCTTGGTCAGGCCCAAATTAGAGTATTGTGGAGCCGTATGGGATCCTTTCAACAACAACAACACCCTGGAGAAAGAACACGCTGAGCAGCCAACTTTATATGTAATGACTACAAGCGCAAATCAAGCGTGAATAATATGCTGACTTCTCTCGGATGGGAAACCCCAGAGCTCCACAGAATCAGGCTAAGACTTATTGCAATTTTCAAGGAGATTCACAAAATCACGTCATCAAATCTCTCATCATCCCAGAGCACCAACTGCCATGAAACAAGACAAAATAACGGTCCCTACATCATCAACTCGCTACATTTCAATAAACTTTGCTACCAATATTCCCTTTACCCAAGGACGATAAGGGAATGGAATAGGTTACCACCCAACGCACATGCTGCTCCAGATGTTAAGTCATTGAGCAACTAGATCTCTTCAACTTGGTCAAACAGGCCCACTTCAAAATTTAATCACTACTCTACTCACTCCGACCTGCGTGAGATAACCACTTATGAGGTGTTTGCGCAGTAATCAACCAGATCCAGAACCAGTACCTTCCCATGCAAAAGGTACCTTCCCATGCAGGAGATGCAAAACCTGTCCCTATACATCTTCCCTCAACTCTGTCCAGGGATCCCAACAGTTCTTTCAGGTTAGGCAGAGGTTCACTTGCACCTCCTCCAACCTCATCTACTGTATTCGTTGTTCAAGATGTGGACGTCGGCGAGACCAAACGTAAACTGGGCGATCATTTTGCTGAGCACCTTCGCTCAGTCCAAGGCCTTCTGGATCTCCCGGTTGCTAAACACTTTAATTCTCCTTCCCATTCCCACACTGACCTTTCTGTCCTAGGTTTTCTCCATTTTCAGAGTGAGGCTAAACGTAAACTGGAGGAACATAGAAACATAGAAAATAGGTGCAGGAGGAGGCCATTCGGCCCTTCGAGCCAGCACCGCCATTCATTGTGATCATGGCTGATCGTCTGCTATCAATAACCCGTGCCTGCATTCTCCCCATATCCCTTGACTCCACTAGCCCCTAGAGCTCTATCCAACTCTCTCTTAAATCCATCCAGTGATTTGGCCTCCACTGCCCTCTGTGGCAGGGAATTCCATAAATTCACAACTCTCTGGGTAAAAACGGTTTTTCTCAGGTCAGTCTTAAATGACCTCCCCTTTATTCTAAGACTGTGGCCCCTGGTTCTGGACTCAGCCAACATTGGGAACATTTTTCCTGCATCTAGCTTGTCCAGTCCTTTTATAATTTTATATGTTTCTATAAGATTCCCCCCTCATCCTTCTAAACTCCAGTGAATACAAGCCTAGTCTTTTCAATCTTTCCTCATATGACAGTCCTGTCATCCCAGGGATCAATCTCGTGAACCTACGCTGCACTGCCTCAATCACAAGGATGTCCTTCCTCAAATTAGGAGACTAAAACTGTATACAATACTCCAGATGTTGCCTCACCAGAGCCCTAATACAACTGCAGAAGAACCTCTTTACTCCTGTACTGAAATCCTCTTGTTATGAAGGCCAACATTCCATTAGCTTTTCTTCACTGCCTGCTGCACCAACTTTCAGTGACTGGTGTACAAGGACACCCAGGACATGCTGTACCTCCCCCTTACCTAACCTAACCCCACTGAGATAATAATCTGCCCCCTTGTTTTTGCCACCAAAGTGGATAACCTCACATTTATCTATATTATACTGCATCTGCCACGCATCTGCCCATTCACTCAACCGGTCCAGGTCACCTTGCAACCTCCTAACATCCTCTTCACAGTTCACACTGCCACCCAGCTTTGTGTCATCCGCAAACTTGCTAGTGTTGCTCCTAATTCCCTCTTCCAAATCATTTATATATATGGCAAACAATTGCGGCCCCAACACCGAGCCTTGCGGCACTCCACTCACCAATGCCTGCCAGTCTGAAAAGGACCCGTTCACTCCTACTCTTTGCTTCACTGCCTGCTGCACCACTGTCTGCCAACCAATTTTCTATCCATGTCAACACCCTACCCCCAATACCATGTGCTCTAATTTTAGTCACCAGTCTCCCGTGCGGGACCTTATCAAAGGCTTTCTGAAAGTCTAGGTACACTACATCCACTGGCACCCCTTCATCCATTTTACTTGTCGTATCCTCAAAAAATTCCAGAAGATTAGTCAAGCATGATTTCCCTTTCATAAATCCATGTTGACTTTGACTAATCCTTTTACTGCTATCCAAATGCTCCATTATTACCTCTTTAATAATTGACTCCAGCAACTTTCCCACCACCGAAGTCAGGCTAACTGGTCTGAAATTCCCCGTTTTCTCTCTCGCTCCTTTCTTGAAAAGTGGGATAACATTAGCTATCCTCCAATCCACAGGAACTGATCCTGAATCTATTGAATATTGGAAAATGATCACCAATGCATCCACTATTTCTAGAGCCATCTCCCTGAGGAC
This sequence comes from Okamejei kenojei, assembly GCA_035221665.1. Lineage (NCBI taxonomy): Eukaryota > Metazoa > Chordata > Chondrichthyes > Rajiformes > Rajidae > Okamejei > Okamejei kenojei. The sequence continues at coordinate 81,638,894 of CM069134.1, forward strand.
CCTGGGATGCAGACCATCAGGCCCAGGGGATTTATCATCCTTCAGTCCCATTAGCCTACCCAATGCTATTTCTCGCCTAATGAAAATTTCTTTCAGTTCTTCTACCCCCTTAGATCCTCTGTCCTCCAGTACATCTGGGAGATTGTTTGTGTTCTCCTTAGTGAAGACAGATCCAAAGTACCTATTCAACTCTTCTGCCATTTCCTTGTTGCCCATAATTATTTCACCCGTGTCTGCCTTCAAGGGACCCACATTTGACTTTGCTACTCTTTTTCCCTTAACATAGCTAAAGAAGCTTTTACTGTCCTTCTTTATATTCCTTGCCAGCTTCCCCTTCATACTTCATCTTTTCAGCCTGTATTGCCCATTTTTTTTCCTTCTGTTGTCCTATGAAAGTTTCCCAATCCTCCGGCTTCCGGCTACTCTTTGCTGTGTTATACATCTTTTCTTTTAGTTTTATTCTATCCCTAACTTATCTTGTCAGCCACGGTTGCCTCCTACTCCCCTTAGAATCTTTCTTCCTTTTTGGAATGAAATGAGCCTGCATCTGCCGGATTATGCCCAGAAATTCCTGCCATTGCTGTTCCACCGTCATTCCTGCTAGGATCCCTTTCCAGTCTACTTTGGCCATCTCCCCTCTCATGCCTTCATAGTCCCCTTTGTTCAACTGCATCACTGCCACTTCCGATTTAACGTTCTCCTTCTCAAATTGCAGATTAAAACTAATCATATTATGATTACTACCTCCAAGCGGTTCCTTTACCTCAAGTTCTCTTGTCATATCTGGTTCATTGGACAACACTAAATCCAGAATTGCCTTTTCTCTGGTCGGCTCCATTACAAGTTGCTCTAAGAATCCATCTCGGAGACCTTCTACAAACTCTCTTTCTTGGGGTCCTGAACCAACCTGATTTTCCCAGTCTACTGGGAACAGCTTCTCATATTTTGCTTGAGGAGCTTACAGCTCAATGGTATGAATATTGATTTATCTAACTAAGTAACCCCGGCATTCCCTCTCTCCATCCCTCCTCACCCAAGTCGCACCAGCTTCTCGGTTTCACCCAACAAACAGCTAACAATGGCCTGTTTCTTTTATCATTGTTACTTTTATGCATATATTTCATTCATTGTTCTATTTCTCTCTACATTATCATCTATATCTCTGGTTTCCCTTTCCCATGACATTCAGTCTGATGAAGGGTCTCCATCTACACTTCACTTTGCCTCAGGAAAGCAGCCAACGTAAACAAGGACCTTTTACATCCTGGTTATTCTTCATCCCTTTCCCGTCGGGCAACACATATGAAAACCAACCAAAACATTCAGTAACGGCTTCTTCCCCGTTGCTATTAGACTACTGGATGGTCTTCTCCTAACCTAAGTGTAGATGGTTTATAAGCAACCAATAACATAGTTACCTCAGTACCATTAACCCCGCCTAGTTAACATCAATCATAACGCCTTCCCCTTCCTAGGTACAGTTCAGTAGAAGAATGTAGCCAGTGCTTGAAGATGTATGTAATACCCTGTGCTATCATTAAAAGATGTTGCACACTTTAAGAGTTTGTGAATTGCATATTTACATGGTGTCAGAATATAGACCAAACTCCCAACCCAACTCATTGTGGCTCTTGCATTTTTTTAAAGCACATTTCCTCTGTATATGTAATGCCTAATGCAACATTCTGCCTTTGGTACTCTTCTCACTACCTGTTGCACTTGTGTAATGGCTTGATTGTACACATGTATCATGGGATTTGAATGGATAACAGGCTAAAAAGATATTTCACTGCATCTCGGTGCACTCCACAATAATAAATCAATATCATTACCAAATCTAGAAACAAGGAACCCGAAAAGTCACCTAATCATGTTCTCCAGAGATGCTATCTGACCTGGGTCCTTGACAATGGATTCCATGATTTCCCAATCACGGATGTTAGGTTAACTGATCTACATTTTCCAGTTTCTGCTTCTTTGGGTAGAGGCATTCAATTTTCAGCTTTCCAGTCTTTGAGTTCTTCAAGCGCTTCCTTTAAGACCCTGGAACATAGGTTTTTAGCCTTGTCAGCCTTTGGCTCCGTTAGTTCATCTGGCACTTAATTTCTAGTAAAATAAAGTATTTTAAGTTCCACCCTCCCGTTAGCTTTCAGCTTAAATTTTCACTGTTTTTTTACTTTTCGACCAATCCAAATGATAATTTAGCATCTGTATAATTTTTAATGGTGCATTAATAATTCTCAGTCTTATTCTTGAGTTTATTTTAATTACTCTCTACCTTTCTATGTACTAGAAGTGCATACTATCTGCAAATTACATCATTTGCTTGTTTCCAGTCACACTTTACCTTCTTCCACTTTTTGTTTTGTCTTCCTATGGTAGTTTATAAAAACCTCTCAACCTCTAATTTACCTCCAGTCTTCATCATATTGTATACCTTTTTTCTTTACTAACCTTAACTTCCTTAGGTCACCTTTTGTGTAGGGCCTTTCTCACCATAATTCATGAACTATCAACTTCACCTTTTGTCAAATTACACTTAATCTAATTTCACAAAATACTTTAGCCACTTTTGTCTCCATACCACTGGAACTGCCTTTATTAAAATCTTGACCAATAGCTTCCTATCAGATTTTCTCAGTCTATTCTACCATTTTGTGCTTACTCTTTCTTGAGGAATTATTTCCCATGAGATAATTGATTAGTGCTATCTTAGCTAAAATGACACTCAAATATTGTGGCACTAAAATCCTGACACAAAGGTTAGCATACAGGTAAAGCATGTAACTAGGAAGGCCATTGGTATGGTAGCCTTTATTGCAAACTAGACTAAGTGGGACCCATTGGCTGGTGGGCTGGCAGCTGACTCACAGCTACTCCTTGAAATTCCTTGAAATTGCAAGGCCACCAAATTCAAGTGCAGTTTCATATCATGTCAAGCAGGGTGCAAGGCCACCAAATTTAAATGCAGGTTCATACCATTTCAAGCAGGGTGCAAGGTCACCAAATTCAAATGCAGTTTCATACCATTTCAAGCAGGGTGCAAGGCCACCAAATTCAAATGCAGTTTCATACCATTTCAAGCAGGGTGCGAGGCCACCAAATTCAAATGCAGTTTCATACCATTTCAAGCAGGGTGAAACCACCATAAAACCATACTCACAGTTCAGCAGACATTCAATGTATTCAGTTGTTTCACAGCTCAGACAGAGATTCGTGACCTCTCCCTCCCCCATCTTGCAGAGACCGAGCCACGCCCACACTTCCGGGTTTTATAGTCCATCCCGATCCCATCAGAAGGAGCGTGGCATTCATGGCATGATTGACAGGAGAGAGAATCTCAACATTTTTAAAACATTAATGTCTTATTTTTCATCAATGGGAAAAATCTTGTCCTGCGCAGCGGAGGGGGACTCTGAGTAAGATGGCCAAAAATTACAGCCAAAAATCACAGCGTTTTTTCTAAAATTAATATGCAGTGCAAACAGGAAGTGATCAAGATGAGACTTTTAATTATATAGATGGTATTGAATACAAAAGTAGTGTTTTTATTGCAAAAACATTATAACTGGAGTAGAGCACTGATTTTGAATGGTATCTTTGCATTGGCAGTACAGAGAACCTGGGTTGGGGTTGGTTCCTGGGATGAAGGGGCAGACATCGTTGAGCAATGAGCAGATATTCATTGGAGTTTGGAAGAATGAGAGGTGATTTTATTCAAACGTGAAAGATCCTGAGGGTGATTGACACGGTTGATGCTGAGATGTACAACCCAGTGGTGGAGTTTAGAACTAGGGAAATGGTTTCAAAATATGGGTCACTCCTTTCAGGTAGATCTTCTTTCATGGGTCATGAAAGTTTGGAATTCTCAACAATCATAAGATCATAAGTGATAGCAACAGAATTAGGCCATTCGGCCCATCAAGTCTACTCCACCATTCAATCATGGCTAATCTGCCTCTCCCTCCTAACCCCATTCTCCTGCCTTCTTCCCATAACCTCTGACACCTGTACTAATCCATGAGTTGTTGAATATATTCAAGGCAAGGATTGACAGACATTTGGCCTACAACTAAGTCACAGGGCATAGAGGGAGTGGGAAAGTGATGTTGAGATTGGATCAGCCAGAGTCTTACTGAATGGCCAACTCCTACTCTCGTTTCTGAAGTTGTTATGAATCCAGCTAACAATTTTTTAAATCTCCCTACCAGTCCTTTAGCAACTTATAGATTCATATAATTATTTAGCACAGAAACAAACACTTTGCCCCAACTAGTCCATGCAAACCAAGATGTCAATCTATGTTCACCTAAATTTCCTCGGTTTGGCCCACATCCCTTAAAACCTTTCCTATCCTAATTATCTTAAAAATCCTCTCGAAAAAACAAATTAGATATATCAGACATCTTTCCCACCCTATCTACTTGTTACTTTCAGGGAGGTGTGAACTTGGACCCCAAGATCAATGCTGTTAAGGGTTTTGACATTAACTATATACTTTCCCCTTACATTCGATCTCTCAAAGTGCAACACACCACACTTGTTCGGATTAAAACTCCATCTGCCATATCTCCGCCTTTTTCTGTAGCAGATCTATATCTCGCTGTCACCTGCTCAAAAAACTAAATAAAGTTTGTACAAAACTCATGCATGACCCACTGATTCCTACGGCACTTTGTTCTTTGCACAAGATTCCAGCATCTGCCGTCTCTTGTGCCAGCATCTTTTCCAGTCTCTCACTGGGCTTGTAGCTGAAAGACATTAAGGCAAAAAGCAGCTGCAAACCATTAGGCTGTCAATTCTGGAATGGAAGGAGAAATTAGAGGGAAAAAAGGTTCTGAAAAAATTATTTCAATAATCCAGATCTGACAGACCATCATTTGGGCTTTTCTTGTACTATTTATGGAGTTGCCTGAATAAATCCCTGCTTTAATTTTTTGACTGTTGATTGTCTTTCAACATAAACATCTTAATAATCTCCACACATAAAACGTGGAGAAGACAATTTAACTTGTTGATGGAGTGGATAAAACTCTGCAGTGATGTCACATATTCAGATGTCACATCTGTGACTGATGTATTGAAGATGTTCCCCTATTATGATGTCACGTATTTTGTTATGCTGCCTAGCAACAGACTGTTTCATAATGATTTACTGGCGAGGAGCCCCATCAGTATTATCCAATGGCTTGAAAATGAGGTTCAAACTATTTTCACATTAATGCATGGCTTCCTAGAGTAGGATTGGGAACAAATGATTTACGGGGATTCAGCTGCCATGGATCTTCTCACTGTTTGTCAGTGATGATTGCCACATCCCTTCAGCGTGCGAGCTTTGGAAACACAAAACAGACAGACACGGATCCAGGATTTCCTTTTGATAGGTTTAAGGTTTGTGTATTTGGTCATTCTTAATTGATTTTCAGAGGTGTTATGTGACATCCCTGTGACCCATCCATTACAGAGGACCAGCAACAGAAACTGTCGTGAAATGTTTTGTATGCAAACTGACACCCAGATTGTTACCAGGGCAACCAAGATTAAATTAACACCAAAAACGACATACACTAATTTTACATTCCCAGGAATACAAAGTGTTAAGGAGTAAGGAGAGGAGAGCTTAGATGTTTTTTTACATTTAGAAATAAATTGGTTATGTAGCTAGAAACCCTGTTCCTGGGAAAGACTTTTAAATTCAGAGCTGGGGCATTCAGGGAGAAGTTTAGAAATTATTCTTCAAATGGTGGTGGTGGAGGGGTGAATCAGGGGCTGCTGAGGCTTGATCAATTGGTCGTTTTTCTGGTCAATTATACAAACAGACGTGGATCCAAGGTAGGCGAAGAAGGATGCATAAGATCAACTTTGATCTCAGTAAATGACTAAACAACTATGATCTGCCTAATACTGCATTCTTGCAGATTCCCAAAATAGATCAAGTGAAGTTCATTGGGCTCACAACATCAAATTCTGGTTTTCCTGACAATGATCTTATCTCTGAGGATTTTAGCTCAACCAAAGTACAGTTCAGAAGACACTGGGTACCTTCCATTGAATGAGTATCAAGAGTAGATATTGAAAGTACTCTCACTATGCTGAGAACAAATCCCATCCTATTGTCCACTCTCGACCTGGCACCCCCAGAGGAAATGGGCGTGGAGCAATCAGCAACCCTTGATTATATTTATGCTTTAACGTTCACCTATGCAATTCAACATGGGCTAGAGATTCAGTTTGCAGTCTGAGCTAATTACACTTCTCCGTAAGCATATCACATACTCAGTTATACACAGGTGGCCTGGACAACACACAAAATTGATGGGCAAAGTAAGAGCATCTGTCTCATCAGATAAAGGGTCTCAGACCTGAAAGGTTAACCGTTTTGCTCTCCACAGATGTGGCCTGACCTGCAGAGTGTTTCACCATTTCATTCCAGATTTCCAGCAACACACTTTATTTAAGATTTTCATCTGGCCCATCAGACCTGCCCCAATCTACAGTGGGGAAATCTGAAGCACCAAATATCCAAGCCCGTTGATGTATCAGTCCTCTGTCCAGACTCCCCACTCTGCTCAATGATTCTTTACTCCAGCCAGATACCACACAAAGAGGAGACACAGATGCTAGAATATGGAGCAAACTAGAAAGTGTTGGAAAGTATATAGTTAATGGCAAGATTCGAAACAGCACTGACTTACAGAGGGATCTTGGGGTCCATGTCCATAGCTCCCAAAAGTCGCAATATAGGGAGATAGAGTGGCAAAGAAGCTGTATTCTAGAAAATATAAGATGCTCACCTTCATCGGTCAGGGCATTGAGCATAAGAACCAGGATGTCATATTGCAGTTTTATAGGACTTTTTTTAGGCTGCATTTGGAGTATTATGTTCAGTTCAGGTCGTCCCATTACAGGAAGGCTATGAAGGCTTTGGAGCCGGTGCCAAATAAGTTTACCAGATTGCTACCTGGATCATAGGGTATAAGAATAGTAACATGCTACCTGGATAGTAGGGTATAAGGAGAGCAACACAAGGAACTATTGATGCTGGTACACAAAAAGCTGGAGAAACTCAGCGGGTGGCAGCAGCATCTAAGGAGCGAAGGAGATAGCGACGTTTCGGGTCGAGACCCTTCTTCAGACTGAAACGTCGCCTATCTCCTTCGCTCCTTAGATGCTGCTGCACCCGCTGACTCCACTTTTTGTGTACCCTCGATTCTCCAGCATCTGCAGTTCCTTCTTTAAAACAAGGAACTATGGACAAGAGATGGTTTACAAAGAGACACAATGCAATGGAGTAACTTTGTGGCCAGACAGCATCTCTGGAGAACTTATAGATGGGTGATGTTTTGGATCAGGACCCTTCATTAGACTGAGTGTGGTGGTGGGGGTGGGGTGGGGGGGGAATGGATAGTTGGAAGCGAGAAGGGGCAGGACAAAGCCTGGGTGAGTGAAGTTTTTGATAGACAAATGCAGTAGATGAGGGTAGAGGACGTTCATGTGAACCTCTGTCTCATCTGGAAGACTGCTAGGGAAGTAATGGTTTTGGGTGGGAAATATGAGTGAACCAAGGTGTCGCGGAGGGAGCGGTCTATGCAGAAGGCAGAAAAGGGGTGGGGATGAAAAGATGTGATTGTTGGTGGTATCACGTTGGAAGTGACATACGTTTTGGAGAATGATGCGTTGGAAGTAGAGGTTGGTGGGGTGATAGATGAGGACCGTGGGCCATGCAGCATCTCTGGAGAACTTATAGATAGGTGATGTTGGAACTCTGTCATTCCATCAGTAGGATGGGGGGGGGGGGGGGGGGGGGGGGGGGGGGGGGGGGGGGGGGGGGGGGGGGGGGGGGGGGGGGGGGGGGGGGGGGGGGGGGGGGGGGGGGGGGGGGGGGGGGGGGGGGGGGGGGGGGGGGGGGGGGGGGGGGGGGGGGGGGGGGGGGGGGGGGGGGGGGGGGGGAGCAAGAGCTAAACTATGGGACAGAGGATATGCAGGTGAGGGATCCATCTATAACAGCAGGAGGAAACCATATTTACGGAAGATCAAGGGCATCTCTCGGATGTCCTACAATAGAAATTGTGGTAGACATTGAAATTTAGAGTAGGGGGTAGTGGGAGAAAGTGTAATCCAGATTACTGGGAGTCGGCAGGTTTGTGGACATCAATGTTAGACATCTGTGAAGGATGCAATCCTGATGCAGTCGGCGATGTAGCAGAGATAGAATTGGGCAATGGTGCCAGTCTACATTTGGAACAAGGACTGTTTGATATAACCAACAAAAAGATAGGTATAGCTGGGGGCCATGCATGTGCCCATCGCTACACCTTTAACTTGGAGAATGTAAGAGGAGTTAAAGAAGAAGTTGTTGAGGGTGACGGCAAGTTCCACCAAGTGGTTGGAGAATGTTAGTAGTGGGAAATTGATTGGGAGAAGGGACAGGTGTTACATCTCTTGCAGTTGCAGGGGAAAGTACCTGGGGAGCGGCGTGGTTTGGGTAGGAATGGAACATAATTGTCCCTTTTCCAGGAATAATCAGGGGGCATTGAGACCTTTCTGGTGGAGATAGAAGTGTATAGGGACTGGGCGTCGATGGTAAAGGTGAGGCAATAGGGGCCTGGAAATGGAAAGTTATTGAAGAATTTAAGGGCGTGCGAGGTGTCTTGGATGTTGGTCAAAGGGGACTGGACAAGAGGGGGGTAAGGTGGAATCAAAGTATTTGGAGATGAGTTCAGTGGGGCAGGAGCATGCGGAAACAATGGGTCTGCCAGGGTAGTTCTGTTTGTGGATTTTGTGAAGGAGAAGCAGGCAGTGCGGGGCTGGTAACAATAAGATTGGAGACTGCGGAAGGGAGATTTGCCTTGAGAAATTGAGATCATAAACAGCCCGGTAGACGATGGTCTGGTGTTCGGCTGTGGGATCATGGCCTAGTGTTTGGTATGAGGAGGTGTCCAAGAGCTGGTGCCTGGCCATTGGTATCCCCTTGATTATTCTGGCTTTGAACAACCTCACAAAATAGCAGCTTTGTCAAAAGTGAGTTCCATTTTATAATCCGCGTTAATTCTGCCCAAACTTATTCTTAAATGCCCTGTTATGACTGCCTTCATAAAAGGCCTAATAAAGTGAGCACTCTCAGTGAAGAACCACTTCACTGATGTACAGACATACATTAATTGGCTTCGGGAAAGTGTAAATTATCCCTAGTGTGTAAGATAGTGCCAGTGTACGGGGATCGCTGGTGGGCCAAAGGGCCTCTTTCTTTGAAGTATCTCTAAACTAAACTAAACCATCTTCCTTTTGCATACTGACCTTAGTGAACCATGAACTGATATGTATAGCATGGTTCAGTTCAATTTACTACTGAGAACTGCATTAGAAGCTTTTCATGGAAACATCTCCTTGGATTTCCAACTGCTAATCTTAATTGCTAAAGGCTCACTCTCACTCTCTCTGTTCATGCCTGGGACATATTCTTCAAATACTTATCTACCACTGTTAATCTTATCCCAGGAGAATGCACCACACACCACGGGGAAGCAGAGCACAAGTGAGACACTCTTCCGCCATCAGCTGCTGACAAGGCATTCCACTACAGCTCTTATCCATGGTGAGCACAGTCATTCTGCACCAAATATAGGTGAGTATGATACTCTAAGAATCCACCAATGTATTCATCCTGCAACCAGGATGATCAAACCAGAATCCTCTCAGTGTTGTTTCTCTAATCTATGGAGAGCTGAATCTTCTTGCCTGAGCACTGCACTTTCAGTGTTTTCTGAATAGCAAAGCATAGGTAAGAGTTGATGTCAGAACATTGGAATCATCTCAACAATCTTTTGGGCGAGCGCGCTGGTTCAGATGGTAGTTACTCAGGGGCAAATCATGTGTGGCATCGCACAGAATCCCAATTGGCTATTATTTTTGCTGAATGGACCTGTAAAACTGAACTGTTTCATGATGATACCACCTAGATTCACGGTGCTGTATGTACCATCTAATATTCGTCAAGAAGTAAACTCAATAGTGATTTTGGATTGTTGCCTTGAAACTAACTGTACCAAAGTGAATAAAATCCCAGCCCTCATGACGAAGTACCAGTGATGGTAGATAGAAGGAACTGCAGAAGTTGATTTCCAAATTAAAAAAAACACAAAATGTGGAGTAACTCAGCAGGTCAGGTAGCTTCCCTGGAGAACATGGATAGGTGATGTTTCGGGTCAGGACCAGTGATGGAACTGGGGGGGGGGGGGGGGGGGGGGGGGGTACGCAGGGGGACGGCGTTCCCCTACTTTTCAGTTTCCAGTTCATGTCCAATTTCTGTACAAGAAGGGAGTCAGAGTTGTTAAATACGTTTGTTTTTTTAAATGACCATGGATAATCGTTACAACGAGTTACGCTGCATCGGCTATGAGATGAAAACGATTTGTTAACTACCACTGTTAGCACTTGTTAACAGCCAGTAGTTAACACGTAGTTATACAATGTGTCATCAAAACATCGATCCACATTCCTCAGCAAATGTAATTGTGTTTTGACCATGTATTAATGACACCACGTTCCTTTGAATAAAATTAATGGGGGGATTTAATAAACTCACTGTCATTGCTCTCCGGAGATTGGTATAGTGTAGATTCGTGGCCCCCTCCTGCAAATCCCATCTGCCCCCACAACTAGTAGTGGTGTCGGTAGCTCCCCAGCCCGTGGGTGCTTGCGTCGGTTTGCAACACACGACTGAAGGGTTTGTAACTATGATGGGATTAAAGCAATCTCGAATGCTGCTAATCACCATCGTAGCTCATCTTTTGCTTTGTTTTAGCTGCATAGGTTTGTCAAAATGCCCGGATTGTTTTTAGTGCTGAGATTTTTGCTCTTTGCAATTATGATAATGCAAATGGTCCAAATCGTGCAGCTGGAAATGTAGCTACAAGTTTTCCCCCATCACCTTGGCAGCATGTCGAATAGTTCCGGTTTTTTTTCTGGCGCAAGCAAGGCTATACATGCCTTTATTATATCTGTTGCTTTATTCTCCGGGAAAGTGACAATCATATGATTAGTGTTAACTGTGAATCCCAGATAGTCCATAATGACAGAAGGGTTTAACTTTGATTTGTCAGGACGGATGATGAACCCCAGCTTTTGGTATAGTGACTTGGTGGCTGCCACAGCTAATTTAGCCAATTCCAAAGTTCTCCCCACAATCAGAAAGTCATCAAGCTAGGCCATGACTATGTGGTTTTGTTTTCGTAGTGACGCTAACACTGGTTTTAATATTTTAGTAAATAACCTGGGGGCTGTTGTAAGTCCATTAGGCAATGCTTTATACTGCCATAGCTGCCCCATCCAGACAAATTTTAAATATTTGCGGTGATCTTTACATATAGGTACTGAATAGTATGAATCTTTTAGTCGATGCAGGCCATGAAGTACCCTCTGGAAATCAGTTGCTTGGCAGTTTCAAATGTTTCCATCTTAAAATGGGTATATTGCACAAAAGTATTCAATTGAGTTAAATCAATTATGATATCACATCCACCATCTTTTTTTGGTTTTGGTAAAGATGTTAGATACAAATTCAAGAGGTTCGTGTACGGTTTTCTCTATAACCCCCTTGGTATATAACCTTAATAGCTCTGCATGTCCTTCCACCTTCTCTTTGTGAGAAAGTACAAATTTCCGGCTAGGTACATGTTGGGCTGGGGGAAGTTGTCTGTTTATAAATTAAATTTTGTAACCTCGAATACTGTGCAATATAAAAGTGTCAGAAGTTATAGAACTCCATGCATCCCCAAACAGACGCAATCTACCTCCCACTTGTGAGGTTATGCATGCAGCATTCCCAAGGGAACCAAACCCCCTTACCTCCATGGTTACCGGTGGGGCTTGGTCTTCTGCCCTTTGTTCTTGGGTTGCTGTGGTGCTGGGGTGTGGTGGTTGATGCATTTTCCAGGTGGTCGCTGTGGGCCTTGGCCTAAAAAAATGCCTCTGATGAAAGGCTCGACCTTTAGGGTTTGCTCCCGTCACTCTAGTCGGTTGAACCCGGGGCCTGGTAGATGTTGCATATGGATGCTGCCGACATTACACTGGAGGTCTGCCAGATGAAGGCGGTTTTATCAAACCTACTGCTTTAGCTTGCTCGTGTAGGTCTTTCACCTGTGTGGGGCAGGTCATCAGCCAAACAACTGTCCTGGTGTTGCGTAGTGTTGGCCTTACACAAACCCGCAAATTTGGGGTTGAGTGTAGGACGGATAGAGCTTTTCCGAAAGCAATTGATTTCATATTGGGTATTGCAGAGCAGGGCTAATGCATCCTGCTGCTCTTCCATCATGTCCATACCGTTGACTGACCTGGCAAACGCAGTGATGCCTGAGGTCAGTAGTTTCAGGATTTTTTGAACTTTTAATTCCTGTGCACTTATCCCAGGGCTGATGTTTCCCCATATGGGAGCGTTCACGGTAGGGACGTTTAGCGACACGCAATTTTCCGGGGCCATGTATTCTCCGAAATTACCTATTCCTGTAATTGGTGTGTTGTCAGGTAGTTAATGCTGGCCACTAGCCTCGGCTGAAGAGGTTGCCCTTTCTGGGATGGTTGAGCGTACTTAGACACCATCCCCAGAAGTTCCTCTTCTTGCATCCCTTGCAACTGTGGGTCTTCAGCCAACCCCTCTTCGAAGTCAGCTAATCCCTGACTTCTTGCGCTCCCTACTGAGGGAGAAATGTTGGACGGTCCTGGTAATGGGCCTGTCGTGGACCTGTGTGATCCTTGGGACGCATGCTCCTGCTGGAGTAGGTCCCTCTGGAGCAGCTGCTCCATCATCCGCTCCATACGAGCAATGCGACCGCCGTCGCTATCTGCGAACGGCAAGTGTCTTCCCCAGATTCTGATGAATCTATGGGGCTCTTACCGCCAGTCCGCTCCTCGTCGAGGTGATGTCTATGGGACTGATACGGTAGATATTCGGTGCCAGCTAATCCTGCGGGACTACACGTCTCCCGCGGGAAGGGGATACTGAGTTGGATGATCAGCCATGATCATATTGAATGGCGGTGCAGGCTCGAAGGGCTGAATGGCCTACTCCTGCACCTAATTTCCTATGTTTCTATGTTTCTATGAAGCGGTGGAGAGTCGGTGCCTGACGCTCCTGCGGGGCTACACGACTTCCTGGTAGATCTGCAGCTGTCTGTCTCGACTGCGGTGGTGTGGGGTCGGTGCCAGCCGCTCCAGCGGGGCGACACGACATCCGCGCGGGCTTGCCGCAAGTCCGAGGTCTTCCGGACTGATGCGGCGCCAAAGTTGGTGCCTGCCGCTCCTACAGGGCCACTCAACTTATGTTTAGTTTTGCCACCGGTCCGCAATCTTTGCGAACTGAAACGGTGGAGAGTCAGTGCCAGCCGCTCCAACGGGGCTACACGACTCTTGTGTGGTTTTGCCACCGGTCCGCAGTCTAGCGGACTGAAGTGGTGGAGAGTCGGTGCCAGCCGCTCCAACGGGTCTACATGACTTTTGTGCGGTCTTGCCACCGGTCTGCCTTCTAGCGAACTGATGCAGTGGTGAGTCGGGGTGTGCCGTTAAACCGGGCCCTGTCTTCCGCACCTTTTTGCCGCTGGTCTGTTTTCGTACAGACTGAAGCGGTGGGGAGTCGGGGTCATGGCTACCCTGATCCCGCGGGGTCCTACCGCCAGTATGCAGCTCCCTGGACTGCTGCGGTGGAGAGTCGGGTCCTGCCGATTGGGCGGGACTCCCCGACTTCTGCACTGTTTTCCCGGCCCGTGGTACGGGTTCTGCGGTCAGCTCCGGGAATGTTGGCCGCCGACCTCGCTCTGAAGTCCCGCGGTCCTGAAAGGCATGCTTAGACACAGCCTTCTTTTTACTTCTTCTCTCCATAAATTTCCTGTAGGGATTTAATCAATACAGAAAACTAACCAGCTCAAGGTTAGTAAAAACTTACCCGAGGGTCCTTTTAAGCTGCCCGGCAGAGGAGCGTGCTCCCCCCCCCAGCTTGTCGACTGCAATGCGAGCGACAACATGTGCTGGCGGGGTCTTCACTAAGTCACTCACGTGACTCCGAAGTAAAATACACAATAAACTATATTATAAATTCACAATAAACAAGTTATGCATTCTTGTACCCTTACATGCGTATGACTGCACATAAAAAAATCCCCCCCCCCTTCCTTCCCAACCTCAGTCTCACGGACCTTAGAGTACCCCTAGTTCCAAAAACCCATTTCCATCACTGGTCAGGACCCCTCTTCAGACCCGCTGAGTTACTCCAGCACTTTGTGTGTTTGTTTTAACTAATGATGATACATGGAAAAATGAGGGATCTTGGCAGCGCTGCAGGTTTGTGTCCACAATATGAAAGACAGCCAATGTCACAAAGGTGCAGAGTTGTTGTCCAAACAATTGGACATTGGATCAGTGCATAACAGGTTTTATGTTTTAATGCCCTTATCTCATATCTTTTATGTTCTTCTGTTCAAATTCTCTCTCCCTACCGTACATGAATTAAGCCATCAGTCAAAGAACTAATTTCCAACCTGTGAAACTATTATAGCCATAAAGCTATGCAGCACAGAAACAGGCCTTTCGGCCCAACTCTTGGCTGTCCAAGTTACCTGATCAAACTAATCTTGTTTTCCTGTACCTGGCCATTTCCCGCTAAATCTTTCCTATTCATGTACATGTCCAAGTATTTTTTAAATGTTATAATTGCATCTGCCCCTCCCACTTCCTACTTCCACATAATCTGTGAAACAGTTGCTCCTCAGATCCCATATAAATCTTTCCTTTCTTACCTTAATCTTTTTAGTTTTGTTTTGGATTCCCCTATCCTGTGAAAAGGACTGTGGGTTATCTATGCCCCTCATAATTTGAAATACCAGTATAAGTTCACCCTCCAGCTTCTGGCACTCTAGGGAAGAAAATACCCAGCATTTCTTTAATAGCTCAAACTTTCCAGACCAGGTAACATTCACTGAAATCTTTTTGGTGTCTTTTCTTGCTTAATGACATCCTTTCTTTAGCAGGGCAAACAGAATTGCACATATGGCCGTGTATTTGTGGAACTATGTACCTGCATTTTAGGTCACTCTTTGTAAGAAGGAACTGCAGATGCTGGTTTAAACCTTGGTCTGAAGAAGCGTCTCAACGCAAAACGTCACCCATTCCTTCTCTCCAGAGATGCTGTCTGTCCCGCTGAGTTGCTCCAGCATTTTGTTCTAGGTCTATTCTAAGTCACTCTGTTCTACAATACACCCCAGGGCCCTACCATTTACTATGCAAGTATCTTCCTACTTTGTCTTACTAAAATGCAACAACTTACACTTATCTGAATGACACTCCAAAGTCAAATTCATTATTCAGCAAATAAACTTCCAGGAAACTATCCAATATTACAATTCTACTCATCACACTACAATGGAGGTTTATGTGTTCTGGCTGGGCACCAACAGATTAATAGCACTTACAATGACAGAACAAAGCTTCAGGTAAACATTAAAGTTGCTGGCCAAACCAACTGCAATCAATCAATGTTGGTATATTAAACTCCTTGTACTTGAGAAAAGCCAAGTGATTGGGTGTGTTGCTGTTGGCTTAAATGATTGATAACTTAGTCAGCACTAAATAGAGAAAAGTAAATTGAGTGGCAAATTGTACTATTATAATGGCACTCAAAAAGGATCTGAAGTTCAAAAGCAGGGATTCTCAAGTAGTAAATGGTGCAGGTAAATAATATGCAAGCACTAAAACTGGAAAACTTCTGGATCAAAATAACGATGGGGTTTACTGGCAATAGCTCCTAATCATTCCTATTTCTTACACTTGAGGGCGCTTGTCTCCACAGCTGGAGGCTATAGATCAAACACCATTTGATTGATCTTAAATTCAAAAGGTATCAGTATCTCTGTGCTATCCTGGAAGCAGTTTGCATCCAAACCCATACAAATGTGGCTTGCACCAGATGAATATGATACCAGGTTATATCCCACTGCTTATAGCCTTGAAACAATGTACTTTAAGGCCACGTTCATCATTTCTGGGACTTCAATAAGGTCAACCTCAAAGATATGCGACCAAAATATCATCAACACATCCCCTTTTTCACTATGGGCCCATACATCCTTGAGCACTTCTCAACAACCATCAACGATACCCACCTTTCAATCTTCCGCCTGCATTTTGGCAAATATGACCACTTGGCTGTGCTCCCTGCTTACACTCAGAAACCGAAGCAGCTGGATCCGGTACGGAAAGTACTGGTCTAAGGAAACAGATGAGGCTGAAGAAGGGTCTCGACCCGAAATGTCACAAATTCCTTTTCTCCAAAGATGCTGCCTGTCCCGCTGAGATGCTCCAGCATTTTGTGTCTACCTTCGATTTAAACCGACATTTGCAGTTCTGTCCTACACATTTTGTGAGCTCTTACATGGCTGATCTGAGTTGGTGGACTGAACCATATTAAAGGACGCAATCTAAATGGGTATAAGTGTGCAGATGCCTGCATGACAAAGGTAAATCTGAGCATTCGTGAACCTGAAACCATGGATGAACTGTGAAATCCACTCCCCTGTGAAGAGAGTCTGTGGCATTCAAATGGGATGATCCCAGCCTGTACATAAAATCTAGGTAAGATCTACACAGAGCCATCAGGTATGCCAAGAAACAATTCCGGACCAAGCTAAAGTCCAGATTAACTACTCGAAAACCTGCCGATTGTGGCAAGATTATACTATAATGGGAAACAAAGCAAAGTTGGGCAGTATCACTGGTAACAACAGATCACTCCCTGACAAGTTTGATGTATTTTGTGCTAGTTTTTAACAGAAAGTCAGTGGAATGATGTTCTCTGCATTGACAACTTCAGGTAGCAATGTTACAAAATTTCGAGATTTTTAAAATCAAGCCTGTAATTTGTCCCATCAGATAAAGCATAAAAATAACTTTAATTTGACACCTAATTCACTTTCATATCTTCAGTATTAAAAAAGGTAATGGCCATTTTCATACTCGGAAATTGGCATCTTGCTTTTCCATTGACTTAACACAAAAGCTGTGATCGAGGACAGTCAAAACCCCATAACTTTCTTAAAAATTAAGAGAACTGAATGAATTTTTCAGTTATTATAGATTGAAGCATTCTGAAACAAATATAAAACATCTGACGGATGACCTGAAATTAAAGCATATAATTAGTTAGTTACCTAATTGTAGCTAATTACAAAATTGACCGTTGTGACGGAAATAATAATAAACACCCAGACTGCCTTGAAAATTCAAAAATGTGATATTCTCAAGATCAGAATTTTAATATTATTGTATTATATGCTGTAAGTCCGTAACAGATAGGTAAATAAATTACAATTTCTAGCAATAGACCAAGTCTTTATGCAGAAGATCAGTTGCCAGCTGCTACATTGGCATATCATAATCAGTAGCATCATCGTACTCCTCAGATTGTAACCAATAAGCAACTCTGTACACCTTGTTTTTCCTCAACCTTTCAATTTTGGCGTTGTAAACTACAGGTTTTTGCTCTTCAAACTACGCATGACATGCCTTTCTGCCCACTACTTTCCCATTAAGAATGTCCTGTAGATCATCACATTTGGAGTAGTCCAAATTCGGATAATCTCTGCGAATGCTGTCTAAATCAGTTTCTTTTGCTGAGCATTTGGATTGACAATTTTGTATTTCTTCTTCGGAGACCTCTGTTTAAAATGTAAAGGAAAAAAAACACTGAACAGCAATAACAGAAACAAGTTATTATTTGCAGTTTTAGAAAAAAGGTAGAAATGATAAAGTTAAACGCTAAAACAAATAGTAAATACCCAACACAAAATTCATCTAATCAATTAAATTCATCTAAATTCAATGACTAGATCTAGACATCTGTCCATTTCTTAAGAAAAGGCAAAAAAGCTTAAATAGCCTAAGTATCCAAATAACAAACTGATCTCATTCAGAAAAATAATTCACAATATAACATGATTTTTAAATCTCACTGTCATGAACTTATATGCCAAATGGAAGGAATTTAATGTTTAATTCCCATAAATTAATCTAGAAACATCCACTCTCAATATAATCAAAATTATGATTTTTGCACAATACATGCGACTAAAACTGTTGTGGATTTTTAGTATAAAATATTGATTATGGATAGACAATAGCACAAAATATAAATGATTTAGATGCTCTTATGACATGATTGTCCACTTATGACATGATTGTCCACTTATATGCCAAATGGAATGGAACGGAAGTCCAATCGATTTTTCTTCATCGACTAGCAGCCCGAGGAATTCCTTCTCCGACAAGCAATACAAACCTGCATTTTAATTCCCCCCCCCCCCCCCCCCAAGGCTCCGGAGTCGCAGACACAGCCAGTGGCAGATCTGGAGCGCTGCTGAAGGTGGGTTTTGTAACATCGCTATTTCAGGTACAGCTGTAATTGTCAGTGTCGCAGATGTCAGATTAACCTTCCTGAGAGTGAACCCATGGAAAGAGATTGGCCCAGATGGAGCCCCTGGCCGTGTCTATAGAACGTGTGCGGACCAGCTAACAGGAGTAATTGCATATGTCTTTAATCTCTCTCTAAGCCAATTTGTGTTTCTCACCTGCATTAAGACCACTATCTTCCCAGCACCAAATAAAAAGTTTATGTGCCTTAATGGCTCTGACATCCAATATCATGAAGTGCTTGGAACATATGTATAACAAGGACCTCTGTTAGACTCCCACTTATTGACCATATCTCTATCTTCGACATCATAATTCCAACTAAATTCGTCTCCAAACACCTGGTCCGAGAGTTCAGTGACCACCTTTGCAAGAGGATACTAGATTTCTTAATTATTGTCCACAATCAATAAGCATAGAAGACAAAGCATCCTCTATGATATTTCTCAATAAAGACTGCATCCTCAACTTCTTTCTACAAACTCTGCCCTAACTCCATTTATATTTCAGTTGGCATCACCTTGGTGGGCCGGATCTCGAACAATGATAAGATGGAGTACAGGAAGGTGATAGAAAGCTTTGAAGCATGGAGTCAGGCCAAGAACCCCCACCTCCAATCTCAGCCAAACAATGGAGCTGGTCATTACCCATGAAACGGGGACTACAGGCTTCAATTATGCTAAAATGGAGATGGTCACGAACTTCACGTGCCTTGGTGTAAATATCACCAACAATTTGACCTGGTCCAACCACATGCGCTACAGCCATGAAAGCATACCATTGCCTCCACATTGCCAGAAGATGAAGAAAATTTGGCACATCTCTGTAGATGCACCTTAGAATTCATCATAACATCATCATAACAAAATTACAGATAATGACGATGAGATGAGAAAATGTCCATGTTCTGCTGACTTTAAGTGTTTCATAAAAATAATGTGGTGAGGTACATCCATGGGAGTGGTCAGGAAGGACAAAATGGATGTTTATTTACAGCAAGACAAATAGCAGCAGAAAATGCTGCAAATGCTCAGCAGGTTAGCACCTTTGCGGACAAAGAAACAGAATAACATTTCAGAGCAATATCATTCTTCAGAAGAGGAAAATGGAACAGATAAATTAGATTTCATACAAGTATATACATTGCCTTCCATAATGTTTGTGACAAAGACCCGTCATATATTTATCTGTACTCCACAATTTGTGGTTTTTAAATAGAAAAAATCACACATGGTTCAAGTGCACATTGTCAGATTTTAATAAAGGCTATTTTTATACATTTTGGTTTCACGATGTAGAAATTACAGCAGTGTTTATACATAGTCCCCCCCATTTCAGGGCACCATAATGTTTGGGACACAGCAATGTCATGTAAATGAAAGTAGTCATGTTTAGTATTTTCTTGCATATCCTTTGCATGGAATGAATGCTTGAAGTCTGCGATTCATGGACATCACCAGTTGCTGGGTGTCTTCTCTGGTGATGCTCTGCCAGGCCTGTATTGCAGCCATCTTTAGCTTATGCTTGCTTTGGGGGCTAGTCCCCTTCAGTTTTCTCTTCAGTATATAAAAGGCATGCTCAATTGGGTTCAGATCAGGTGATTGACTTGGCCACTCAAGAATTGATTTTTTTTTACTTTGAAAAAGTCCTTTGTTGCTTTAGCAATATGTTTAGGATTATTGCCTTGCTGTAGAATGAACCGCCTGCCAATGAGTTTTGAGGCATTTGTTTGAACGTGAGCAGATAGGATGAGTATATACACTTCAGAATTCATTGTGCTACAACCATCAGCAGTTGTATCATCAATGAAGATAAGTGAGCCCGTACCTTCAGCAGCCATACATGCCCAGGCCATAACACCCCCACCACCGTGTTTCACAGATGAGGTGGTATGCTTTGGATCTTGGGCTGTTCCTTCTCTCCTCCATACTTTGCTCTTGCTATCACTCTGATATAAATTAATCTTCATCTCATCTGTCCACAAGACCTTTTTCCAGAAGTTATGCCAGAATTTATGGAATTCCCTGCCACAGAAGGCAGTGGAGACCAAATCACTGGATGGATTTAAGAGAGAGTTAGATAGAGCTCTAGGGGCTAATGGAATCAAGGGATATGGGGAGGAGGCAGGCACGGATTATTGATAGTCAACGATCAGCCATGATCACAATGAATGGCGGTGCTGGCTCAAAGGGCCAAATGGCCTCCACCTGCACCTATTTTCTATGTTTCTAACTATGGTTGCTTTTTTAAGTACTTCTTGGCAAACTGTAACCCAGCCATCCTATTTTTGCTGCTAACCAGTGGTTTGCATCTTGCCTCTGTATTTCTGTTCATGAGGTCATCTGCGGACAGTGGTCATTGACAAATCCACACCAGACTCCTGAACAGTGTTTCTGATCTGTCCCACAGCTGTTTGGGGATTTGTGTTTATTAAAGAAATAATTCTTCTGTTGTAGCGGCACCTAGTGGTGGCCTGGGGAATCACAAACCCTCGTTATTGGCTGGTGCGGTCACGTGATCGCGGGAGTGTTTTCGCGGGCGTTTGGGAAAGCATTCATTCAAGCTACACCCGGTTCGAAGGAGCTTCGTTATTTTGGCTGTTTAAAACTCGCTCAAGTAAATCGCTTTATTATCGTTAAAAATAAAGAATTTTACTTTACTCGCTCGTCTCGACTCGCCAAACTGTCATCAGCTGTGGAGGTTTTCCTTGGGCTCACCAATGTAGAGCAGCTGACACCTAGAGCTCTACATTGGTGAGACCAAGCGCACGCTTGGCGATCGCTTCGCCGAAACACCTCCAGGTTCGTAATATTTTTTTAAAAATTTCAAAATATACTTTATTCGAATGATAAATATATACAATACATTAACCTTGCGGAAAATCCATCCGACATTTTCGTGAGGCTGTACAATAGATCAATACAGTTTAGACATTTCTTTCCCCCAAATTTCCACAAATCAGTCCCCTACTCGTGCCACAGTGGCGTGGGATACCTTCCCTTATATTGAGGGGCGTCTCCACCATACCGTACCCCCCTGTCCAGCAGCGGTAAGGGCGTTAGACTGTGGCCCTCCCCCACCGAGCCTTGGCGTTGGCTGCACCGAAGCTTCAGTGCGTCCCTCAGCACGTACTCCTGCAGTCTGCAGCGGGCCAGTCGGCAACATTCCCTGACGGACATCTCGCTCTGCTGGGTGGTGAACAATGCTCGGGCAGACCAAAGGGCGTCTTTTACCGAGTTGATGACCCTCCAGCAGCACTCGATGTCAGCCTCTGAATGTGTCCCTGGGAACAGTCCGTAAATCACCGAGTCCTCTGTGACGGAGCTGTTCGGGATAAAGCGTACCAGGGACCCTTGCATTTCTTCTCCAGACTCTTTTAGCAAACCCACACTCTGTAAAGAGGTGGGCAACCGTGTCCTCGCCATAGCAGCCGTCCCGGGAGGGCAGCGTGCGCTGGCAGTGAGGTTCCGACGGTGCAGGAAGGATCTGACTGGGAGGGCTCCCCTCACCGCCAGCCAAGCCAGGTCTTGGTGCTTGTTGGTGAGTTCTGGCGATGAGGCATTTTGCCAGACAAGCTGGGCAGTCTGCTCAGGGAACCACGCCACCGGGTCCATAGAGTCCTTTCCCTGCAGTGCCTGCAGGACATTCTGTGCTGACCACTGCCCGATGGACATGTGGTCAAAGGTGTTGGTCCGGAAGAACCCTTCCACCGACGACAGATGGGGCGGGCAATGTCCAGCTGACTGGCACATTGCGTGGCACCCTGCGCCAGGCCATCCTTCTCAACACCGGGGACAGGTAGAACCTCAGCAGGTAGTGACACTTGGTGCCCACGTGCCTTGGCTCTACACTCCGCCTGATGCAGCCACACACGAAGGTGGCCATCAGAATGAGGGCGACGTTGGGCACGCTTTTACCCCCGTTGTCTGCCGACTTGTACATTGTGGCCCGTCGCACCCGGTCTATCCTCGACCCCCAGATGAACTGGAAGATGGCCCGGGTGATCCCTGTGGCGTATGAGGGAGGGACAGGCCACACTTGTGCCAAGTACAGCAGCCCCGAGAGCACACTCACACCTGTTGACCAAATTCTTTCCCGTTATGGAGAGGAGCGTTGCCTCCACAGCTCCAGCTTCCTCCCCACCCTGGCTATCCGCTCCAGCCAATTTTTGTTACATGCCTCAGCCCCCCCCGAACCAGATCCCCAGCACCTTCAAGAAGTCAGGCTTGATGGTGAAGGGGACGGAAGATCTGTCGGGCCAGTTGCCAAAGAGCATGGCCTCGCTCTTCCTGCGGTTTCACCCTGGCTCCCGTGGCCGACTCAAACTGGTCGCAGATACTAATCAGTCTGCGAACCGACCCTGGGTCCGAGCAGAAGACAGCGACATCGTCCATGTACAGGGAGGTCTTTACTTGAATGCCCCCACTGCCTGGCAATGTCACTCCTCTTATGCTCGCATCCTTCCTGATGGATTCAGCAAAAGGTTCAATACAGCAGACAAACAAGACAGGAGAGAGAGGGCAACCCTGCCTGACTCCAGACCTTACAGGGAAACTGATTCCCACCCATTGATTTGGACTGCACTACGGATGTTGGTGTAGAGCAGTTTGATCCAATTCCTGATTCCCTCCCCAAAACCCATTTTGGAGAGCACGTCCCTCATGTACGTGTGCGAAATCCTGTCGAAGGCCTTCTCCTGGTCCAAGCTGACTAGGCAGGCATCCACCCCGTCTGTCCTGCACGTAGGCGATGGTATCTCTCAGCAGCGCTAGGCTGTCTGAGATTTTCCTGCCAGGTACAGCACAGGTTTGGTCCGGGTGGATCACCTGTCCAGAGCAGACTTGACCCGATTGGCGATGGCCTTGGACAGGATCTTGTAGTCTACATTCAAGAGTGTTATGGGTCTCCAATTCTTTATGTCCTTCATCTCCCCCTTCTGCTTGTAGATTAGGGTGATGTTGCCCTTCCTCATGGAGTCTGACATGCTACCAGCCAGAAGCATGTCGTTGTACACTTCTAGCAGGTCCGGCCCATCCAGTCCCACAGAGCCAAATACAACTCAGCCGGTAAGCCATCGCTTCCGGGAGATTTTATTCGAGTCAAAGGAACGGATGGAGCCAGTCAGCTCCTCTAGGGTCAGTGGTTGGTCCAGACTCTCCCGCTTGCTGTCCTCCAAGACCTCCGTGATTGAGGACAGGAAGTTGACCTCAGTGATGAACCAACTTGATCTCCCAGTGGCCCAGCACTTCAACTCCCCCTCCCATTCCGAATCCAACCTTTCTGTCCTGGGCCTCCTCCATGGCCAGAGTGAGGCCGACCGTAAATTGGAGGCGCAGCACTCATATTTTGCATGGGCAGTTTACACCCCAGCGGTATAAACATTGACTTCTCTAATTTCAGGTAGTCCCTGCTTTCTCCTCCCCTTCCCAGCTCTCCCTCAGCCCACTGTATCTGCATCTTCCTTTCTTTTTCCCGCCCCCCCACCTTCACATCAGTCTGAAGAAGGGTCTTGACCCGAAATGTTGCCTATTTCCTTCGCTCCATAGATGCTGCCTCACACGCTGAGTTTCTCCAGCACTTTTGTCTACCTTCGATTTTCCAGCATCTGCAGTACCTTCTTAAACAAAAAACATTTAGTACTGATTCCTGAAGTCACAGGACACTGTAGATGCTGGAATCTTCAGCAAAAAAACAAATTGCTTGAGCAACTCAGTGGGTCAGGCAGCATTGTGGCGGAAAATCGAGAATTTACGTTTCAGGTCCAGACAAAATATGTTGTCTGTCCATTTTCCTCGATAATAGACCCGCTAAGTTCCTCCAGTACTTTTAGTTTAGCACTGAATCCTTCCGGGTTCACTATCACTCATGACCACAAGGGGGGGATAAACGTCAACCATTTGATCATACCATCTACACCTGCTGAAGCTCACACAGGTATATCGCAGCAAAGGTCTGCCCAAAAGCCTCTTATATTAAACCAGGTTTCTTGTGATAAAAATAAAGATAACTGAAGCTACATGCTAAACTAGTTCAGAACTAGGCACAATTTTGGGGATTTTCCTCATCACAATGTTTAAGAAAGAACTGCAGACGCTGAATAAAATCGAAGGTAGAAAAAGATGCTGGAGAAACTCAGCAGGTGAGGCAACATCTATGGAGCGAAGGAATAGGCGATGTTTTGGGTCGAGACCCTTCTTCAGATTGATGTGGGGGTGGGGGGCGGGAAGAAGAAAGGAAGAGGCAGAGACAGTGGGCTGTGGGAGAGCTGGGAAGGGGAGGGGAAGGAGGGAGAAAAACAAGGACAACCTGAAATTGGAGAAGTCAATGTTCATACCGCTGGGGGGGAAACTACCCAAGCAAAATATGAGGTGCTGCTCCTCCAATTTGCGGTGGTACTCACTCTGGCCATGGAGGAGGCCCAGGACGGAAAGGTCTGATACGGAATGTGATGGGCAGTTGAAGTGCTGAGCCACCGGGAGATCGGGTTGATTAATGCGAACTGTGCGGAGGTGTTGGGCGATGCGATCGTCAAGCCTGCGCTTGGTCTCACCGATGTAGAGCAGTTGACAGCTAGAGCAGCGGATGCAATAGATGAGGTTGGAGGAGGTGCAGGTGAACCTCTGCCTCACCTAGAAAGACTGCTTGGGTCTTTGGATGTAGTCGAGGGGGGAGGTAATGCGACAAATGTAGCATTTCCTGTGGTTGCAAGGGAATGTACCAGAGGAGAGGATGGTTTGGATGGGATGGGACAATTTGACCAGGGAGTTATGGAGGGAGCGGTCTCTGTGGAATTCTCACACTTCTAAAGTTGGTTTAAAATACAAAACAATTGTGAAGTGTGTCTATCTGCAAGTCACTCTGTAAAACAAGCTCTCAGAGCATCTACCCCCACAGATATTGCCTGACCTGCTGACCAGAATTTTGTTTCAATTACAGATTTCTGGCATGCACATGCAGTATCCCAGCTTTTTAAACATTTCAGAGCAGCTCCATTATCACTCATTTACGTATTGAACAGGCATTTATATCATAGGAAATGTTAGCATTTATTATCCATCCCCAATTATCCCTGGTCAGTGGAGGCAGCATTCACTACTTTGTGTAGGTGGCCTGATCAGATCAGGGTGACAAATGTCCTCCTCAGGAAAATGTGACTGAATCAGAAGTATTTCACTGATAACATAGAGGGGATGGGGTCTCCATTGCTAATTCTAGTCTTTCAATAAATAGATATATTCAATAAATATATTATAATATAATATAAATGTAAAATAATCTATATATTACAATAAATATATAAATATTTAATGACAGTATATGAATTTATGTTACCCAGCTTTAATGGTAAGATTGTACCCCACATCTCTGGAGCAATATAGCTTCCAATTGCTGGTCTTGTAACCCAAACAGTAATTTTGCTACCATATTCCATGATCTTGATAAATACATACAGCATTGAAGAGGCCATCAGACCACAGTTATGCCATGCCTATACAAACTACTGCACACAGTTAGCTCAGCTGTACAAATCTGTTTGCGGCAATGAAGCTCAAGGTTATGTTATTCCATGGGTATTTGCCAATGTTACGGCATCAGCACAAAAACCCAGAAAGACAAAACAACATAGGAAATGGATAGGTGGAAAACCCAATATTGGAACAAATTTCATCCATTTGTTTGATGACTGTCAAGCTGCAAAAATATTTTTTTTCTCAATTATTGATCAATCAATAAAATCAGTGTGGCTAGGGGCTTGAAAAGTGCAATTCTATTCCATGCCAGGCACCTAATTGCAGTAATGCTCTGCAAATTAAGGGAATAATCAGTGATGCCCAAAATCAACAGTAGAGTTTTTTAATGGCAAGCAAAAAAGGATTCTAAAAATATTAGCATATAACTGTAATGTGGAAAGGGTGCCAATTATTTGGTAAGATTTATCGACTGAGACAGGATTTCCAAATCAAAGATATAAAACAAAAAGGAACCGTGAAAGGGTGGGGGGGTTGCGGAAGTGGGCTTATATACTCATGAATTTTAGTCCAGCAAAACTGGGTAAATGCATTTAGTCATAAGGCTAATGGACAGCTGCTTTCCAACTGCTCATTTCAAGATTCAAGGCAGAACTCAGCAGCATCCAGTATGTTTCAGAATATTAGACATCAAACGTACCAAGAGACTCGGCAATACTATGCAAATTATTTTCTTCAAGGACAAAGGAAGTGGTGTGTGACAGTCATCCTGTTTGAGACCCAGAACAAAACAGTATGCACATCCACACTCCTGCCTTGCTGCTGCCCAAAAGTGTTATCATCACCCTTTAGAAGATGGCATATGAGCTTTACAAATCTCATTTCTCATGATAGTTAAACTGAATGGTAAAATAACAACTAATGCACAAGAAAAATAAGAGATTATTTGGAGACATTGATATTATGTAGTGTTGTATATAATGGAGCAAACCTACCAAGATAAATTGAAGAATGTGTTGTATTTAAGTGGCTTGTACAACTAGAGCAATGAAATACGAATTTCATATCTGGTACATCAGACATTGATTCTTGAACCTTAGGTGTTTTGAATGTTCGTTAAAGATGGTGAAATTATTTTAAATGTGGGCATTGATATAAATGAGGCAGCCCATTGCAAGATCCCACAACAAAAATGACAAGATAATGCTTCAGTGGGGTTGACCTTAGAGTAACTATGCTACGTTAACAGGAAAAAACTCCCTGCCCACAAAATATGTGATTGCCGCATCTATATCCAGGGGGAAGGCACGCAGATATTCCATCTGAGATAGTCCAGTATTCTTGGAAGGGTGGTGATGAGGGAACATCCCACTGTGGGGTGGGCTGTATGAGGGAGATGTGCGCTATTTGTGGGGCAGTATTGAGGTATAGCTGCATTGTTGCAGGGCATTACTGAGGGAATACTGTGCAGAGGCTGAATGGATGGCAGAAGTAACACTAAAGTGCAGATGGCAGACGTGCTGTGGAAGGTTTGCATGTCCGGCATGCCTTTTGTCACCTCAGCTCCTTTTTGTCACCTCAGCTCGATGCATAACAAGATCCAACAGACTCTCCTCAGGACAAGTCAGATTCCCCTTGTCCCATGCTCTCTTCCATAATGCACCACTCCCTCATCAGTTCTGGTTGCCCTGCTATAAGAAGGATGTCATGAATCTGGAAACCGTACAAAAAATATTTATGAGGCTGATCTACGACTTATAGAGGTTTATGAGGGACATTGATAAGATTAACAGCCAGTCTGCCCCAGAGTTGGAGACACTAAAACAAAAAGACATACAGTGCCCTGCATAATGTTTGGGACAAAGACCCATCATTTATCTATTTGCCTCTGTACTCCACAATTGGAGATTTGTAATTTAAAAAAATCACATGTGGTTAAAGTGCACATTGTCAGATTTTATTAAAGGGTATTTCTATAGATTTTGGTTTCATCGTGTAGAAATTACAGCTGTGTTTATACATAGTTCCCCCATATCAGAGCACCATAATGTTTGGGACACATGGCTTCACAGGTGTTTGTAATTGCTTAGGTATGTTTAAATGCCTCCTCACTGCAGGTATAAGAGAGCTCTCAGCAGTTAGTCTTTCCATGACCTTTGGAGACTTTCATTGCTGTTTATCAACATGCAGATCAAAGTTGTGCCAATGAAAGTCAAAGAAGCCATTGTGAGACTGAGAAACAAGAATAAAACTGTTAGGTACATCAGCCAAACCTTTGGCTTACCAAAATCAACTGTTTGGGCCATCATTAAGAAGAGAGCACTGGTGAGCTTAGAAATTGCAAAGGCCAATGAAGACCTCCACAGCTGATGACAGAAGAATTCTCTCTATAATAATGAAAAAGCACCAAACACCTGTCCGACAGATCAGAAACACTGTTCAGGAGTCAGGTGTGGATTTGTCAATGGCCACTGTCCACAGAAGAATTCATGAACTGTAATACAGAGGCTACACTGCAAGATACAAACCACTGGTTAGCCGCAAAAATAGGATGGCCAGGTTACAGTTTGCCAAGAAGTACTTAAAAGAGCAACCACAGTTCTGGAAAGTTTTAAAGAAGGAACTGCAGATGCTGGAGAATCGAGGGTACACAAAAAGCTGGAGAAACTCAGCGGGTGCAGCAGCATCTAAGGAGCGAAGGAGATAGGCGACGTTTCGGGTCGAGACCCTTCTTCAGACTGGTTCTGGAAAGGTCTTGTTGTGGGCAGATGAGACGAAGATCAACATATCAGTGATGGCATGAGCAAAGTATGGAGGAGAGAAGGAACTGCCCAAGATCCAAAGCATACTACCTCATCTGTGAAACACGGTGGTGGGGGTGCTATGGCCTTGGCCTGAAGTTACTGGCTCACTTATCTTCATTGATGATATAACTGCTGATGGTGGTAACATAATGAATTCTGAAGTGTATAGGCACATCCTATCTGCTCGTGGTCAAACAATTGCCTCAAAACTCATTGGCCGGCGATTCATTCAACAGCAAGGCAATGATCCCAAACATACTGCTAAAGCCACAAAAACGTTTTTCAAAGCTAAAAAATTATCAATTCTTGAGTGGCCAGGTCAATCATCTGATCTGAACCCAATTGAGCATGCCTTTTATATGCTGAAGAGAAAACTGAAGGGGACTAGCCCCCAAAATAAACATAAGCTAAAGATGGCTGCAATATAGGCCTGGCAGAGCATCATCAAAGAAGACACTCCAGCAACTGGTGATGTCCATGAATCTCAGACTTCATGCAGTCATTGCATGCAAAGTATATACAACAAAATACTAAACATGATAACTTTCATTTACATGGTATTGCTGTGTCCCAAACATTATGATGCCCTGAAATGGGGGGACAATGTGTAAACATAGCTGTAATTTCTACATGGTGAAACCAAAATGTATAAAAATGGCCTTTATTAAAATCTGACCAAAAATGCACTTTAACTACATGTGTTTTTTTTTCCTGTTACAAATCTCCAATTGTGGAGTACAGAGGCAAATAAGTAAACCTTTGGCTGCAAGGGCCAGATTCGCCTACAATACCCAGAGCGCTTTGCATCGGAGGCCATCGCGCGAGCGTGTCCCGTCCCGGCCCGGCCCGGCCGCCGAGTTCTCGTGAGAGTTGGCGGCAGGCGGTGATGTAGAGCACAATGTCGGGCTGTGACAGGTCTACGGCCGCCAGCATGGGTGAGTTGTACCGGCAGCGGCTTGCCGCGCACCGTCCCCCGCCCTCTCGCCCGCCACCGCTTCGCTTCAGGGTCCGATGAAGCTGGGCCCGCAGGCGGGTCTCCGCTCGACGGTCCGCAGGGCCGGTTAACAGCGCCTCTGGGAGGGGCCGGGCCGGGCCGGGCCCGTTGCCGATCGGCGCGCCCTCGGGCCTGGGAGTCTCCCATGGCTCCTCACGGCGCTTGTCGCCGGGCCCCGCATGGGTGGGTTGGGTTGGGTGGGGAGCCGGCCGGGGCAGAGCAGGAGGCATGGTCCCGGAGCAGCGAGCGGGGAAGTGGGGCCCACGCAGTGGCCCCCGCCGCCCATCCTTTGCGCGCCATGTCTCCGGCAGCAGGAAGGGACTACTCTGTACTCTGTGCATCAGACCAGCCTAGCGAGTCTGGCTCCGGGAATACATTCCTCCCTCCTAGTTCAACGTGGAAACGGTCTCATGAAAAACACACAGTTTAAACTGGATTCCTAATTTGTCACGGGTTTTTGCAGTGTGGACTCGGATAAGAATGTATCTTTCTGGTAAAGTCCGGGTTCAGGTTAGCTTGGTATCTTTAACCATTTACATTTCTATGAATGATTTAGTTGATTGTGAAGTTACATATCTTTTTATCTGGTAATCACATGAACGAACACTGGAATGCTTGATAATTTCTTTGTAATTAATACCAGAATTAATGTGATATTTTATTATGTTTAATAAATTGGTAGAAACTTGGTAGGAATGCAGTTGACTTTTTGATTCATGACATCTTCCAAAATAGGAGGCAATTTGACTCTTTGAAGGGCTCTCCAATTAATTCCCTGAAACTTTCCTGTTATCTGATATTTTTTGCTCCTCAAATATTTAATTTTTTTTGTAAAGTCCCTGTTGAATGCCCGTTCATTGACTGTTAAACATATTCATAATTTTTAAAAACTTTTCTTTGGGTCTTCCTAATGACCCCTAATTGCTCTTTTTGATGAAAATAGTTTCTACCATTTCTCAAGCTGTTTTAGCTTTGAATGCCCCTAATTTTGCCCATGAGTTTTTGGTCTAATGTTGCAGACATACTGAGGAGAAGCAGGAGGGAGTAGTCCACTTGGACTGTTGCGCCTGCACTGCCATGTCATGATTTATTTGCTCATCAGATTGTAATCGTCATTTTGCATCCATGTCTACCCACTGTAACATTATAACGCCTTATCATGGATGTGTCTACTTCTGACGTACAAAATATTATAGGTTCTGACTCCACCTTTTGAGCAAGATAGTTGCAAAGATGCATAATCTTGTAAATGTTTGCCAGATCTTTTCTTATGCACTTAAGCTATCTCTATTTCTTATCACCTTTTATCCATCGTTCCATGTAAATGTTGTCCTCTATCCCAGATATATATATTCGCAATTCCTCTGCAACTTCAAAGCCTTGACATTCTTGTTGAAATGTCATCATAAACTAGAAGGAACATTGAAGCTGAGACTCAATCTTTGGTTTAAAAAGATTGAGTAGAGCCTCTTTTGGCGTGTCTGCCAGCTCATATGCTTATTTAATTCTAATCATTTTGTCGTCATCAAAGGCTTGAGGGAGTTGCTCAACACATGACAGCTAATATCCAATAAATTGAATCTATCTTTTGAATTATTTTAAAATAATGTCTGGATCTAATTCAAGCTGTTTAATCCATACTTAATCTATAAATATCTGTAAACTTTGTTCCACATCTCCTCAAGCAATGTTATATGCAAATATGATGGAGAGTTGTCGAGTTGTCGCACCTCAGCCAAGCATTTCAGACATGGCAAGCCACAGTACTTCCTTCAGTTAACCTATTGATAAAATGAATCTTTAGACATTCTGCTGCAGTTACTGGTTTATTTAAGGCGGCTGGAGGTTAATGTACATTTTCAAACCCCATCTTGTGCTGAAGGCGATACAGATCATAATCATACTTTATTAGCCAAGTATGTTTTGCAGCATACGACAGAATTTGATTTACCATACAGTCATACCAATAAAAAGCAATAAGGTACACAAAATACATTTTAACATAAACATGCTTATTTCAAATTTTAAACAATTGTATTCTAGGGCCATCCTAATACTAAATAATGATCATGCAAGTGTAACATTTATGCTTATTAACCATTCATCTTTTGGCATTCATAGTTCTAAATTCAGAGCCCCTGATTTTAATGTAATACTAAATGTAATATAATAAAAGTATTCCAATTGAATTTTTATAATTCCACCTCATATAATTAATGGTGGTACTAATGTACTAAATGGCCTAAGAGTTGTGAATTAGTCATTATATGCGACATGAATGAAAACAAATTCCTAGGCTGTTGTCTCTTGTTTTCCTTTGACCAAAAATTATAGTTTCAATTGAGTTCATCTTGTACAATACAAGGTACTTTGGTTTAGTTTAGAGATACAGCGTGGACACAGGCATTTCAATCCACCGAGTCCACACCGACCAGCGATTCCCACACACTAACTCTATCCTACACACACTTGGGCCAATTTACGATTATACCAAGCGGATTAACCTACAAACCTGTACGTCTTTGGAGTGTGGGATGAAACTGAAGATCTCGGAGAAAACCCACGGAGGTCACAGGGAAAACATACAAACTCCGTACAGTCAGCACCCGTAGTCAGGATCAAATCCAGGTCTCTGACGCTGTAAGGCAGTGGCTCTACCATTATGCTGCCCATATTCATAGTTATGAAAAGCTTTGGTAGCTCACCAATATGGATGATAGATGAGGCTATGAACCAAGGAGCTTTTGTCCATCCATCTGCCAATCAAACCTCCCTCACTTGTATCCACCTGTCAATTGCCAGATTTTGACCTTCTCCATATCATTTACAGCTTTCTCTCCCGCTACAATCATCTTAAAAGATAACATTTTTTATGTGTCTCCTCAAAATTGGTACTTGTCTACATGACATGCTATGTATCTGTTTATGTACCAAAATGCTGCCTGCAGTGGTAAAATTTGTAATTGTGCTGTTGTATAAAAGTTTTACAGCTGCAGAAAACACAAACTAGCTGCAGCACTTTTAAAATGTTTTCTTTTTGGCATACTTGGACTAGCAATAGACAGTTTATTATAAGCCACCTCTTTTTAGTTGTTTGTGACCTCAAAATATGATTTCTGTACTTGGAGGTATTTCGGGTCTTAAAGCTCCCACTCCCATTGGTAGCATATTTCAGATTGGAATTAATTTCTTATTTCAAGTTCCATTACCAGAAATCCTGGCTATAATACTGTCAGTAAAAAGTGACCAATGTCTATGTGGTAGGTAGAGTGCAACATTTGCATTCTGGGCATCTATTGTTAGAATTACATTCTTATTATTAAGCCAATGTCACAGTGAATTATTCTGCTGGTCAATCCATTTTTAAAGTTAAAAGAGCATATTGCACAATTACCTAAAAAGCACCAAACATTTATCTAATTTTGAGATCTGTTCACCACAGCAGCACTATAAATGTAAATAAATGGCACTAGAAAGAAATGTTACTCCAGCTACGTTATTGATAGGTTATATTGGAATGTTATCTTGGATATTCCAGAATGCAAGGTGTTGATATGGTAGAAAGGTTAATTGAGATAATATACTGTTGAAGTACTTCCTATTCTGATCCATGCAAGAGTTTGTTTCTTGTAAGGCAAGGAAAGTACAGCCAGTACAGTTACATATGATCAATAACTTTATTAAACTATTGCAGTTAGGGTTGAATATCTGGGCATTTCTCTTTACATGTACTGGACTTATTTCACAGAATAATAGTTATATACACAGAGGTAGGCACTTTGGCCCAACATATTCAAGCCAACCTCATCAAAGCTAGTCACATTTGGCCCTTATGCTCTGAACTTTTTTAAGATATTGTGATTTTTTTTACTCGGTGGACGATGGGTTGAAGGGCCTGTTTCCAGTCAGCAAGATGGCGCAGTGGTAGAGTTGCTGCCTTACAGCGTCAGAGACCGGGGTTCGATCCCGACTACGGGTGCTGTCTATATGGAGTTTGTACATTCTCCCCGTGATCTGCATGGGTTTTCTCCGGGATTTTTGGTTTCCTCCCACATTCTAAAGACGTACAAGTTTGTAGGTTAATTGGCTTAGTATAAGTGTAAATTGTCCCTAGTGTGTGTTAATGTGTGTGGATTGTAGGTTGGTGCGGACTCGGTGGGCCGAAGAGACTATTTCCACTCTATATCTCTAAACTAATCAAACCCATCCCTTCTCTCCAGAGATGATGCCTGTCCCGCTGAGTTACTCTAACATTTTGTGTCTAAACAAAACGAAATCCAGAGACATGGTTTTCACTTCACAATCTAGGTGACAAATAAACTTGGTCGGTAGACATAAATGCTGGAGAAACTCAGCGGGTGAGGCAGCATGTATGGAGCGAAGGAAATGGGCAACAATTTGGGTCAAGACCATTCGTCAGTGGCTCAGTGCTTTATCTTCTGTGTTTTCCACAATGTAATTGCTTCCCCCCTCCTATTGTGATTGTGCCTTTAGATATTGAGATCGAGCTTTGGGATTCTTTCCCGAACCTCCTGCCTTCGTTTTTTTTTCTTTCCTTGGAACCATCTTATTTAATCAAGCTTTTGTTCATGTGCAAAATATACCTTGCCTGCCGCCATTTAATTTGATAACACTCTTGTTACACCTGAAAGAACGTGATTGCAAAGTTAAATAAACTTTGTTCCTCTGACGAACTTTGTGCTTGGTCGCAGCTAGGACTTGAATAACGATCACTTAACCAATTGCCATAGCCACAGCACAATATTATACAGTAAACCCTTGTTTCAATAGTTCCCTTTATAACAGATGTGTAAGAGGAACTGCAGATGCTGGTTTAAACCAAAGATAGACACAAAAAGCTGGAGTTAACAGCAGGACAGGCAACATCTCCGGAGAGAAGGAATGGGTGACGTTTTGGGTCGAGACCCTTTTTCAGACTGAAGAAGACCCTTCTTCAGACCCTTTTAACAGATTTTGGTTATAGAGTACGGAATTGCCGATGTCACCTCCTACCCAGCTCTGGCTTTCGACACCACCACCCAGTTCGCAAGGTGTACCTGCGAGCCCTCCTTCACTTGCAGCATGGTCTGGTGGACGCAGATGTTGTTGCGGCTCATTTGCAGGTCCTGGGGACAGGACTTTCTTCAGGCTGCTGCTACTGACAGGATGTGCTTGGTCACTGTGGGGCACTCTCCCCTCTCACTACCTGTCACTTCTGTCAACCCATTGCTTTGTGCACTTGGCCTCTTTACCTCTGTCTCTTCCTCCTTTTGTCGTTGCTCTGCCCACTCATCCTCTCGCTCACTCCACTAGCCCCGCAACCTCCTTTTCCTGTCGTTTTGTCCACGGCATTTCTCCCCCCCAGTCCACCCTATTCACCGCCACCTCCTCCCCTGGAGTCGACAACATACTCAACCTTGGGAGTGGACAATGCGACGGCCGACAGGATGAAGGGGTACTTGGTAAAGAGGGGACGGAGCCCCACAGTGACCGAGTGTGACCTCAATGCCAATGACCTGATGAAAGTGCTGCTGGCCAGGGGAAACAACGTGAAAAGCAGCAACAGCCACCTCAACCACATCATGCAGCAGCTGGTAAAGAAGGGCTCGCTGGGTCAATCCAGCGTTATTGGCGGCTAGTTTTAAGGTGAAACGACATAGTGTTGGAGTAAATCAACAGACTGAATAATCTGAAAAAGAGTCAACATCACTTCATTTAAAGTACTTTGTGTCCTTTTGTGTATTAATCATTATCTGTAGTTCTTTGTTTCAACTACATACAATGATAATATCTTACTCGGTTACAGCGGACTGATACTAACGAGCACCATTTCTCCCCTATGGTCTGATATATTTCCGTGACAAAAGCAAATGACTGTAGATGCTGGTATTCTAGAATGAAACCAAAATGTTGGAGATGTCTGTTGGCATATCTGAGAGAGAAATGGCGTGAAACATCATTGACTTGAAATGCTAATTCCATTTCTATCCACACGTATGCTGTTTGACCTACTAAGCATTTATAGCCTCTTCTGTTGAAATAATATATACTATCATTCTGCCTTGTTAAATTTTGTTTTTCTATTCTATAATAGGAGAGGTTTAGATTTGTTTGCCCAGTTCAAGAAATTTTACGAACTATATAATGACAATATGGTAGCAAATCAGCTATTTGAGACAAGAGTAACTGGTTATAGAGTATTTTTACCTTTTCAATGGATGAGAAATTTAAATATCTGAAATTCTGGATATAATTTATGGTGGGGTAGTGGGCGAGAGAACTGACTTGTAAAATTAGATTAGAGTGCATTCTTTTGGATGTAAAGCCAAGCTGAAGTTACTTGAGTGGATTTGAATGGTTATAATACTCAAATCTAGG
Organism: Okamejei kenojei; assembly: GCA_035221665.1. NCBI lineage: Eukaryota > Metazoa > Chordata > Chondrichthyes > Rajiformes > Rajidae > Okamejei > Okamejei kenojei. The sequence continues at coordinate 81,674,989 of CM069134.1, forward strand.
CTGATCTTGTAAAATAATAGAACAATATTGATCATGTCACCTGAATAATCAGACTGGGTGCTGTGGAGAAGTAGAGGGGAAGACATTTGGTGGTGACTTGAAAAACATATTTATGCAGTGAATGATTGGTATATAAAATGTGCTACCTGCAAATGTGGTGGAGACAGGATCAAAGGTAGTCCCCAAGAGGGAATTGGATAAATATATGGTGTGAAGAATTTGTCAGGTCATGGAGAAAATGCTGTGGGGTGGAACAAGAGAGTTGGCATGAACAATGGGTCGATCGACCTCCAAAGCGTTAACCATTTTGTGATCTAAAAATAACATGTTTGCATCTTAGAAATAGTCTAGTCCATGCCAATATTATTATTCCACAGAAGCCTTTACCCTTCATTTAACTTTTGCAACATTTCCCTTTGTTTCTTTTTCTTTCTGCTTCTCTGGATTCCAGAGAATGGAATGGTCTTTACACTTCCAATGGTCTTTACACTTCCTGATTGACTTTGTGCCACCACCCCCCTCTCCTCACTCCTGTTATGTTATTTCTCCACCCATATCATTTTTCTTTTCTACTCCCATTTTGTTCCTTTTCTGCCTCCCATAATCCTCTCCAAACCTTTCTGTTGCTTTATTTTCTTCTTCTCTTTCTTGATACTAGTCTCTGACCCTTCACCATCTTACTTCTGGCCAATTATTTCCTTTATGACATTTGTTTTCATGGGAGATGGAGGTAGTTTATTCTGGCAATCGTATTGTGTACTGTTTTGTGGCATTCTGATAATGTAAATAAATGAACATTCTGGTACTGGCAATATGTAGGATGTTCTCAATGTTTTATGACAGCTGGACCAAAACTGAATTGAGTTCTGGTGTCAGTTACAGTGCCCTCCATAATGTTTAGGATAAAGACCCATCATTTATTTATTTGCCTGTACTCCACAATTTGAGATATGTAATTAAAAAAAATTGCATATGGTTAAAATGCACATTGTCAGATTTTAATAAAGGCCATTTTTAGACATTTTGGTTTCACCATGTAGAAATTACAGTTTATACATAGTCCCCCCCCCATTTCAGGGCACCATAATGTTTGGGACACAGCAATGTAAATGAAAATGAAAGTAGTCATGTTTAGTATTTTGTTGCATGTCCTTTGCATGCAATGACTGCTTGAAGTCTGCGATTCATGGACATCACCAGTTGCTGGGTGTCTTCTCTGGTGATGCTCTGCCAGGCCTGTATTGCAGCCATCTATAGCTTATGCTTGTTTTGTGGGCTAGTCCCCTTCAGTTATCTCCTCAGCATATAAAAGGCATGCTCAATTGGGTTCAGATCGGGTGATTGATTGACTTGGCCACTCAAGAATTTTTTTGTTTTTGTTTGAGGCATTGCTTTGAACTTGAGCAGATAGGATGTGTCCATACACGTCATAATTCATTATGCTACGACCATCAGCAGTTGTATCATTAATGAAGATAAGTGAACCAGTACCTTCAGCAGTATTTCACAGATGAGGTGGTATGCATTGGATCTTGAGCAGTTCCTACTCTCCTCCATACTTTGCTCTTGCCATCACTCTGATATAAGTTAATCTTCATCTCATCTGTCCACAAGACCTTTTCCCAGGACTGCTCTTTTAAGTACATCTTGGCAAACTGTAATCTGGCCATCCTATTTTTTGCAGCTAACCAATGGTTTGCATCTTGCAGTGTAGCCTCTGTATTTCTGTACATCAAGTCTTCTGCGGACAGTGGTCATTCACAAATCCACACCTGACTTCTGAAGAGTGTTTCTGGTCTGTTGGACAGGTGTTTGGCGATTTTTCTTTATTATAGAGAGAATTCTTCTGTCATCAGCTGTGGTGGTCTTCTTTGGCCTGCCAGTCCCTTTGTGATTAGTAAGCTCACCAGTGCTCTCTTCTTAATGTTGTTCCAAACAGTTGATTTTGGTAAGCCTAAGGTTTGGCTGATGTCTCTAACATCAGTTTTATTCTTGTTTCTCAGTCTCATAAAGGCTTCTTTGACTTTCATTGGCACCTTTGGTGCTCATGTTGATAAACAGCAATAAAAGTTTCCAAAGGTGATGGGAAGACTGGAGGAAAGACGAGGTGCAGAGTGCTCTCTTACTCCTACATTGAGCAATTACAAACGCCTGTGAATCCATGTGTCCCAAACATTATAGTGCCGTAAAATAGGGGGACTATGTATAAACACAGCTGTAATTTCTACATGGTGAAAGCAAAATGCATAAAAATGGCCTTTAATAAATTGGATTACATTCGTTTATTGTCATTCAGACCATTTGGTCTGAACGAAATTGTTACCATACAGTCATAACATATAACAAAAAAAAACATAGCACACAATAAACACATATCCAACATCCACCACAATTAGTTCACCAGGCACCTCCTCACTGTGGTGCAAGGCAAAAATCTTAAGTCATTGTCTTCATCCCTCCTAGTTCTCCCTCTGCGCTGAGGCGATCTAGGCCACCTAAGCCTAAATTAAGCAGCTTCAGAATCCAAACGGAGACTCCTAGCAACGCAGACATAACATTTCTGTTTTGCCTATCACAGTGAACATTCCATTTTATTAGGAAAAACATCACACATATCAAAGAGCAAAGCCAAGGGTTGGCAATATTGGTAACATTTCAGCATATAGTAGACCATGTATATTATCAGTAGAGAATTTCTGCCGTTTATTTTTCAGTACCAAACAGCCAACCAAACAGTTGTGACTAGTAGATGTGTGGGGTAAATGGGTGGGGACAAAGACTAGAGATGAAACGGAAACAAAAAGGCATTAGATAAGGAACAGAGGAGGAGGAGGAGTGAGATGTTAAGCCAGATGGAGGGATATGCGAGGAAGGGTACATAGTAGGAGAGAAAAGGGTGAATAAAACAGAAGTGTGGCCCTTGGGGTGGGTGATCAGTCTCTCGAGGAGGGGAAGGAAGCAGTGTGACCTAGGTGGTGGGTGGTGGGAGAAATACGGCGCACCAGGGTGAGAGGGGGAAAAGGGGGAGATGGGGATGTATTATTCAATATTGGAGAATTTAAAGTTCATAACCTTGGGTTGCAGACTACCCGTGCAGAATACAAGATGATGTTCTTGCAGTTTGTGTAGCCTCACTTTGGCAATGGAGGCCAAAGACAGAAAGGTCAGTGTAAGAAAGCACAGTTATGATTTGCAACGAGGGGCACCAGCTGGCTTTGGCGGTTTACCTAGTCTATGCAAAATGAGACGGAGTGAAAACGTTGCGCCCCCCCCTCCTGAGGTCCTTCCTCAATCACTCTCTTTTCACCTTAAACCTATGCCCTCTAGTTTTAGAATCATCGACTCTGAGAAAAAGATTGAGATTGTTGAGATTCACCCAAGCTCATGATCTTCTACAGTTTAATAAGGTCGCCTCACATCCACCTACACTCAAAGGAAAAAGCTGCACCCTATCTAACCTCCCTCTAACCCAACCTCGCAATCCCAGGTAACATCCTGCTGAATCTCTTATTCACCCTTCCCAACTCAATAACATCCTTCCTATATCTAGGCGATTAGAAACCAACACCAAGCTTGGACACAGCTGTTCATTATGTGCCAACATTTGTATTCAATACCCTTCCCAATAACAACAAGCATGCAAATGCCTTCTTCATCACACGGTCCATCTGGTTTGCCATTTTTAAGGAATCGTGCACCTGTACTCCCAGTTCTCTGTATGTTACACAATGTAGGGCTCTATCATTTCCTGTGCAAGTTCCGCCCTGGTATATGACATACCAAAGTGCAACACCTCCAGAGTTAAATTCCATTTGTCATTCCTTGGCCCACCTTCCCAACTAATTGAGATGTTGTTGTAAACTCAGATATCCTTCAGTCTGCTAAAATCACCAATTTTGGAATAACCTGCAAATTTTATAATAATGTAATCCACATAATTACTGCATAGACAAACAGCAGATGACCCAGCATCACCCCAGCAGAGGACCCAGCATCAACCCTCCACAACTACCCTCAGACACCTTCCTTTTCAATTTTGAATCCAGTTGGCCATGTCACCTCCGATTCAGAGCACGGCAGCTCTGAGTTGGACCGCCGCTGGAGCACCGCAGCTCCAACCCAGGCCGCCGCCGCTGCAGCACCGCAGCTCCAACCCAGGCCGCCGCCGCTGCAGCACCGCAGCTCCAAACCAGGCCGCCGCCGCTGGAGCACCGCAGCTCCAAACCAGGCCGCCGCTGCTGGAGCACCGCAGCTCTAAGCTGGACCGCCGCTGCTGCTGGAGCACCGCAGCTCTAAGACGGACCGCCGCTGCTGCTGCAGCACCGCAGCTCTAAGCTGGACCGCCGCTGGAGCACCGCAGCTCCAAACCAGGCCGCCGCCGCCGCTGCGCCACCGCAGCTCCAAACCAGGCCGCCGCCGCTGGAGCACCGCAGCTCCAAACCAGGCCGCCGCTGCTGCTGGAGCACCGCAGCTCTAAGCCGGACCGCCGCCGCCGCTGGAGCACCGAAGCTGTAAGCTGGACCGCCGCTGGAGCACCGCAGCTCCAAACCAGGCCTCCACTGGAGCACCGCAGCTCTATGCTGGGCCGCCGCCGCTGCTGGAGCAACGCAGCTCTAAGCCAGGCCGCCGCCACAGCTCCGCCATTAGGCCTCAGCGCAGATGGTGACGGGACACGCATCCCCCCGAAGGGTTAGACTAAAACTGTTTCTCCCACCCCCACCCCCCTCCCCACACACACCCCACGTACACAACCTACATAAACAAACACTAGAAGACAACAGAAAAAGAAAAAAACAGACGGACTGCAGGTGAGCCACAGCTGCCAGCCAGCGCGGCCACTTCCGGATAAAATCTGACAATGTGCCCTTTAACCACATGTGATTTTTTTTTTCTCTATTACAAATATCAAATTGTGGAGTTCGGAGGCAAATAAATAAATGACGGGTCTTTGTCCCAAACATTATGGAGGGCACTGTAGATCTGCCTCTAAGTAAACAGTTCTTGTAAAGCTTTGGTTGTGATCTTGCCGAAAAATATGCATGTCATGTCTATCGTGACAAATTAAGCAACAGCTTAAGCTTTCCCTTGTCTTCAAAGTGCTGATGTTTGGCAGATTGCATTCTATTTTTCATCTTTATTCTAGAAATTAGGTCGTTCTGTTTGTTAGTGAAAGAGAATGTCAGTTTTAGTTTTAAGACAGAATATAAATGTTTAAGTTGGCCGTTACATTGAGTCCGTAAATGAGTTCAAGCAGTGCAGGATTTTAGTTGGATTTTCTTTTGTTTCCATTTACAGCTTTTATACTAAAGAACTCTTAAATGTTGTAAATTGCTTATCCTTGGTTGTCTGGCTTGGAATTTTTCTTTTGCTGACTACAAAAACAAAATTTCTCTGGCCATGAATGTAACGGATGACTTTGTTTAGGAATTAACATTGCACAGTTCAGTTCCATCTTTTTAAAAAATGTGGGTTCATATTTTGTCTGAAGTAGGTTCCCAATCTAAAACGTCATCTGTCAGTGGTCTCCAGAGATGCTGCCTCACCCACTGAGTTACTCCAGCATTTGTGTGTTGATATTTTCATTAAGTTTCATATAAACAAATGGAGAAGTTGTACTCACAGAAAATTTACTTCATATACACAAATGGAGAAGTTGTACTCACAGAAAATCCAAAGAAACCTTACGATTTACACGGGTAATGACATTATTTCCTACAGAAATATATAATCCAGGTTAAAAACTGCTAGACTTTAGGATCGGCACAAACTGATGAGGGATAGTCAGCATGACTTTGTGTATAGGAAATCATGACTCTCAAATCTTTTTTTTGGAGAGGTTACCATGAGGATTGATGAAAGCAGGGCAGTGGGCATTGTATATATGAACCTTAGTAAGGCATTTGGCAAGGTCTGACATTGTAAGCCAGTCTGGAAGGTTATTTTGCAAGGAATCGGAGGTGACATGGCCAACTGGATTCAAAATTGAAAAGGAAGGTGTCTGAGGGTAGTTGTGGAGGGTTGATGCTGGGTCCTCTGCTGGGGTTGATGCTGGGTCATCTGCTGTTTGTCTATGCAGTAATTATGTGGATTACATTATTATAAAATTTGCAGGTTATTCCAAAATTGGTGATTTTAGCAGACTGAAGGATATCTGAGTTTACAACAACATCTCAATTAGTTGGGAAGGTGGGCCAAGGAATGACAAATGGAATTTAACTCTGGGAGGTGTTGCACTTTGGTATGTCATATACCAGGGCGGAACTTGCACAGGAAATGATAGAGCCCTACATTGTGTAACATACAGAGAACTGGGAGTACAGGTGCACGATTCCTTAAAAATGGCAAACCAGATGGACCGTGTGATGAAGAAGGCATTTGGCATGCTTGTTGTTATTGGGAAGGGTATTGAATACAAATGTTGGCACATAATGAGACAGCTGTGTCCAAGCTTGGTGTTGGTTTCTAATCGCCTAGATATAGGAAGGATGTTATTGAGTTGGGAAGGGTGAATAAGAGATTCAGCAGGATGTTACCTGGGATTGCGAGGTTGGGTTAGAGGGAGGTTAGATAGGGTGCAGCTTTTTCCTTTGAGTGTAGGTGGATGTGAGGCGACCTTATTAAACTGTAGAAGATCATGAGGAGCTTGGGTGAATCTCAACAATCTCAATCTTTTTCTCAGAGTCGATGATTCTAAAACTAGAGGGCATAGGTTTAAGGTGAAAAGAGAGTGATTGAGGAAGGACCTCAGGAGGGGGGGGCGCAACGTTTTCACTCCGTCTCATTTTGCATAGACTAGGTAAACCGCCAAAGCCAGCTGGTGCCCCTCGTTGCAAATCATAACTGTGCTTTCTATACACTGACCTTTCTGTCTTTGGCCTCCATTGCCAAAGTGAGGCTACACAAACTGCAAGAACATCATCTTGTATTCTGCACGGGTAGTCTGCAACCCAAGGTTATGAACTTTAAATTCTCCAATATTGAATAATACATCCCCATCTCCCCCTTTTCCTCCTCTCACCCTGGTGCGCCGTATTTCTCCCACCACCCACCACCTAGGTCACACTGCTTCCTTCCCCTCCTCAAGAGACTGATCACCCACCCCAAGGGCCACACTTCTGTTTTATTCACCCTTTTCTCTCCTACTATGTACCCTTCCTCGCATATCCCTCCATCTGGCTTAACATCTCACTCCTCCTCCTCTGTTCCTTATCCAATGCCTTTTTGTTTCCTTTTCATCTCTAGTCTTTGTCCCCACCCATTTACCCCACACATCTACTAGTCACAACTGTTTGGTTGGCTGTTTGGTACTGAAAAATAAACGGCAGAAATTCTCTACTGATAATATACATGGTCTACTGTATGCTGAAATGTTACCAATATTGCCAAACCTTGGCTTTGCTCTTTGATATGTGTGATGTTTTCCTAATAAAATGGAATGTTCACTGTGATAGGCAAAACAGAAATGTTATGTCTGCGTTGCTAGGAGTCTCCGTTTGGATTCTGAAGCTGCTTAATTTTTCCCAGACATGTAGCTGATTCAAAATCACTACATGATTAAACAGATAGTACTAGATAATTTTCCCACGGAATTCCATGTGGCCATTAATAAATCATTTGCTGGCAATAAGTTGAAATGTTGAAGAAGTACTGAGCTTGTGAAATGTGGAAACTTGCTCTGGCACAGGTTAGATTCAAAACTGTTCTTGGGAGTGGTAATGTTTTAATTTACTATGACTTTTCCCTATAGTTCTTGAATTTGAGTTTGAGTTTAGGTTATTGCCAAGTGTACCGAGATACAGTGAAAAACCTTTGTTGTATGCTAACCCTGTCTTTCTTGAGCATGTTTTCCGCTGTAAGTTTTCAGATTTTGTAGTTCAAACAAGATGTTGAGCGAGGGAAGTAAGTTTTGTTAAACCTTGCCATGAAGAGAAAAACTAGTGATGATGAACTTGCCTTCCATCGAACTTTCCATCAAACTAAACATAAAAGACATGCTAATATTCAAAGTTTGTGGTTGCAATTGAAATTTGTCTTCACAAAACGGACTTCAGGTATTCAACCTCTTCTCCAACCTTAATCTTGAATGTAAATTTATGAAATTCTCACTTTGAATGAAATTGAATAGACCAAGGCAAGGATAAAATAATTTGATTACGAAGGTTCATTGCTTGTACACATTTCATTAGTTTTCAGCTATCAACACATTTCAGACTAAATTCATTTAGCAAAATGTTCTAACATCTTGCATTGTGCTTTAATTATGCAGAATTTTCAGGTATAACAGCTATCTGTATAACATCAAAGTCAATGTCAGATGGAGAGACAAGTGAAATGTTATTAATTTTAGCCCACTGCAATAAAGAATTGGCCGATAAGGGTGAAATAAATTCCTCTACAGCTGCAAGCTCCTTTGCTCTATAAAAATGATATGAGCCAAATTTAGCTGTGCAGTATCATAAATGATATTAACTTCTGTGTGGAAGAAATTTGCTTCACAGCATGCATTTGATTTGTATTTAAAGGCTGGCCAGTTAACACAGTGATTCAGTATGCAGGAGTGTGCTTTCTCTTTAAGGAACTTCTGTTCAAATTTTAAACATTTCCTTGGTGCATCCTTCTCCAAATCTTGATGCGTGAAATATTGGTTTTAATCAATATCCCAACTATGGGACTCTGAGGAAGATAACAAATGTAATTAAACATTGGTTCAATAGGAAAAAGCAAATGGATGGTACATACTTTTATTATTTTTACGTGATTTGTGCTGTGAATTATGAGTCACTTTATGTCACATTAGTTATGAGAAGATGCAAGTGAATAAATTCTAAAGTGTGTAAATAGTTGTATTTGTGAATCATTTGATTTGTATCAATGATTTTGTTTTGTTTAAATACAGAATAAATAATGTAATTATATTTGAAGTCTAACTGTTTATCTCTTTTTTGTTTCATGCTCTGCGGGGGATGATGCTGGTTATTATACTGCATCTTTTAAATCTTCATAATGCCATTTGGATACTTCATTACTATATGGAACTCTGGATTAACAACAGCGGTACGTATCTGAATCCAAGTTATTTTTCCCAACAGTATGTGGAATTGTTTGGCTTCCTTGCCACTTTGTGAGTAAAATTAGGACGTTTGCTGGATATAAACTCAATTTAAGTTTTGGCTCTCCTACTCTTGAGATGATGGTTGGTGTCAGTGAAATATGAATCTATTCTGCTGCAACAACTAATTGGTATTATTATTTTACAGCAACAAAAGAATCTTGAAGGATATGTGGGGTTTGCCAACCTTCCCAATCAAGTGTACAGAAAGTCTGTGAAGAGAGGATTTGAATTCACATTGATGGTTGTGGGTAAGTGATTCAGAATGTATTTAATTTGGCAACTAATGTTTTTGTCATTTGATTGATGGAGACCTTGTCAAGAAACTGGTGAAAGAGATGGTATTAGCATAGAGAGGCTTTGTACAGGCCGTAACTTTGAACTGCAAACACTAGAATGTCTTAAACGTTAATTTGATCAAATTAAGTTTATCTGCTGTTAGTTCAGATTACCTAAGACTAAGGGGAAAAGTCAGTTCTTCATGTGTGGTTGTCAACTGAGAGCAGGTTCATGCTTGAGCTCTCAAGTAAAGTAGGCTTATCCTGTCAATTGAATAGTGCCCACATGAGCTACATTTTGTGGCAGAAGGAGACAAGGAGAAGAAAACTGAGGGAGAAGTTAAGAGATATATCCAGTGCCCTCCATAATGTTCGGGACCAAGATCCATCATTTATTTATTTGCCTTTGTACTCCATAATTTTGAGATTTGTAATAGAAAAAAATCACGTGGTTAGTGCACATTGTAAGATTTTAATAAAGGCCACTTTTATACATTTTGTTTTCACCATGTAGAAATTACAGCAGTGTTTATACATAGTCCCCCCATTTCAGGGCACCATAATGTTTGGGACACAGCAATGTCATGTAAATGAAAGTAGTGATGTTTAGTATTTTGTTGCATATCCTTTGCATGCAATGACTGCTTGAAATCTGTGATTCATGGACATCACCAGTTGCTAGGTGTCTTCTCTGCCAGGCCTGCATTGCAGACATCTTCCGCTGATGCTTGTTTTGGGAGCTAGTCCCTTTCAGTTTTCTCTTCAGCATATAAAAGGCATGCTCAATTGGGTTCAGATCGGGTGACTGACATGGCCACTCAAGAATTTACCATTTTTTAGCTTTGAAAAACTCCTTTATTGTTTTACCAGTATGTTTGGGATCATTGTCTTGCTGTAGAATGAACCGCCGGCCAATGAGTTTTGAGGCATTTGTTTGAACTTAAGCAGATAGGACGTGCCTATACTCTTCAGAATTCATTATGCTACTACCATCCCCAGGTGTATCATCAATGAAGATAAGTGAGCCAGTACCTTCAGCAGCCAAACATGCCCAAGCCATAACACCCTCACATATGAGGTGGTATGCTATGGATCTTGGGCAGTTCTTTATCTCATCCATACTTTTCTCTGGTTAAAGTGCACATTGTCAGATTTTATTAAAGGGTATTTTTATACATTTTGGTTTCAGCATGTTGAAATTTCACTTGTGTTTATACATAGTTCCCCCATTTCAGGGCACTATAATGTTTGGGACACATGATTTCACAGGCGTTTGTAATAGCTCAGGTGTGTTTAATTGCCTCAATGCAGGTTTAAGAGAGGTCTCAGTACATGGTCTTTCCTCCAGTCTTTCCATCACCTTTGGAATTTTTTATTGCTGTTTATCAACATGAGCACCAAAGTTGTGCCAATGAAAGTCAAAGAAGCCATTATGAGCCTGTGAAACAAGAATAAAACTGTTTGAGACATTAGCCAAACCTTAGGCTTACGAAAATCAACTGTTTGGAACATCATTAAGAAGAAAGAGAGCATTGGTGAGGTTACTAATCGCTAAGGGACTGGCAGGCCGAGGAAGACCCCCACAGCTGATGACAGAAGAATTCTCGCTATAATAAAGAAAAATCCCCAAACAACTGTCCGACAGATGAGAAACACTATTCAGGAGACGGGTGTGGATTTGTCAATGACCACTGTCCGCAGAAGACTTCATGAACAGAAATAAAATGCAAACCACTGGTTAGCCGCAAAAATAGGATGGCCAGGTTACAGTTTGCCAAGAAGTACCGTATTTCCCGGTAGTGAAGACGCACCTGCGTCGAAGACGCACCCCCATTTTGAGTTGCTAAATTTTGAAAAAAGTCTGGCGGGAATTTCTCACGCTCAAAAGAAAATAAAAGATAAATAAAAATAAAGAAAGTATAATAATTCAATTTGTCCAAGGCTTCCAGATTTCCTCCATTCTGAATGACTGAATGGGTGGAGGGTGACGGCAGGTGGAGAGTTGGTGGGAAAAACGCGAGCACACAGGGACAAGTTGAATCAGTTGTGATCTTATTGAATGACAATACCAACTGAGGTTGCGCGCGCTGACACAGGAGAAAGCAACGTACCCGCTGTCCTGTTATCATCCACCACCCGCTGACCCGCTGCGCTCTATGATCTTTGCTCTCGAGCTGGTCCCCTCACTGTCCGGTCGACTTGGAAAGACACGGACTTGGCAATGAATGTCATGCAGCGTCATCCAGTGCAGCAAGTGAGGCCATATCCTGCTCCCGGTGGCAGTCAGAATTTAAGGATTTGCGGGAAGCAGCTGACATGAGCGAGGCTGGCGAGCGGCAGGAGACTGATGTACTGTCGGAGAGCATTGCCAGAGGTGAGCTGGCCGGCAGAAGGAGCTGAGGTGACCCCCCTCCCAGCGGCGCTCTCCTTTTACAGCCGCTTACCACTTTACAGCCGCTTCCCATCAGCTGCCAGCAATGAGGGATAGACTTGGCTATCCCTCAGTACAGCAACATCGTTCTTGATGTCGCTGTACTGAGGGAGAGCAAAGACTCTTTTGCTTGGCTAACAACCTAACCTTCAGCTTCCAAGACGCAGGTAAATTTTCATGCTTAATTTTTGGGTAAAAATAGCATCTTAATTGAAATATTACTTAAAAGAGCAACCATACTTGAAAAAGGTCTTGTGGATTGATGAGTCAAAGATAAACATATCAGAGTGATATTAGGTTAGGTTAGGTAAGGGGGAGGTGCAGCGAAACCTGGGCGTCCTTGTACACCGGTCACCGAAAGTTGGCTTGCAGGTACAGCAGGCAGTGAAGAAAGCTAATCGAATGTTGGCCTTCATAACAAGAGGATTTCAGTTTAGGAGTGAAGAGGTTCTTCTGCAGTTGTGTAGGGCTCTGGTGAGACCACATCTGGAGTACTGTGTACAGTTTTGGTCTCCTAATTTGAGGAAGGACATCCTTGTGATTGAGGCAGTGCAGCGTAGGTTCACGAGATTGATCCTCGGGATGGCGGGACTGTCATATGAGGAAAGATTGAAAAGACTAGGCTTGTATTCACTGGAGTTTAGAAGGATGAGGGGGAATATTATAGAAACATATAAAAGGGTACACAAAAGGCTGGAGAAACTCAGCGGGTGCAGCAGCATCTAAGGAGCGAAGGAGATGGGCGACGTTTCGGGTCGAGACCCTTCTTCAGACTGTTCAGGGATCAGTGAAATGAGAGATATAGACGGTGATGTGGAGAGATAAAGAACAATGAATGAAAGATATCCAAAAAAGTAACGATGATAAAGGGAACAAGCCATTGTAAGCTGTTTGTGGTGTGAAAATGAGAGGCTAGTGCGACTAGGGTTGGGGAGAGAGATAGAGAGAGAGAGAGGGAATGCCAGGGCCCGAGAGCTGAAGGGGAGGAGACAGCAAGGGTTAACAGAATTGAGAAAATTCAATGTTCAAGCCCAGAGGATGCAGACTCCCCAAGCGGAATATGAGGTGCTGTTCCTCCAACTTGCGGTGTTGCTCACTTTGGCCGTGGTGGAGGCCCAGGACCGAGTGGTCAGATACGGAATGGGAGGGCGAGTTGAAGAGCTGAGCCACCGGGAGGTCGGGTTGGTTATTGCGGACCGAGCGGAGATGTTCGGCGAAACGATCGCCGAGCCTCCGCTTGGTCTCACCGATATAGATCATCTGGCATCTGGAGCAGCAGATGCAGTAGATGAGGTTGGAGGAGGTGCAGGTGAACCTCTGTCGGACCTGGAAGGACTGCTTGGGTCCCTGAAAGGAGTGGAGGGGGGAGGTGAAGGGACAAATGTAGCATTTCTTGCGGTTGCAAGGGAAAGTGCCCGGGGAAGGGGTGGAGCGGGAAAGGAAGAATTAACATGGGAGTTGTGGAGGAAGCGGTCTTTGCGGAAGGCAGACGGGGGGGAAGATGGGAAGAGTTGGCGAGTGGAGGGGTCACGTTGGAGGTGGCGAAACTGGCGGAGGACTATGTGTTGTATTTGCTGGCTGGTGGGATGAAAGGTGAGGACCAGGGGGACTCTGCCCTTGTTGCGAGTGGGGGAATGGGGAGAGAGGGCAGTGTTGCGGGGTATGGAGGAGACCCTGGTGCGAGCCTCATCTATAGTGGGGGAGGGGAATCCCTGTTCTCTGAAGAATGAGGACATTTGTGATGACCTGGTGTGGAACACCTCATCCTGGGAGCAGATGCGGCGTAGACGGAGGAATTGGGAATAGGGGATGGAGTCCTTACAGGATGCAGGGTGGGAGGAAGAGTAGTCCAGGTAGCTGTGGGAGTCAGTTGGTTTGTAGTGGATGTCGGTCAGGAGTGTATCACCTGCAATAGAGATGGTGAGGTCAAGGAATGGTAGGGAAATGTCGGAAATGGTCCAAGTGTATTTGAGTGCCGGATGGAAGTTGGTGGTGAAATGGATGAAGCCAGTCAGTTGTGTGTAGGTGCAGGAGGTGACTCCAAAGCAGTCGTCGATGTAACGGAGGTAGAGGTCGGGGATGGGGCCCTGATACGCCGCGAACAAGGATTGTTCGACGTACCCGACCAAGAGGCAAGCGTAGCTGAGGCCCATGCGTGTGCCCATAGCTACGCCTTGTGTTTGGAGGAAATGGGAGGAGTCAAAAGAGAAGTTATTGAGGGTAAGGACCAACTCCGCTAGGCGGAGGAGGGTGTCAGTGGACTGGTATGGGTTGCTCCTCTGGTCGAGGAAGAACCGGAGGGCTTTGAGACCGTCCTGGTGGGGGATGGAGGTGTAGAGTGACTGGACGTCCATGGTAAAGATGAGAGGATGGGAGCCTGGAGAATGGAATGCGCGGAGCCGACGGAGAGTGTCTGAGATGTCTTGAACATAGGTGGGGAGGGATTTAACAAAGGGGGATAGGATGGCGGCAAGGTATGTGGAAATGTGTTCGGTGGGGCACGAACAGGCAGAATTATAAAAGGACAGGACAAGCTAGATGCAGGAAAAATGTTCCCAATGTTGGGCGAGTCCAGAACCAGGGGCCACAGTCTTAGAATAAAGGGGAGTTCATTTAAGACTGAGGTGAGAAAAAACTTTTTCACCCAGAGAGTTGTGAATTTATGGAATTCCCTGCCACAGAGGGCAGTGGAGGCCACGTCACTGGATGGATTTAAGAGAGAGTTAGATAGAGCTCTAATGGCTAGTGAAGTCAAGGCATATGGGGAGAAGGCAGGCACGGGTTATTGATAGGGGACGATCAGCTATGATTACAATGAATGGCGGTGTTGGAACGAAGGGTGGAATGGCCTCCTCCTGCACCTATTTTCTATGTTTCAATGTTTTTATGATGGCAAGAGCAAAGTATGGAGGAGAAAAGGAACTGCCCAAGATCCAAAGCATACCATCACTATGAAACATGGTGGTGGGGGTATTATGGCTTGGGCAATGTTGTTCCATTGTTTAAAAAGGGTTCAAAGAATAGACCTAGCAATTATAGACCTATTCGTTTGACGTCAGTGGTGGGCAAATTAATGGAAAGGATACTTAGAGATAATATATATATCTGGATAAACAGGGTCTGATCAGGAACAGTCAGCATGGATTTGTGCCTGGAAGGTCATGTTTGACAAACCTTCTTGAATTTTTTGAAGCGGTAACTAGGGAAATTGATGAGGGTAAAGCAGTGGATGTTGTCTATATGGATTTCAGTAAGGCCTTTGACAAGATTCCCCATGGAAAGTTTGTTAAGAAGGTTCAATCTTTGGGTGTTAATGGTGGAGTTGCAAGATGGATTCCACAGTGGCTGAATGGGAGATGTCAGAGAGTAATGGTGGATGGCTGTTTGTCAGGTTGGAAGCCGGTGACCAGTGGGGTGCCTCAGGGATCTGTGTTGGGTCCACTGTTGTTTGTCATGTACATCAATGATCTGGATGATGGGGTGGAAAATTGGATAAGTAAGTATGCAGATGATACTAAGATAGGTGGTGTTGTGGATAATGAAGTAGATTTTCAAAGTCTACAGAGAGATTTGGGCCATTTGGAAAAGTGGGCTGAAAGATGGCAGATGGAGTTTAATGCTGATAAGTGTGAAGTGCTACATTGTGGCAGGACAAATCAAAATAGGGCGTACATGGTAAATGGTAGGGAATTGAGGAATGCTGTGGAACAGAGGGATCTAGGAATAACTGTGCATAGTTCCCTGAAGGTGGAATCGCATGTAGATGGGATGGTAAAGAAAGCCTTTGGTGTGCTGACCTTTATAAATCAGAGCATTGAATATAGGAGTAGGGAAGTAATGTTAAAATTGTACAAGGCATTGGTAAGACCAATTCTGGAGTATGGTGTACAATTTTGGTCGCCTAATTATAGGAAGGATGTCAACAAAATAGAGAGAGTACAGAGGAGATTTACTAGAATGTTGCCAGGGTTCCAGCAAGTATGTTACAGAGAAAGGTTGAACAAGTTAGGTTTTTATTCTTTGGAGCGCAGAAGGTTAAGGGGGGACTTGATTGAGGTCTTTAAAATGATGAAAGGGATAGACAAAGTTGACGTGGATAAGCTTTTCCCATTGAGGGTAGGGAAGATTCAAACAAGAGGGCATGACATGAGAATTAAGGGACAGACGTTTAGGGGTAACGTGAGGGGGAACGTCTTTACTCAAAGGGTGGTGGCTGTGTGGAATGAGCTTCCAGCAGAAGTGGTGGAGGCAGGATCGATTTTAACATTTAAAAGTAAAGTGGATAGGTATATGGACGTGAAGGGAATGGAGGGGTATGGTCTGAGTGCAGGTAGATGGGACTAGGGGAAAACAAATGGTCGGCACGGACTGGAAGGGCCGATAGGGCCTGTTTCCGTGCTGTAATTGTTATATGGTTATATGGTTATGTATGGCTGCTGAAGGTACTGGCTCACTTATCTTCATTGATGATACAACTGCTGATGGTAGTAGCATAATGAAATGTATAGACACATCCTTTCTGCTCGTTCAAACAAATGCCTCAAAGCTCATTGGCCTGCGGTTCATTCTACAGCAAGACAATTTCAAGGCTAAAGCATGGTCAATTCTTGAGTGGCCAAGTCAATCACCAGATCTGAACCCAATTGAGCATACCTTTTATAAGCTGAAGAGAAAACTGAAGGGGAACTGGTCCCCAAAACAAGCATAAGCTAAAGTCTGAAGAAGGGCTTCGGCCCGAAATGTTGCCTATTTCCTTCGCTCCATAGATGCTGCCTCATCCGTTGAGTTTCTCCAGCATTTTTTGTCTTCCTTTGATTTTCCAGCATCTGCAGTTCCTTCTTAAACGTAAGCTAAAGATGGCTGCAATACAGGCCTGGCAGAGCATCACCAGAGTAGACACCCAGCAGCTGGTCATGTCCATGAATCGCAGACTTCAAGCAGTCATTGTATGCTAAGGATATGCAATAAAATACTAAGCAAGACTACTTTCATTTACATGACATTGCTGTGTCCCAAGCATTACGGTGCCCCGAAAAGGGGGGACTGTATAAACACTACTGTAATTTCTACATGATGAAACCAATGTGTATAAAAATGACCTTTATTAAAATCTGACAATGTGCACTTTCACCACATGATTTTTTTTCTATTACAAATCTCAAATTGTGGAGTACAGAAGCAAATAAATAAATAATGGGTCTTTGTCCCAAACATTGCGGAGGGCACTGTATGCATATTTTTCAACAGGCATAGTCCTAACTTTCTCTTGCCCACGAATTTTGATGAGCATCATGGTGTGGTTTCCATTTCACCATTTCAAAAGATAAAATTCCTCTTTAATTTGCTGTTCTCCCTTATTGTCTCAATAGTTTTTTTGTAGTGCTTGGCATTATTTCCACTAACAAGGCATCTTGCTTCTAGAGGAAAGGGAAAGGTACAGAAACACATTGAATGGGACTACAAAAGTATAATAAAACAAAATGATGGGAACACTTGGTTCTGATGATGGATCTTGAACCTGAAATTTGAACTCTGCACACACTTTATTTGACCTGCTGAGTTTTTCCAGCATTATCTTTGTAGATTTCCAGCATCTGAAGTGTGGATTTTCTGTGAACAATGGTTCACAAACTGTGGCAGAGATCAGTTGGGTGGCAGGAGGCCTGTTTTGAGCTCTATTATTTTTGGGTATATAACTTTAGCCATTATTGGACCATAAAGAACATCAGAGGTTGAAATTGATATTGTGGGCTATTGACAGTGCTTTGAAAGTTAAGTGGAGCAGATAACCCTAGTGGTGCACGATCTGAAAAGGGTGATTAGGCAGGATCATTACTTTTATATAAATGATGTCTGTTCTGTTTGATATGTTTATCTTAATCTTTGAGATGGGACAATTAATTTATTATGTGGGAACTTGAGACATGGCATAATTTGGTGCTTTGGTATATTCATGTAAACGTAATGTATATGGTGGTTGCTAAGTTATTGATAATTGCATGGAGTAACGGCATTGTGAGTGGAATCATAATACATACGATGGCAATGTACTTGTTTATTGTCGCCTCTGCCAAGATATAGTGAAGATATATCAGGGAGTGCAAAAAGGAAAATGAGTGTAGACTGAAAACAGATTATATTTGATTAGACTATTTTGGGATATTTGTATGTGTTATATACATAACAAAATAGGTCATTAGTGATTGCAATTTGTAGTTTGAATATGCTCTTTTTCCTGAGAAGAGTCATAATGTGGAACTTTTGACAATAATTGAGGTGAATAACTATATTTAAGAACAAGCCTTTTTCTTGAGATTAGCATTTAATATCCATCTGTAACTTTTTTAGAGGAGGTGTGGAGCTCTAACTTGGATCACTGCAGTTTGTGTAAGAAGGTTCCCCCACGGGGCTTTTAAGGTGGATATTACAATTGTTCCACAGTACCAAGGGGCAGTGTGTTTCCAACTCTGAATGATTTCAGATTTGACGCAGTCATATTTCTAAATTACACTTTGTACTTGTCAGTAGTGGTTCCAAGTGCTGTTGAAGAAACCTTGTTGAATAATTGTGGCCCATCTTCTACATGGCATGGTATGATGAAGAAAATGTAGACAATGAATATCTACATTTAAGGTGGCAGATGGGATTGCCAATTAAGAAGGAAGTCCTGCCATGTTGTTGGAGGTATATTGATCCAGACAGATGGAGAGCATTCTATCATACACTGTGGGGGTTCATAGCAGTTTGTGGAAATGTTTAGAAGTTGATGATGAATCTCGTACCACAGGATACTCAAATTAAGATCTGCTCTTAAAACTATATTATTTATAACTGGCTCTTGTCTATGGCATTCTTGAATGTTCATCTGAAGGAATTCTGCAGTAGCATTAGCAATGAATGTTATTGATAGATGGTTTGCCATTTGTTGGAAAATGGCCATTGATTAGGATTTGTGAAACATGACTTAACATCTAATAGCCTGCGCCTAGATGTTGCCCAGGATTTGCCGTGCATGCATGCTCTCCATTTTCAGAGATGTTGCAAATGGAATTAAATGTTTTGCAAAAAGAAGGTACTTAGCCCATTGCCTCAGTGCCATCTCCCAGCGAACCAATCCCAATATATTATTTGTATGATGTAAATTTAAGCCAAAATTGTCTGATATAGTATTTGGTACAACTGCATGATTGTGTAGCTAAAATTCAACATGGAAACTAAGCAATGTGGAAATCAATGCTAATGTGAATAGTTCTAAGCAAAGTGATTTTAGTTGAACATTCTATTTAGCTCAACTGACATTTTTGCAAATTTATGGGGAACTGTGAGATTGCTTTTTGAAAACATTGCTTCAAATATATTATTATGGTACACAAGGTTCTAGTTTATTTCTGGCCACAGTGCTTTTTGGTGCATGACAATACTTGAGGTTAGTTTGTGACCTGAACTGGCCCCTGGCTCGCTGCTGGATTTCCAGTCGGGAAGGTGATGTGATCAGGCTGCAGCTATTCGACAAGCAAAGTTGGTTCAAATTATAGCAGCTTGCAGATGAGTTTAGTTTATTGTCACGTGTACCGAGCTACAGTGAAAAGCTTTTGTTGCATGCTAACAAGTCAATGGGGGACAATACATTATTACAATCATCCATCCACAGTCCATCAACGTCGCCCATTTCCTTCGCTCCATAGATGCTGCCTCACCCGCTGAGTTTCGACAGCATTTTTGCCTACCTTCGATTTTCCAGCATCTGCAGTTCCTTCTTAAACACCCACAGATACTTAATGAAGGGAATAACGTGAATAGCATTTAGAACAAGATAAAACCAGTAATGTCTGATCAAAGATAGTTCGAGGGTTTCCAATTAGATAGGTATCAGTTCACCTCATCAACTTCACCACCAAATTTCGCCCTGCACTCAAATTTACTTGCCCCATCTCCGACACCTCCCTCCCCTTTCTTGATCTCGCAGTCTCCATCAATGAAATAGACTGTTGACTGACGTCTATTGCAAACCCACTAACTCCCACAACTTCCTCGACTTTACTTCTTCTCCCCCCTGCTTCCTGCAAAGACTATCCCCTATTCCCAATTCCTCTGTCTACACCGCATCTAAAATGAGTTGTTCCATAATAGAACATTTGAGGTGTCCTCATTCTTTAGTGAACAGGGTTCCCCTCTCCCATCATAAATGAGGCCTGCACTCGTGTCTCCTCAGCACCCCGCAGCTCTGCCCTTGCTCCCTCTCCCCCTAGTCACAATAGAGACAGCGTCCTCCTAGTCCTTACCTTCCACCCCAACAGCCGTTGCATACAACACATAACCCTCCAAAATGTCCACCACCTCCAACGAGATCCCACCAATAGCCATATTTTCCCATCTCTACCCCTTTCCGCCTTCTTCCGCGACTCCCTGGTTAACTCATCCCCTCCCACCCAAACCACCTCCCCAAGTACCTTCCCCTGCAACTGCAGAAGGTGCAACAGGTGTTGCTCTACCTCCTCCATCAACTCTGTCCCGGGACCCCGACAGTCCTTTCAGGTTAGGTAGAGGTTCACTTGCACCTCCTCCAACCTCATCTACTGTATCATTGTTCAAGTTGTGAACTCTGGAGTCTGGAGTGAGGCGGCGCCTAACGCAGCGGCTTGACTGCAGGGGTGGGAATCGTTTAATCTCTTCCCTGTACGGGTACCCGACTTTTCCCGTCGGGTCTCCGGTGTCGTTGGGCCTAACATCGTGGAGCTGGCGGCGTTCTACAACCGGAACCAACCTGAGGGCTCCAGTCACGGAGCCTGCGGACTTGCCATCGTGGAGCTGGCCGACTTCGGAGCGGGGAGAGCTGAGGTGGCGCGCGGCTGCAACTCGACTTCGGAGCTTCTGAGGCTCTGGACAGGAACATCGGGAGCTTGCAGGTCCCTGGTGGGAGACCGCTTTTCGGAGCTCCCACAACGGCAACTTCTCCCGTTGGAACTGTGGGGTTTAAATGACTCGGAGTGGGGCCTAACGCCGCGGCTTAAACGGCCGCGGGACTTACCATTGCCCGCCGGGGACTTTTAACATCGTGAGCCCCTGGCGCCTCGACGCTGCAGTTGGACTGCGGGAAAAGAACAAAGGGAAGAGATAAGACTTGCCTTCCATCACATTGAGGAGGTGTTGGAGATTCACTGTGATGGATGTTTGTGTAAACTGTGTTAAGTGTGTGTCTTGGTTTTTTTTTTGTAATGTCATGACTGCAGGAATGAAATTTCGTTCAAACCATGTCTGTTTGAATGGCAATAAAAGACATTCTTCTATTCATTCTATTCTATTCTTGTAATCGGCGACTCCAAACGCAGACTGGGCGATCATTTTGCAGAGCACCTTCGCTTAGATCGTGTGAACCAACCTGATCTCCCGGTTGCTGGACACTTTAATTCTTCCAATTCCAACACAGACCTTTCAGTCCTCGGTCTCCTCCATTGTCAGAGTGAGGCTAAACGCAAATTGGAGGAAAAGCATCTCATTTTTGCTTGGGCAGCTTACAGCCCAGTGGTTTGAATATTGATTTCTCTCACTTCAGGTAACCCTGGAATTTCCCCCCCCTTCTCGCGCTCTCTCTCGCGCTCTCTCTCTTCCCCCCCCCCGCATCCAAGTCACAGTAGCTTCTCATTTTCATCCTACAAACAGGTAAAAACGTTGCCTTTTTCGTTTGTCATCGTTACCTTTTTGCATATATTTCATTCATTGTTCTTTATCTCTCGACATCACTGGTCTATATCTATCGTTTCCCTGATCAGTGTTGTTGGGGACATGCCGAAGGAGCTTTGGTGTGCTCATCCTGGTATGTGATGGAAGTGATGCAGATATTTATAAATTCTAAAAAGAGCAGCACAGTGGTGCAGTGGTAGAGTTGCTGCCTTACAGCACCAGAGACCCGGGTTTGATCTTGACCTCGGGTGCTGTCTACGGAGTTTCTACGTTCTCCCTGTTACCGCGTGGGTTTTCTCTGAGTGCTCCAGTTTCCTCCTGCACACAAAGACGTACAGGTTTTCTAGGTTAATTGAATTTGGTAAAAATCGTGAATTGTCCCCCGTGTGTAGGATAGTCCTGGTGTACTGGGTGATCGCTGGACTCGGTGGGTGAAACACCTGTTCCACGCTGTACCTTTAAAGTCTGAAAGTAGAGTCTAATTGGATTTTGGATTTATCTCAGTCCAGGATACGAAAGCCATGATAGATGTGCTGCTGTAAGTCACGCAAGAATCAGGCAATGTTGAACGGACTTTCCCCAGCAGAGAGTGAGGGACAACTTTGAAACGACTCAGATTTAGACTTGAGCTGTTAAAGTAAAAGTATTTTGATTCGATAAATTGATGAATAAGGAAGTGGTTGTGTAGGGGATAAGAAAGCAGGCTGGGTAAGTATGTGGTCTGAGTGAATAGTAGTTACAGTGAGTGTTGTTCGTGAATATCAGCAGCATATTTGATTCACTTACAGCTAAGGTCAAAGGATGGATCTGGGAAAGACACTACAAATGTTTTGTTCTTGTTGTTACATTCACTTTAATCGCCCAAAATTGCAAGTGTGCTAAGCCCAACTGTAAATTAGGTCTCGAGGTAAGAACTGCAGATGCTGGTTTACACCAGTGCTGGAGTAACTGAGTGAGTCTGGAAAACATGCCAGGTTGACATTTCAGGTTGGGACCCTTCTTTAAGGCTGATAGTGAGACTGTAAATTAGATCTAATCATGAACTGAAATCTTTCTATTATTGTCCATTTAACCGAACACTTTTCTGGCCTCTAACGCTCAGCTGTATATCTATAACTAAAAGAAAATGTAACTTGGGCTTGAATAGGCTGTCAAAATCACTCGACTTGCCAAACTTGCTGAGCCATGTGAAACTGATTTGAATAATTTTGTACAAAGGAAAACCTGCCATACCATACCCATCTGTGCGGCTGAGACTTCAATCCCATACAGTCTGATTTTCAGATGTCCTCGGGATAGCCAAACATGTTCACTTAACACTGCCTTAAAGCAGCCAACCACATTCCAGATGTAATATTTTAAAGGATGAATGAAAGAGTCAGGAAAATGATATTCCATGTTGATACTTTTTTTCCTTTGTATAGATTAAATCAAAATTTCAAGATTTGTAAACATTTAGGCAAGATCCATTGCTTAAGAGTGGACTGGGGTGGGAGATTGCAACCTTCACGTGGTCTGCCCTGTTTCTACGAATGCAATCAGCCTGGCGTGCACAATCGAATAAGATCAAATAGAACGTTGTCTTACAACTTTAGGCTGTGCACGCCATACACAAGAAGAAGCGTAGACTTTGCCTAAAGTGGAGTGGGTCCTTGGCAGCACAGTGGTGCAGCAGTAGAGTTGCTGCTTTACAGTGTCAGAGACCCGGCTTCGATCCTGACTATGGATGCTGACTGTACGGAGTTTCTTCCTGTGACTGTATAGGTTTTCTCCTGGTGCTCGGGTTTCCTCCCACATTCCATAGGCATGCAGGTTTGTAAGTTAATTGACGTATGTAAATTATCCCTAGTGTACAGGATAGAACTAATATATAAGTGATCGTGGTCGGTGTGTACTTGTCGAGCTGAAGGGCCTGTTTCCACACCACCTCTGAACTAAACTAAAGAGATATGGAGGTGTAGAAAATAACTACAGATGCTAGTTTAAATCAAAGGTAGACACAAAATGTTGGAGTAACTCAGCAGGACAGACAGCATCTCTGGAGAAAAGGAATGGGTGATGTTTTGGGTCAAGACCCAAGACTCCAGCATTTTGTGCCTACCTAAAGAGATATGGACATATATTGGCAGAGTCCGGAGGGATATAGACCTTGTGCAGGCAGATGTGGAGTTTATTTTGGCATCATGGTTAGCAGAGATATAGTGGGGCAAAGGGCCCGTTGCTGTGCTGTACTGTTATGCAAGCAAATAAGTTCACTGTGCCTTGCCACTTTTGACAAAGTATTTCATTCCATACTGTTTTGTTTTATATCACTTATATTGATTTAAAGAAATTCAGATTCTATAATATTACTTGTGATATTACTTTTCTCCGGTGCAATAATATATTTTTCTTGGCACTGATTTCTGCCTTCTGGGTGGAGAAGCTTCCTGCATTTTTAGATTGTAAAATGTCACATTTCAGATGTTAAATAAGTTAAATGAAGCAAAACAACAAGGAATATTTCCTGTTTGAACAATAGATGCTAAATGGTTCTTGAGTGGATTATGGATTCATTCACAGGTTCATCTTGAGAGGCTGTTTATGATTTGAGTGGCTCTGTTTTTAGTTGTGCATTAATAATTGTGACTGCTGAAGTGCTTCATTGCGGCTTTCCTCGTACCTATTCGATGAATGTTATGAGCTAGGACAAAGCGATTACCTATGATTATATGTATAATTCCAGCTGAGAAAAAGCAAAATGTTTTCTACCCATAGGAGAAATAAAGGAGTGGGTCATTCAGTTCATTGATCTTTGCCTACCATTTTATTGGGTCTTACATGATCTGGATTCAATTTGTTCCATTTTCCTTAATAATCAGAAATAGTAAGTATTTCACGTTAATCTACTTTGTGTGGGTAAGACATGATCTTTTTGGAAAGTGAGTTCCAGGTTTCCAATGAATTGAGGGGAAACGGTGCTCCTTGGTTTCCAACTCTCCTTTTTAATGTAATAGAAGAAGACCTTCAGATTCATGTGGAGGAAGGAACTGCAGATGCTGGTTTACACTGAAGATAGAGACAAAATGCTGGAGTTGCTCAACGGGACAGGCAGCATCTCTGGAGAGAAGGAATGGGTGACATTTCAGGTTGAGGCCCTTCTTCAGACTGAAGAATGGTCTCGATCCGAAACGTCAACCGTTTCTTTTCTCCAGGGGTATTGCCTGTCCCAGCATATTCATACTGGCTTGCACAAGAGGAATCCCATAATTTCATTTCCTTTGTTTATTATGCTATTTATTCTCACTTAAACATATTGGTGAGCTCCCCTTTGAAAGACTGAGAAGACTTTATTAGGATTAAGGAAGTGTTTGTCATGGCATGATACTGGCAAAGAGACTAATTAATGCAACATAGATGCAATATCATTTTAGTGTGAAATTGGTCAATAGACAGACTTACTCCATCCTACACCCCCCTCGTCCAATCTCTCCCGATCTATGTCCAAGATACATCACACACCCTTCGTCCCTTTATTGACCGGCTTCCTGAGCCCCCCACTCGCTCATCTTTACTATGGACGTTCAATCATTCTACACCTCCATTCCCCACAAGGAAGGCCTTAAAGCCCTCCTTCTTCCATGACCACAGAACTAGCCAATTTCCCTCTACCAACACTCTCTTGTGTCGCGGAGCTTGTTCTCACCTTTAACAATTTCTCCTATGACTCCTCCCACTTCCTCCAAACCAAAGGTGTAGCAATGGGCACTTGCATGGGCCCCAGCTATGCCTGCTTCTTTGTAGGGCAAATTGAACAATCCCTGTTCCAAGCATACACTTGCCCTATTCGCGAACTCCATCTCCGTTACAGTGACGACTGCATCGGGGCTACCTCATGCGCACATGCAGAACTCATGGACTTCATTTGATCTCACCGTCTCCATCACATGAGATAAATTATCGACTTTTACAAACCCACTGACTCAGCCAACTATATTGACTACACTTCTTTCCGCACTGCTTCCTGCAAAGATTCTATCCAATTCCTCTGTCTACCTCATAACCAAGATGAGGTGTTCCATTCGAGATGTCCACATTCTCTAGTGAACGGGAGTTCCCCTCTTCCATCATGCCCTCACACGTGTCTCCTCAGTGCTCCGCCCTTGCTCCCCTTCCCCCTAGTCACAACAGGGACAGAGCCCCCCTAGTCCTTTCATTCCATCAGCCGTCGCATACAATACCTAATCCTCCGACATTTTCGCCACCTCCAACGGGATCTCGCCACTAGTCATATCTTCGCATCTCCACCCCTCGCCACCTTCTGCAGAGACCATGGTCAACTCCCTGGTTAACTCATCCCTTCCCACCCAAACCAACTCCACCCCAGGTACTTTCCCCTGCAACTGTAGGAGATGCAACACGTGTCCCTACACCTCCTCCCTGGACTCTGTCCGGGAACCCTGACAGTCCATTTGGGTTAGGCAGGGATTCACTTGCACCCCCAACCGCATCTACTGTATCCGCTTAATATGTGGACTCTTATCAGGTCTCTCACTTAAAGCCCTGTCCCACGGTACGTGTTCATTCCAAGAGCTCTCCTGAGTTTGCCCTGATTCGAACTCGGAGATTTACGGTAATGGCCGCTCGTCGGTACTCTGGGCTCTCGTGGACATTTTTCAACACGTTGAAAAATCTTCACGAGTCTTCCCGTACTTACCTGCCGTTAGCGAGTGTTCCTGAGTACCTGCCATTAGCGTTACGAGCCGCTAAGAGATGTCCCCGAGCTCCGACGTACC